>UFQX01000006.1:464209-1131642 GCA_900497675.1 Arapaima gigas | reverse complement strand
GGTGGGGGGGGGGGGGGTACATAAATGGGTGAATGATTGTGAGGAATTTAGTGTAGTGGAGGCTTCTTCAACTGCTTTCTGATAAAGGCCAGATCATCAAATGTTCTAGCAGAAAGAAATGTATATAAATTTTTAATGCTCAAAATTATTTACAGGCTTGACTTCCTCAGGCTGCTAGTTGGAGACCTACTATAGTGTAGCTAGAAGTATACATCAGCTTGGACAAAGGTTTCAGCTAAATGGTCATTAATAATCATTGTACAGCACTTTAGAGAAAAGCATCTGCTGAATGAATAAATGTCTATGCATAGTTTCTCATGCTTCAGGGCCCATTTTTAATTTCAGCTGCTTTTTCTAAGGAATGTTCCTGAGCTCCACCAGAGATCAAGAGCTGGGTGATAAAACCAGTTTTTTATATAGCCTATCCTGAGTGACCTGCTGCAGTCAATGTGGGCATGTAATAATTACTGTTCCAGGTGTCACTAGAATTCCTGGAGCACTTGGACATACCCAACCCTCTAAGCTTCACATAATTTACATGGTCACTGCCCAACTCGATGTATGGCGTATCTTCCATGGGGTTATAACAAAATACAAGATTACATTATACAAGAAGCCAGTACATTAAACAAATTTTGTATTTCACAGCAGTATAAATTAAAATTTCTTGGACAGCAGCCAGAAATTGACTAATAGAAGCAGCTATGTCTTTAACCTCTCATCTTATTTATCATTAAGAGATCTAATAATTCTGTCATGTTCTTCACACTCCTCTATGGTCGCTGCAGCAGTTTTATTCTGCTGGGTTTAACAGATAAACTGTGAGGAGCAAAAACATATACAAAAACGCTTCCTCATCTGACATAATATTATTTGTATTAATAAGGTTAATAGTCATAGTTACAGCTAGGACATGACTCGTTTGTAATCTCTGAACACTTCCAATTGCAGTTTGGCCAATTCACTAGAATAAACTTGCAGAGAAACCTCTGAAATTATCCTTTCCCAGACAGCACCACACACCTTGGAAACCTTTTGTAAAACATAATTTTCGAAGCACAGCCAAGGGTATGGACTCCTCCAGAACAAGTTGGGACACCATGCATTGCAGCACAGCTATGTCAAGGTAAAGATCAATTCTTGTGGAAACACACACTCCCTGGGGTCATGCCTGTGTGCGAGGAACAGTTATTTCAATTCATATTTATCCTTCCCCTATGGAGGCAATGATGCTCAGGTGACTATCAGCAGTTTCTTTAGGGATGTCTGGGCCACATAGAATTATGTGACTAACACAGTTACACACTATATACGTTCTTAGCTTTGACTTGAGTTTTGTTTTTGTTTTGTGGGCATAAATTGTTTGCTTTCAGGTAGGAATCTGAAATCTACAGTCTTTCTGGACTTAGCGGCACAACTGATTATATGCACAACTATTTCATCACGTCTTTCTGCAGTGTAAAGAGTACAGAGACCTGCTCATTTTCAAATACTGAGACATATGAATGGTGTGTACTTGTGTGTACATGCATAGGCCTGCATGTATCTGTGAGTGTGTTTTCCAACCTCCTTGGCCTCTCTGACCAAGTGAAGATCAGCTTCTCTCTCTTTGCCAGCTATAGAGAGGGTCTTCCTGTGGATTTGTCCACTTTTTGTGTTTGGGAAGCACACTGGTTGGCTGCCAGCTGATTCCCCAGCAAGACAGATCAGGTAAACCCCATAGTGTAACACCACATGAGTAATATAAGGCATCAGAACCTGCCGATCATGTGCAGAATGTCCAAGGAAAAGGGGGCTTTTTTTAGACCTGTAATCTATATTTTGTTTATACACAGAATTTACTGCCTGCCTGGGATTTTTTGCCATGTGTCTGGTGGTGTATGAGTGGAAATGAGCTTTGATTAGTTTTAGGTACTCCTAGTGATAAGGAAACAGTTTTCAGCTATTGTGGAATTTCCCCCATAAGAGCTTGTCTCTTTTAAATCTTGTTGTGGACCTTTATATATCTAGTACAAACTAATTTATCCAGTGTGGTCAAAAAGTGTAGTGGTGGAAAGGTAAAAAGTAATAAATTTATATAATCATCTAATTGTTTTTCTATTAAAGTGGTTGTATTTAGTGTATGAGTATTGTTAGTGGTGAGAGTGACTCTCATGCTGGTTGCACTGAAGTGGAATGAAAATATATATATTAGCAAACTTTATTACTCTTACATCACTAATGCATGCAGTGTCAGGTCTGTGTAATTTCTTATCAATTTTTACATTTTCATTTGCCCTTGTATGACAGCTACATGCTCCAGTGGTTAAAAAAAAGCAGATGACACTGACAGCAAAGTACGTGTTGGCCATAGTGACATGCAGACAGTAAAATTGAATTATAGATCACTGAAATTTAATATTTTTGAATTTGCTGAATTTAGTAAGTGTTGCAATAAAATGCCTGTGTCATGTATCGATGCTCTGTGTGTGATGTCATTAGTCTCATTTCTCCTAACCATATCAGAGACCAAATTTTAAATTTTCAAAATAGTAAATGGCCTGTTTGTAGTTTAATGAAATCGACTATGCAAAAACATACTTAAAAGTATATATGTGCTAAATTTCAAATCTGTGGCTTGAAAAACAAAGCTGTGCAGAAGAATGCACAAACAGAGAAACAGAAATTGAGCTTAATAGGTAGAGAGATTTATTAACTGAGCAGTCTTAAAAAGTGGCTTAACTGTGGTTTTACAGGAATGCACTGATAATGATGAATGGACAAGGGAATAGTAAGGCTGCTGGGTTTGCCTCGGGGGCAGTGTATCTGCATACCTGACAAATACTGGTACTGCAGCTGCCAAAGCTGCCCATTTCTCTGGAGATGGGGTTAGTTCAGTTCTGAAAAAACAGCTGTGATCCAGCACAGGGGCTAGTCTGCCCAGGCTTATTGCCTTGCTGCTGAACACATCTTACTATTTCCAGACCACTGAACAGTGGGCATAAACATGATCAGGCTTTTACAAATACAAATACCACTATACTTATGTAATGTTGTAGAGTGGAAGAAAATAAAGCTCTGCCTGTAAGTTACTTTTTTCTAAGACAATGGGTTAGTCCAAGGTGACTTACTTTTGGTTTGTACACTAAAATACAACAATTTACCCATTAATATAGCAAGATAACGTTTATGGTATAAATTCACGGTAAGTACACTGTTCAAGGATGTAAGAGCTGGAGTGAGGTAGCAGCTCTAATCACGATGTCATCTGCTAAAGTTTAAAAGTTTGCTACTTGTCTTGAATGTTGCTGACTATGAAACTATAGTAATATGATTAAAGCCGCACAGTGATTTAATGAAGCATATCTACACTTGAATTGAATTGAATTGTAGTGTGTGTATGTGTGAATGAGTGTGTGTGGTGTGATTCCCCTCTATACTGGCATCCTGTGCAGGGTGTGCCTTGTCTCACAGCCTATACTTCAAGGACAGGCTCTGGACCACTGCGATCATATATTATCCAGTGGATGGATGATTTCTGACAGTAGATTGGCAAAAGGCCCTGCCATGTCTTCTAGATTGCTTCTTTATTTGTTCCTTAAAATAAAACAACATTGACTCCTCCGGTGACAGAGGCACCACTGAAGAGACTGACTGGCTCAGGTCTTGTTAATTTTGTATATATTCTGCTCCTTTGGTTCTTTTTTTAACCTTTCAAGCAGAAGACACCAAAGGATTGGGTACCTGTTGACACTGGCTGTCATGTTTTCTAATGCTAAAACAGAAATTGTACCTTGATGTTTGTGTGTTTCAATGTGCATCAGCTGATGTTATGCGTTTGCACAGGCGGTGGCAGTCAGCAGCATGCTGACAGTATTTCATTTCTTCCAGTCATGTTGGGAGCACTGTGGACAATAAGGGCTGGCTCAGTCAATCAGTATGAGGCTCTTGTGGCCCATCTCTGTGTGCTCGCTGTTGAGTGGATGTGGTTGGGCTGCTGTGCTGTGCTGATTCTGAAGAGGTCTGGCTTCCCTGGCCTTGTACCGAGAAAGTAAGGCAATGTCGGAGCCTGGGGCCAAGTGAGGGGCTGCATTGTGGTGTCAGCTTACGGGCTTTGCATGAAAGGAAGTCACAGCTGAGCCAGATGAATGGGACCTTGCGGATCTCATTAATACCTGGGTTTGTTTGGGCCAACTTTCACTGCTCCCTTTCCTGGTGTGGAAATATTCCTTATGTGCAGTGCCAAGGGGCCTCTCTTTCAGATCAGGACTGTGAAAGGTGTCCATCCAGCAGTCTTTCAGTTCGACTGCCACAGTGGTGTGCAGTTAACAGGTCCCTTTAGGATAGTAGAGTTCTGAGTCTATTTGTAAATACTGGCATACCAAAAGGCAGGTGATGCAGGAACCCCTGGACCTCTGAAGGGATCTTCAAATCAGACTCGTATAAGCCCTTGCTGCCTGGTCATTTTCAGTTGAATAATTAAATCCATTATCCCTTTATTTTTGTTTGGTTACTTAGCTCATGCTTTTGTTTAAAACAGCTTATATTCACAGCTGGATATTTTTACTGCTCACTCTGTTAGCTGCTTTTTGCAATGCATGGGTGAGACAGGTGCAGACTGACCTGGGTTTGGATGTGCATTCACCTGTGTGACCATGTCACCCTCTAATGGAACACATCACACTGAACATTCTCACTGAAAACAATGTTTTATCCACATCTGTTTTTTTTCTAGCGTTATTAGACCATTGATTTTATCAAATTGGTCTCATCTCAAAAATATCTGTGTTGATGTAGTGTAAAATAGAGCAGGGTGACAGGATAGGCCATTTCCAGTCCCAATGGTCCCAGTTTTTCAGGAAGCTACAACATGTGTTTTGTTGTGAGGATGAATGTCAGTGAGATTAAGGGCTGGTTGCACGTGGGCTCATTCTGATGCCTCAGCTATGATGAGATGAATGCACACACTGTCCCCTTTGTGTCTCCATTTTGGGTTTGTGATGGCAGGGGAGCAGGTGTCATAGTGGTTAGAACTGCCATGTTTTACTCAAAGGACCATAATCCTCATTTGCATATAGCATTGACTACGGTACCTACCCTGAATGAATTCTGTAGAAATTATCCTGCTATATCAATGGGTCAATCACTGTAAGTAGCTTGGTGTATAAACCTCACATTTTATGATGCAAAAAGTTCAAAATCAATAAATGCAAATGTAACGAAACATTGTTATGAGCAGCACCACTGAGGATGCCTCCTGTCATACTCTTGTTTCCAGCTATTTCATGTTGCATACGTCCTTATCAAGTTTGCCAATTCTCCTCGGCCCGAGCTGTGGGTTCTGGAGCGGTCAGTTGACTTCGGGAGGACCTACAGCCCCTGGCAGTACTTTGCACGTGAGTACAGTCCCCCCAGTGGCTCGTTTCTCATGCGTGTCCTCTGTGTTATAAAAGACATAAAAACAAAAACATTACATAAAAAAACAAAAACAACACAGGGCTGTGTTGTCGAGGTGATTGAACGAAACTGACAAGCCAGGACTTCATACGATGCACACATCCCCAGCAACACTAGTCCAGCTTCACTGTTTGTGAACTTTAAATTAAATGATCTTTGAGGTAAACACAAGTCCCTGTCATTTCAGTGTGACTGATTCATATGCCTTTGTTATTTATAGGAGTTTATGGGCTCAGACAAGTCTCCTGGTTGCTTTATCTGTGGCCAAATCTCAAAACCTCATTCTGTGCCCTTGCAGTTTGCACTTTTAAATGCATTAATCAGCACAGATTTCCAGGTTCTTTTTCTGCAATTGCTGTGTTTTAAATCTATTTTAATGAGACTTGTTTCAACAGTCTGTTCACATAGTTTCACTGCCACAGAATGCAAAAGTTTTAAATCTGGGGTATTTGGAGCTTTATTTTCTTTTTTTTTCATACCTTCCTTTTTTAAGCACTGACAAAATAACTGGGATGATTTTATGATGGTGCCTTTGGGAATAGAGTGAGGGTTACTCGATGACCGTATCACTAAAGTATAACTTCAGCAGAAAGAAATAAAACTGCGCCAACTCAGCTGTTGATGATGTTTTTTGATCTCTGAGATCTTGGCAATTACCAAGAATGGGCTGGGAGCTGTTGGAGGGTGGAGTGGAGCTTTTGTGTGTGGAGATACATCTGGCTATAAAGTTCCTGGATGTACCTCCAGCTGCACTCTAACTTGCTCCAGCTGTGGCAGGCTGCCATGCTCCAGCTCATGTCCTACTCATCTGTATAAATGGGGCTCTCTTTTCATGGTGTGCACCTCAAAACTCCTGACCTCTTAGAATAATTTGACTCTAGACTGACTCATTTTGCTTTCTGTTTTTTCCTCTAAAGGACAGAAGCAAGCATGGCCGTGTTGTGCCCTAAGTTCTGCCTCCCACATTTTGGAGCAAATTATTCACACCTGTAGCAGTTGTAAGGTATAGAGAGTAAAATGATCAGCAATATGATCAGTGATATTATCAGCACCACATTTAGGGATGTCATACACAGTCATCCTTCAAGATAGGCCCATTTGAGTTATGACAGTTCAGCTTCATGAGCTTTATCTGATACCTCATGCTTATTTCTTGTTTACGGAGTCCGAATTTAGATTTCACTTGCTTTCACAAGCAATGCGAGACATTTACTTTTATTTGTGTAGCAGACACTTTTCTCCAAAACAAAATATAATGATTATTAAATAGTATTTTGCTGACACCTTTAATCAAGGTGATACGCACACACACAGGGGGAAATTCAAAATCGACCTGAGACATGTCTTCAGAGTGTGAGAAGAAACCCACACAAACACAGAGATGCAAAAAGGTTTATTTGCGGACTCATTTTGTTCTGTATATATTTTGTAGTGTTTTTATTTTTATTAGAAGTAATTACAATTTATTTTATATACGTTTTGAATTGCTGATATCCCTTCCAGGGGCAGGTTCGTAGCCTATCACTCACTGATTCTGCGATAGGCTCTGGACTGCTGCCACTCTACTCAGGATAAGTGGTTAACAAAAATGGTGATGCAATGACTGAAAAGGCTTGTACTTTACATTCAGTGGTGGCAGCAGATTGATTAGTCCTACACACAAATGAAGCAGTTCAGACTCATCAATCCACCTGAAACACATCCTTGGATAGAAGCCCTTCTGAACACATGGAGAACATAGAAAATTTACACAGACTGAGTGGAGACCGAACCAACGTTCAATCACCCGAGATACTTTCGACAACTTATTTGACGAGAATGAATTCATTTGCATTGTTTTCCATTTGGTTCCTCAGAACCCCTGAATCGCTTTCAAAGTTCAAGAGGGATCTCAAAATGCATCTCTTTAGACGTGCTTCTTTTGTGACTTCCTGACAGTTATTTGACATAATCACCTTTGTATTCCCTATCAATTCTATAGGCAACTACTCAAGTGATGTGTTCTGGCAAAAATGGTGATGTCAGACAAAATAGCAATGTTTCAACAAATTGTTTGGTTGCATCTAAAGTTGAGGTGAGTGCATCTTGAGTTTTAGGCTGCTTAGATGAAAAGCGTCTTCTAAATGAATAACTATGAATGTAATGAGGACATGACTGATAATATGAACTTAAATATGAGCAAGTAGCACTCATAAAGGTTTCCAATGTTTGTAAGGTCAGTGCTGTTGTAGCTTTGAATGACTTGCTTTAGTGCATTTAACAATGTAAGAGTAAATAAACACTGTAATGTAAAGTAAAAGTACTTTGCATCTGTAGCAAAACTAATAAATAAAGCGAATTTGACACAGTGACAGTGATGAATAGATCTGTAAGGCAGGCATTTCCTGATTATGTGCCAACTGAACAGCAGGGGAGGGGTTGCCCAGTCAGTCAGGCTCCTCTGTTTGCCCTTTCTGTCCGCAGGCTGTTGGCTTTGTGGATAAAATGGGCCAGGTTGCAGTCTCACAAGGCAGGGTGGGGATGACTTCATCTGTGTGTGCAAGATGGGTGTTGTCCATCCTAGCTGGATCACTGAATGGGAGTTTATCTGCCTTAGGTTTAGGTCAATGGAGATCAAAAATCATTGACGGCTGTGTAGCTGGACAGGTGTGAGTTCAAATCCAGCTCAGTCTGCGTGGTGTTTGTTCTCCCTGTGTCTCTGTTTCAGCGTAATTGGTCACTGTAAATGGTGACCATATTGTTTGCTTGTGTGTGAATGGGTGTGTGCGTGGCTGCCCTGTGATGGACTGGTGTCCCATCCAGGGCCAGTTTCATAGTCCTGTGCCCTCTGCTTCCAGGAAAGGCTCCAGACTGCCACAAAACTCCTCAAGATTAGTGGTTAATGAAAATTAATGGATGGATGGCTAGACTAACTTTTCTTCAGTCACTTATTGTGATTTGTCCAGCTAGGCAATTGATACTCTAATTTAGGGTAAGTACCTCGATCAAGGTTTTACACCAGGAGGTAGGATTTGAACCTGGTTCTTCCAAGTGTAAGGCAGCAGCTTTCACCATTACAGCACTGGCTACCCAAGAAGCCTTTAGTGGGAAATCTGACCGTATCAGTATCAGACCATATCAGTGTGGTATATTGGTTTTCTGCCTTTGCATTCTCTCTGTGAAAAGTTGCTGTGAAATCATGCACATAATTTAAAAGGAGTAATGCATCCTGATGAACAACCTCTGAACAACATTTTTCCATTAATAGTGGAATATATACATGCCATTTTAAAATTCAGCTGTGTAGGTTTAGGGTAAAAGGCATCCATATTTTATGTAAGCTCAAAATAAATGTTTACCAAACTTTGAAAACTGGTCTGGAGGTCCAGGTATTGTCAGTTGCTTTTGATTCATCATCTTGTTCTTTGTCTTGACAGTTTTTCTCCATGCCAGATGTTCTACTTTTCTTTGATCTGTTATATGTTTTTTTTTGTATTGCTATTTTTGTTTTTTCTTTTCCTGAAAAGACAGATTTAAGGTTGCACTTCAAAAGGAACCTCAGGCTGGACTCACCTTTTTCAAGACACACCAGGTGCAACACTGAGTGATGAGGCTGTGTGCTTTCCACCCTGCCTTCTGTATCAGCTCCCTTGCCCTGCCCTGAATGCTTCATAACACTCGTGACACGTGCATCACTTGTACATGCCTGCAGAGAGCAATCGGTTCACTGCATATGGCAAAGAAATTATTCTTCAAAATGATTTTTAGTTTTTATTTTTTTGCAGAGGTGAATAGACAAGTGCAAACATTATTGACAATATGCTATTTGTGTTTTAGATTTACATTTGTTCATTGTTTATTTTTTAATATGACTTGGTATGCATTAGAAACAGATGGAGAGTTTTAGCCAGACACAAGATGATAAAAACACAACCTATTTGTCTGATACCACCATGGTGCATATCACTCAGGTAAGTGAGATTCAAACAGTAAATATATAACAACGCATGGTATTGGACTTATTTATGTAGCTATCAGGAGATTAGGAGAGAAAAGGGATCAAGGAAAAACTGAGACCCTTCTTGAATGATGGGAGGGAGTTAGTAATTCTGAGGGTCACATACGGCTCATCCCATCCATGGGGTTTCAGTGTTGGACTCCTTGTATGTGAGATCACCAAGTGACCAGAAGTGGAGGAGCAGAGCTCTCTTGCTGGGGTATAGGGAGTGATCAGGTCCTGTATGTATAAGAGCTCAGATCTTCTGAGCATCTTGTTGGTCCTGACCAGAACTTTGAATTTGTTACAGGCAGCTACTATATAGTTAATATAGAGGTCAAACACTCTTTGCACAGTCCCTTTTGGATCATCTTTAATACTAATTTTCTAGGCTTCATGGTTCTCAGGCCATTGTCAACTATTTGAACTGTGTAAACTGTAACTTTAGATGCAGAGAATGAACGATAAACCAAAAAAAAAAATTAAATGGTGTTCAACTTCAGCTGGGTCATATTTTGTTTAAAGAGAAGTTAGCAATGTTCAGAATCTTCAGATCTTCAGGCGGTGCTGTCTGAACATTCCTGTTCAGACTGAAGCATTGTCTGCTGGAGAATTCCTCTTCTTGCAGAAGGGGTCGGACGCTGTAGTGACATGCTGCAGATTCTTCTATTTGCAGGGATCCTTCTTTCAGGGGAGAATGTCACTTTTTTTTTTACAGCTGTTTGCATGATGTCAAATAATGAAACCAATAGACTGCTGTCAAGATATTTTTGGTATAAAAAATGTTTGAGCATGGTGTCTTATTGGCTTCAAGAAATATACAGAAAACTCTTTTCAGGGGAAATTTTTTTCCTATTTTAAATAGATGCAAAGCGGGAGTGCATTGAGACTTTTGGTAAGCCTCCAAATGGACGCATCATCCAAGACAACGACCAGATCTGCACTACTGAGTATTCACGTATCGTACCTTTGGAGAATGGTGAGGTGAGGATTGTTGCCTTTAAACTTATTTAAACTTTATATTCTGTACAGAAATATGTGTACCTGGATAATGTTACATCTCCTATGTGTTTTCCTTTGCATTTTGCCTCTCTCTGCCAATATTTTTTAAGGATTCTGATCATTGTTGTTCAAGAGACCAATCGGGGTGACCAATCGAGATAAGTTACAGGATTGGAACCCCAGTGTGAACCATGGGAACCAATGAGTGTTGGAATAGGAGGGGCCTGGCTGATATTAGGAGGACATTTTTGGAGAAACTTTGGTTTCAGCTTTTGGCTTTGTATACTCAAACGACCCTTTGTATGAGTATTTGCCCATTTATGTCAAGTCTTACATATGTCCTGGCCCTACCCTGTGAATACTGTGCATGTATAAGAAAATGTAGCAGGTAAGAAGGTGCGTGCACATACTTTCCACATGTTGATGAACTACTGTTAGACACACGAGGTAAGAGGGCTGGTGCCGACCCCTGTACTTTTGATAGGTTAGCTTAGTGTAGTCATTTTAATAGCTAGATGAATATCACTAGCCGAGGGAAAGTATGTCATGTTTTGTTCATTTCTTTAGTGCCATCCAGGCTTGTTTCTTTAAAAGCCCTCCATTTTGTTTGATTCTACTCTCTAGTCCTGTGTTCCATTCTGTTTGGTGTGGAAGCAATAAAGCAATAAAACAATAAAACTTGCTATTAGTTAACATCATAGCTAGCCTGGGTGGTTTTGTTTCATTGGCGGTTTGCTGTGCATCAACACCACACTCCCAAACCTTCATTGTAATTTACTGACCCAAACCTTACCCCCTAGACTTGGGCCAGGGTTGTAACATGTTATCTCTTGATTGGTCTTCCTGATTGGTCTCATGAGCAGCACTGATCACAATCCTGAAAATACTGACACAGATAACCAAACAGAAAGGAAAACACATAGGGGATGTAATACGCCCACCCCAAAAAAAAGCAAACGCACATTTATGAAATAACTGCCCAAAAATCAACGTTAGACACATGAAAGCGCATCAGCTACTCCATTATCAGATCCTTTCTTATGGTGAATTTCCAAGGTGTATTCTTGAACAAGTGACCATCGAGTCAATTGCTGATTTTGATTGTGGATATGAGAAAGAAATGCTAAAGGGTTGTGGTCTGTATGTACAACAACTGGGGAAGTGTTAGATCTAAGATACACTTCCAAGAATTGAAATGCCCACAATAATGCCTCTATAACAGAATAGTTTGCCTGGTGTTTATTGAATTTATGCGAGAAATGGCACACTGGGCATTCTCCAGATTGGTCTTTCTGAAGTAAAACCCTTCCTGCACCCAGAGCACTAGCATCTATGTCCAAGCAAAAAAGGAGTAGAGAAGTACTGGGGCATTTGAAAGTAAAATTTTTGCACTAACAAATGCGTGTTGACACTCAGAATTCCAGACACACTGTACAGATGGGCTAGTGAGGGGTGCAACTACAGTTGAAAAATTTTGACAAAAGCTGCGGTACTATCGTACCATACCAAGAAACAGACAACATGGAGGGCTTTTAAGGAAACGAGCCTGAACGGCACTAAAGAAATGAACAAAACATGACATACTTTCCCTAGACTAATGATATTCAACTAGCTATTTAAATGGCTACAATACATTAAACTAACCTATCAAAAGTACAGGGGTTGGCACCAACCCTCTTACCTAGTGTGTCTAACAGTAGTTCATATGCATGTGGAAAGTATGTGCACGCATCTTCTTACTTGTTACATTTCCTTATACGTGCACCGAGTATTCAAAGGGTAGGGACAGGACATATGTAAGACTTGACATAAAACAGGCAAATACTTGTAGAAAGAAGAAGCCAAAAGCTGGAGCCTCCCAAGATATCTTCCTTATTTTAGCCAGGCCCCTCCTACTACAACACTGATTGGTTCCCGTAGTTCACACTAAGGTGCCAATCCTGTGGCATATCTCTTGATTGGTCTCCCTGATAGGTCTCATGAGCAACACCGATCACAATCCTGAAAATATTGACAAAGAGACAAAACACAAAGGAAAAATAGGGGACATAATGATAAACGTGTAAAAAAATGTTAGAAATCCTTTGCCAGCTAAAAATTAGTAAAATAATTAGACACGGAAAGCCAAAAGTACATAGTGAACTTTTTTGTTTTGTCCTGTAGATTGTGGTGTCGCTGGTGAACGGTCGTCCTGGAGCGACAAACTTCAGCTACTCACCGCTCCTGAAAGACTTCACCAAAGCCACCAACATCCGGCTGCGTTTCCTGCGAACGAGCACTCTCCTGGGACACCTCATCTCCAAGGCCCAGCGCGACTCAACTGTAACACGCAGGGTGAGTTCTTAGTGTGGGCCATGCCTCTAATCAATACACATTACAAAAGACCTGCCTTTTGGAAGATGTGATTTGTCTTTACACAAATAATCTATTTAAATGAGTTATAGAACAAATTGGAGATTAATATATAATATTTAAATGTTTAATGCATATAACAAACACACATGCATCCTTGATAACTTTTATTTTGTGTAATGCCCACTCTTCTCGTAGTTTATCTTGCTCTTGTATCAAGTGTGCAATTGTAGATTTTGGTACTCCGGTTACCTCTGCCAGCCGATAATGACTGGTTTTAGATGGATGGCTTTTGATTTGGTTCAGTAAGATAACTTTTTTTGCTACGGTCAAATCTTTCCGTGACATCTTGACAAAGGTGTGAAATTTTACTAAATCAAAATAAAAAACACTTCAAGTAAAATCTGTTCACTGTGTGAACTGGGGTTGGCTCAGTAATGGGCACCATTAAAAACCACATGCAACTAACTCGTCAGTTGTTCTGCTGGGTCTGTGGGGAATGGAGAAGTCACGAGTAGAAATCTGGCAACACTGCAGTTACCTGTCCAGATTAAATGACATAATGTCCCAAATAAACAAAGGAAATCCTGCCTATTTTATGTGTTTGGGTTTGTTCTTTAATATTTCTCAAATAAATAGCTGACCTGATTAACCAGTGGCCCAAATAACTGGTATCCACCGTACATAGCAGATGGTGTTGGACTCATTTATCTTGCTGTCTTGAGATCAGGAAAGATATGGGTCTGAAAGAGATGGGTATTGATGCTCTAGTTGAGTACTAAAAGGGATTCAGTGGCTCTGAGGCACAATGTTATTTCAAAACTGTGATGGATTTGCTGAAGACTGTGTAAAGTTGGCATGAAACCATGAAAGGTAAATCAGAATCTTGCTTTCTGACTTTGGACTTTCCATGACATTTTCCTTTACTGCTGTCCAGCAGCTGTGGATAGTGTTTTAAAATGAGTGTATAACCCAAATCATGAATATGTTACTCCTCTTCAGAGTTTCACTCCAAAGTCCAGAAATGTCTGTCAGTACAGACTTTCTAGGCCCAAGCTGTAATGGAACAGTGATTTGAATGTAATAACTAAGATAGAGAAATCATTTCAACTCAGTCATATCCAAACACGAATGAATTAGGAACACCTCAATCAACCTTTCTATGTTTTTTAAAATTGTTTTTTGTTTCCCATGGGTGCCCGTGTTGGCTTTAGCAGTTTGCAAGTTGTTTCCTGTAGTCATTCCACAGATAGTCATGGTAAAGGAAATAAATGAGGGTTTGCTGGTACAAAGTCACATACAGAAGTTATTTCCTTCTATTTACTAACAAGGAAAAATCTGCAGTTGTGAAACTTCTAGGACTAAATGGGCCTTTGTGCGTGCGTGTGTGTGTGTGTGTGTGTGTGTGTGTGTGTGTGTGTACACGTGTGTGAGAGAGTGAGATGTCTGCCTGTAGACACGACAATACACTGTCCTGATTTTCCTCCTCACACATTCCTCCATTTTGGGGATGGTGCCACCTGCCAGGAGTCCTATGCACACAAATATGCTAATGATCATAAATGGAATATGAGGTCAGTCAGACAGAGCCCAGTGCACACAAACTGTCCCACCCACCGTCTGTCTTCATTGTGAAATATATTCTGACCTCTGACCTGCTACTGCATTCAGAATTGGAGAGGAATGTAATAATTTTTGCAGTGTATTTGAACCATAATTCATAACTGTTTTAAACAGTTTCAGCTTACAGTTTAGTTGCATCAATGTTCTCTTCAGTGAATTTATATATTTTTTAAAATTTTTACTTTTAACAGTTGTTTTTACTTTTTTTCATTTGGAGCTGTTAAACTTGTCTGTACTGTAATTCGTACTGGTCTGCAGTCGCTTTTCCAAAAGCTTCGACTGATGTGTTTTGGCATTCAGAATTTTTCGGATTTTAGAAAGTTAATGCAGTGTATTTATAGTTTCATAACACCCCCAGTGGGTCTGGGGCAACACCTTGTAATCTCACACACGTCTGCAGTGAAATATATGAATATGCACACTCAACTTCAATGTTCAGTTCTTCATGGTATATTTTGTAGCACGGTAGCTTGTTTCATGACCAAGAAAAGTTAGTGGCAAATGTTTACTTCTTCAGTGTCAAATCCACTCAATCAGCACAAGGTCAATAGCTTTATTGCCTGTGTAGTGTTTTCCTCTTTTTCATCAGTTTTTAGTAATCACTGTCACTGTAGAACTTCAGAAAAAATTTTAAAGTTGTATATGGTGGTAGTTCCAAACCACATTCTTCAGTAAGATGCCTTTGACAAACCACAGTGAAGCTTCTACAATAAAACATCTTTCTGTGCTATTGATGGTGAAACACGCGCTTCCTTTTATTCTCCTCATTGTTACACATAGAGGCGTCTTCAGCTCTTTTCAGCATTTTTCCATTGAACTCTAGGCAGTATCTGGTCAGATTTTGCCTCAAAATTTTGGTGCCAAGCATAGAAAAACTTTTGTATTTTCAAGCTTTTTGGACTTTGGGATTGTGGATAAGGGAGTGTGCGTGCGTGTGTGTGTGTGTGTGTGTGTGTGTGTGTGTGTGTGTGTGTGTGTGTGTGTGTGTGTCTGTGTGTGTGACCCTTTGTTAAGTGTTTTGAGTTGTGTTCCGTGTGTTTAAGATGTTGTACAGCTGAATTTTCCTGCAAGGAATTTAAAAGTTGCATCCTATCCTATTCTATCCTGTTCTGTCCTTAAATAATGCTTTTCCTACAGGGATACACGAATGTTGATCTCTTCATGCAATGGTTAATTAATTAATGGAAAAGTAAAGTCGTGCCTAAAGTTTGGAGTTAATATTTTAAGTTCAGAAGTCCACCTCCTTCTTTTGCTACAGTTCCATTAACCCTTGTTGAACAAAGGTTTGTTATCGTTTTGTGATGACTGCATTGTGTCTCATAGTTGATTCCTTATTGTGACCCACCCCTCTCCCCTTTTCCTCAGTATTATTACAGCATCAAAGACATCAGTGTTGGGGGACGGTGTGTGTGCCATGGCCATGCCCAGGTCTGCGGGGCCCGCAACCCAGACAACCCCAGCCGGTAGGTGCTGAAATTGAATCCTCTGCACAATGGTTTTTTTCTAATAGACAGCTTTGCAGGACATGGTTAAAAAAAAAAACACTTAATTTAATGAGCATCCTTAGTTTATTATACACTTAAATATTAACTAGCTTTTCTCTCTCAGCTGACTGTCACTTTCAAAAATTGGAGTTAGCTTGTTTTGAATAACTAGATTTTCAATGGTTTATTTAGCGTATATTTTTCTTCAGAGTAATGTGTAATTCAGATCCATCAAAAGTGCTTTTTACAGCTAATAGCTGTAAAAAGCACAGCCAGGTTGTCTGATTCAGTGAAACCCAGCCTCAATGGGGTAGGTGGTGTTCAAAAAACATAACTACGTAAAATGCAGGGTCTTGTCCGTCCTTATTGCAAGGTTAACAAAAAACCACATTTTTCAGACAGTCTTCAGATTTTTGTATTAAAAAGAAAAAAGTTTTCATTAGTTTGTTCTCATTTGTGTAAGAAATAACCAATTATTACATACAAAACATTCACATGAAAAATATAATTTGTACTAATGCTAACAGAATAACAAACATTGTAGCGACTTGCTTTAATCATGCTGTTTGTGGCCTTACGGAAGGAGGGCTTGGAAGACTGGGTTGTAGTAACACAAGATGTATTGCCCCACATGTATAAATACCAGCATTCACAGAGCACAACAAGAAGACCCCCCTCAAAGCTGTCAAACACAAAGAAAACTAACAATACTGGTATAACTTGATATAACGGTTACACAGAACTATTTACAGACGTGTAGCCACAGTGCATTAGGGCAGAGACATGACTCCCCCTGCCGCCGCCACCATACTAATAGTAAATCTTATTACATTAATCACTGTTGGAAGAAAGGGAGCATGAAGACAGGAGTCAGTTACCCATTGTGTTATATCGGAATTCATCTTATCCTGAAGAGGATTATCATGGGGTTTTACTGTACTGCCTTTTTTGCTTTTGTTAATTAAAATGGATAGTTACATATAGACTTGATAGGATATAGAAAGGTACATTTGGATTTTATGGATTTGCCATGAAAGCAGGAGGGAGGTGGTTCTAGAGATGATTCTTATAATTGGGAGAGCGATTCAGTAGATCTGTGGGACAGAGGTAGTTTGTTCAGAAACATCGGAACTAAAACCATGTGTGCAATTGAGTTTTGTGCATTGGGTCATTGAGCTGCCAGTGATGGAGGAATGCAGCACTCTTAGTAGGTTGAAGGGAGTGTTCAATTTCTGTGGGTATCAGGTGCAGGTTCTTCACCATCCTGTAGACTGCAGCCAGTCTTGAACTTGATATGAGCAAAGGGCATGAAATAGACATGCAAAAATTTTGAACAAAACAACATTTTTTATATAGTGTTTTGTATGAGGTATCTTTCAGCAAAAATCTTACTAAAGGCAAATGTTCTCTGTCCCTGAATCAAGGGGAAGCTTATTTAAGGAAGTTTTTTGCCTCTGTTTCCTGTGTGATCTGTAATCTCCCCAGTACACAGGGTCATGCTGCCTGCGCTGTAAAGAGTTACGCAGGAGTTTAAAATTAAAAACAAAACAAAGAAAAAAGGCCGAGATAACATCCAAGTCCAGGATACTCAAAATAGCTCTGGGCATTAAAGTTAGGAAATGACCACATTTGTTTGCTTTAATACACACTCAGTTACTTCCATTAATCACTTGTCCTTCTGAGGATTACCCAGTTTGCTAATAAATTAATATTCATTGTTAGGGCAAAAATGGTATTCAAATGGAAAAAAGTCAAAGTTACTGAAATCTAGTAATATTTTTATAAATCAAGAAAATAGGATTGTTTATTATTGAAGACCCTTATACAGCAGGTTTAAAAAGAAGCTTGAAATGAAGATCCTCAGGTCCACAGCCCACAGAACAGGGGAAAGAAAATTTAGAAAATGAGTAATAAAGGATGGTACAAATACAGTTAGATTAAAGGTTAAAAAGACTTTATATATAAAATGTCCTTAAAAAATACAAAAATATGTATACAAGTACACATATGCACATGTATATGTATATATTTTCCTACATACACACAAGCATGTAAACATAAAACATACAGAAACACACATATGGTGCATGTCAGTGGTTATGGGCATAAGAATGGTAGACTAAAAATCTTTTGCATAATTAGAAATCATTTTACTTTTTTTTACTTGCTTTTATTTGTACATGACTAAAAGGTATTAAACAGTGTTTTTGCTTTATGATTTGCTTTTTGGGATTACAAGAGTATGGTGGCATGGCATTGTTATTTTAGCACATTGTAATTTTTTTTCTCCTTTGCCTTTCTCAGATTTCAGTGCGAGTGTCAGCACAATACTTGCGGGGAATCATGTGACCGCTGCTGCCCAGGTTTTAACCAAAAGCTCTGGCGCGAAGCAACGTCTGACAGTGCCAATGAGTGCCAGCGTAAGTGCCCACAGTGACACACACATGCTTTCCATTGAATTTGGCATTCCCTGTTGCACAAAGAGGATATTAAGGGAGACTATCCATCCCAGAGAAGATAATAGCTGATCTGAATATCTTTCTGATTACAGAAGCAAGTGCTTATCTTGCCTTTGAAAGGAGTTTTCCTCACCTGTAGCCTGCTAATCCTACATGCAGACAAACGTGTGGTTTTCAGCAAATACAGGAGTGTGCTGCATGCACTTGCAGAGCAGTGTAGTACTTGTAACCTTGTAATGAGTTGACTGATTCTGTTGTTAAAGGTTTAATTATTCTGAAGTGACCTTGCTGGCCACAGCTGGACTTTGAGGTCCCTGCTGGAGGGCCCACTATTACACTGTTGTACATCCATGATAATTACCTGGTTCGTTCTGGCCCTGCCTTCCTACCCTGCAGCCTGCCAGTGTTACTCGCATGCAACTGACTGCTATTACGACCCAGAGGTGGATCACAGAGGAGCAAGTCTGAACATCTACGGGCATTATGATGGTGGAGGGGTGTGCATTGACTGCCAGGTATGAAGATGTCGGTCAAGTCGGGGCAGGATTCTGAGATTCCGTGACATTTCGTCTGGAAATTGCATCCTGTTCCACAGCCTAACAGTGGGACTATGACTGTTTTTTGGAGGATAAACCAAAATGATGTTTGTAGTTACTGGCCCAAAGGAGATCTTAATTCCTGCAGTGTTTATACTACACTAAGAGGTTTCTATGTTATTTTTTGCATCTCCTGCAAATGACTTAAGCACCATTAAATGCTTGCTTCTAGTCACAGGGTGAATGTTCTAGTTAGATTTAAATGAATTGCTTTTGTGAATCTGTTTGTGGAATAACATTCTGTGGTCCATGGAAAGTTATTTTATTTATCAGTAATGATATGCACACTACTTGCTTTGGCAGTATTTTGTTGTCACCATAACCTGAGGTGAAATAGCAACAGAACACAGGGGAAAACATACTGGGCCCACACATTGTTCAGTGCCTGAAATAAGTGATGAAAGTGAAACAGCGGACACAAATATGGCACTAGAAAGGAATAGGAAAAGCAAATAAATGCAGGTCATGGACAGCAGACCATTCTCTGCAGCACAACACGGCGGGTGTGAACTGTGAGCGCTGCGTGGAGGGGTACTACCGACCCTACGGAGTTCCACGGGAATCCTCCACTGGCTGTAGACGTAAGCATCCACCATGACCGTCTCTTCAGCATCTTCTTTGCTGTTCTTCCTGTTCCTTCGCCCCATTATGAAACCTGCCTGGAGACCTAAAATGACCTCTTCCTTTAAAATGGTGGCTTTTAACCTGGGGTCCGTGGCCCCTTGGGGCTTGACGGATGGGCTTCAAGAGATCAGTGAAGCACAGCTTTGCTTTCAAAATAGGGCAAAGTAAAATAAAAATATTACTATGCTGTTAATTTCTGTGAGTAGCCCAGTGAGGCAGTGGGTAGTGCTGCCACCTCACAGTACCTGGGCTGTTTGGGTACAGGTTCAAATATAGTTCTATCTGAGGTTTCCATGTTCTCTCTGTGTCTGTAGGGATTTCTTCTGAGCACTCTTTTTTAAACCACAGTCCAAAGATGTGATTCAGATTGTTTTCCTGCTAGAAAACCATCCAGGGTGTAGTTACTGCTCCTAGCCTGGCACCCAGTGATTCTGAGATTCTGAAGCCACTGTGACCCTGAGAATAATAAGTGATCTATGAAAGTGAGTGCATGCGTATTGCTATCTGACAAAAAAAATCTATGTTAAAGTAATCAAAGTTTAGTACAATAAACTGAGTGCAGCATTTTCTCTGAACGTATTTATGGGCATCTTTCTAGGTGTGATCCTTAAATCTCAACAGATTCTTAGAGGTCCATGTTCCCCAGTGGTTAGGAACCTCTGCCTTAAGATATTTTAAATTAGTGTTAATCATTCAAATAAGTAAAATTGTTAAATTTTACTCTGTGCAGTGTTATGAACATGAAACACAGGGGCATTAAGATGTAAGGTTCACACATCTACTGTTTGGTTATGATCTTATGGTTTAACCAGTAGCTGGACACCTCTCAGTCAGCATCTGCTATTTGTTAACTGCATGTATTGGGTTATGAAGAGAATTTGAAATTGGCAGTTTTTCCTCCAGTAAGATATTTTGATGGAAAACAACACAGTTATGGTAGTAGAAAGAGAAAGGATTATGTGACCCCAGATGATACATGTGCTGCAACACACAGAAGTGGTGCTTGCTTAGTGAGTTTGCTAGGTAGCCCACTGTATGTATATCAGTGCTTGCAGTGCATTATGGGTCTTAATGATTCAAAAAGTCTTACAGTTTTTCACTGGTTTCTGACAATATGAAATGTAAACTGAAAAATCAAAATTGAAAAATATGAAGTATAATCTTTTCTGTCTGATTCTGATAACTGTCTGACCTAGAGTGATACCCATTTCAATGTGTGTGTTCTGTACAATGCATCTTTGCATGTGCAGCTTGCAGATGTGACCCACAGAAAAGCAATGGCTGCGAGGACGGCTCGGGGCGATGCCTGTGCAAGCCCAATTTCAGTGGTGTGGACTGCGAGCGCTGCGCAGACGGATACTATGAATACCCGCGGTGCAGCCGTACGTACCTCTTTGTGTATGGAGACTGGTGTATAAGGGTTTTTTCTACTTGTGCTTTCTATCCTGGTTATCTGAATGTTACTGAGCATACTTGTTTGATTTAAAAAACATTCTCTCTGTCTCATTAGAATATTCCATATACCCCACCACCACCAAGTTTCCTGCAGGCCATATTATAGGTAAGTTACTACAGATGTTCTTTTCTGTGGTATTTTGGGGTAGAGTTATGGGCTGGAGGCCCTAATCCAAATTCCAAGAACCATTAGGAAACTGCTTCCTCAGTGAAAACTGTATTAAAAAAGGTTTATAAGACTGCAGGGTCCCTTTTTATTGGCATCTTGTGTGCTGATAGTGCTGACTGCCAACTGATGCAGGTACCTGCAAGCACTGTCTGTGTGGTGAGTTTTGGTGTACACCTGTAAGCAAAATCAATGTGTAAGGTGAACCTGTGACCATCCTGTGTGGTTGAGCAACCAGAGGCAGCTGTTCTGACAAATTTAGTGCCTCTCAAGTTTTGTAATGCCAGTCTTTCCTCCCTCCTGCAGACCCCCCCACTGACTGCCCCGCAGGCTTGTTTGGACCACCCAGCTGCCAGCGTGAGTGCTTTCACAGCTCAAACTAACTTTCAGCTGTTGCATACAGGGATGGTCCTTGATGAGAGCAACTATATGGGGTTCTGTGAGGTCTTCCTTATGAAAACTCCCTCAAAAAACTTTTTACTCAGCAATTTTCACATTTTTCGGGATTTTCTAAAATGCAACATAATTTAAATCAAAATCCTTGATCCAAACAAAATATTAAGATCTTTCCAGTTTTTGTCTGACTTTAGTTAACCAAATAAAAGTTTTTTCAGCTAAGAGCATTTCTTTCTCTCTTATTGTTTCCAGATGCTCCACATTACTATGATTATATGGTACAGTAATGATAATAGAGCCATTTCTGCTTAAATTTAACTCTTTATTAATGGTGCAGCTTTTTGTATGTTGTAGCTCCTGTTCTCATGCATTTATTTAGCATATTCAAATATTCATTACTGTATAGAAATCAGAATGATTTTGGATTCCCACAGTGTCGTGTCTGGGGTTTTGCCAGTCCCTTTTAAACACAATACATAATGTCATCACCACTGGCTCAATGAACAAAATCTCTTCATGTTGACCGCTGTCTTCATGGCCCTCAACTAGCCTGCCGCTGCACTGGCCTGGGAGTCGCAGATCCCGTGTGTGACCGAAAGACTGGAGACTGTGTGTGTCAGCCAGCTTTTGAAGGCAGGCAATGTGACCTCTGCGCACTGGGTTACTTCAACTACCCCTACTGCCAAGGTAAAGTGATTCACTTCATTATGTTGTGGAAGGAAACAGACATATACAAACGAAAAAAAGGAAACCGATGCTTAGACAAACAGACAGGCAGATTTACATGTATAGAGAGACAGTTACTTGAGTTGCTCATCATCGAAAACTGTCCGGCAGTACAAATGGGTACATCGTTGTAAGCTGCTTTGGAGAAGAGCATTAGCTACATGAATAAATGCAAATGATCACAGATAAAGGTTTAACTGCAGTCAAGGGATGGTTATTCTTATATGTGTATGAGGCGGTTAGCCGCTGGGTAGAAGTGGGACTTATTCATGCCAGTGTTTTTGAGAGAAAAGTGGCACATATTAATTGCAGCTCTGTTCTTTTCCCCAAACCCAAGTGGGAGCATTAGCTTCTGCAGCTTTGAGCACCAAGAAATTAAGCCCCAAAAGAAAGACGGACACTTATTTTTAGGAGACAGAAGTTTCCCAGCCTGCCTTTGACCAGAAATATTTGCTTTCTTTTTTCATGGGAATGCAGAGGAACAATTTAGTGCTTTGATAAAGTTTTGGTATAACGTGACCTGAAAAGAATTTAATTTATAACCTTTGGGAGCTTTTTCTTGTACAATATGAGTAAGAAGCTAAGTAAGCAATGAAGTCATTCTGCAGTATCTGGTAAGAACGGTCATTTTCTGCCAATGAGTTCTGTTACAAACAGTGTTGCAGATTCGTAATCTATGAGCTATGTCTCCATTACAAAAAAGGAACAGCTGTATTAAAGAACAGACATGCAAAGTCCTGTTTTTGGGAGTATAATGGAGACGGAGATTTTTAACTGTAACGCTTAAAATACTTTTCATTTCCACAATAATCAGAAAAACTGCTTCCAGTCACGACATAACTCATGAAAGCTGAGCTCCAGATCCCTCTGCCCAAGAACAACTGTAAACCTGGATGTGGGCAGCCCAGAGCCCTTTCACTGAGCCTCCTTTGAGTCTTTATTGGATTACAATGAGAAATTTGATGCATGCTGTGAATGGTGGGTGTCACCAAACTGGACAAAATAGACTTTTGATTTTACCCCGGTGAATCAATTCCAGTGAAATCTGTTGCATTCTCTCATATTTTACCCTCTATGAAACCCTGTGAACAGGCAAAGGCATTTGACAAATATTGGATCAAAATTGCTCTGAGGCAGTTGCATTGAGGTATTCTGGGAAACCAGCCATCTGTCTGGATCACTAAAAATCCTGGAGTACTTAGAGCTGAGATCTCAGTCAAATTTTTGTGCTTCAGACCCAGAAAACACAGTGGCTTTCGTTCTTACTGGGCCTTAATTACACGGCGCTTTTTTCACGTCACATCACAGAAGACTGCTGAAGGAATTGCTTTTGAAGTTCCTTATTTGACTTTAATCAACCTATGATTTCAGTAACTTTGTTTTGCTTATAATCTTGTAATAACTTTATCATTGTAGAATGTAAAATGATTCAATAGCATAAGACAGGTTTATTCTGAGTTGGCATAGTGGCATGGCAGGTACCAGTGGTGCCTCACAGCTCCTGGTCTGTGGGTACAGACATGGGTTTGAAATGGGCACAGTTTGTGTGGAGTTAGCATGTCCTCCCTGTGTTTGAGAGGGTTTCCTTCAGGTGCTCTGGTTTCCTCCCACACTGCAAAGACATGTTTCAAGTGAACTCTAAATTACTCAGAATTCTTGAATGTATCAGTTAGCGGGATTTTCTAGCTTGAACTGATCTACAAAATTTCTATCCACCTGTCCACTTTCCCAGCATGCAACTGTGAGAGCATAGGTGCTGTGGATCAGGCTTGTGGACCCAGAGGTCAGTGCAAGTGTTACAATAACTATGCGGGACTCCGGTGTGACCAGTGCGCCCCAGGTTATTACAGCTTCCCCAGCTGTGTCCGTGAGTACCTTCCCCAGATCTTGCTCCTAGTGTGTTAGGCAAAGTTTAGACTCCATTTACCGTCAGGATCTGACTTGCAATCGGTGTGACTTGCAACAGTTGGCTGAAGAATATAGAAAATTTATTCCAAGTCGCAACGATCATAAAGCCGATGGCATCATCATGCGCTAATTTTCAATGTTTTCAGGATTACGTACAGTGTTTAGTTTAGCCCACAATTCTGCTTTTTACTGACACCTGTGGGATGTACAGTGCAGTACAGTATAGCATATGGTGACATCAGACAAACAAATTATCCAGTCTTACTTCCAACCTGGTTGTTGGAATGGAACCCAGCCATAAGTCATCTGACCTGTATCATCTTCTTCGTACAAACATTTAGCAGTGACTTAGTTATACAACCTGAGCCAGGTAAAATAACGTTTTATGTCACAGTTATACTGAAACTGAGGCAGAAGGGGAGACTGATTAGAACTGTTACACTGAAGTTGAAAAAACCATGTTTGAATCCCACCTCCAGCTGTAGTACACTTGATCAAGGTACTTGCTCTGAGTTCATACAATAAAAATTGCTGTGATGTATGATAGTGTCAGCTAAATGAAAATAGTTTCTCTATTTTTGACACAGACCTCAAAAAACCTTGTATGTGCCACTGAGCTGCATGCTAATGTTCTTCACATCATGCAATTTTTGGATAAAATCATCTCTCTCCACACAGCCTGCCAGTGCTCCCTGGATGGGGTGTATAAAGCGTCATGTGACCCTGTGTCAGGTCAGTGTCCTTGTCGTCCTGGTGTGACTGGACAGAACTGTGACCGCTGTACACTGGAGGTACTCATCTTCCCCCAGTGCAAAGGTAACTCCAATCTAGCAAAGAAACTCATCCTTGGACTTAGTGGCGATCACTCCACACTCTAGTCCTGTTAACTACTGTTACTTTTACTATGATTTCTTGTATTTCATATTTTAGCACCAGCCAGGCTCTGCAACCCTGTGGGGTCTGAGATCACTGTAGTGGATCCATTCATGGTAAGCAGAGGGTGCCATATCTAGTCCCAAGCTGGTGAAGGCTGGGGGTGTATCTGAACAGTGCAGACCGAACAGTGTGATTCAGTACATTTTCACAACGGGAAGCGGGAACTTGGACGTGCCATCCGGTGGGATATCAGAAAGGAAAATGAAACTTCCTTTAAGGAAAAAATATGCTGGGCAATTTACAAAAATGCTGAAGGAACTTTTTCTCACTGCCATTATTTAATCAGAGACCAGAATGTCTAAAATTGAGAAACTGACTGTTACAGCTGAACAATATTGGAGAAATTATATGTGGTTTTTATTGAGGAAGTCATTTTCCTCCATTCTCATAAGGTACAGAACACACTGTTTGGTTATGTAGCTACTGCCTAACAGCTCCTGGGCTGTGAATCCTGCTCAGTATGTGTGGAATCTGCATGTTCATCCCATATTTGTGTAGATTTTTTCCGGATGCTGTATAGTTAATGTGTGTGTGTGTGTGTGTGTGTGTGTGTGTGTGTGTGTGTGTGTATGTTACATTGGTCTACTATAAAATGGGTGAATGATTTTAGTGCATCTAGCACTGTTAGCTAAATAGTAGCTGAATACTAAATCCGAAATAAGTGATTTTGTTGTGTTTGGACACAGGGCTCCTGCCGCTGTCTGGCCAACGTGGAGGGACCCCTGTGTGACAGATGCAAGCCATTGTACTGGAACCTGGCTGCAGAGAATCTCAATGGCTGCATTGGTACGTCACCTGTAGGTCCTCCTCCTTCATGAGCACCCATGTTTGTTAGATGTTCAGTGACCGCTGTTTCTTTGGGAACCAGTCTGATTAGAACCTCAAAGCCAACCGCAGGTGGCATAGTGGTTAAAGCAGTTACTTTGTAGTCAGAAGGTTCTGGGTTTGAATTGAATTGAAACCACTGTATTTATCCCAAAGGGAAATTACACCAGGTTACAGCATCACATCATGCTGTAAAGATGCATAACACAGGCAGAAGAGTGTGTAAACCAACAGACAAACCAGCAGACAGAATGAAAGAAATGAAAAACAGCACTGAGAGTTCACTTAGACTAGTTCAACACTGGGAAGGTCTCCAGGTCACAAAAGGGTTGCTCTGTTGAGGTCTTCCAATTGGGGTGTGGGCGGCATCAAACACTGATTCTGTGTGCAAGCAACGTGTTGTGATAATGACTGTGGATCACACCAACAGCAGTCAGCATCAGTCAACACAGTGTCCAGGCTGTTAGTCTGTTCTACCAAATGACACATCTGTCATTCCACTATGTACTCTAAAAGAGTCCAGCAGGCCTTAACCTCTCATCTGCCAGTGTGTTGGTGATCTCAGTCTTCTGGTACATTCCATTTCTGTGACTCCTGTCCAGAGCATCTGGCAGCCTCAACAGGACTGGTGGTAATAAAAACTCAGTCACAGCATGCACTGCAGAAATGGTAAAAAAACAGCATGATGAACAAAAACAAAAAAGAGAACATTCATATTCACTGCAGCCAGGGTCCATTACACAGAATACAGTACAGAATAGAAGTATAATCACAACACAGTCACAGCAGAATGACATAATGCTGCCGCAGTGGCCATATTAAAATTAAGAGAACAAAAAAGGAATCAAAAGAGACATGAAAACAAACTTTAACACAAAACATAACAAACAAAAATGTAACCAAAAAATGAAAGAAACACTTGGCAAACATTAAAGAAGAGACAAAAACATGCTGCTGAGCCCTAGGCACTCCCTAGTGCAAAAGGTCCCTAGTGTATGTAACAGCTCATGTTACAGTTTATGCTGGATTACCATTTATTAAGGTACTTACTCTACAGAATCCTGTCCTGTCTGTCGTCTAAATCACTGTAAAGTTGATTGTCTAACATTATACTTTGTTACCTTGGACAAAGGAATCAGTTCAGTGTGTATTTATTCATTAATCTGACTTTTTTCCAAGCCATCTTAAAACGTTAGATTTGTTCACTAACTTACTTGCAGTGATTTACTTATTTAAGCAGCAGGGTCATTTTTATTGTATCTGTTCAGGCAATGTACCTTAACCATCTGTACAATATGAGGTGGTGGGATTCAAACCCAGGCCTTTCCAGTGGAAGACAGAAGGTGTAATCACTAGACTTCCTTCTGCAACTTATTAGAGTAATGATAGTACAGTAAGGCCTCACTGTTATGCATCCTTTAATAAGATGATTTTAGATGTAATGCAATTGCTGTTTGGCTCTAGTTCTCCTGCTCCCTTCCTAATCACCAACATCATCTTCTGATAGTGAAAAACATACAGGATTTACTGAAGACAACACAAATTTAGGTAAACAATTCGATTAGTATTATTAGTATTGTATTGGCAGGGAGGGGGAGCTCTCCCACAATGCACTGCTGCAAGTTTGTAGCTATATCTAACCATTGTGGGGAGTTTGGGAGATTGCTGACTGTTTCTGTGTTGAGACCTTTGGTGCTGCCATGTTGCTGTGCTTTTTTGAATGCTGGTAATTAAATGTACTGCAAAGAAATACAGCGTGTTCCCAAGGTCCAGCCTCCCAGACCTTTTGTTAGACTGCTAACACGGTCAAAGCTGGTTGGTCTCGTGCACATTGCAGTTATTGGTTTATTACCTATAAGTCTAATAAGTGAAAACAAATTAAACTTTTTTTCCCCTTTTTTCAGATCAGTGAAGACTAACTAAAAAATGCTCTGTTCCATTAGTCTTGCAATAAGATGACTACATTGTATATGCTTGAATTTTTGCGACTCAACATATTGTGTTTTGGCTGGATTTTATTATAGTTACTAGCTGAGTTACGCAGTACTGGGTCAAAAGGTGTAGGGGTTGAAAGATTAAAAAGTAATAACATACCATATAATCACCAAACTGTTTTACCATTAAAGAGGAAGCATTTAGTACACAAGTGCTGTCAAGACAGGCGAATGCTACAGAGAGTGACATGCATGTCATTTGAAGTCAAGTGGACAGAAAAAAAACAAAATATATGTTACCAAACTTTATTACCCTTACATCACTAATGTGTGTAGTGCGATTAGTGCTCTGTGTTTGTGGAGTGAGTACATCTGTCAGTGTCTTGCACATCAGCATGCATGTATAGCATTTGTGGTGCCCACCGTGCCACGTATGTGTGTTTGTGGAGTGAGAAAATCTGTCCTTTTAACCTTAACTTTGAATAATGGGTAGTAGTAAAAACTGGTGGATCTGTGCAGTGCAGCCAAAACTGCATGTTATGCATGCAGATGAGTGAAGACTACCCTCATATTTTTTTGCCATGTTCACACATCAGTTTGCTGCTATCAAGATCAGCCTTTGTCCAAACATCAACCCTTGACTGTAGTAGGGAGGGGAAAATGTAGTATTCCAAGAAAGAGCATACTTTCTGGTGCCTAAAGATGCTCCTTTTGATCTGGAAGCCTGTGAAAAGGAATTGGCTTGTGATCATTCTCGTCTGTGAAAAGGGTCCTGCACCTGCATCAGTGTGTATTCATCAGCATCGCTTCCTCCTTCTCTCCCCTTATCTCTTTCCGGATTCCACATGTTGACTTTGCAACCCCCATCCCTCCCTGGCCACACCATCTCTCCAGAGTGCCAATGTGATGTAAAAGGAGTCCTCAGTGGTGTGGGGGAGTGTCAGCAGGTGATACTCTGCTGCTTTTGTACTATTATATTTGAGTATTTTTTAACTATTATGTAAGAGTATGAGGTGGCGTAGTGGTTAAAGTGTTATATTTGTTGCAGCTGAAGGACATGCCTGTAAGTTGCATTGGAGAAAAGTGTCAGAAAAATATAAAATGAAAACTTATCTGAGTTTTTGTGCCACATTAACAGAGATTTGTACATGAATCTGTAATCAGTAATTTTTACTGTCTCAATTCAACGTAAGGACCTTGTACTGACCAAAGGTACAATAGTGAAACTGAATCCAAAAACAACATTGATCGATGATGAATAAATTAATTTGTTTTCTAAAGGAAGAAATAATTATGAAAATGATACTAATAAAGAATCAGAAGAACACTGCAGCAGCATTAAATACAACATCTTGCAAAATGTTCATTGCACACACTGTTGCTTTTCCAGCAAAGTGGCGAGTGTCATTGTAAGCCGAACACCTGTGGCCATACCTGCAACACCTGCAAGAATGGTTACTTCCAACTGCAGAAAAAGAACTACTTTGGGTGCCAAGGTGAGGTCAGCGTGAAGGTACCTACAGTGCAGATGGTAGGCTTTGCAGGACTTTGACACACACTGCACCTCAGACTCTAACTCAGTGACACCTTGACTGTCTGACAGGCTGCCAGTGTGATGTGGGTGGAGCCATCGGGACTGGCTGTGATGAGCACTCTGGACAATGCCAATGCCGCCAGCACCTGGAAGGACGCACTTGCACGGAGTAAGGGCCCATGGGAGATGTTCAGTCAAACACAGTTGTAGCACTGATTTCTGTCCTTGAGCTGTGCTAGATGGCCAGTGCAAACAGTGGTGCTTAGCTGTTACTCAGCTGCTCTGCTGGAAACTATTATGCAAACAGCACCAAGACACAGTGAAAGCTGCGTAGCCCACACAGATATCATCTGCTGCTTATTTTGAGAATGTTCAGAAAGGTGAAATTTTGTCCTTCGTGTGCTGAAGACCAGAGGTGGAGTTCTACATCCCCAGCCTGCACCACATGAAGTATGAGGTGGAGGATGGCAGCACACCCAATGCCAGGCCTGTGCGCTTTGGCTATGACCCACAGCAGTTCCCGGACATGAGCTGGCGGGGCTATGCCACCATGTCAGAGGCCCAGGTGAGTCTTACTGTGCTCCTGCCCTTGAATTTCCATTCTTCACCACACTATTTCATAAAGAAAGTTCTACACTGAAGATCCCACCACCACTGCACCCACTGACACCTGACCTCTCCCCTTTCTCAGGAGGAAGTCCGGCTGACGGTGCACGTGGCCGAGACTGGACCACTACAGTTCCTCTTTGTTCTGCGGTTTGTCAACCACGGCACACGCAGCATAACTGGCCACATAAGGGCTCACCACATCAGGACTGGCGAAGGTACAGAACAGGGATTAGACCCCATCAAGCACTGACAAGACTGAGCTCATGGTTTGCTACCACCAAAGCCCATTGTGAAATGAGGCACCTCTAGCAAAGGCTGTGTTTATGTGCTGTAAATGTTTGTTTTTCCCTATAATTTACTGCTGACAACTTCTGTCCATGTCTGGCACTTTTAGAATTACATTTATATTGTAAGTTCAAACAATGTCATCTTTGCAGTGTGTTATGGTGGATGCCTTTATTTTCTGCATATTGCAATATCTGTCCAACATCAATCCTTGTCCCCTTCCCACCTTACCCCACAGGGTCAAATCTGAGCAAGGAGGTGACATTTCCACCCAGTCCTCGCCCTGCCTTTCTGACTGTCCCCGGAAATGGCTTTGCTGAGCCCTTTTCACTGGCGCCTGGGAAATGGATCATTCACATTCAGGCAGTTGGGGTCCTGCTGGTGAGTGACGAGCCTGGTTCCACCCAAACCACCCCCTCTGGTGGGCTGGAGATAGACTAGCGTGTAAGGGTAGCGGAGGGTCTGGACCAGCCAAAGAGAATAAATGGGAGGAGTTTCCCCAGACTAGCAAAAACAGGATGAACACTTGTGTTCCCAGCTGAACAGCAGTATCCCCAGTTTCCTAATAATGTGAAGAATGTGAACTAGCAGAAGAACAAGGAATTCAATTAGAGGGAAGAAGACCAAAGAAGCTGGTCACCAAACAAAAAAAAAGTTGGTCTGTGAGGGACTATGAAAGTATTAGTGGACAATAAAGTTAAAGTACTGATGTGTTGCTCACATGGTCTTTCCCTATGTTTTACTTCTCACCCACTCCACCTCTTGTTCCAGGACTATCTAGTATTGGTGCCCAACACTTACTATGAAGCTTCCATTTTGCAAGAGAAGATCACAGAACCGTGTACCTTTTTGGTCAAACCAGAGAACACAAACAAGAAGTAAGTCTGACTACACAGCAACTTCTCCTCCAGTCAGTAGGCCAGCAAAGCATGACAGCCATTTCTATGTTTCCACCCCTCGCCTTCAGCTGCCTGCTCTACAGACACTTACCCATGGATGGCTTCCCTTCGGCTCTGGCCTCCCTGGGTGTGCAGTACCTCAGCAGGGGAGAGATGAGACAGGCTAATCTGCACCAGCTCACTGCTCTCCACCCAGAGATGGCTTCTGTTGGAGGCCGGCAGGTAGGTGGGAACACAACATACTCAGTATAAAACACAAACCTCAGCTTGTAAGTTTAAAACTTGCTGTTTTAAAATAAAATATCAAACTGACTTTCCATCACACTATCTGCAATACATTATGTCAGTGTTTGTGGCCATACGTACATGGGCTTCAGCTTGTTAACACAAGTTTAATAAATAAAGCTTAATAAGCAAGCTTAAAAACTAGCTTCATAAACTGACTCAAACCCCTCAGGGTGTTTTGCTTACACTCAAGAGGCATGTCTTTTGGCAAGTTATTGACAGAGGTGTTGAAAGTTAAGAAATTACTTTGACAAAGTGGGGGAATGTTATAAAAGGATATCTGAATAATTGCTCTTTGTAATTTCCACTATCCAAAATGCAAATAAAAATGGAAGTAAAGGGGAACTGTTGAAGTTGAGGCAAAATCTGGAAGACCAGGACTTCTGATAGAACTGCTCTTAGACCAGTCATGTGTCCAGAGCAAAAACTTCCAAATCACTGAAAAGGACTTGCAGGAATGTTTAAATGGAAGGAGAGCAGTGGAGCACCTGTCCATCATGAGCGCTACATGCACCAACATGATCTGCCTGAAAGGGTCAATGAAAGGCCAGCATACCTGCAATCTCATTACAGAAGTCAATGCCTGAAGAATACAACACAACATTTAAATTAGCTAGAGATGTTTTTGAACTAAATTCTGTAGTTTGCAAATCTCTTTGGTCACAATATCCAAATGTTTAGAGAAAACTATTTGAATAAAAAAACCTAAAAGCTAAAAAAGATTTTTATATCTTTGAAAATTCTTAACTTGAACATTTTTAACATCACAACCAAGTGTAACAAAAGACATTTCTACCTTAATTTCTGCTCGGCACAGTAAATGCTCTGTGAAGTAATGTGACTGTGTGTGTCTGTCTGTCCAGGCCGAGCTGGAGTTAATGTTGCGAGTCTCAGAGCCAGGTCAGTACGCACTGGTTCTGGAGTATGCCAGCGAGGTGGATGCCATGCAGAGTGTTAGCTTGTTGGTGGATGGCCAGGGGGAAGCTAGGGTGAACATCTTCAGCTGCATGTACAGGTCTGTCTGCCTCTTGAGACATTTCTGTGTGTGTGTGTTGGTATGAGTTTGTTATGTGTAATTGTGTCTTTCCCACCTCTGCAGCTTTCTGTGCCGCAGTGTAGCTGTGGACCAGAGCAACCGTGTGGCCATGTTTCAATTAGGCCACAGATCCAAAATACTCCTGCAAGCATCCTTTGCATCCTTGCTGCTGGTGAGCTGCACCATCGTCTATCCAAATGTGACCACAGAGCAGGAGCACACAAATGAACTTCATTATTGTCATTTTACTTCTCAACTAAATTATGCTGGGCAACAGGTGGTATAGCAACTTGAACTGCTATCTTTGTACCTGTAGGACCCAGGTTTGACTCCTGTGTCCTGTTCTTTGTCTGAAATTGCTGCAGTAAAAATTCCCTGGCTTAATAAATGAGTTGGTCACTGTAGGTTCCTTTCAAGAAAAGCGTCAGATAAATTTTCTTATTGAGATTTTTTTTTTCTGAAAAAGTCAATAAATATTTTGCCCCTGGGGCTCTAGGAAATGTGTAATAGAAAACGAGCTATAGATTCTCTATTTTATTTAAGAGTTTATATGTTCTTAAAGTTGTCCTTTGGGAGGGTAACCTCAGCTCCTCTGTAAGACAGGTATGTTTCTTCTTTAGTACAAGGTGTATGCCATCCCCGAAGGCCAATTTTCCATGGAGTACGTGGATCCAAAGGAGCTGTGCATCTCTATCCATGGACGCTTCACTCAGGACAGGTGTGGTCAAGGGTAGTGCTGGGTGACTCCATGTGTGTAGGATCCCCATCACACTGCTTGCAGTACTTGGTGGAATGTGACGTATTCTGAGTGACAGAATTTCCTAGAATCATCCTCAATTTGACATGAACACCTGATTTATTTGTGTGAGTCAGCAGGTTCCAAAGAGCCATTAAGGCACCTGCCCCTGCTTAAGGCTGAGGTCCAAATGTTGAAATGGCTGGTGTACATCTGCAGTCCAGATATTAATCTGAAAAACTTGCTGAATCACCACTGGATGTAATTTTTGGACAATGAGGGCAACAGGTGGTTTAGTAGTTGGTTATCTCCTTGCAATGGAAGGGCCCAGTTTTGAATCCCGTCCTCTGTTTCGGTTCCTTTTATGAAGATACTCACCATAAATTTATATAATAAAAATAAGTAAGTCACTTTGTAACTTAACGTTATAAATTACCATTAAGGAAAGTGCAAAGTAATAAATGGAGATGTACAGTACAGTAAAGGAGAGATATGCCACAAGAACAGAATACGGGTCAAAGTTACCTTCCTGTATATAATTAGGTAACTCATAGTAGAGTTATTCTGTTCAGTGTTGCCAGTGATCTGAAGTCTCTCAGAATCACCAAGCTATGAAAATGCACCCTGGATGGTGTGATAATCCGTTGTAGAGTAGCCAGACACACACATACATGCACATCCAACAGACAATTTAAAGAGCTCAATTAGCCTTAAACAATATCCTTTTACTGTGGGCAGAAACCCACACAGACTGATCCAGATTCAATCCCATGCCTGGACTGCCCAAGCCCTCTGAGGCAGCAGCGCTACTTGCTGTTCCATATTGCCACCCCCATAATTATTATTATTATTATTATTATTATTATTATTATTAGTAGTAGTAGTAGTAGTAGTAGTAGTAGTACACAGTTATATAAGATTGTAACATGTCCTGTGCCTGTTCACATTACTTATTTCATATTACAGTTCTTAATCCATTTTTCAGGATTTTATGGGGGAGGGGATGTCTGGATATGGCAAAAGATTGAAAAATTAAAAGGATAACGTAAGTGTAATATTTTTCACTACAGCACTGTTTAGTGCTGCACTGTGTCCTACAGTAACACTTTTAAAACTTAATGTGAAATGTAATGAACTAATGAAGTGAAGTCAGTGCTGTAACTGAAACGCACATGCAGTACGGTGTATTTTATACAAAAGGTATAAATGAGATGTCAATACAGCTTGATCAGCACACCACTACAGGGGGATTAGGGGGCGTATTGCGGCCTTCATGAAACACTGGCGAAAGTTGAATGGTTCCTTTTTGAGACATATCAAAACTGTTTAAAACTTTATTTTATGCATTAATTTTCTTTCATAAAGCTAAAGAATTGAATATTTGTGTGTGTGTGTGTGTGTGTGTGTGTGTGTGTGTAGTTTACCTTGTATTATGCACAAAACTGATGTCTGGAAAATCAAGAATAGTCTGTAATTGATTTTTTCAAAAGAACTTGGATTAAAACCAATTCAGTTACCTGTTGTTTTAAAAAAAAAAACTTATGAAACCCTTTTTCTGAATGTATTTTACTTCATTTCATCACATAAAGCCCATGCTTTGCCCTAGCTGAAGAAAAGCCACTTCATATCTGCTGTCTGGCCTTAAAATAAAACATGACATAGAATTTCTGCTGTTTGTTTGAAACCATATGCAGTTGTTTTTCATGGTCTATGTAAAATCTTTTTACTCTGCCATTTAAGAGTATTAAAGAACAAGATATCTGAGTCTGGAAGGGGAGCTTTTTTGGGTTAACCTTGCACCTGCTACATAGACATAGATGTTGTGATTTTTTAAATTATTTTTGATCACGGTACTATTTAAGTATTAAAATCTGTACTAGTGGATAACCACTGTTTGTGATTCTGGCACTCAAAGATGGGACTTGAGTCTTGCAGGTTGGACCCTTTGACCAACCAGTGACACGGAGGGGAATGAGTCATGCCATTCTGTGCCAGAGCTTTGTAGATAGTCAGAATGTTAAATCTTCTTTTCCTTCTGCACTCTCTGTACAGCCGCTACTGCATTCCATCCCAATATGAGATCCCAACCTCAGCGCTGGTTTTGAATGCGGCCCACAAAGGAACCTTGTCAGTCCCACCTGTGCCAGCTGGCACTGGCGGCAGTCATGGGGTACTTCTGAAACACCCACAGGTATGCACTCACCTCAAGTGTGACCTGAACCTCTTAAATGGCATCTGGTTAGGTATCCATCACTGGGGTCGATAGTGATAAGTGATAATATCTTCTGCGCCATAGCAGTACTGAAGAGCGCTGGGGCAACAAGTAGTGTATTGAATACTGCCACTTTGGACTCAAATTTCCCAGGTTTGAATCCCACTTCTTGCTGTAATTCCCTTGATTTACCCGTTTTTAATTCAATTAAATTTATTTTTTATCGAGTGCTTTTCACACAGTGACTCAGAGTGCTGAACAGCAGATTAAGATAACAGGTATATAGTGAGATGTTACATGTTAATGAGAGCAACTGTACAGGGTACAAGCACAATATGGTGCACCTGCCCTGAACTGAAGCAAGGAAAACAAAAAAACTCCCAAACAGGAAGCAAGGGAGAAAAATTACTTGGGGGTCTAAGTATCAGCTGCTGCCCTCCACTCCTGGGCTTCTGTACATACACATTTTTTTACTGCATAAATCATTGTTAGCAGGTTAAGTTTATAAATTTCTTTGGAGAAATGTCAGATAAATAAATGTTATATAAAAGAAAGATATTCCATGTAAAGAGAATCCGGGTTATGTCTCATGATAGTGATCAGGATTTATTTACATCTTCACGGATTCCTGCCTGTAGAGTGAAATCAGCTTCAACACCCGGGTCCCAGTGACAGGCCGCTACGTCTTCCTAGTGCATTTCCTTCAGCTGGAGCACCCCTCTTTCTCCGTGGAGGTGCTGGTGGATGGAGGCAGACCCTGGCTAGGTGAGCTGATGTCTTCAAGTTGGTTGAGGGGAAAACCTTTAGGTTAGAGATGGGTGCCAGTTGGTTTAACTAAAACTAAATGCTATCTGTGTAAGGATGCAGTGTGCTAACATGGTTAACTCAGATTTTGTAAGGAGTGGCAATAATTGCACAGTCAAATGATTTAGGATTATTAAATAAAGGGGGCAGAGATTTTAATGATTTATTCATATTTGCAGCATATCATTTTTCCTATTCCTACCCAAGGGAGTCCCTTAGTCTCAGGGCTCAAGGGCAGTGAGATACAGGAGACAAGGGAATGGAGTGCCTTCAAAATGGGCATTAGCTATCAGGATCAAAAACCTCCAGACTGGATGATCAAAGGGTGTGATGCAGAGGATTGTATTATGGCTTCCTCACTCCAAACCCCTGACCCTCTTCTTCATCACATGATCCCAGGCTCCATCAATGCATCCTTCTGCCCCCAAGTGTCGGGCTGTCGACAGCCATTTATTGCAGAGAAGCGCATTGCCTTGCAAGTCCCCCAGCTGGAGCTCACCGTCACTCTGCGGGTTCCCCGTGGGAAGACTCTCATCCTAGTAAGAGCCCTCATCATCCTGATCATCATGGAAATGGACTCATTTAGGCACCCATCCTACCTGTTCTCTGTATGAGCTGAAAAAATGCTGAAATTTTGTAGTTTCTCCTTTGGAATTAAACGTTCGTACATTCAGTAACTTGTGGTGTGTGTTCCCCCCAGTCCATAAATTTTGAGTCCGTTTGTGAAAGATAAAAATAATGAACATCTTTGCTGACGCTGTCATCATATTAAAGGGGCAGAACATGTGTAATCTATCAAGGAAAACATGTTTTATTTTAAAGCTTGCTGCTGTTATCTGGAGTTCCAAAACAGAGAGGGAATTTTGCCTGAGAGTGTGTTGTGCATTTTCAGGATTACATCTTGGTTGTTCCTGATGAATCCTATTCCCCTGAACTGCTCAAAGAGAAGCCGTTGGACAAGTCATCCGACTTCATAAACCAGTGTGGAGCTGACAGCTTTTTCATAAAGTATGTACTGAAGTATTTGTGTGATTTTAATATGGTTTGAGAAATCCAGCTAATTGTAGAAAAAGATGTACAGAAGCCCTTTCATGGCCAAACATGTAGGGACTATGGCTGTGCTTTTCTGTGCTGCAATTGAAGGTTTAACATGAGTTTAAACCAGAACAACTAATGTGATTTCTTTCGCTCACATTCTGTGTCCTCTGAAGTGGTTTACTATGGAGGACAAGGAGTGCCACGTAGAAAACAAACAAGTAACTCATTAATTAAAACAAAGTGGAAAACAAGACATCAAACAAAGTAAATGGAAAACAATAAATCAAAACAGAAAATAATCAGTGCACTGATAAACTACAAATCCAAGTAAAAAATATTTAAATAGATTAATTTATTAATTTGATTTTAATTCATTACATTCCACGTAAATAATTGATTAATTTATATGTCAAAGAGCAGGACCCAAACCTGCACCTGCAAAAGCTGCCCAGAAGCTCTGAAGGATCAGCATTACCTACTGCAACAGCATGTGGCTGTTTATAAACGGGCAGATGCATTTCTTTTTTTAACGAAAATGATAAACTAGGGGAGGTGATGTGGCCCACCTCTAAGAGAGCTGCATAAATTTTGTCTCTTGTCCAGTCGCCCACAACTTTCATATTTTTTGTTCTCTTCATATGGCCATAAAATGCTGGTTGTTGTTCAGAGAAAGGTCCAACTGAAACTACACAACCAGTTACTATGAACTCACGGGATATTTTTGACGAAGATGAAGAAGAAATTGGCACTCTGGCCGCCCGTTCCATCACCAGTCGCTCCACCCCAAGGGTAGATTTAGTAGTGTATTTGAGAGTTTATAGTGTAGTGTATTTGCAGTGTATAGAGTATTTGATCTTTATTCAATTAAATGAACCATAAGGAAGCTAACATAAGCAAATATGCACTTTTCAAATTTTTGGATAAATTTCTAACAGTATACAATACAGTTTATATAATAGGTGCACTATTATTTTTACAACACACTATGGTTCTGTATGGTATTTATTGATTTTTTTTAATTTTGATTTTTATTCACATTTCAGATGTATTTATTTCTGGATCAGCTTTATATAAAAATGTTATAACAAAATTTCTGTTCAGCTACCAATATTATAGTATAAATTTTCAAGAGCTGTTATAACAGAAACTTGATATAGAGTTCAGATCTTTTTATATTTTTAATCTTTATCTCTATTTATATCATCTTTTTTATTTTTGTAAATTTTTCTCTCTGTTCTAGGCACCAAAGTAACTTTATTTTGCCTTCATTTATCTACCTGCTATTTGTCTTTGACAATAAATGATTCTTGATTCACGAATGCGAACTACATGCAAGTTTGTAAAATCAAATGTAAAATCAAATGCGATCTACATGTAATGTCTACATGTAAGTTTATTACAATGAACTGCATTGTTTATTTTAAATTGTTTCATGCCTTCTGTTTTTTATAAAAGTCATTGGTAAATGTCCCTTGCTGTAACAAGGAGGCGAAAGAGGGATTGTGGTTTAATTGTATAGACATTTTATAGTCTTTTAGTGATATTTTTGGAAATTGTTTTGGGGTTTTTTGAGGGGATTAGAATGAATTATAATTTTTCTTATTTAGTAAGTAAGGTGCTTGGTTTAGTAATAGGAAATAGACTCCCTATTTATGTTTTCCTGGTTTAAGTCCAGTTTTCAGGAACAGATTGCAAATGCAAACCAAGTAATGCCTGTACCAATAATTACAAATAATTTGTAATCTTACAAAATGTACCCTTGCACACTATAACCAAAGCCTTACATATTGTTACTGTAACACAATAAAGTACCAATGTAACCTTATGTAGTGTTATCCTAATGTTACACATAGTTTTAATATTGCACACTGTTGCTGGAATGTTCCACGATGCTACATTTCAGGAACTGTTCTCTCTTTTTCTTGTTCATCTAGCTCCAGCTCTGCATCCCAGTTTTGCCGGGACTCGGCACGCTGCCTGGCACTGTTTGCAAGTGATGGTGCCCTGCCTTGCAACTGTGACAACTGGGGGGCCACCAGCCCAACATGTGAGACCCTAGGGGGCCAGTGCCCGTGCCAACCCCATGTCATCGGCAGACAGTGCACCCGCTGTGCCACTGGCTATTATGGGTTCCCCTACTGCAGACGTGAGTCCCTCACAGCCACAATCAGTTAAAATATATTTGAAATAACTGAAAACAAATAAAACCACACCATCTCCGCAAACTCTTTCTCAATCTTAATTAATCCTGTAAACATGTGCAATGTTCTTTCTCTTGTTATTGATTACCGACACTCAGGAACAGCAGGCATGATCAGTAAACACTGTGACAGTAGGTGCAGTTAAAGTGTTTTTGAGAATTTTATGGTTTTTTTTAACAAAAGTAATTCAAGGAAAGTACCTCAAGCGTTCTACAGCAGGAGCTTGGTAGCAGAGCTTCAACTAGTAGTATGAAGGATGGGACTTCTCTTTCTGCTATGAAAGGGAATGACCGTGACCTCTTTTGAATTTCCCAGTGTTGCCCTGTTTAATTTTATTCCGTGTCTGAACAATGTGTCTGTGGAAGCATCCTGCAGCAGAATGGGGCTACCTTATTATTGTGTTTTGGATTCCCTCTCCCTCCCAGGCTGTGAATGTGGCCTCCGGCTCTGTGATGAGGTAACTGGTCAGTGCATCTGCCCCCCACATACTGTGAAGCCCTCCTGTAATGTGTGCGAAAGCCAGACGTTCAGCTACCATCCACTGCTGGGCTGTGAGGGCTGTGACTGCTCACCAATAGGTGTGAGCCCCATTGCTGGGCCCAACTGCGACCAAACCACAGGCCAGTGCATGTGAGTGACACAGAGTTTGTAGACAGACCATGTTCTGCCATCTGAAACCTTCACACTAGTTGTACATTAATATCACACACTGCTTTAGGAATAAAGCCTTGTTAGAAGTTCTTTAAAGCATAGATGCAGTTCATCCTCATATCATGCCATTGACAGCTCAATATATTGTATGATATATTCCAATATGTCATATATATAATTTCACTATTTTGACAGGATGGTATTCCTTTTATGCACTGAAAATGTTTTAACAAAATGCACCATAACATCCTTACAATGCTGTGTTCCTGTAAAACATTATTATTATTTTTATTATTATTATTTAAAAAAAATTTTTTTTGAGTTAACAATTTTGTGCTTGAAAATCACTTTTAATATTTCATCTTTTAAAACATTTGATTTAAATTCAGATTTAAAGTGCTCAGGAATTGCTAATGATAACAGTACTTAAGATGTTTACGAAACATCCTTATCCAATCTGCATTTATAATTTCTAGTTTAGACGTTTTTTATAGAACTAAATCACTTCAGATAGTGAAATAAAGTGATTTTTGCCTATTTGTCTTCCATTTTGTTTTTTTTTAATTCTTTTAAATATTTAAAAAATATTTAAGCGCTACAATGTCCAGTCATTCAAATATCCAGTCACCTGTAGTCTGATTGTGCATTCTGACCCAGTGGTCAGTTTCAGTTCATTACAAAAACATTGCAGTTATAATGTCAGTTATCGATCCATCCATTATTATTAAGTGCTTTATCCTGGTCAAAGCTGGTTCATACCCTAATCTAGAATCATGGTTACCAGCATAGGAAACTACACACTGGTTTGGATGGCATATCATTACAGGGGCATGCACACATGCCTGAAATGCACACAGATATGGGGAGAACTTGTGAACTGCTCATGGACTGAGCTGGACTCAGACCTATGCCTGAACAGCCCAGGAACTGTGTGGCACTAGAAGTAAGCTATAACCACCAATCAGCAGCAGATACTGAACACAGCTCTACTCCTCCAGTTATCCTTGTATTTCCCCTGCTTGGCAGGTGCAAGCCCAGGATTGCTGGGCGGCGGTGCGATCGCTGTGCCCCAGGATACTATGGCTTCCCCAAGTGTAACCCCTGCAACTGCAATCCAGTGGGGGTGAGACCGGATGTGTGCCACCCTGAGACTGGACGTTGCCTCTGCAAGGTGACAGCTGGCTATCATCATCACCCCGCCTAGTGGCACATCTGTTTCTTGGACACCAAGAGCAGGCCTTGACTGTGGTTTTTGGCCCATTTTTTGTGTTGTTACTAACTGTTTATTACTACCTGTGTTTCCCAGAAAAATGTTGTAGGTTTGAAGTGTGATACCTGTCTCCCTGGCTCCTTCCACTTTGATGAGACAAACCCCAATGGCTGCACCAGCTGTTTCTGCTTTGGAGCCACGGAGCAGTGCTACAGCTCAGACCACCGCAGAGGAAAGGTATCTGCCCAGTTGGGAACCTGAACTAACACCCATGCGCTGCATAGTGCCAAATCTTAGCATCATTTCACCCTTTTAGTTTGTAGACATGCTGAAGTGGCGTTTGGAGATGCCGGACAGGGAGGAGTTTCCCTCTGTGTTCAACCCAGCCAGCAACACTGTGGTAGCTGATGTGCAGGAGTTACCTGCTTTGGTTTACAGCCTCCACTGGGTGGCACCACCATCTTACCTGGGAGACAGGGTGAGTACACAGGTTCCTCAACTTATGAATAGAATTGTTCAGAGGGGGACCCAGTTTGTTTCTAAGTAACTTTATTTGACATTCTAGCACTTGTAACAATTGCAGTTTATTCAGGCAAGGATGGTTATAAAATAAGTGTTTCACTATTTATTTCATGAATAGAAACATACTAGTTTGCACTTTCTTAGTAACCCAGATGTTTTCTTTGAATTTTCACTCCCCAAAATTCACTCTCTGAATTTCACTCCCTAAATTCAACTACTTGCATATAACATCTTTGTACATTTAGTATTTGAAATACACTTTTTTTTTTTGAGAAGTGACTTTAAAGATTATCTTTCAGCACCCATTTACAAACCCCGTTTCCAGAAAAGTTTGGATGTTTTGTAAAATGCAATCAAAACAAGAATCTGTGATTTGTTGATTCTCTTGAACCTTTATTTAACCAACAAAAATGCTGACCACTGCACTGACCAACTAAAATGTATTTTGTATATATACAGAATTTGATCCCTGTAACACACTCAAAAAAGTTGGGACAGAGACATGTTTACCACTGTGTTACATCACCTTTCCTTTTAATTACACTTTTTAATCATTTGGGAACTGAGAATACTAACTGTTGTAGTTTTGCACGGGGAATTTTTGCCCTTTCTTGCTTGATACAAGACTTCAGTTGCTCAGCAGTCTGTGGTTGCCATCTGATTCTGATTCTCTGCTTCATGATGCGCCAGGAGACAGATCTGGATTGCAGGCAGGTCAGTCAAGCACACGCACTCTGTGTCTACGAAGTCATGCTGTTGTAGCAGGTGCAAAATAAGGCTTGGCATTGTCTTGCTGAAATAACCCTGGGAAAAGATTTCACCTTGATGCCAGCATATGTCTCCCTAAAATCTTAACATACGCTTCCGCATCAATAGTACCTTCACACATATGTAAGTTGCCCATGCCGTGGGCCTTGATGCACCCCCATACCATGACAGATGTTGGCTTTTGCATCTTTCGCTGATAACAGTTTGGATGGTCCCTTTCGTTTTTGGCACGGAGAACTCGATGTCCGTTTTTCCCAAAAACAAGCTGAAATGCGGACTCATCTGACCACAGCACACGTTTCCACTGTCTTTCAGACCATCTGAGATGAACTTGGGCCCAGAGAACTTGGTGGTGTTTCTGCATAGAATTGATGTATGGTTCTCTCCTTGCATAATAGTTTCAGGTTGCATTTCTTGATGCAGCAGCATATTGTTTTAAGTGACAAAGGTTTTCCGAAGTACTCCTGAGCCCATGTGGCTATATTTATCACAGTAGCATGACGATTTCTCATTAAATGCCGTCTGAGGGCTCGAAGGTCACACACATTCAGCAGTGGTTTCCAGCCTTGACCTACATGGACTGAGATTTCTCTGGATTCCCTGAATCTTTTCACAATATTATGTACAGTAGATGGTGAAAGACCTAAATTTCATGCAATCTCGTGTTGTGAAATGTTCTTTTTGAACTGTTTGACAATTCTCTCATGAAGTTAGGCACAAAGTAGTGAGCCACTTGCAAAGACTGAGCCTTTGATAGACGTTCCTTTTATACCAAAATCTTGATACCCTCACCTGTTACCAATTCAACCGGCTTATTGTGGAATGTTTCAAAATGGTGCAACTTGAATGTTCTATGAATTTTTCACTCTTATTTTGCCCCTGTCCCAACTTTTGAGTGCGTTGCAATCATCAAATTCAAAATTTGTTTATATTTACAAAATGCAATCAAGTTGGTCAGCCAAAACATTAAAAGTCATTTCTTTGTACTTTTGTCAGTTAAATAAAGGTTCAAGAGAATGAACAAATCACAGATTCTTGTTTTTATTGCATTTTACAAAATGTCACAACTTTTCCAGAAATGGGGTTCGTAAATTNGTTCAAGAGAATGAACAAATCACAGATTCTTGTTTTTATTGCATTTTACAAAATGTCACAACTTTTCCAGAAATGGGGTTCGTAAATTCAAATGCTGTTTACACTAATCTGGTGCTCTAGGTTTTGTTCTACAACAGACAGATTTTGGTGATATGGCATTAATGACAAATAATCTGAGGGAAAATGTTTGTCTCTCTGAAAATAAGTAGCTTAAACATTCATAACACTGGGAGCTGGTGCATTCACTTGCATAGACTGCCCTAGTCACAAGTAAAGGGTATTTCTTAAGTACAAGAAAGACTGTTAAGCCTGCAATGTCAACATCCCTCGAGTCTTGCTGAACCACATGATTTTAATGGACATCTGCCCACTGATGGCCTGCATTTCTCTACCAAGGTGGCTCTATTGCTGAATCACCTCTTGCTGATTTCTTGCTGAATTGACCTTCGCTGTGGATTTATGGTTATGTGTCACTCCTGGTGAGCGGCCAAATTACGTCTTGCTCCTGGTTATTGATGCCCTGGGTTTGTTCCCCCTGCTGCAGGTCTCTTCCTACGGTGGATTCCTGACTTATCAGATAAAGTCATTCGGAATTCCCAGTGAGGGGATGGTCCTGCTGGACAGGAGGCCTGATGTCCTACTCCATGTAAATCATCTACTTGCTAATGGCTGTCCATAAGTCTGAACTTCACATTTCCATAAACTTCTTAACTGATGTAGGATTGATTTAAGGGAAATTAGTGCTGCTACAAAGTACTTGCTTGCTCCCTTCCTGGTTACCGCTATTTTTGCATGTCTTTCACACTAAATGCGTTCAGATATTTAGACAAAATATTAAAGAAGGGGAACCTGAGTAAACATGTAACAGTTTTTAAATAATTTGATTTAATTCAGTTTATTTTTATAGAGCACTCTTGTCACACAGTGACACAGATTGACAGACATGGCAGAAACAAATACAATAATTCCTTGGTATCCAATGTGTTTTCAGGGCTGAATTACTGTGTATGTTTGAATTTGAATTTTTTGGCTACCGAGTGCATATTTTCCATTATTTTAAACGTGGGAAAAATTTTAAAAATGCGCTCCCAGCATAAAGATAAAGAATAAAGACTTGTCAAAGTCATCAGCTGCATCTGCCTCTGTTTGACACAACAACTAGTATTTGAATAATTAGAATTATTTTTTTTTAAAAAAAGTGTAGTAAATGCAATCACACAGCAAAAACGTTTTCAGACAAAGTAAAACATGGGAAAACCACTGATAGCTCTCATGCATGGGCTCGTCTGGCTTCAGATAAATTCATAACAGAACACAATAGTTTATTACAATACATACAGTACTTTATTACAGACTCTATGCTACTTTACAGTATTTGTATTTTTTAAATAAATTGTTAGATTACATTTGCTTTTTTAAATTTATTTATTTATTTATATTATGGGTAAGCATTAGATAAAACTTCTGTTTTAATACATTTTTCAGCCAGGTACTGCAGTATAGGTATTCATGTTCAAGAGCCATTTTAGTGAAAATTTTAATATAGAGAGTTCGGATACCGAGGAATTGCTGTATGACAAATGTTAAGTAAGCCTATGGATAAATGATTGTCTATACATTTTAAGATTAAGTCTTATGTAAAGTAAGCCAGCTAGCAACTGAAGAGAGGAAAATAAATTAACCAAAAGGCAAAGGAGGAAAATAAACCTTCATGGGTCCTATCATCAGTGGCAGCCCTCCCAAAGCAGCATGTCAAAGAAGGTCAGTAGTTACAGCTATAAAAAGAAAAACTATACAGCCATTTATGACATTGCTGTAGTTATGAGAACCAAAATAAATTGAAGTCTAGGGGCAGGTATGCTGTCCATCATGGCAGGCAGTCATCAGCTCCCATTAGCATGGAGTCTTGTCAGGCCTTTTCAGGACATTGAGGCACCTCAGAAAGAGGAAAAAACAACAAGAGGACAGCCTGTGAGTACATCAGCTATGTCAGACTGTTGAGATACAAACTGAAGTGAGCTTTAAGTGTGGCTTTTAAAGCTGCTACAGAAGGGGCCTGCCTCACTGCAAGTGGAAGAGTATTTAACAGTTTAGAAGTCCATGAAAGTTCGAGGGCTTGATAGACGGTAAGGCCGAGCGTCATCAGCATATAAGTCATATAAGTGAACATTGTTTTTCTTTATGATATTAACTAAAGGGAACTTAAAAAAAAACTATTTAACTTGGTCCCAATGCAGAATCCTGAGGTATTTCATACTGGCCTGGTGATAGCACAGATGAAGAGGAATTTCCATTAAGATGTTCATGCTGTTGTAATTTATCATCTACTTGCGATTCAGGAAGTGAACCACTTTAGAATTATACCAGATATTCCCAGGCATGGCCCCCATGATGCCATGGTCGATGGTGTCAAAGGCTACAGTAAGATCCAGGAAGATAAGCGTGGTTGGGAAGCCTGTGTCAACTGACACAAAATGTCACTGGTAACTCTAACCAGAGTGGTTTCGGTACTATGGTGAGCAACCACATTGAAATCTTTCAAACAGTTCATTTTCAGTGAGGTTTGAGACAAGCTGCTCTACAACAACCTTTTCTAGGACTTTAGAGATGAATGGAAGATTAGAAATAGGTCTAAATTTGCTGAGGGCAGAAGGATCCAGCACTAGCTTCTTAAGGGCTGGTTTGAGGAACAAAGTTATAGTTTTCTAATACATGACTACATTTAAAAAATGAACCCATTAACTAAAGACAAATGAGTAGTTTTCAGGAAATAATTTTCTGGTTCCCTGCAGAAATATTTGGCACTACATGCCATCCAGTATTAGAGTTTATCAGCACATAACCATATCTCCAATGTGCATGTGGTTATTCCCACCTGGAGAAAACTGGCAGCTCGGTTAGGGTGACTTCACTGATGCCTTCAACACCATCCAGCCACTCCAGTTGAGGAACAAACTCATGAAAATGGATGCAGATGCACCAATGGTGTCCTGGATTGTGGACTGTCTAACAGACTCAACAGGCAGACTGCAGTTGGTCAGACTTGGGATGGTGTCTCTGACACAGTGGTGAGAAACACAGGTGCAGTCTTGGTACTGTCATCTGTAGAATTTCTCTGACTTTGCAGTGGTATGGTGTGTAGAGAAATGAGCTACAGGAATCTGAAGTCTTTGTATCATTGTGTTAGTCCTCCAGCTCAGTATCAACAAAACAAAGGAGGCTGTGTTTGATCTTTGCAGTATTAAAGACCCCCCCCCCCCTTTCGTTGCCATTGAAGAGACAGACGTGGAAGTGGTCCAACCCTCAACAACAAACTGGGCTGGTCTCACAGCACTGTATTTAAAGTGTGCATCAACATTCTCCACATGTTTTACCAGTCAACCCACCAGTGTGATCTTTTATGCTATTGAGTGTTGGGGGGAAACATCACTTCTGGTTAGAGGTACAGACTCAAGAAACTTAAAGTAAAGAAAGTTGGTTCTGTCATGGATGAGGTATGACAGCAGCCAGGATGAGAGGGGGCAGCCACAGTTCATCATGGACCATGGTTTGCATCCCCTGAATGATGTGATTGCCAGGAGCACTTAGCCACTCGGTTATTCAACTTAGATACACTAAGAAGCATAGTATTAGTATTAGTTTGGATCTCATTTGTGGGAATTATTTTCTGCTCCTTTTTGTTTGTTTATTTTCTAAATTCTTGTGTGCTTATGTTACATATGTGCTTATGTGTCCTCTGAGTCCAGCTGCTGTACGGGTCAATTTCCCTGGGGGGTTAATAAAGTTCTGTCCTATCCTATCCTTCCTTATCATACCCTTGCCTAAAAATATATTATTTTAAATGCAGATTTGGTAATTAAGTGTTGTAAATGCTGTCATCTTCATACGTGATCATTAGTAATTTTTGTTGGGTGGTTGGTAAATTGACAGACTGAAACCAAATTTGATTTAAAAAAAACTGGAGAACAAACTGTATTTGTATATGAGAAAGCTGTATTTATTCTACATGTTTCTGTTTATTATAACAGGGACACCACATGACGCTGGTGTACCTGGACCCACACACGCCCACTCCAGACCGGCTGTACCAGGGAAGAGTTCAGCTGCTGGAGGTAAACAGCAGCTCCTCCTGGTTTTTATTACACAAATATGGAAACGCAAAAATACTAAACATAATGATCCTGTGGATGAAGAAACCAGCATAAATTTCCCAGCATAAATATGCATGTACAAACCTATATAGCAGCGTGAACCTGAGAAAATGAATGACGAATCAAACACACTCAGGAAGATGACTTTTGTTATAAGGGTGAATTGGTAGAGCGACGTCTGACTCATGTTCTACTAACCCAGACTGGATTTTTCCAGGATGAATTTTTGATGTTAAAGAAATATCAGCAGCTTCAGACTACATATCATTGAGCTACACCTTATTCTTTAATCTTGCCTATACTTTTGCCAAATTTAGAATTCAGAGTTCCAAATTGTTGTCAACTCAGAAGTCTGACACAGTTGCTGTTAACTCATTAATTCATTCATATTGACAAATTTCACCAAAATGACTTACAATGTTAGATTTGTACGCTGAGGTATTTGCACTGATTTATTCATCTATACAGCTGGGTAACTTTTTGCTGTGCTGATTAAGTACCTTGGTTAACGGTACTACAATAGAAAGAGGTATTGTAACCTATGTCCTTTGATAGCGAAATGTCCCTTGTGTAATGAGTCTCTGTTTGTCACAGTGGAACTTCCGCCATGCGGGGACCAACCGCCCTGTGTCCAGAGAGGAGCTGATGATGGTGCTGTTGCATCTCAGCTCTCTGCGAATCTGCGGCCTTTATTTCTCCCAGAGCCAGCGGCTGACCCTGGGAGAAGTGGGCCTGGAGGAGGTCAGTGTATCAGGAAGTGGAGGGGCTGCAAGCACCGTGGAGGTGTGCTCATGTCCTCCGGAATACCGTGGAGACTCCTGCCAGGTAGGGACAGAGGGATGAAGGAGAGGGAGTGGAGAAGGGGCCACTGATTGAGTTTGAATAAAAAAAGTAAAGGTATACAGGGTAGACAGTAGACCAAGAAACTACCAGAAAAAACCAGCTGAAGTGCGTTGGGAGGATACCAACTGTGTGTTTCCTAAAATATGAAGCCTGAGGCGAAACACACACTGGGGGTGCTCCACTGCTATCACTGTAGCAACAGAGTCCTCAAACAAAACACTGTCATTACAGAACTCATCAAAGATTCACATCTGACCTACGTGTTAGTCTGCTGAGATCCAGGCAGAACTGGTCACATTTTTGATGCAATCATATAAGACTTGAACTTTCAAGTTTAACTTTTTCGTTTCATGTGTGGTATCTATACCAGCAGAGTCTGACTTTAAAATGTTTCAAGAGTTTTTTTAATCTTGAAATTTGGAGTGTGAAATACAAGTGGCTGGGTTCAGGGAGGGAAGTTTGGGGTTGAAATTTAAAGAAAACCGAGAAAAAATAAATGAGTCTGGCTGAGGCTTAAGGCACAGTAAAGCACATTCACACTATGTAAGGGTGTGTACTGAGGAAGTCAATAATGTGTTCCCTGGAGGGCAAAGGCAAGGTTCTGACACACTCCAGGGTTCTGGGTGCGGTTCCTGGCACTGTGTTACTCAGCAAAACTCTGCCCTCCAGGGTACACATAAGTCTGTGCTACAGCCTCAATGTTTTGAGAATGTGATTCAGGTTGTGTGCCCCAGGTGACGGTCTGTCTGTGTCTGAGCACATCTGTGTCATGGTCGGTGGAGAACAGGGTGGGGCAGCATGCCCAGGTCTATCTGTGGAATGAGAGAGGGCGTGCTTAGCTGCAATATTATGATTCCTATCCCATTCTAAGGCGTGTATGTGTGTCCACAACTGTTGGCATGTTGCTGCAATGCCTTTGACTCAGGTGAGGAGCCCACATATGGGTGGAGCCATCTAGTTTCCGCTCACCAGCGCTTTAAAAGAAGGATCTGCTGGCTGGGAGGGGATATGTTTAAATCGAAGAGACACATGAAAACATTGGCTAGACTGACAAGCATGAAGACGCTGGTGATCTTGTGGGCCCTCGTGGCCCTGTGTGCAGCTGGGAGCAGGCCGTTCCCACCAAACTACAACACCTATCTTTCCCGGGATGAAGGAACACAAAGAGTTCGGTACCCATCGGTTCAAGATCAAGGAGCACAAAGGATTCAATACCCATCAGTTCATGATGAAGGGGCACAAAGGGTTCGATATCCTTCACTTCAAGATCAAGGAACACAGAGGGTTCAATACCCATCGGTTCATGACGAAGGAACACAGAGGGTTCAATATCCATCGGTTCATGACGAAGGAGCACAGAGGGTTCAATACCCATCATTCCAAGATCAAGGAGCACAGAGAATTCAATATCCCTCCCTGAACGGCCAAGAGTCACACGTTTGGACCTCCCATCTCAGTGACAATACTGGACAGAGCATCCGTTTGCCATCAGTAAATGGTCAAACCTTACAGGTAATACCAACAGGTGTGAAGGTCTGATGAGCACAAGGATAAGAAAACAGACAGTGTTTCACCTTGAGTTCTTGTGATAGAAAAAATTAATTATGCTTGTTTTTATAAATGTATTCATAAATGAATTAGTGTTTCATATAATTGGAGAAATGTCTGTAACTTATGGTTTGACCCTTGGGTTGCCGTTATAACCCTAGTGAGAGTTCATGCTGCCTGCTACTGGGGATAAAACTATGTAAACAGCCCTGTGTGTTGGACAAGTTTTGCATTGTTGGGCTCAACAGAAAATGCCTTGTCCAACCAACCATGAACTATCTTCAGAATTACACACCTTTAATCTGCTGGTTTTCTCCTGGGAAACACCCAGCTTGGCTGCAGTTTGAACATTTATCATCTGTTGATTATGTGTTATCGCATGTCTTCAAGAGCTCTGCCTAAGTGGCACAGTTCCATTATTTCTATTTTATATAAATCTATAGAAACAGAGGAAAGTTTAGTTTTATGATTTATAATTTTGTTTTCCTTTGTAATTATGAGTACAGTAGGGTTTGGCCATAATCTTTGTGACAACGCTATCAAAACACAGTACGGTCGCTCAGATGTGGTTTGATGGACCAGGCCCCAGGTGTGTCAGTTGCTGCAATGTGCTGCTGATCTTCCTCTCTGTGATTTAATCTCACCTGCCTGTTGTTCTCTTCCAGAGGTGTGCACCTGGGTACTATAGAGAGAGGAATGGTGTCTCCCTGGGGAGGTGTTTGCCGTGTTCCTGTAATGGCCTTTCCAACGACTGTGATGAGGCCACAGGTCAATGTCTGGTAAGACTCGTGTTTTTTTTCACATTTACATTCACAGTCAAATGAGTAATTTGAATAAAACTGACATTATTAGCAAAAAGAAAATATTGACCAGAAAGTCACTACCTTTTATTTCAAGCAAATTTTAAATACTAGCTTAATCAACAAAGACTATATTGGATAGGAGAGGGGAAGCCAGTGGAAATAAATCAAGCAGATTTGTTTTTACTGCTGATTTCACCTGCTAATTATCCAGACTGAGCTCTGTGCTCTTGGCAGATGTGGAGCAAAAGGGCAAGTGGGTGCTGCTAGTGTGAACTAAAAGGACCCAGAAACAGTAAAAATTAAGTTGCTATATAAATGGGTAAATCGGTGTCAGTTGCTTAACATTGTCATTTGGAGAAAAGTGTCAGCTAAATAAATAAATATGAATTTTAATAGGATTTGAAATATCACTGTGGTTTTAATTTCACAGCTGTGAAATTACAATTCTGATCCTCCAGGTGCAGATCAAAGATGATTGAAAATAGTTATAACTAAGAGTAGGTTTTAGCTGGCCTGCGATAGCCCTGAGCCATCACTGTGAATCATTGTCTAGACTGACTGGCGGCTGCTGCAGTGGCACTGTGGTGAAACAGTGAGAACACAGCAGTGCGGTGGTGTGTCACTGGAATGCTAATGTTGAATTGAGGCATAGAGTCACATTTTAGCGCTTATAATGAGTAACATTCATTAGAAATTGCAGTTGATCATGACCACATCATCACTGCCCACATCATTTCTGGGGAGGCTGATATGGTTATGAATATTTTTTTTTCCTTGTGGTGATTCATATCCATGTATTGGTGAGGCAGTGTCTGGCTTGGGTCTGTCCACACATTATCACAAGTCCTCCTGTAGCTTCTTATCCTTTTTATGGGCTGGTTGGGCACCCAGATGGCTACACACACCCAGGAAAGATATGTAAAGTAGGGCCCCAAACTCCCTTGGTTCACCAGGTTATTGCCCTACCAGAGCCCTTACTGAGTAATGAAGCCCAGAGACTATATTTTCAAAACTAAAAATATGTCCCCTGGATTTGCTGTTGGGTGATGTTTTGAAGTTGTTTATGATCCAAATGGTCCCAATGCAGTTGTGGTTTAAGCTTACCTTCTCTTTTTATGGCATGAACAGAACTGCCAGTACAACAGTGCCGGGGATCACTGTGAGCGATGCCGAGAGGGTTACTTTGGTGATGCTGCCCGGAAGACCTGTCTGCCGTGCCCATGTCCATTCAACTCCCCATCCAACAGGTAAGACATGTTGTGTACCTGCAAATTGAAAAACAATCACAGTAAAGCATCTACAGCTGTGTTGCCTTGCACTGGGACTTTGTTGTTTTAAAAGTGTAAATAAATATTAACTGTTCCAAAATGTGATTCCAGTTTTGCAACAGGCTGCAGAGAGGTTCCTGGTGGGTTTGAGTGTTTCTGCAAACCAGGCTACACCGGGCCCAGATGCGAAAGGTTTGTACATTAGAAACACTGGACCAGAATACTGCTTTAAAACCAGGCAACAGCTGCAAGGACTCCTTTCTAGCCCATGTTTTTTTGGCTAAGTGAACAGTGTTGCAGTATTGGGATTATCATTCGCTCGGGAATCTGCCCCTCTCTTCAGGTGTGCCCTAGGTTACTATGGTGATCCAACGGCTCTGGAGGGAGGCTGTCGGCCCTGCAATTGCAATGGAAACCCCAGCAGCTGTGACCCGAGAACAGGAGGTGAGTGTGGTTTGAATGCCACCCCCCGTTTTTCTATTAGACTGACTGTAGTCCCACTTTTGCTTCTGCTCACTAGCAGGATAGAGCAGTTGTGGAACCATTGTCTATAGGTTTACTTTTATTTTCACTGTGAAAGTCTTCATTGTAAAAGTCATCTTTAATTTTTGAATCTCTAGTGTGCAACAATGCCCTGGAGCCCAAAGACACCAACACTGATCAACAGTGTCAAGGTAACAATTTGCATCTACCTTATTCTAGAGTCTACCCTCTGGATATCTAGTTTGGATATCTACATTAGGCAAATGTAAGACTTAGCGAGGTGTCTGAAATGTTGACCTTGCTGCCTCTCACAGAGTGTGACAACTGCGTTCAGACCTTGTTAGACGATCTAGAGAGGATGGATGCGTTGCTGCTGAAGCTGAAGTTGCAGCTGGAAAGTGCCAACTCCAGCTCAGCTGTATGGGAAAGGCTCAGGAAGCTAGAGGATGCCATAACGGCCACAAAGGTACTGCATGTTCTGCTCTTATGCTGCTTTGTTGACCTGGCAACAAAGAATGCGTCTTCCATGAGTTTGGTAGTCATTCAGTAAGTCTGAGATACTGATGATCAAATTGTTTGTAATCAGCATTTTTCCCACCCCCTCGGAAAACCATGAGGTGTTTTGCTTTGTAGCAGGAGCCTTCACACATTTTGACAGGACAGTTGATCACTTTCTACAAAGTGAATATCAACTGTTTTTGTAATGAATGTTTTGTAAATCAGTGCCTCCAGCTGATGTGAATATGGTTCATATTTCTGCAGGGACTGGTGGGCAAATACAACTCCAGTGTAAATGCCCAGAAAGCAAAGGTTGCACAGTTGGAGGATGACATGGAGAACTTGCATGACGATATAAATGTGATCAAAGAGAAGGTATTGGAGCATCCTTTATCTTCCCTTGTCAGAGTTAAGAATGTTCTTTTCATAATTGTTTTCTGGTTTGAGAGTTGCTATCATCCTGGAATAGGGCAAGGGATCTTTTTGCTTACTGTGCTGTTTTGCATCCAGGCAGACAGCAGCTATACAAAAGGTCAGGAAGCCATTCGGAATGTGGAAAACACAAACCTTAGAGCCCAGGATCTCTTATCTGAGGCTCAGAAGCTGTTCAAGAAAATAGAAGGTAAAGTACAGCTGTTAAACCTGATTTAATTTCTTCTTCTAGGCCATTTCCTAGTTGCTATTTTGTAATTTTTTTGTGATGTATAATGATGCGACTCCTCTCTGCTTTGATTTGGTGTCTGTGAGACACTTGCTCTGACTTGGTTCCTCCTGACTCTGTCTTTGTTCCTCTCATCCAGACTTGCTGAGGCAGGTGAATATATTAGACAGCAGCAGCATTCCCAATGGAGATTTGGCCCGCATGCTGGCCGATGCTGAGCGCATGGTACAGGAGATGGAGAGGCGTAGTTGCGCTGACCAACTAGCCGCTGCAGAGAAGGAAAGAGAAGAAGCACAGAAGTGTAGGAATTATCTTCATTACGGTCCTTTCTCATCTTTAACGTACCCAGTGATACCAATAGAAGTCTAACCTTTGCTATTCTTTTAGTGCTGGATTACATTAAAAACAACATAACCAATCAATATGAGAAGAACCAAGCGACAGCCAACAGAATTGCAGGACTGCTGGATGACTATGAGGCCAAGCTCAAAGACCTTAAGGAGGCATTGAAGGAAACAGACGATACTTTAAAGAAAGCCAAGGAACAGAATAGGGTCAATGATGAGGCCATGGTGATGCTCCAGGTAACATCTGTTGTTCCTACTCAGACTTTGATTCCAATTTTACTTAATTTGTACCAATTTTATTAACACGCTTTACAGATTTAGAATTCACCGTGAAGTAGTACAGATGAATAAAAAACAATTCTGAACAAGAAAAATCCTGAAATGTTTTCAGAATATGGCTGAAAACCTGAAGAATGAACAAGATAAAGTCACTGGGCAGGTGTCCATGGCAAGAGATCAGTTGAGGGACACTGCCAACCTTTTAAAAATGTTGGAAGACAGCAAGAAGGTAGGAGGAAGTGGAATCCAATCAGTCTATCTAAATATTAATCTCAGCATGTACTGAATTTTACTACATCATCCATTTTCATTAACCATTACCTAGGTAAATATAGGATGGATCAACATGCTGCAGAACTGAGCATATATTTCTCTTTTCTGAAACACAGGAATATGAAGAGCTTGCTGCACAGCTGGATGGTGCCAAGACAGACCTTACCAAGAAGGTGAATCTCATCTCTACTGCTGCAGCCAAGGAGGACATTGTCGAGAGGGCGGAGGAGCATGCAAAAGTCCTGAGCCAGCTGGCAAAGAACCTGCAAGAGTGAGCTAAATTTCACTGTACTATTTGGGGGGAATGCTTTTTTGGCATCTGCATCGTGAACTTTCATGTCTATTCATCTATTTGATGCATCTCTTCAAAACAACGTACAATTTTAATACAATGCAGTTAATTTCTGTTTGGTTTAGAGTTTTTATTTACACATATGATCTGGTAGCAGTGCAGTTTTTCAGCCTGTGTACCGAGAGATTTTACAGTGTGAACTTGGTAGGCTGACTCACTCTCCAAGGGGTGTTGTAGGTCAGGCTTTGGAATGTTGCTGGTAACAAGGGTAGCTGCCACACACCCCATTCATGTCCCCTTCCCCTCTTTATGCTTTCCTCACTCCTCAGGGCTGTGAGGAATGCAAGTGGTAGCTCAAATGTTCGCGCCGCTATTGATGCCATCGATGCGTACAAGAACATCACAGAGGCGATCCGAGCTGCAGAGGAGGCTGCAGGGCAGGCAAAGGAAGCAGCAGATGCCACCTGGAAGGTAAGTGGCACTTGAATTTCTTTGTGTTAGACCACTCTAGGCATGAACACGCATACAACCACACACTATTCTGGTCTAGAACTTGTAAGTAAAGTGGAGCTGTAGGTAGGGTCGTGATTAGCAAACTGTGAGCTATGTTGTATGTATGAGTTATGTACTTGTGTTGTGTCTGTAATGTTTGCAAAAAAGACCTACTAAGCAAATAAGTGCAACATAGGTGCTTTGTTTTCATACAAGAAAGGGATATTTTCATAATTTACATTTTCTAATTTCTGCTATAACTGAATGTCCTTGCAGGACGTTATAGAAGAGAATTTGCCCCAGAAAGCTAAGTACTTAAAAGAGAGAGGTGCAAAACTTCTGGAAGATGCCTCAGATGCAGAGAAACGCCTTAATGGTTTGTTGTTTATTTGTCTTTTTTCCCTTCTATTGATTTTATACACATTATTGCAGCTGTGCACTGTATACAGTGGACTATTTCTGCTCTAAAGGAAATCACAGAACACACATACACACAAAGATGATGGACTTTCCCTGTGCATACTTATCTAACAAGGACTTCTCCCTTGTCTTACAGACAACACAGATTCTTTGGACACCTTGAAGAAACGTCTGGATGAAGCAAGAAAGAAGAAAGATGCCCTGAACAGTGACACTCTTGCAGCCAGGAAGGAGCTTGACCAGATTAACAGAGGTAGGTGACTTTCATCTTGATAGAAGAATGAGGGTTTCAAAGTTTGAATGCCAGGAGGGAAACCAGTTTTCACATTAGCTCTTAAACAATATGATGGGTTACTGCAGAGGTTTTAATTCAAATCCTGGCAGGTAGCTACTCTTTTCCCCTTAAAATTTATTAAATTCAACTACTTACGAACTTTCAAATAACAAACTTTTCAGCAATACCAAGTTTTCTGAGAAGTATTTAGTAATTTTTTTTTCAGAAAGGTGTCTTTTTGATTAATGAACCAACTCTGTTTCAGTTAAGTTCAGCAGTAGAGGAACCATTGTACTTAAATTTGAAAACAGATGACAAAGATGCTCATTGGCTCATTTCCACACAGGTTAAAATTAAGCCATTTGTAAATGTCAGTAAATTTCAAAAAACCTAAGGATATTAAAATCCAACAAAATAATTTTAAAAAGGGTATCCTACATTATTACCCATATATATAGGGTTTTTTTCTGAGACATTCACATTAGCTGCCTTCCTTAAATGGTACAGTTATATTCCTGGGGCATCAGGAAACACTGCAATTACAGCTGTTGCCTTTGGCCCTGGTGGTCCCAAGTTCAAATCTTTCCTCCTTCTCTATCACACTTGAACAAGGTATTGTACAAATGCAACAAAAATTACCCCAGTGTATTTATGATTGTTGCCTTGGAAAGAAGTCTGAGATATATACATCTACAACTATATTATCCTTGTGTAGCATCTAACTCAGTCGGTCATGCTTTATGGATGGTTATGCTGCCAGCGGTCAAATCACAGGACAATCTTCCATAAATTAGTCTTGTGTTTTTTCCAGATGACATTAATGACATGATAAATGAGGCTAAAAGGACAGCTGCTGCTGCCAACAACACAGCCAGCAACACACTGAACAAGCTCAAGGCTATCCAAGACGAGGTGGACAAAATAAAGATTGGGCCCCAGAATGCTAACCTTGACAAACTACTGAACGATGTGGACCAGTCAGGTGAGTGTCAGCCTGGATACACAGCTGATTTTCAGGGTTTTTTTTTTTTGCAAAATGGCAACATTCAAACCTGCTGAACACTGTTATAATGTCATGTTCTGACTATCTGTGCAGTGAAAAACCTTACCACCACAATCCCATCATTGCTGGAAAAGATGTCAAAGGTGGAGTATCTAACATCTCAGTTATCTCCGAGCAACGTATCAAATAACATCAGGAAGATCAAGGAGCTAATAGAAATGGCGAGAGATGCGGCTAACAGGGTGAGATGGCACCTTTGGCCTCTTTTTCTCCACATTCCAAAATACCCCTTCCCTGACAAACTGGGCATGTCCCCTACATAATGGAAATTAAAATGAGTCTCTTTATGGCTTGCACCTTGTCCACAGGTTGTTGTTCCGATGAAGTTCAGTGGTGATGGCTATGTGGAGCTGCGCGCACCTCACAATGTGGAGGATCTGAGGGCTTTCACCTCCCTCACGCTGTTTCTGCAGCGGCCAAATCTTCCCGGTGGCCGAGGAGATGGGCGTCGCAAGCGTCAAGAGCCCACAGATAATGGCAATATGTTTGTGCTCTACCTCGGCAATAAAGATGTGAGTGCTGTCTGGAATTGCAGCATTTTGATCCTGCTTTGTGTAAAGTGTCTGTAAATGTTTGCTGGGATATAATAGCTTACAGATAAGGCAAAGTATAACATGCTAGATATGTATTCTAGAGGAAAGATTACATTTAGGAAAAGGGAACTGCCAAAAAAACTAGTGGGGCCCAGAATTACATGCAGCACATTAATCATGTATAGTATATGGGTGCAGTGTGGCACTTTGTTGATGGCTTGTTCCTTCTCATAGGCTACCAAGGACTACATGGGAATGTTCTTGAATAACAACATGTTATTCTATGTCTACAAGCTCAATGGAGATGTTTATCAGATCAAATCCAATTTTATCAGCAGATCTCCATCAGAGCCAGCCTTTTTTGATCGAGTGGACCTGCAAAGGTACTTCATTTTCTTCTTATAACTCTTGATTCCAAAAGTTCCTTGTGGTTAATTGATCACTTATTAATGCTGATTCCTCTCCCCAGGATCTATGAAGATGTTAAAATTAATCTGACGCAGATGTATACATCAAACAAGCCTAATCCATCAGAAATCTATAAGTCGCAGATGGATACCCCCTACAATCTCTTTGATGTCGATCCATCCCAAGTTGTCTTCTATGTTGGTGGATACCCAGATGACTTCCAAGTAAGTACACATGAATCCTTTGTGATCAAATGATTGTTCTCCTTCTGAATTTTTGTTTTTTAGTGCATTAAAATGACATAATTGTCTTAATTTAGCTATTTCAAGTAAAGATCTTGTGAAAATTTCTAACCCTTTGGAAATTCACAATTTTTTAAATATATTCTTCAGCCACCAACACCTTTAAATCTACCTAAATATCAAGGGTGCATGGAATTTTCCACCTTCAATGAAAAATTCATCAGTCTTTACAACTTCCAAAAAGCCATCAATGTTAACAAGGAAACGCCATGTAAGCGGTAAGTGGGCACCAAACTGAGAAGAAATATTATGAATTATGATTGGAATGGAAAATAAAGGCATACATTTTAAAAGCTGTTTTCAGAAAACCTCTAACAGTTTTTTTAATTTACTTTTCCTTTAAGATCCTCCCAATCATCATTATCCTTGTACTTCGAAGGCACAGGATATGCAAGAGTAGCTCTTTCTAATGAAACTACAGGCATTCTCAAATTCAGTCAGTTTGTCCACAGTCGATCAGAAAATGCTCTTCTGTTGTACATTGGAAATGAGGTAAGTTCTTAAATGAAAGTTAAATGCTGATTGTGATTTTTAATTTATTTTTTAATACACACTCTATTTCTACAGTCTAGGGAACATTCAAATGTTTTGAATCAGTTCTGAAAATGCTGCATGAATCTGTTAATTTCAGAGTTCTTTATGCAGCCTACATTACTCCAAAAATATTTGAAGTAACTTAATCCAGTATCCAATGGATCCTCTATTTACAAACTTTATTTGAATCCTGAGTTTATTTGTCACTTGGAAGTTTTTGATTTGAACATAACATATAATGGGCCAGGGGCTCATTGTCGATTCTATATGCAGCAGTTTGTCTAATATGTATTGTCAAAATAGTGGTACAATACTGGACTAAGTAAGTGTACTTACAGAATCACATATCGATATTTGTGTGTCTGTCTGGTAAAATGCACTTGTTTACTGAGTTGTACATCACTTTGGAGAAAAGCATCTGAATAAATGAAAGAATAAATGTAAATATAGAAGTCAACAACATGACAGCTCTGCAGGGAGGAAAGCAGCAAGCGCAGGGTTTTTCCATGAGCAGCTTGCAGAGTTCAGGCTGCCAGAAAACCTCTCCCAAAGTTGAGCCAAGAGGCTTTGTGCACGCACCTGTGTGTTCTCAGTTCCTTGTCAGGGTATTCATGACATATTGCAAATAAGAAAACACAATAAAGAACCCTGGCTGCAGCTAGAGCAGTGTGTTTAAAAACTTAAAACAGCAACTGGGTGAAGCTTTGGTGAATAGTCTGAATTAGCATGCTAGTTTTATTAATGAAAAGAAATGGTTCTCAAAAGAGTCTTGAAAAAGGAATGCTTCATTTTCACTCTGCTCTTCACAAACAGGAATCATACTGCACCCTTACTGTGGAAAAAGGACATGTCGTATTTCGGGGCCGAAATGGGAACAACATTTTGCAAACAGTGACGAGTGTAGACAAATTGTTCCCTCAGGTAAGAACATTTGTTTAACTGGCTATTTATTCAGTTGGTAAAATGGTGAGCACAGTGGCTGGAAAGTGTCATAACCCTTCATTTTATTTAATATATTGCTGTGTTTTAAAAAAAATTAACAAAGGTACTGAACTTTCACATTAACTTTGGCATTCAAAATGGTGTGACATTTTCTCTTTGGTTTTGTTCCAACAGGATGAGGAAAAAGAACTATTATTTGTACTTTTTAAAAATAGCAATGCACTTGTCCGCCTGGGAAATACAGATATATTAAAGAACTTAAATTTTAGGCTAAAAGAGTTTGAAACGTATTATATTGGTGGCCTGCCTTCATCATTGAGACAAAGGTAAAAATCATTTATTCTTATAAAACACACAAGGCTTATAATTTCACATGCAAAATATGGATGCTATGTAACAGATGTAAATACCACAATTAGCGTCATAAATTTCCAAAGATAATAGTGGTTTTTCATCACATTTTTTGTATTGTTGGTGCATTGATTTTATTTGAACGTTTTCTTTTTTAAAACAGGAGGCAGTTAATTCTGTGTTTGTTTTACTTATTTGTTTGTTTATCCCCCTCCCCCCTCTTTATTTCAGGGTCAATATCACAGCCCCTCCACTGAAAGGCTGTCTGAGAGGCATCAGAGTGAACAGTGGCCCAGTTGAACTACGTGAGAAAGTGGGCATCAGCCAGGGCTGTCCTTCAGACTTCCTGGTGAGCCTCTGTTCAAATCCATCATGAAGTGTGTGTGTGTGTGTGTGTGTGTGTGTTCGCGTGCAATAGAGAAACGATAGATTAGGGTCAACCGCGACTGTTAATGCCAACCTCCTGCCCCTTTGATCTCAGGTGTCCCGCAAAGCAGAGTTCAGCCTGAAAAGCAGCCTGTCAGCCCCTCTGGACGGCTTCAGTCTGGCAGATGGCAAGACTGTCTCCCTGGGTTTCCAGAGCATGGAGAATCAAGGCCTCCTGATGGAGAATGGCCAGCTGGTAAGGCAACTTCCTCTCCCTACTCTAGTCCTCTAAGTAACATTACTGTGCCATTTCAACTCCAGGCATTCCTTCTATGTCTTATTTCTTCATTCATGTCTTTTTCTAACATTGTATTTGATCTGCTGAATATACCTGTGATATGTTTCTGACACTTTGACTTGTACACATACTGTTGCACTAATTAAACTTTTATATTTCAATAGGGCAATGGTTTCGAGCTATCTCTGGCCAATGGCTTTGTCATTCTTAAGTTCAACGATAAGATCTTGAAGTCAAGAAAAACTTACACAGATGGTCAATGGCACTACTTGACCATCACCAGGAATAAAGACAGGTACACTGATTTCTTTTGCCTAAAGAATCTGATGGTTGTCCCAGAAAACTAGTTTTTAAAGTGTGATTTCTTTAAGTTTATAACGCCCCACAAATTATAATACAAGAAGATTTACAAAGCTTTTTGAAACACTCTATGTATCCATAGTTTTTTAAAGAGCTGTGAGCTTTATCATGTCAGATAATGGTTTGTATTAAGATGCTCAGTAGACAAATGAAGCCAAAAAAGCACAGATATTTTAATTATATTGTTCTATTAAAACAATCCACGTTACGTTCCTTACTCAAGGGTGCAATAGCTGGCCAAGTACACTTACCTTAATGTGGATGGTGACTGCCTGAAGGGATGCCACAACTTGGTGCACCAGTTCACCTCGATGTTTCTCTGGTCCTTGTAGCCTGGAGCTGAGAGTTGATGAGGATGACTTGGCTGAATCACAGCCATCCAGCTCCTCAGTGGTTGTGAATGAACCCAATGTGACTCTGGGCAGCGGTACCTTCCAAGGCTGCCTGGGCAACCTCTATACAAGAAGGTAATTTCAACTTTTGTTTGCTGCTAAGAATTTCATTATGTGTTTTTATTCAGTAAACAGATAGAAGTTGGAGAAAGTCATTCAGGTTCAGTTTCTCTCAGTCAAATTCCATTATATCTAAATTCCAGATCTCAATACATTTTGTGTATAATTTAAGGTGGACAAAAACCTTAAAACATATAACAGTAACCGTATTTTATGCCCTTAATTTGTTTCTGAAAATGCTGTATGAATCAAAATTGCATATATGCTGTTTTATAATTTTATTAAAAATGGGGGGGGGGTATTCCTAACCTAATTGAAAACCCCAAATCAGCTTTTGGAAATCTGAACACCTTGCAGTGCACACACACAGGGCATCCCAACACACCACAAGTGCAGTACAGACAGGGCATCATGCCACGCATCGTACAACTGTTACTGTACTCATTAGTGAGTTGTGTTGGCTGAATAGCTCTTTCAATTGTTTTTAATCACTTCCATCTTCACTTCTATTATAGATGTTCTTTCTTTACCTTCCTTCTTTTCCATTTTTCAGAAGCTTTTCTAAACTTTTTCACCCCATGTTGCTAGATTACATTTACATATCGTACATTTTATGTATGATATTAAAATGGAGATGGTGCACAAACATGTAGAAACAAAGCAAATACGAGACATAAAAGTGTATGGATATTAGAAAATTATATCCCTTACAGCTTGCTCTACCCCACAGTATTATATCACAAGGCAATGTGGGGCAGGAACAAGCTACTGGTGTGACAAAGAAACTTAGAATTTCTTACAGCCCGATTAATTTAACTGTTTTCACTCTGCATTATAGCAGGGCGTCTTATGCAAAACTAGAGCTGGTACTAAAACTAGTTTTAAAATTCTAGCTGCATTATAGTGGAATTGCATATACTGGGGTTTTCCTGTGCATGGAAATTTATGTGCCACACAGTTTCACACTACTGGGGATTTTATTCAGCAATATTATGGTCCTGAATTTTTGTGATCTCTTAAGTGATCAGAAGTTCAGAGAGGTTTAAGGTCATAGGGAGCAGTGAAAAGTAGCGTTCTGAAAAACATCTGATGTTTTCTTCTGTTTCAGACCCAGTTACCTATTCAGGCCAGAGGACCTCAGCCAGTTCACAGCCACTGGAGATGTGTTGCTGGATATCTGCAGCGTGGCTCGCCCCCCACTCATGATGCTGGCTGGCCACAACAACACTGTTTCCATAATGGTGGGTAGAATTCTCTGGAGAAGCTGAAGAGTGGGTGTGGTTTATGGAAAAAGAACAAAGAATACAATACAATAAAAATCTTCAACAATATCACCTTGTACACACTGGGAAATATGTCAAAATATATAGTTGGTTTTTTTCTGACATTACAGTAATTTTGTGTTCTAATGTGCTATCACTTATTGTCAGAGATTGTCCTGCAACATAACTGTGCAATTTTATGAATTAACTGTTTTTCCTCTTCTGTGTCTTTCAATGAGTAATTGTAATTCCCTTCTCAATTTGACTTTAACTGAATGTTAACCTGCTTCAATAATGTTTTGCTTTCAGAGCTGAAGAAAAGAAACAGATTTTGGAAATGCAGACACAGTGGATTAATGTGGAGAATGTGACCTCATCCTGCCTTTTGTCTGTTATTTTATTATTTCCATGTCATTTTGTGCCCCACTGAATGAACGCACTAACACAGTAATTGTTTGCAATAACTGGCCCTGGAAACTTTCTCAATATATTTTTAAGCCTGTGAAGCTGTGTTCTCTTTTTCTCTTTGTGTTTCTTTTTAAAAGGTTCTGTAAAAGATACTAAATGGTTCTGTTACACAAACTCACTAAAACTCCTTTTTAGACCTTTTAAAAGTTGAATGTGAATTTGACAGTAAGATTAAGACAGTCTTACACATCTAAACTTTTGAATGTTTTCTCCATACATAAAAGAAGCCCCCCCCTCAATTTTCTGATCAATAAATAATTCCAACAAAACCCAGGACTAAAATAAATTCATCCTTTTTAAAAACTCTGGATTTTTTTCTGTTTAGTTTAACAGTTTATATTGTTAAGAACCAGATGCAGAAAGGAAATTGAGGTATTTAAGCAACCCCTACTTAAACCCTTTGAACCCCCAATGAATCACCCTTTCACTTCTTTTAACTTTCATGTTATCAGTTTTTTTGTGACATCTAACGTTTTTATTTTGAACAAGTTGTAACTCCTGCCATTGCTTTTATGATAGACGGTTAAAAAAGGAAAAAAACAACCAATTTTGGACTGGAATGTATTCTATCGCACATAATCATTTCTGCCTAATGTCTTCTGCTTGGTATGGCCAGCCATAATATCCCATCATTTTTTCCACAAAAATATATATTTTCTATTATTATTCTAAAAATTTCTTGAATTTTTATCCTCCTCTCCAAGTGTGTCTTACTTTTATATCTCTAGAAACGTAAGGATGGAGCACAAATCATAATTTGTGTAGAGAACAGCTTTCAAAAATAAAACAGACCTACATTAATATACTTCCATACAGTTGTCCACAAAATCAATCATTTGTTTTTTCAGTCCTAACAAGATTTATAATCGGCAGTAATATTTTTTGTCTGCTGGTATGTCAACAAATCAGTAATTTGACATTTATGTTGCATATTTAACCTGGGGACAATCAATGGAATTGGAACCAATTAAAAGAATAATGCCTAATAATGCACACCCATCTCCCCCATAATGCCAATCCCATTGCAAACCTTCTCTGAGACCAGCCTTTGCAATACGTACACTTAGATCTTTGTGCATGTATGGGCAGCCCTAGCCCTATACTCCTACTGGCATCAAAGATAACTTAGAATTTCTGCCAAGACGTGACTGCTTTTTTGGCTCCCTCCAGCAATATTGCCTTTTGACAAATGTTCTCATTTCAATAATCCTGATGATTTCACCCCTTTTAGACAACTACATGTTGCTAAAAATTACAGACCATTACTCCTCAGATGACATTGCATGAAAAAAGTATGTTTTTGCCATGTAATATGGAGCCACTCACTCATGTCGACTTCTTGTCCTTGTCAGAGGTCAGAGTTGCAGTAGAGTTAATCCTGCAATCATTACCCACTTGACTAGGAGGGCACACCTGGGATGCTTGTCTAGAGAAGGGTGGCCACACAGGCACACACACAAGTGCAATTTAGAGCCTCCTGTTAAGCTGTAACCGATCTCTGGACAATGGGAAGAAACCAGAGCACACAGCGGAGGACAGCATGCAAACTCCACATCTATTAAGCTGGATTCAAGCCTAGTCCCAAACAGCATTAAACGGTTTGCTACTGTGCCACCCTATTACTGAACCACAACCTCACAAACCATTAAGTGAAATCACATGACATTGAGTTTCCCTTTGTAAAAATCTGATGAGTTTGTGAGTTTCAAATGTTAGTCTGTATGGCACTTGCATAGCAAAGTTTCTATAGCAACTAACCTACTCAAAACCTAAAATGAGCCAAACAAATGGTTAAAAGCTGGGTTGATTTCTCAGGCTGTGACATGCCAGGTGAGCACACAGTTCCTGGCAGTTCTTGTTGTTTTTAAGGCAGTGAGAGACAGCGTGATCAGATCTGCTTATGCTGTGTGCCTCTTTGGCATGTCTCATCCTGTGACTGAGCTGAAACACACCACCTGCTGGCTTTCTGTTATGGAAATAGTCTATACCTTATTAGAGATCCAACTCCCATTTCATCTCCAGAAGTGGCCCTTCAGTGTGTCTTTAAATTTTGATCTGATTGCATGTTCAATATACAATGTGGGGACATGGTTTTTCCTACCATGTTAAACTCTACAATATTTACCCTATAATGAATCATCTCACTGTAAGGGTGGTGTTCAGTGCTACTTTTTTATCTGAAAACTCTCTATTTGTATTCTTTTCTACTTATCTAAATATGATCATGTATTCCTATGATTATCTATCTATCTATACGTACATACATCCATCCTTCCACACAGTGGTGCCATCATGCTTACACAACCATTCTGTCCACCGAGATGTTGCAAATGAACTGGATTTCTGAAAAGTAACACTGATTTTTTCCCCAGCAGCTACCAAAGTCTTCACAGTACCCATAAACATATTATGAATTATAGTCAAGTTTGTCTGACAATCTGTGGAAAAGTGAAAACTGAGAGGACACCCTTTGGTGTGGTCTGCACAGTGCTTCTACAAGCTATTCTGCAGTGTTTCATTGTGTATGCAGAACTTGTTGAGAGAAGAGCAGGTTTGTGGGTTGACCACTGGGCACTGTTTCTACTCCTTTCTGATTATCACTGTGGCTTTGTCCAACAGAAGAACGAGACAGGAGATGAAGCTTCATCAGGGTGTAGGCTCCCAGCCTTATTTCAACATTGCCACCAGCTCGGGAGTCCTGTCAGTTATCTGAGCTACAGCTTCATACCACAAGTGCTCCAAGACAGGTGAGCCCAATCACTTCATACAGCTATTTCATAGACCATACAGTGCTGTGTGTGACGCCAGTGATAAGGAGCAGACAAATGCAGGCGCAAGTAGGCAAGCGCGGTTTAATTGAAAGGGACGTTCCAAAGTCGAAGTCGAAAAACAGGCAAGGGTCAGATCCAGAAGACAAAGGTGTACAAGCAAGGGCAAGGCTAAGTTGGTGGTTGTCAGGCGAGGGTCGATAACGGGTTAGGCAGTCAGGAAGGTTGCTCCGTACACTCTGTGGAAACATGGGAAATACTTTGCACTGGTCTGCTGGGCTGCGCTGGTATATATACAGAGGGAAATGAGGTGCAGGTGATCAGGGAACCGAGGGAGGCGGTAGGTGGAATGGTGGGCGACATCACCCCCCCAAGGAGTCAAGGCCGGCCGAGTGACGCAGGTGGCCGCGATGACCACTGCCTACGCCCACCGAGGACGGAGGTTGAGTCCGGGTTCTGGTGAAGGTGTCGGGGATGTCTGTCCCTCTGTGCGGGTACTCCCTGGTTGTCCCTGATGTTCCTCCTGGGACGTCCTCTAGGCCGGGAACCTGGCTTCTCAGGGTGGCGCTGGTGAAAATCTGCCACCAAACCTGCATCCAATATGTCCCGGGCTGGTACCCAGTTCCTTTCCTCCGGACCGTAGCCCTCCCAGTCAACCAAGTAATGTAAGCGACCCATCCTTCTCCGAGAGTCCAACAACCTGTTGACCACATAAGCTGGGGTACCTTCTATCTCCAGTGGGGGGGGCGGGGCGGTTGCTGGGAGAGCTTCATCCAAGGGTCCTGGAACAACTGGTTTCAGGAGGGAGACATGGAAAGTATCAGAAACATTGACATTCACAGGCAGGTCCAACTTGTATGTCACCTCGTTTACATGTTTCAGTACACAATAAGGTCCCATGTACTTGGGTGTAGTTTTCTGCACCCCTTAGCCAATCTTAAATCCCTGGATGACAACCTGACCCGATCTCCTGGTTGGAACACAGGTGTGTCCCTGCGGTGCTTGTCTGCGTTGGCCTTGTAGCGGTGCAGGGCCTTCTCGATTTGTTGATGGGTCCCCTCCTATACCTGGTCACTCCTCTTCAGCCAGTCGTCCACTGCCGGGATGTCTGTGGGTCCTGCTGTCCACGGTACCAGTGGCAGTTGATAGCCCAGGCAACATTCAAAGGGTGTAATCCTCGCAGAGGAGCTCACCAACGAATTTTGGGCTATTTCCGCCCAGGCCAGATACTGACTCCAGTCTGAAGGGTTCTCGTGGCAGTATATTCTTATAAATTTGCCTAGTTCTTGATTTGCCTGCTCACACTGCCCATTGGACTGTGGATGGTAGCCAGAGGATAGACTGATGCTTACCCCTAAGTGCTCGAACAGGGCTCACCATATTCTGGATGTAAACTGCGGATCTTGGTCTGAAACTATGTCCTCTGGTATCCCAAAGAACCTGAATACCTGGTTTAACAGAGCCTTGGCGGTCTGAAACGCGGTGGGTAGACCCTCGAAGGGGATAAATCGAACTGTGCGAGAAAACCTGTTGACAATAGTTAGTATACAGGTGTATGCTTGGGACCGAGGAAGATCTGTGACGAAGTCTACAGCAATGTGAGATCAAGGGCGTAAGGGAACGGGAACCAATTTCCCCGCAGGTAACGTTTTCGGGGTTTTGTATTGTGCACAGGTCGAGCATGATGTGATAAACCGGTGTACATCCATGTTCTCCCACCAGTATCGATGTAACAACAATTGATAGGTGCAGGACTCCCCGGGATGCCCGGAAATCAATGAGGCATGTGCCCACGTAATAAGGCGATCTCTGCAAGAAGGGGGAACGTACCACTTTCCGACTGGACATTGTGTTGGGATGGAGTATTTCTGAGTGCTCTATCTATGTCGTTGTCTATTTCCCAGTGTATGGGTGCTACTTGACATTCTCGGGGCAATATTCTACCTGGTTTGTCCTTCTTGGCCTCTTCCAAGACCTCGTGTATCCGAGATAACCCATCTGCCTTAGTGTTCCGGGACCCTGGTCTATAGGTGATTGAAAACCGAAAACGTGAAAAAAATAGTGTCCAGCATGCCTGTCTGGGATTCAGTTGTTTATCCGTACGCAAATATTCTAAGTTTCGGTGGTCGGTCAGGTTCTGAAACGGGTGGTTTGCCCCCTCTAGCCAGTGTCGCCACTCCTAGAGTGCTAATTTCATAGCTAGCAGCTCACAGTCTCCTATCCCATAATTTTGTTCTGCCAGGATAAGTTTGTGAGAGTAAAATGCGACTGGGTTTAATTTCGGGGGATTGCCAACTCGTTTGGACAATACCGCACCGATTCCTACATTAGAGGCATCTACCTCGACAACAAATGGCTTGGATGGGTCAGGATGCGTTAGAATGGGGGCTTTCGTGAACGCCTGTGTAAGGTTCTCAAACGCCTGCTTGGCCTGGGGGTTCCATGTCGAGTATCGAGATTTTTCCTGCCCTTAAGTAACGCCATGAGTGGGGCTGTGATGCTACTAAAGTTTCTGATAAATCTTCGGTAGAAGTTAGCAAAACCCAGAAAATGCTGCAGTTCCTTAACATTACGGGGCACAGGCCAGTTGACGACCGCCTCTATCTTCGCGTCGTCCATTATGATACCTTCTGTACTGATGATGTAACCGAGGAAAGAGAGGCTGCAAATGAAATTCACACTTCTCTCCCTTTAGAAACAACTGATTCTCTAACAACTTAGAAAGGATGTCGCACACATGGGAAGCATGAGACTCCAAGTCTGGGGAGTATACCAAAATGTCATCAATGTAGGCGATAACAAATTTCCCAATCATATCACAGAACACATTGTTAATGAACAACTGAAAAACTGAGGGAGTGTTAGACAAACTGAAAGGCATAACCAGGTATTCATAATGTCCATTAGGCATGATAAAAGCGGTTTTCCATTCATCTCCCTCCCAGATACGCACCAGATTATAAGCGCTTCTAAGGTCTAACTTAGTGAAATACTTGGCATCCCGAAGCTGTTCTAAGGTTGCTGATACCAGAGGTAGCGGATAAGGGAATTTCCGTGTGTTTGCGTTGATGCCCCGATAATCGATGCATGGTCTAAGTCCCCCATCCTTTTTTTGTACGAAAAAGAAACTTGAAGCCACCGGGGATGTGGACGGGCAGATAAACCCCTGAGCTAATGACTCCTGGATATACAAATCCATTGCTTTTAATTCAGCCTGGGTCAAGGGATATATCTTACCCTTTGGCATAGGGGCCCCATGAAGTTCCCCTTGGCTCCGGAATCCACTAATGCCAAAATGGACACCGGGTCAGGGCAATGAAAGGTATCCATTAGGGTAAAGGACTTAGATGCCTTTCCCCATCTACCATACGGGAGTCTCACCAGTCGAGCCTCTGGTCCAGTTTGCTCCCAATGGGGACTGCGTGGTGTCTTCGGTTGCTGAGTACAGTTGCGCACGATGTGTCTGGGTTCCCTGCAGTATAGGCACAGGTCGTTCTGTAAATGATGTCTCCGCCTCCCTGATGACATGCGGGAGGATTTGCAATCCATGGGCTCGGGACGAAGGGGGTTGTAACCCACCGGGTCCCCCAAACTTACGCTCCCTTGCGCGGGCTGAATCTCCCTCTTCGGACAGGCTGACAGCATGTGGTCGAGCCGGATGGCCAGTGCGATTAACTCCTCTAGCCCCAACTCCCAATCACAGCATGTCAGCTCCATCTGCACTTATTCAGACCGTTGCAGAAGACTGTCAGCAATGCTGGCTCGTTCCATTCACTTCCATCGGCCAGTGTTCGGAATTCCAAGGCGTATGCGGCCACGGAGTGATTACCTTGTCTGAGCTTCGATAGGAGGTTACTGTTGGTTCTGCCTTTGCAAGGATGGTCAAATACGGCTCTCAGCTCACTTTTGAATTGATGGTATGAAGCTTCTGGGAGTCATGGCGGTGGTAGCCCAATCCAGTGCTTTTCCGGTCATCCGGGAGATCACGAAGGAGATCTGAGCTGAGTCGGAACCAGGTGGGTTATGGGCGAAATAATGGGAGCACTGCAGCAGGAAACCCTTACAGGTGGCAGGCGAGTTGCATGCTCTGCTCATTCTGTTGGGTCAAGACGACAGTTACCGCTTGCAGGAGCCCCTCGAGCATTTGTTGGTGCCGATTCAGGATTTGGGCTGGGTCGGAGATAGAGGTGCTTGGAAGCTCCATACCCGCCGTCTGCTGAGAGCCGAAGTATTCTGTGACGCCAGTGATAAAGAGCAGATGAATGTAGGTGCAAGTAGGCAAGTGCAGTTTATTTGAAAGGGACATTCCAAAGTCAAAGTCAAAAAACAGGCAAGGGTCAGATCCAGAAGACAAAAGTGTACAAGCGAGGGCAAGGCTAAGTCGGTGGTTGTCAGGTGAGGGTCAATAACAGGTTAGGCAGTCAGGAAGGTTGCTTGGTAAACTCTGTGGAAACATGGGCAATACTTCGCACTGGTCTGCTGGGCTGCGCTGGTATATATACAGAGAGAAGCGAGGTGCGGGCGATCAGGGAACCAAGGGAGGCGGTAGGTGGAACAGTGGGCGTGACACTGTGTGACACTGTAATAATTTCCCTTTTGTGTCCTAGACCACAGTTCTCCCTAGACTTCAGGACCAAGACAGCAAATGGACTCCTGTTATACATTGGAAGTGTGGAGGGGACATCCTACCTGGCTCTGTACCTGTCCAATGGTCGAGTCCGACTGGCTGTGGGAAGAAAGCAGCTTTTCATAAGGGAAAAGTGCAACAATGGGAAATGGCACACAGTAAGGCTGCATTTGAGGACTTCTTTGACATACCTTTAAGTGTGGGTGTCTGGATGAAGAGTGAGTGGTCCAAACTGGACTACAACCCTGTGGTTATTGTTCTTAGTCCTTAATATGCCGTCATTTTGTAAACTCATGCCTCTGTGTGGATGCTGTGCAGGTCATGTTCAGCTGGAAAAAGAGGAAGTTGCGTCTAGTCATGGACGGTCTCCACACCAAGGAGGGCCACCTGACCCTTGAGGAAGGGCTCTCCACGAACCTGCAGCCACCTGTCTACCTGGGCACTGTGCCCACCTTTGTACACACTAAGCATGAGGTACACTCCATGCTCTGGTAGCTCAGTAGGGAGTAACAGTTAATTTGAATTGTTTTTTTTAAATTGTTATTTATGTTTGGTCATGTGCCATAATCGCATATTAAAAAAGTACCAAAGAAAAACCAAGTTTGAGGTTGCAGTAGCAGTTTGGAGGAGGGGGGGGGGTGAATTAGTTTTGTACTCCCTTTCTCATTTCCTGCAATTGACCACAATGATGTAGTTCTCTGTAGAACACACATTGGATATAATATTAGTGCCTACAATTTAATTGCCAATTGTGTGTGGTGCCCTATCCGTTCCAGTGGAAGACGATTCCTAGGGAGAGTGTGACTGGATGCTTTTGCAATTTCAAACTGAACAGTCAACCAGTGGGAACCCCCACCTTCAATCATGGGGCAGCGCCTTGCTTTGACGGTCCAACCGAAAGTGGTGCCTACTTCTCAGGACAAGGGGGATACGTTATCTTAGGTGACGGAGTGCCTTTCACTTCTTTGTCAAAAATCTGGAGCATTTCAAATATTACTCTGATTTCAGTCAAAGTTGTGTCTATAAAGTTGTCTCTGATTCCAATGTTGCAGAAAACTCATTTGTTGTGGGCTTCAGTTTTGAGCTGGTGTTTGAGGTGCGACCCAGAAACCTGACAGGGATAGTCTTCCATGTTGGGAGTTCTCATGGACATCACCTGAGCCTCTTCATGAGGAAAGGGGAGGTGAGCCCCCTGCTGGTTACTTGGAAGCATCACATTACTGGATCTTACACTTCATGAAGGCCAAACGTCCTTTATAGAACCCTTACATGTTATGAACAGACAGTAAATGCATTCATTGTATGCTATAAATTTTAATGTTACAGGTGATAGTTCAGGTAAACAATGGAGCGGGGCAGTTTGGTGTATCCGTGACCCCCCAGCAGCCCCTCTGTGATGGAACATTCCACAGAGTTGCAGGTAAACTTTTCTTCTGACCAGCTGCTGCCGGTACCTGCACTTAGGGAGTCTGCACCTGGTGCACTTTGACCTGGAGAAGAATGACTACACATTTCTCTGCCCCACAGTAATCAAACGTAACAATGTGGTCCAGTTGGATGTGGACACCGAAGGCCAATACACAGTTGGGCCTTCGTCATCCACTTTCACCAATACCAGTGACCCCCTCTATGTTGGTGGTGTTCCAGGTATGTCTCCACTGTGCCATCAGAGCAGTAAGTGACATAGACCTTATAGATGTCACCTTACAGTTGAGACACCAGTGTTCTAATTGCACCTCATGCTGTAGTTCCCTTGATGAAGGTAATCAGCCTGAATTTATACAGCATGCATCAGTTTAGCTGTAAATAGCTTACTGTATAGCTTTTCACTGTAAACAGCTTACTGTATAAACAGTGCAAGTAAATCTGGAGAAGTTACAGGAAAATGAATGAATGAATGAATGAATGAATGAATGAATGAATAAATAACCACATTACAGTGATGACCCCATATTTATGATCAAGCTAAAGAAAGCTTTTGGGCTAGTCTGTTGAGGTAGAGTCCACCCTTTATCGTTATTTATAGAGGGGATTATTCATTTTTGCCTTTCCTACCCCTACACAGAAGCCTCTCACCAGTTGAAACTCCCTGTGAGGACATCCCTAGTGGGCTGCGTCCAGAACGTCCGAGTCAATGGGGAGCGCATATCCTTCAACAAGGTTGCTCAGGTGTCAGGTCCTGTAAACCTCAGAGAATGTCCTGCAGGTTGAGCTACATGCTGTTGGCTACCTGGAAGCTAGACACCTCGCCCAAAGTCCTATTCAGAGCATGCACCTCTGTTACCACATTACCATGGCTGACCTCAGTGGACTGTCAGGGCAAGAGATTCTGATATATGTTCTACTCTTATTTATTTTGAGATGAGACCGTCTATTTACATCATCTTTACACTGAATATATTTCTCTTCTTTTAACATCAGTGCAACTTCTCAATTCAATATGGAGCTACTGGTGTTGTGGGATGGCAAAAAAAATGGTAACAAACTGATTGTACTTCCAGAATCATGTGTCTCCATCTGTGTGTATCTCTCTGTTGGTAAAATGCACTATTGTTTACTTTGAGTTGAATGTCACTTTGGAGAACAGAATCTGCTATATGAAAAAATGAAATTTTTAAATGTTTAAATCTCTCTCCCACTGAGCAGCTTATATGCGTGTTCTGAGTTCTATGGCACAAGTATTTATGGCACCATATAAATTACACACCCCAATATAGAGTTAAACTAGACTTTTTGTGCTCACATTTAGCTTTTATTCCTCACATCACCTCAAATTTACTAATGCTGGCTAAATTTGAAGATCTGATATAAAATCATAATTATAAGAAATTTTAAAAATTGTATAAGTTATGTGTTATTTAACTTGAAGTGCAGACAGTAACTGCTCATCAACTCAGAGCCAGAGGTTTTACATGGAGGTGGAAGGTGACAGAAAGGTGTCAAAATGGTGCTACTGCTTTGAATAAGACGAACAGGTTCTTGAAGAATGCCTGCTTTTACAGGTATTTAGTGCCACCATAATGAACACAATTCAGGGAAAGTAACTATAGAGTTGTTGTCAGCCAACATCATCACTTAACTGCAACAGTGCCATCATAGAGGCTGGATATACAAAAGCACAGTGTAATTATTTCTTTAAAAATCCTCATCTTCAGTTGGGGTAACTTGGGATGCCAGGGTCTCTGGGCTTAAGTGATTGTTCAGGGCCTACCTACACCTTCTCTATAGCTATAAAGCTGAATCTCTGTTAGTTTGTCCATTTGTTCTTTATGCATGGCTTTGTCTGACCAACAGAGAAGACACGCACTATACATGCACCAAATGTCATTTTGGTGGGACAACTGTTGAATTCTCAAGGTAAACTTATAAGTTATGCCAAATTTGTATGTTTCAGTTTTTCTGTTACAAAGAGTTTAACCTGGTAATGGGTACTGTTCCTGTTGACTTAAAGGTATCTCTTATCCTGTCAATGTCTCCATAGCCAATCAGGTGGGAGGAACTGTTTTTCACAGAAACAGTAACTCAGATAATAATAACTTCTTTTTGAAACAATAACAGTGCTATTTGTGCTTTGAGGTAATCTCCATACCTTATGCTGCGGTCTACTGGAAAACTTTGTGCATGGTAATTCTTGGAAGAAGGTTTGGCTGCTACCTCACAAGTTTCTATTAACAAATAAGGTTAAAGAAATTTCTTTCAAAATCTTAAACAAAGTTTACCCAGCAAAACATTTTATCAGCAAATTCAAGATGTGGATGTACATTGTTATTTTTGTATAGCGCAATCCACTTTTCCAGGCATTGTCATTATACTAAAAAATGACAAGATGTCTCCAAGTTTATTCTTGACAACTTGTGCAGAGATTTTACTTTAATTTAGGAGTATGTACTGTTTGGATTTCTAAATTATGACAGACACATGGAGAAACAGGCCTACATTATAAACCAAATAATTATTCTAGCTAAATATCACATACATAGATCCAAATTTACTATGAGAAAACCTTTTTTATGTTAAAATTATAAAATATTTCACTTATAAGAAAGCTATTGTAAATTATGCAAGAAATATTTAAGCACTAAAATGAATCATCTCAAAACCACACTGAAACCTATAAAAAGACACTATGCTTCCGACAAAATTATTTCCTTCAATACACTCACTTTGAATCGTAAATTCAACACAAAATATTTCTCATTAATCCACTATATCAACATCAGTGTTTGATCAGATTCAACACTTCGTCTCTATGGAAAAACACTTCATGTTCATAAAATCACTAAACTGTTTTTATCATTAAAGTATTTGGATTTAGTATGTAGTTATTGTTATTGCAATCTGACAGATGAACACCATAGAGAGTAATGTGCAAAAATCTCACTCAGAGTGAGAAATGCCTGTGTGCCAAATTTCAGGTTTGTAGCTTGAAAAACAAAACTGTGCACAAAGAACAAACAGACAGAGAAAGAGCTTTACAGATACAGGCAAAGACAGTCTGAGGAACCAGGATGTAATCTGTACACAAGCGCGTGCTGGCCAGTCATGGAATTGTGGGCGGAGCGCAAACAGGAAATCCGCCTCCACATGAGGGCCATGAGACTGACAGCTGCGGACCACAGACCATTGTGTGCGCAGAGCTGTTCTGTTTAAGAAATGGGTGGAGGGGGTTACGAGATGGTGATGTTTACTTTTCTTTCTCACAGATATACATACAAATTCACTGTCATACGCATAAACACATCGGACAGGCTGCCGTATGACATATTTTCAGATCTACACATACACGCACGATATAGACAGACTTATCAACACTGAACAGCTAGTTAAGAACTGAACTGTTACTTGGGCACCACCAAAAGTACAGGAGAAAAATCTTTCAAACGGAACCTAACAATGCTTGTGTCTGTGCATGATATCAATATACTATTAATATATAGTTTATCCGTGCAGTTATTCACATTTTACACATACTTTGGTGCAAAAAAAAATGCTACCGCTGAGCTTACGCTAGTTGCCCACCTTCCCCTGCGCCGGTCGCGTGCCCCCTGCTGGAGAGTTCACCATGCGCCGGTGACAACATCTGCGCTCGCGCCGCAGGGCGGGCCCCGTGACGTAGCGTGGACGGAGTGGAACACGTCGGATGACAGGGTGGCGGTGGTCGCCGGGGTCACAGAAACGGTATGGCTTGATGGCAGAGCACATCCTTATGGTCCCACTGTGGTTTTATTATAGTTAGTATAATATCCTGTTGCATTTTGTTGCAGACGGAGACCGATATCACACCGAGACCTTAGGCGGGCGCGCACTGCGGAAGCTGCGATGAGCTCTGTTTAGCGACAGTGGTGGCACGAGCTGGCATGGAGTGGGCGCGTGCGATATGGGATGTAGGCAGAACGATGATGATACCCCGGTGCCGTGGTGCTCTGTGAACGCGCGCTCAACCAGTGGACGTCCCCAAGGCGAATAACACACCAACACGTACGGAGAGAAGGAGAGAAAGAGATACAGCAGGGGATTTCCATCCACCGACTCAACGTCCTTGCGATCGTTCCCACACGGCCCACAACGTCGCTGCGCTATGGAGGGTCGTGAGGATCAGCGTGAGGCGCCGCAAGGCACAGCAGAGCACATCGATGATGCGGAGCTCGCGCTGCAGGGCATCAACATGCTACTGAATAACGGCTTCCGGGAGAGTGACGAGCTATTCAGAAAGTACAGGTGAGAACGGTGTCTGAGAGAGAGACGTCCTCGCTCTTTTAAACAAATTCTGCGCGTGTTCAGGCTGGACAGTGGCTCACCACTTCATAGTGGAAATTGCACTTCAGAAATTATTATTATTATTATTATTATTATTACTCTATGAGTGATGTGTGTTTGTGCTCCTGTGTGGACCTTTGCGGTGTGTTCGGTAGCAGAGGAGCTTATGTGCATGGGAAGTGGAGCAGAGTGATGCATTTTTTGAGTAGGCCATGAAACAAACCTGGCTGCATTCTGCACCAGCTTTCACATGGAGCCAGGTATGTGAAGTATGTGTCATGGTTCATGCATGCATATTGCACACTATGTCTGTACAGGCAATGCTCTTGATTATTGAAACTTGAAACATGCCCTGTCCCCCGAGATCATAACATGGCCATGATACACAACAGTTACATATCCAGGGTGTGTCAGTGTTGTTATTTATTCATTTATCTGATGCTTTTCTCCAAAGCTACTTAAAATGTTAGGTTTGTATGTTAAGGTTCATACTGTGATTTACCCATTTATTTAGTGGATAATTTTTACTCTGTCAGTTCAGAGTAAGTGCCTTTCTTGAGGGTCTAACAAGGAGTAGGGACTCCATGTTATGGTCATGATTCTTTGTTTTCTGGAAGGGGTTAGATCTGGATATGTGTCTTCACACCTCTACTCGTCTGTGGGATCTTTCTAATAAGTGGAACTTCCTGGTTGGAAGTGGGACATCCTGCTAGGTTTTGGCTTGGGGAGTCATGTGCACTCCAGCTGTCTGCGGTATGCATGTTTTATTGAACGCTGCTGTTGGCTGCATGAACACAGGCTCCAACAGGCCCAAGTGGATCCCTAAAACACTGCTAAGATGTGCTCCCCTGCACAGGAAAGGAATCTTCTGTAAGGTGTGTGTTTTTTGTCGGAAGCCAAAACACACACATATGTATTCCTGCAGAATGCCAGGAATACATGCCAGGTTACCTCTTCCCAGCACTGGGAGTAACCAGAGCAGCCCTGAAAATGATCAGCTCCCTGTCCTTCTCCACTGTCTGCAGTTCTATACTAGATTCTGCCTCAAATCATCGACCAAGGAAGCTGAATACTAAAAAGGAGAAGCAAAACTGTTTCTCAGTCTGAACTACAGAAGTTCTCATGGAACAGTATTTTGTGTATTTATGAATCACGCTCTGACCACTTGAACATAAAATGCAAATAGCTCTTCATATTTGGCCTGAGATGTAATGGTTTTCATTTTACCTTTCCATTTCCACATTTGGTGAAAAGTGTCTACTACATGTAAATAAATATAGTGTGTCAGGGAGGTTGAAAGGGATACTCGTCCATCACAGAGTAATATCTCTTTCACACACAAAGGTCAACAGAGACTGGCCAATTACCTTGACACACATCTTTGGACTGTACTGGGAGGAAACCCAGGGAGAACTTGTGGACTCCACACAAAGTGAGCTGGATAATTGACACAGAAAACCTCATAGGCCTTTCTTCTTCACCTCATTCTGAAAACATTCAATGAAAGTTGTGAGCCTTTTGTTTAAATTATCAGCAATATTTTTTAACTAAATGAAATTTTTTAATTAAAATTTAAAATTTATTTACGTGCCAGTGGTGACACTAACTTGCAAAATGTCCTTTACTGTACATACTCTTCCATGTGTTATAAACAGCCAATTTAATGTCAATATTACAATATTAATATCAATGTTTTTTAATTAGGTAACTGGTGTTTAGAGTGTTTTATGCTGAAGTCATGGGTTGATAGCTATATAGGTGTGTTCCGATGTGCTGGGAGCGAATTATTCTTTTTTACATATTTAAAATTGGAAATAGGCTTTCGGTACCCTAAAAATTTGGTATCTGATGTGTTTTCAGGAACCATTTAGATTTGGGGGATTACTGTAACCTTTTTCCATCTCCTTTCTATAGAAGCCTCTAAGAAACATCACTGCTTTTGAGCATGTGTGTGTACCTAAGATCCTTTTTTTGCATTACACTCTGGTATTTGTGGCATTCTAGGTATCAATATAGAAAATGATGTGACTCACTAGGGTTCTGAACAACACTGTTCACAGATCATGCCCTTCAGGGAAGATCCTCTGCTTTGTGGAAGGAATTTGCTTTTCTGAGTGAGACATGAGGATTTGGGTTAAAACTATGGGGAGATAGTGACTCTCTTCTGTTCATGTTGCCACACTCTTACCAGTCGTTGGAGTGGGCTTTTTTCTTTACTTAACCTCATTAACATTTAACCAGAGATTGTGCAGAACCTTCAAGCGGTTGCTGTTTAGCCAGCAGCTTCCCACACACTAACATATAACTTGTGGTACTACTGTTTGTGGATTTGTTTAAGTCACACTGTTTGATGATAGATTATTTAAGGGAGTTTTAATAATCTTCATTGTTTTTATGTCTGTTCATGAAGTGTTTGGTAAATTTAAAGAACACAGGAAATGTGATGCAATGCTGTTCTGTCACAAAGTTTCTTTGTTGCAATCTGTGAGAAACATGAGTAAAAACAGTTAGACATTGACTTGTCACGTGCCTTTTTGGATGCATGTCTATAGAGGAATTCTGCCATCACTGCACATGGCAAAAAAATGTAGATTGCCTGTTTGTCTCCTACAGGGATTTTGGCACCTGCAGGTTGTTGTTTCCCCGGAGACGAGAATTTGATGGCTACCCAATTTGACACTGGGTTTGCAGTGTGTGGGTGAAAGAAATAAGGAAAAATGCAGCATTTCAAGGTGTTTTCAGCAGTGTTTTTTAGGTGTCCAGGTTCTATCAGGAGAATTTTTTTCTGTGTCACTAGAGTTGCTCTCAGGTACACAGTGTAGGTGATCCCACCTGCAGCAGGAATCTTTATTGCACAGTGCAAGTTGGTGTCTTGGTCTTGTTGACCAAAATTCTTATTTATGTTAACTCCATCCCGATTGCAGTGTTATCATTTGATGAGGAATTCTTCTAATATTAATCAAAAGCACAGTATGGTTTCGAAAAATAGATAATTGGCTGATAGAGCACAGACCTGCAAATGGAATAATTGATACAAACAATCCCCAAGCAATAAAATGGGTTTTGGGAGAGTTTTCAGCAACTGAGTTAATGTGAGTATGAGTTGGTTTTATTGCTGAGTCATTAAGCACATTAAGTAACCCTATGAATCCCATTTGTTCTGTGGAAGTGACACACACAGTTGACAGAGTAAAAGAGAGACTTCCTCCCTTGTTGGTATGACATTGTGCTAGATTTATACCCTTTCACGGATAATTTTGGCCTTACTATATTAGGGTTAAACTTTGGGGCCGCATTTAAGTCTTGATCTGACATTAAACTGTAAATACCAAACATGCCCAAATCTTTCACCTCATTGGTAAAATGATCAGCCAATAGCAGCTGTTCCTGTGAGTGTACTTATAGATCGTTGCCCATTGTGATCCAAACCAGCTCACTGGTTAATTTTTCATCTATTCAGTTGTGGCCCCACAGAAAAGGAGTCCCAACTGTCCTCAGCAAACCTCTCCAGAAAGGACCAGTGGTTTGAAACTGTCTTTCAGGAGATCAGCTGTGGGTCATGCACTCAGAAAACCATCTGTGCAAATTCTGCAGCTATGCCCGCCTAAAACAGGAAGTCAGGTGTAATTAGGCCTGTAGTTGTGTTCCAGCCCCCTGCTTGTGTGGTAAATGTCACTGTGCTCCTAATTGCTTTGAGGAGGGGGCAACACACTGCAGTCTGGCTGTGTTTATGCCAACAGACAGAATCACCATTTCCTATCAGAAATATAGCTAGTGGTTTAGTTGTGCTGTCTCATGATGACATCATAAAAGAGCAAAGCAGCAAAGTTCCTTTTTAATTCTATAAAAATGAGGTTGCGTTTCATTACATGTATGTAGCACTTGCAGAGAATGCGGTGATGAAATGGTCTTGAATGTTAAAGCATGTGTGGCCCAGGCATCGAAGGCTAGAAAAACTCACTGTAAGTGTGAATGCAAATTGTGTTAGGTTTAGAGTGTGGTTATTTTGCCACAGAATCTAAACCAAAAACAAAAGTCCTTGCACCCTTTTGCATGTGGGCAGAAAAAGAAACACAACGTTCAAAAAATGATATAGCCATCTAGGATGTTGTTTTGGGCCTGTTTTTTTATTGCATTGGGTTGACATTCTGGTGGAACTTGACAGAAAGAATATGTTGTGCTAAAATAGTCTCTTTCGTGCTCTCTTTCTCTAACTCACTCCACTGTCGTTCTTCTTCTGTCAGTCACCCTCATTCCTAGTAGGCCCTCTCCCCACTGGCACATGAATGATGCTCTCGCTCTCTCTCTTTCTCTCTCTCTCTGTCTCTCAGGAACCACAGCCCCCTCATGAGCTTTGGTGCCAGCTTTGTCAGTTTCCTGGTAAGTCAAGTTTTGCATTGCATCTGTGTGTTTGGTTAATACCAGGTTAAAACTTTTTCTGGTGTTTAAAACTGTTGTCTGAGGTCTTTGCACTTCAGGCAAATAACACTACCCTGCCAACACTCTCCTCTTTGTCCCTCCATCCTACCTATAGCTTCTACTCCAGGTTCCTCCGTTCTGCTGTGATGACTGTTGGTTATTCTCTTGACTGTCTGTTAGTTATTCTCCGAACTCTTTGATGTCTGTGATCTCTTGCATGAAGTTTCTGCTCAGGATGCCCACATAGCTGTGATGTTTTGTATATTGGTCCTTGGCAGAACGCCATGATGACATTCGAGGAGGAGAAGATGCAGATGGCTTGTGAGGACCTGAAATCCACAGAGAAGCTATGTGAGAATGACATTGGTGTCATTGAGACTATTAAGAACAAGATCAAGCGAAGTGTGAGTGAACCTCTTACCAAATGAGCAAGCTCTGGCTTTATTTGAAACATGTCTTGTTTCTCTGTGAGGTGTAGATGATTTAGTATGTGCAGTGCTCACCTGTCAGTTGTTCATGTCCCTTGGATAGACATTGGTAGAATACCTAGTATTGTGTTCTTTTGTTACTTCAGGTGGACTCCCAGAGTACAGGAATGACTGTGGTGGATCGGCTGCAGAGGCAGATCATTGTAGCAGACTGCCAGGTGTACCTTGCTGTACTATCCTTTGTTAAGCAGGAACTCTCAGGTGGGACACTAATTTTGCTTTGCCTCTTGATGCACCATTTGGGTCTATGACCAGCTGCATAGGCTTTGGGAAGTAGAGTAGGGTGGGACCAGATACAATTAGAATAAATAACACTCAACTGACTTTGAGCTCATCGCCTACATGTTAACCTGTCTTATGAAGGACATCCTAAAAGCAACACGCTTTAAACATACTAAGAACTGTACTCTACTTTTATTGCCAAAAGCAGAAAATAGTTTAAAGGAAACAAAGAAAAAAATTTTTGATTGAATAACAAAAATTCACATCTGATTTGATTAGCTGTTGCTTTTAAACAGATTGATTATCAAAACCTATTCTTGTTTATTTTTTATTGTTTTTTTTAATTTTTATTCTTTTACAAAATGTACTTGACTCTACCAGTGGCTTGACTGGTGTCTTTTGAATCCCACCCAGCATACATTAAGGGAGGCTGGATCCTGCGCAAGGCCTGGAAGATGTACAACAAGTGCCATAGCGATATTAGTCTGCTGCAGGAGTCATGCCAGCGGCGTGCTTCATCAGACCGGGCTAATGACAACGTAGCCCCACAGGGCCTTGCTGTCACTGCTGAGGCACTCAGCCGCCTCAAGGGTTCCGTCAGCTTCGGCTATGGCCTTTTCCATCTGTGCATCTCCATGGTACCACCCAACCTGCTGAAGATCATTAACCTGCTGGGTTTTCCTGGTGACCGACTACAGGGCTTATCCTCGCTCGCATATGCCAGTGAAAGTAAGGACATGAAGGCTCCACTTGCTACGTGAGTAGGTGTACTTCCTGGGAAATGAACTTCAAGTGGATTGAGCTCCTTCTTTGTACATTGTTTAACAAGAACAGTACTTTTACATAGGTTTGATATAATACAGTAACTTGTGTACTGTGTCTTGAGATTTAACTTAGCTTTGTTGACTTTAGTACACTAGCTCCTCACCGTACAAACCCGGCTGTGACCATAATACTGTGCGTAACTTGATTTAGTTGTAAATAAAATCACTTTTTCTCCTAAGTCAGAATTTATGAAAATGTAATAATACAGATGTTTTCACTTATTAGGTTCTGTAAAAACCTTAGATAAAGCTGTAATGAATAAATAAAGATTTAAGAAATTTTTTAATTAACATCAAACAATATTAAAGTTAAAAAACAGTAAAAAATTTCTGAAAATAAAAAACATGTCTCCCCAAGCATACATATTCTATCCCTACTACTGACTGGTTCACTATGTAAGCATATACAGTGTTGTTCAGTGTCTGGCTCCTTTCAACTTTAGTAGCAGAATCAAAAGAAACACATTTATCAATACACACATCCCTCAATTTCTTTAATTGCTTCATAAAAGTCTCAGATATGGCTTTACAAAAACTATGAAAGACTTTAAAAAAATGCAGGAAATAAAAGTATGTTGTCTACATAAACACATTTTAAATGCTGACCAATTCATCCCCTGAATCTGTTTTGCTTTCTTTGCTATTAATCAGCAACACTCAGGAACAACAGATGTGAACTGTAAAAATTATGTGAGTTGAATTACACTGGTCCCTCGATGCTGTTCTGTTTGGCTGCGTGTTACTGAAACTTGTCTGGACATGGGAATACAGGCTGTTTTTGCTCTACAACAAGCAGAAATTTTAGGCAACCCTTAAGTGAAAAAATGTGTTTAAAAATAAATAGAAAAAAATTGTATCTTCACAAGTTCCCAACCAAAATATTTGTATCGCAAGAGTCACATTCTGTGAAACTATGGTATTTGTAGATGCCAGAGTAGAAAGAGTGTTGAAGTGATCATGCCTCTAAATCCAGTCCTGTAGGTTAGTGTGCATCAGGGTTTGTTTTTGACTTGCTGTAATAATAATAATGCTGTATGGATGTGTCTATGTGTAAGGCATAGTCAGGTGTAGTAGGCTAGGTTAATGAGATCTTTGTGCATTGAATGACACTCCCAGCCTCACAGTTGTGAAAGTGTTTACCTGAAGGACTGTGCTCACATCCCTTCAGGTTGGCTCTGCTGTGGTACCACACTGTGGTACAGCCTTTCTTTGCTCTCGACGGCTCAGCCACCACCACAGGCCTCATGGAGGCCAAGTCCATTCTTCAGAAAAAGGAAGCCATCTATCCTAGGTCCTCCCTCTTCATATTCTTCAAAGGCAGAGTCCAACGTTTGGAGGTATGCTCTTGTAACCCTTAACATCGAGCTATAATTGGTTAATCACAGTTTCTGTCCAAAGATCAGCCTTTCAGCTGTGAGTTTGTCGGCACAGGAATTCCAATTGTTCTGTTGGTTATAGTTTTTATGTCTTATTGTGTTTCAGTGTCAGATCAACAGTGCCTTAACATCTTTCAATGATGCATTGGAACTAGCCACCGATCAACGAGAGATTCAGCATGTGTGTTTATATGAAATAGGTAGGTGGAGGATGTAATCATTATAAAATGCTGTAGATATTAATGTTGTCTGCAATGCTAAATTATATAATTATTTATATAATCAGAGACAAAACATTGATTTTGCCCATATAGTCACATCTGTCTGATTATGAAATAAGTAAAGTCTGGAATCCTAATTTGCTGACTTTTTTTTAAGGTTGGTGCAGCATGATTGAGATGAACTTCAGCGATGCATACAAGTCCTTTGAACGGCTGAAGAATGAATCACGATGGTCACAGTGTTACTACGCCTATCTGACAGGAGGTTTGTGTTTAGTCCATCTTTGGTGGTAAAGAGTGCCATTTTCTCTGTGCTTTCGCTCATGCATAATTCATTCATAAGTATTTATTATTTTAATATAAAACATTATCTCACTGGTGTAATGTAAGGCACAATTGTAGAGCAAAACTGGCTGTCCCTGCTTCTCAGAATATTTGCACTACTTTCATGTGGAAATGGATTTGGTGCCAACCATGTCATAGCCACACCCACAACTGTTCACCCTGTCTTTGTCTCTGCACAGTATGCCAAGGTGCCTCAGGTGACCTAGAAGGTGCCATCAGTGTCTTTAGGGATGTTCAAAAGCTCTTCAAAAGGAAGAACAATCAGATTGAGCAGTTTTCTTTCAGGAAGGTGAGTTCATGTCAACTGGAGTGCCAACCATTACATTTCAAATTAGTTAATTGATAAGAGCTAATAAAATAAAATAGGAGTCAAGTATTAGTTCAGGTGATCAACTTGTATTTAATGTGTGCCTGCTTGTTTGTGTCTGAGCAGGCGGAGCGCCTACGCAGAATGTCCCCTACAAGGGAGCTGTGTATTCTGGCAGCTATTGAGGTGCTGTACTTGTGGAAGGCCCTACAGAACTGCTCCTCCACCAAACTACAGCTCATGAGCCAAGGTGATCTGGAGGATCTAGGTGTTATATGTACATGTTTGGTCATGTTCGATCATGTTCTATGCCTTCTTCTTTGTTTCATCTGCTAAGCAGTGACTGCAGTTTCTACGCTCTAGTATAGGAAGAGAAAGAAAACTTTGCTTGACTTATTGAGAGGTGATGACATGTTTACTATGCAATAATAAGGATAAATCTATTTATATGGCACCTTATTTATATGGCACCCTTTTTTCTGAAATTTTGCACCTCAAAGTGGTTTACTAGAAGGTAAAGTAAAAAAAGTAGAAAAGAAAGTAATAAAATAAGTAAATCTGAACAAACTTGTAAATAAATAAATATCATTAAAATACCAAAGAGCAATAATAAAATGTTAATTATAAAGAGATTTTTCAAAGAATTTTTTAAGCAGCCTCTTAAAGGCATCCACAAAACCTGCCTTTCTAATATACAATAAGATTTTGTTCCACAGATTTGGTGCATAGTATCAAAAAGGCTGCCTCTGGTCAACTTGTGTATAACTTTACTTTATGACATTATGTCATATACTCTGGTGCCAGTCTATTTAAGGGTTTGTAAACTAGCAGAAGAAGCTTAAAGTCAATTCTATAGCTTACTGGTAACTGACATAGTTTAATAAGCAGAGGAGCTCCTTTTTGTTTTAGTGAAGATTCTATGTGCAGCATTCTGTACAAATTATAGATTGCCAGGTTTTTTGGGAGCCCAGCATAAGCAGCATTACAGTCATTAAGCTTACTAATGACAAGTACATAGGTCAAGTTAGAACCACACAGTAGTTACAAAGGTCTTCCTTTGTGTATGGATACACAATGATATCAGAATCATATCAACATTGGCCAAAAATTGTTTAAATTGATTTTATTGGCTTGGGGCTGATGCATAGATCTGACAGATAATTCAAACTAATATTTGATGATGCATTCAGTACTGCAGGACTGAGGTCCAGTAGCACAAATATAGATATTCTATTTGCATCAACACTGACAATCAGATAATTTCTTATTCACATTTGTATTAAAACCTGACCAAACTTTTTCCAAAATGCAGTTTTTAAAAATGATTTACTTGAAAAATGATACCTTTTCATATATTTTGCGTAATAAGAAAATTTAGATATAGGTCTAAAATTATTCGTATAATTCGTATTGTCCAGAATATTTTTTTAAGTAAGGGTTTAACTCCAGAAATCTTCAATGTAAAACGGTTTCTAATGAGCAGTTTATGAATTAATATACAGATAGGCAGTCAACAATATACTTATAAGGGCAAGACGTTAGGTAGACAAGTTCATCTGGGCTGCAATCTTATGCTATGTACTCATATTAATTGAAGAAAAAATAACAGTGCAGATGTCCTCCTACTTATGAGCATAATGTGTTCCTGGAAATCGGCTCCTTAGGTGAAATTTTGTAGCTTGGAGACGTAGTTTTCATTATGACACAAACATTGAAAATTACCTCATGGTTGGCTCTTGTTACTCGTAAACTGAAAAAATCAGCCTTTGAATTGGTCATAACTCAGTAAAGGGTGTTAAATACTATACACTGGGATTTGAGTGTAACTGCTTCCTAGAACTTGCTCAAATACCGCAGACTCGGAAATCGGGAACTGATTTCCGTTGTTTCTTATGAGGAAAATTATGACCTCGATTCATTTTCCCAAACAGTAAAACTTTAATATACCTATTTCAGTGAAATAAAGAACACTTTAAACACCAGTTAATTAATTACAAGTTAATGCGGTAATCATTATGGATCTGTGCAGTTACTCTTTTGTTTAGTATCATGCATTACATTTTGTTCCTTACTATAAGCAATAATAGCAACACTTAACCAAACAGTCACATATATGTAAAAATTAATACACGAAAATAGAATAGAAAACAACATAAAACGTATGTAGTGAAATGGGATGTTACTGTAAGGAACTGTTAGCAGGAGATGTTCCGACTAAACAGAAGTGCATGAAATCACAGAAGTGCAAACTTTGCAAACTGCGTTTGAATGCCAACACACAGGAGGCAAAGCCTAAGAATACAGATGGTCGGCGGGACGTTGCCACACAGGAACATGAGGCTCTCTGTCATACTTGTACTAATGCCAATTTGTAGTATTTCTCCAATGAACGTTAGCTGTTTGTTTTCTCCCTGCAGTTTTTCAATAAGGTTGCCCCTCTGTTTCAGCTCAGCATATAACTTCACAATGGTCCTGAAGCTGAGCTACATAAACGCAGGCTTTGCAAAAAAAAGATTAATTTGACACCACTTCGTCTTCCCTTCCTCCCTATTTAAAAAGTTCACATACGCTGCACCTTAACTTTGATATGATTTTTTCCTGGGCAACACCCTACATTTGTATGTAGTGGTGATGGGGAAAAAGGAGTACCTCTCACTTTCTCATGCTGTTTGCTGTTATTCATCATGTTGGCTCCAGCTGTTACACAGCTGTTACAGGTATTCAAAAGTACATTTTTAGTAGCATTTTCCTTAGCTCATTACTAAAATTTCTGTCTATAGCAGAGCAAAGTGTTTGCCCACTGAACCAGTGAGGGGATATATAAAGCATATATGAGATATGAGTGTGACATCACTTTAATTCAGCTCATTTTCACAATGTGCATAACGTCTGTGTGATGTTCTAGAGTTTTAGTGATCAATAACAATAGGAAGAATGTAATGAATTTATATCAACACACACTGAATAGGAGTTTGTGGAGGTAAAAGATTTTTGCTTTTTGTCATTTTAAATTAGTATTCATTGCAATGTAAGTTAATATAAAAATTCTTGTAAGGTGTATTACATGTAGCTTTTACAGAGCCCCACAAATAAATAAATAGATGTCTATGTTATTACACTTTTAATCCTTTTAACTAAGGAGTAAAAATGATATTGAAGTGACAGACAAACTGAGTTACAAACAGCTATCTGGTCACAATTATATTCATACTAGCTTAGATACCCAGTGCTGCCTATGTCAAAAAGATGTAGCGGTGGAAAGGTGAAAACTAATAAAACATTATATAATCACCAAACTCTATTAATATTAAAGTGGTTGTATTTAGTACAGTCCTAGTGAAGTAGAAAGGGGGGAAAAAACGTACGTGAATGTGTGTGTGTGTGTGTGTGTGTGTGTGTGTGTGTGTGTGTGTGTGTGGCCTGTTTGTCTTCATCAACAATTCAGCTTCGACAATTCAGCTTGGAACTGCCTGGAGGCACTAATGTGTGTAGTGCTGTGTGAGTGTGTGTTTGACTATGCAAAATCCTATCTTAGGGTGAGAAGTCCCAGTATAGCAAATTTCAAGCCTGTGGCTTGAAAAACAAAGCCATAGATGGGACAAATGGAAAAACAGAGATTCAGATTTATAGACATAGAGATTTGAAAATGCAGGTTTAGGTTGCCTTTGTAGATCTGTGAGAGGATCATACTGTAAAACCTGTTTACCATGAGCTGAGTGTTCATGCTGAAATATGTACACTTTCAGTTCTACAGGAAATAGATGATGTTTCGTACGTGGGTTTGAAGTTCCTGTTGCTGGGTGCCATTCATAAATGCCTGGGTAACAAGAGGGATGCTGTTCAGGTAAATGAGCTGTTCCAGTTTGCTGAGTGACATGTGTAAAGTGCAAAGTGGCTCTGTGTGGGAAGACCCACCTTTGATACCCTGCTGCTCTATTTGGCAGTTTTTCCAGTTGGCTGCCAGGGATGAGGCAGGTCGCCAGACCAACTCCTACGTGCAGCCGTACTCTTGCTACGAGCTGGGCTGTGTTCTACTGGAAAACCCAGAGGTGACGGTGTCTGTTTATGTGTATAAGTGTACAGTATATAATAGCCTGATACTGCTCAAAATCTGTCAACTGCTCCTGTGAAATATAATGTTCTTATGAGTACATTAATATAAGGCAGCAGGTGGTGTAATAATTTAAGTTGTTGCCTTTTGTTGAAAGACCCAGATTTGAATTGCACCTGTAGCAGTGCTGAGCAAAGTACTTTACCCTGAATTAATACAGGAAAATTACCCTTTTGTGTAAGTGCATAAATCATTGCAACTAACTGAACAAAAAGTCACTTTGGAAGAAAATGTCAGATGTAAAGAAAATATGCAAAATTCTGCAGTTGATGACTAATATCCTTCTTTGTTTTTTTTTCCAGTCCATTGGAAAGGGACGAGTGCTGCTTCTCCAAGCCAAGGTACTGTAAGCGCTGGCAGTCAGTATGCATGCTGCTGCAGAGCTCATTTATGGTATTACTAAAATCCAGTTAAAAATATATTATTATAATATACATATGTGGCTGATGTCATTGGTACCCTTGCATTGTATACAAATAATGGACCATTACTTCCTGAAAAGTGTTGAAATTAAAAAACCTTTTGACATCCATACATGAATTTCTTTGGATTGCAGTGGAACAAAACAAAAAAGCAGTGGAAAGAAGTAAATTCTTTCTTATTGTACAAAGAAATTCTAAAATGGCCTGGATAATATTATTGATACCTATTAGAATTATTAGAAGTAATTATATTTTAGTGAAATATCAAGCAGACTATTCTCCTTTAATTAGTACCACAGGTGCTTCAGTCTTATAATCACTCATTCACTCAGTTTGAATGGAGAAAAGTCTTTGCTCTGCTGTTTTGTTTCACTGTGTGTATCACAGTAAACATGGAAAGAAAAGCAGAGAGTTGTCTGAGGAAGTTAGAAAAGGGGGTAACAGCCAAGCATAGTCAATGTAAAGACTGCAGGACCATCTCCAAAGAGCCTGATGTTCCTATGATCATTGGTACTTTTTAGAAGATGTAAGAAATGTGGTACTCTGTGGTACTAGTCTTGGGTCAATTTTCCTGGCCGTGACTGAGCCTGAAGAAAAAGGTGGCGGGGAAAGAATCAAGGAAAACATAAAAGCTGATCAAACCTGACCTTCAGGCTCACGGTGCAACAGTTTCAAGTCACACTATCTGTCACTGCCTGAATGAAAATGGGCTCCATGGTAGAAGACCCAGGAAGATACCGTGTCAAATAGAGAAACACAGAAAAGCCCAACTGGAATTTGCAAAGTGCATGTTAACAAATCACAGTCCTTCTTGGAGAATGTTCTCTGGAGAGAGCTTTTTGGTAAATCACACCAGCTCTTTGTTCTCAGAAACCAAAAGCTTCTAAAGAAAAGACTACAGTTCCTATTGTGAAACATGGAGGAGGCTCAATGATGTTTTGGAGTTGAGTTGCTGCTTCTGGCACTGGGTGCCTTAAGTCTGTGCAGGGCATAATAAAATCAGAGAACTATCAAGAGATTTTAGAGTGAAACATAATGCCCAGTGAAAGCTATGTTTCAGCCCCAGGTCTTGGGTCCTCTAGCAGGATAATGACCCAAAACATGCCTCAAAGGCAGCTAAGAACGGATGAGAAGAAAACATTGGACCATTCTGAAGTAGCCTGCTATGAGTCCTGATCCTGAATCCCATATGACATCTGTTTAAGGAGTTGAAACTTTCAACTGGGAGAAAGCACACATCAAACCTGAGAGACCTGGAGGAGTTTGCTCAAGAAGAGTGGACCAAACTACCAGTGGAGAAGTGTAGAAATCTCTTTCATAGCTATAGAAAGTGCTTGAATGCAGTTATTGTCTCCAAAGGTTTTGCTGCCAAGTTCTAGGTTAAGGGTCCCAAAATTTTTTCTCATTGTAATTTTCATTTGCCTTAATTTTTTAAATAATATTTTAAGTCATAAATCAAAAGCAAAGTTTCTGTTCAATGAAATATGACATGAAGAATGGTGGGTACTGAAAACTTTTGTCAGTTTCAGCTTATTTCAGAGAAAATATGTAATGTTTTTTGGAAAAAGTGGAAGGGTACCAAGACTTTTGGCCACATCTGTATTAAAGAAATAGAAATCTGTAACATAAACCTTTGTACACATATCTGTAACCATGCCATTTCAGCTTGTTTAATGCTGTGTGTGTTTGTTACGCAGGAGGATTATGTTGGCTATGACTTTGAGAACAGGCTTCAGGTTCGCATACACTCAGCCCTGGCCTCACTGAAGGAAGTGGTCTCTCAGTGAGTCCCCCACTGAGCACTTGCACCATCCCACCAGAATCTGCACTTTGTGTTGTGCACAGCAACACCTTGCTACAGGGAGTCTGGCTTTATTAATGAAAGCCGTCTGTGCTGCCGTCAGTCACCTTTTTAAAATAAATCTCAATTACTTTTTAGATGTTTTACATGTTATGGTGAGAACACAAGTTTTAGTGACTTGGTCATGATTGTTTAGGTGCTTCATGGCCATCTAGAGAAAGCATATTTTTTGAAGTGGTTGTCTTACAAAAAGGTCTGGAGTTTTGTTCAGTTAATGTGCCTGATTTTCCTATATGGTTTTGTACAGGAGATAAAAGAGTGCTGCAAAATTTTTAATAGGGAAAAAGTGAGCAACGTCAGATCTGACCACAAATTTGTCTCAACTCACAGAATAGAACTAAAGAGTTGGAACTATCACCGAGTTTTTTTCTGTTCAACTTTTGTTGCCAAATTAGTAAGTAAGTAATTTAAAGGCCATTGTGACAATACTGTAAATTCGTAGCACAAGTGGACATGCAATTATTTTAGTTTTGTTGACTTGTTTTGGCCCGAAGAGTGCCAATGTGTGGCATAACATTTCCCACAAAGCAGCACCCTGAAAAATATAACATGATAAGGGCATGTTTCATACCAGACATACAAAATCTGCCTGTCCTCCCAAAAACTGCTGCTGTTCCCAAATGTGCTTTGGAATCTGGTCTATTTTTACAAATGTACAGTACTTTACAGTCTGGTTTATCTCATTATGTCATATGTGGAAACAAAGGTGTCTTTATTATGTTTTTTTTTGTTTTACCAGGGACTTGTAATGAAATGCCTTGTATCTTAATATCTGTAAGTATTTTCTCGAAAATGGAAGGGTTAGAGTAATAATGTTATAGATAACTTCACCACCCTTTTGTCAAGGCTAGAATAAATGTTACTTGTAAAATAATTCTTAGGTTCATTTTCCAAAATATTTTATTGCTGTACTTCTGACCAGAACATACCCATGACGAGTGTATTTCAGTACTAGAAGAGAGGGGTCAGATTTTGTCTTGTATAGCTGAACAGACACTCTGAGAGGTGGGCAGCCAGCAATAAACATGGTACAGATCCAAATCTGTCAAGAGTCCTTCAGGCAATGGAGCCATTTGCAGCAAGAAAAGCCTATTCTGTCTGTAACCTTATTTTAAATGCAGAGCGTTATTTATTTCTGAATATTTAATATAAATAGTAAGTTTGTCAGCTGTATATTTCCCAAACTCCTGCTAAGTTTCAGTTAAAATGTATGAAATTTGTGGGACATAATAATGTATAAAATAATGTTTTTAAATGCATTGTGCAGAACATGATGTCAGTAAGGCATGACATTTTAAATATATACATAATCAGTAATACTATTAATATGAGCAAAGGGAAAAGCTGTTTAAAATCTATTTCTGTGTTTTTTTGGCTATAATTGTATGTGCGTGGTCATCCCTTTGCTCTTAATGCTTGTTAAAATCTAAATTGCAAACAAAAACTTTTTTCTGTGTTTAAAGTTGTTCTTCAACATCTCACAAAATTGTAAACTCATTAAAAAGTGATGGAAAACCTGCGATACTTGCTATTTCATTTTTAATATTCACATACAGCAATCGAGAGCACCTGGCTAATTGAAATTACTCAACATTATATCATTCAACAGGGTCTTTTGTAATTACTTACATAACCAAATGTTTAATAACCAAATGTTTTCATCTACGTGTAGACATTTTATTTAAGAGCATGAATAAGCCTGTGTTTTACTGGCACCTTCATCTAAAGTTACAACAATTTACCCAGAGTAAATATCCAGTAAGATCCAGGTTGCCGCAATAGGAACCACCTTACAGTTTGTGCCTTTATATTGTTATTTTTGCTGTATTGCGACATAAAATGCTTACAGTCCTGCTACTTCAATACATCACAATATGGATTTTAGCATTTATACTATGATGGTGAGTTTTGAGATGGAAAAAGCATCTGTTTTGACAGCAGCGTACCACACATATGTACATATTTCATCAGCTGGTTCTAAATAGAAGGATCTACTGTTTACAGATGGTCTCTGCTTAATGATATCAATATGGACTGGAAAAATGTGTCAAAGAAACATATATTGGACTGTTTTTCCTTTTAGAAATAGTGGAAAAAACTGGCAGTGTGATAAAACAAACTTTGTAGACCTTTTTGGGTTTTTGTCTTTTTTGCGGGTGCCTCGTTTTTATTGAACAGAGGATATATATATATATATATATATATATATAAAAGTTTGGTTATATGTACTGTAGAAATCCTAATGATCTTGGGATTCCAGATGGCAGCATATTAAGATGCAGCACAGCGGCCTCTGCTTTTTTATTCCTTCTTGTTCTTCTTTGTCTTCCACTGTCCTGTTATGTTTTTCATTTTTGTTTTCTGGAATTTAGTTTTTTTCCACTTTTTGCTTTTCTCTATTCTGCATCTTCTGTTTTGTCACTGAACATACGGAAATGTGCACGGAAGATGTGGCACGCAAAGAAATTGCAGTGGTCTCTCGTTTTTCTTCTCTGATTTGGCATTTTCACCCATTCTGTTTTCGCATTGAACCAACAGTACTGTATTGTATTCTGTGTACAGAAGATTGCATTCTATGTACACCCAACAAACTTTTCTCCTGACAGGATGGGCTCCAGGCTGTTTGCTCAAGAGGCAGGAGTCTTCTGTCTCAGCTCCTCACTTGCAGTGCAGTTGTGCGAGTTCAGATCACCTGGCCTGGAACTCATGCCATCCCGGCAGTAACAACCACCAAAGGAGTTTACAGAAGTGCGTGGGGTTCCCGGCTTACTGTGGTGGATTCAGAGGACATTTCAGAAACCCTGATTGTGGCCAAACACCTGGGCAAACCTAGTACCACCTGTGTGAGAAGATGCTGGATTGGACTGGAAAGGTGGTGTCACTCAGAGCCCAGAAGATTTAGTGTGGGAAGTAGCTGGTGAAAGTGCTGCACGCAGGGAAATGCATAGCAATGGCTTCACAGTGAGAAAGAAACCCCAGAAGATCAGAGGGCTACCATTTATTTATCTATCCTATCTTTGCTTATATTCTGTTTATGTTAGTTTATGTATGTACAGTTGTAAGAAAAAGTTTGTGAAGCATTTGCAAGTACCTGGTTTTCTGCATTAACCCTTCCATACACACCTGGGGTTATTTTGACCCCAAGCAGCCTTTAAAATTCACTCACTTACTTACTTGCTAATTTTAATTAGCATTTCAAACCCTCGGTACCTTTTCGATAGCAACAGACGCTCAATTTCCTGTGGTGTTTTGTAAAATCATCAAATTGACCCCAGATGTGTAAAGTCGTTGACAGTTTAACGTGCACAGAAGGGTTAACTACTCATAAAATGTGCTCTGATCTGCATCTGAGTCACTGTAATAGACAAACACAAGCTGGCTAAACCACACAAACAATTATACTTTTCATGTCTTTATTGAACACATTGTCCAGACTTGAAAAAAGGTTTGTGCAGTTATGTATTTAATAACTGGTAGAACCTCCTTTAGCTGTAATAACCTCCATCAAATGTTTCCTGTAGCTGCTGATGACTTGAACAACAGTGAGGAGGAATTTTAGACCACTCCTCCCTCTAAGACTGTTTCAGTTCATCAAAATTTCTGGGATACTTTGGATGAACCGCTGTCTTCAGGTCACACCACAGCATCTCAAATTTCCTAAGGTATGGACTCTGACTTGGCTATTCCAAAACATGAATTTTCTTCTTATTAAATCCTTATGATTTAATCTTGTTTTGGACCACTGTCTTGTTGCATCATTCAACTTCTATTGAGCTTCATGTGCTAGACCACTAAACTGACATTATCCTGCAAAATTTCTTGATTCAATTCTGAATTCATTGTTTCTTCAATGACAGCAAGCTACCAAGACTCTGAAACAGTAAAGGAACAAAAACATGATGCTCCTTCCAGGAGGTTTCACAGTTGGGGTGAGATTCTGGTGCTGGTGTGCACTGCCTTCTCCCTCTAAACATAGTGGCGTGTGTTTTTGTCTCATCTGTTCACAGAATATTGTCCTAGAAACATACAGATGATCTTCCACAAACTTGAGTGCAGCAGAATGTTTTTTAGAGAGCAGTGTTTGTCTCTGTGGTGTCTTTCCATGAACACTATTCTTGTTCACTGTTTTTCTTATAGTGGATACACGAGATTTTAACTAGTTCTACAGATTTCTGCAGGTCTTTTGCTATCACCCTTGGGCTATTTTTCACCTCCCTCAGCATTTCATGTTGTGCTTTTGGTAGGATCTTTTCAGGACACCCCCTCCAAGGAAGAGCAACAGCAGTACTGAATTTTCTCCATTTGTAGACAGTTTGTCTTACTGTGGAATGATGAAAACTCAGGCCTTTAGTAACTTCTGGGCTTCTCTAGCTTCATGCTTCTCTATAATTCTTCATCTAAGGTTTGCTGAAAGTTGTTTTGGTCCAGGCATGGTGCACATAAATAGGTCTGTCTGAATATTATGGCATTATGGGAGTGAATTGAAAATAGTAGGAGGTATATAGATAGGGGGAGCAGGAGGTGACACCAGTGGTGTCTTTTCGTTAGTAAGCAAAATCTACTAGTACAGTATTATCTTCAGAAAGACTTCATTTTTTATTAATAATGGCCTGCACGATGCAGGGTCACTATAGTGGGAGCCTATTCTGTGAAGCATAGGGTATAAGGCAGGGTACAACATGAACATGACATGACACACTAAGAATAATTTAAAGTCACAAAAAAAACATATTTTTGGACTGTGTGAGGTAGCTTATACGCACACAAAGGAGAACATAAAACTCCACACAGACTGACCTGGATTTGAACCCATGATAAAATACATCACAGTGTCACACATTCAAAAACCTCTTTTAAAAGGTTAGGTCAGTGTGTCCAGCAGTGAGACGGTTTGTATCCATTTATAAATCATGGTCAGAATTAAGGAGCGATATATCTGTGAAACTCTATACAATGGGGGACCATCTGTACCTGTTTTTCACTACAGTGCAGTATCTAAATTGTCCACTGTGTGGATCCTTGAGATCAATTTCAATAAGCTTCTGGACAAAGTACAGGTAAAACCCGGTATATGCAACATTGCCAAATTTTGATACCAGTTCCCAGTTTGTGCGATAGATGCTCTGCTATAACACAGAGCCATAAAAAACACACATACTAAGTACAGCTGTGAGAGACATCATTTGCTAATATCCTTACAGTTTCATGACTCATGCCTCATATTCACTCTGTTTCACTGTGTTACTGCAGTATCTCATCCAGTAAAATCGGACCAAAAACACAGAATAACTTGTGGAAAAAAAGTTGACAAGAAAGAAAGGAATACAGCTACAAAAGTGCATAAAGTATTAGTGACGAGGATGTTATTAAAAGAACTGAAAGAGGTGAACCGCCAGCACAGCTGTTCTTGTCACTTGGAGACTAGATTAACAGATCTTTACAGTAAATTGCCTTGTGTGTTTATTTTAAATTGTTGTCTTCGTTTGTTTTTTAGCTTAATTTCATTACTGAATGAAAAACTGGAATGCGAAGCTCTCGGCCTGTTTCCGTCTGTTTCTGACTTCTCTGAAAAAGTCTGATCTCCCTACTTCCATATAAAATAAATTATATGTGCAACAAATAATAGATATAACTATTTTTATTTTTTTCTATTGTCTTCCTAGTGAACATAGCTCTCTCCTGAAAACATATTGTTCTAGCTGTCTGCATTTAAACTGAAGTACATTCACTTTTAGCATCAGTACAAAATAGAGCTTTAAGGCTGTAATTATAAAAATGAACTAAAACAAGTAATAAAACACCATAGTTGATGATATTACATACCTGTGAGAGAAATTATTAAAGCAGTGAAAAGCTGATGCAATACCTGAACAAAGCTGTGCTCCTGTCCATATCCAGGGTAGCTAAAACAGGATAGTAAGGAATCAGCTGCCCCTGCTGTTTGGTGAGGGTGTTGAATGCTGGAACTGCTGCTGAGGATCATAAACTAGTGTGCATTATTGAAACTGACACGATCATTAGAGCTCTCTTCGAGCATTCAAAATGCACATGTATAATAAAGAGCTGTTTCCTGGATTCCAGAACCTCCCTTGTGTAGTGGTACTGGAAGATGCTACACTGGTGTCAGATACAGGATGGAGCAGGAGCCAAGAGCAAGGAGCAATAGTTGCAACTGGATTGATAAGCAGCTAGATGAAGAACACAGCGCCATCCAGCAGAAGACAGCAGAGCTTATTTGCTGCCCTAGGACTGCTGAGGACATACAGGGGGCTGCTGGACTCTCCAACACCTGTCAGTGGTGCCCCTGCCCTGCTACTCTTGGTGTCAAGTTGTGGCAGATGTATGAACTGCAGCTCTGACTGGCAACATAGCACAATGTTTGGAGCAAGGCAACTGTAGCAATACAGCTGGGGCTTGTGCTGTAAGGCAAGGTGCTGACTGTCCTGCTGGATGTCCTGCCTGAACAGCATGATGACATGACCGCACTGACAACAGCCCAGAAGCACTGTTTTGAATGCTGTGTAGCAGCGGACCCACTACCCCAAGCAGCTGGAGCCAAGGCAACATGACAAAGGAGAGCACCTCGAAGAAGAATTCCCAGTGACTGTCCTTGGTGAGTTAGCACTCCAGGCATTTCTGCGCACACTCACACCCCAGTACCTCCAGTGACATGTGTGACTCATTGCTCCTACCACCTTGGATGCTACTCTAAGAGAGACAGAGTGAGTCGAAAGAGTCGGGGAGCATGACCACACCAGCTCGTCCTTGCCAAGTGGGTGAAGCATATCACAGTAGTGGAGAAGATGATGAGGCAGCCTGTTTAGTCAAGTCATCACATAGGCAACATCAGCCAGCAGAGACACCAAGGTGTGCCATTGCAAGGCACCCACCCCTGGCACATCTTAGGGAAACAGCCCCAGGATGATGCCATGATGGGCACTTCACCCACTACTGACATCCCCCCTCATCATTCACCTACCTTCTCAGTTCGTTATTTGGGAACTCTGCACGGTCCCTGCCTACCTTGCCAGGTTGGAGGTGTGCACTGCAAAGCCTTTCTAGACACAGGGTCCACCACATCACAGACCATAACCTATACAATCAAAGCCATCCAAACATCTCACACAACCACCAACCCTCTGCAGAGACAGGAAAGGCAATGTGTTGTGGCAGCGCAGTAGGGCAGAGGTAGAGGAATGAGAGTGGGAACAGCTCCAAGCACCCCTGAAAGAGTTTGTAGACATCTTTGTAGCCAAGGATAAAGACTGTACCAGTACAACCCCGGTCCAGCGCCACATCAACATGGGGACTGCCACCCCATCTGCCTACACCCACACTGCCTTGCCGTGCTTACAGAGGGAAAGGTGAGGGAGATGGCTACTGCAGGAGTCATCAAGCCCTGAAGTAACCCCTGGTCTGTGCCTGCTGTCCTGGTCCAAAAAAAGGATGGCAGCTGGTGTTTCTGTGTGGAAACTCACAGCCCAAACACGGTGCCAAAACATGACTCATACCTGCTGCCCTACATCAATGATGCCTTGAACTGTGTTGCTGGGTCACAGTGGTTCAGGCTGTGGACCTGTAAAGTGGCAACTGGCAGATCGTGCTCGAGGTATGCTAGAAGACTGTGTTCACCCTGGGCTTGGCATTTGGCAGTTCACAGTCATGCCTTTCGGGCTGTATAATGCAGCTGTCACTTTTGAACACCTGATGTGTCCTGGTGGATGTGCCCCACAGCCTGTGCATCATGTATCTGGATGACTTGCTTGTCTATACCACCACGTTTGAGTCGGTCCTCAGCAACCTGTGGGAAGTGTTTGATGGTATCCAGAAACCCGGCCTCAAGCTCTACCCTGTGAAGTGCAGTCTCCTCCAGCACCAGGTTAAGTTCATTTCAGCTCCCATCCTAGCTCTCCCAGCCCCAGGAAAACCCTTCACCCTGGATACCAATGCCAGTGACAGAGGCATTGCAGCTGTGCTGCTGCAGAAAGGAGAAAAAGGGGAGAGCATAATTGCCTATTACAATCACAGGATTGTAGAATTATTGTATGACACGGAGCTTTTAACAGGTGTAGCTGGGATTAAACACTTCCACCCCTACCTCTATGAAACACAGTTCTGCCTGCGGACGGACTATGCATCACTCATGTGGCTCCTCAGCTTCAGGGAGCCTGAGGGGCGGACAACATGGTGGATCGAGGCACTGCAGGTGTACAACTTCAAAATCCAAAATCATATGAGTTGCCTGTAAACCAATTCAGATACATTCTTTTGCTGCCCCTGCAGTGCTGACCCCTGCAGGCATTGTGATCAGCTGGAGGGGCAAGCTGGTGTTGCAGTATAGTCCTCAGAGTGGATGTAACAGATAACAAGTTGCAGGGAGGGGAAGCTGATTGGTTTCATCAGGCCAAAGAACCTGACCCAGAGCTGACTGTGGTGCTGAGCTACCTATGTTAATGGAAATCGAGCTGAATTATCCAGCTTGTATCATGGTAAATGTGGTAACTGCACAAATGGGTTCACACTGGGTTCAGACAGTATAAAAAATACAGTTTATTACAATACATACAACATTTTTTATGAATATTATGTTTAGATAACAACTAAATGTAATTAAATATACAGTAAAAAGCATAATTTTTGCACATGTATCTGTTCTTGTTCACCCTGTATATCTTGTACATGAGTCAAGTCATTGCAGAAATTCTCAGATGATATGGCAATAGTTGTGTGAATCAGGGACCAGCAGGAGATGGAAGACAGATGTTTGGTATAGGACTAAAAAATATTTTTCTGGCAAGAGGTGAGAAATTGCACAGTGTAAAACTGGAGAAGTATTGCCTTACCCCTATTCTTCTGCTACAGACGTATAAACTCTCTAATGTCCATGCATGGATTTTCTGCCCAGGAAACAAAAATGTTCTCTGACATGATATTGTTATAATTTTTTTAAATAACAAGTGGTGCAAACTAAACCAACTGCAGCTTAACACTGGAAGGAAAGAGAGTGGTGGACAACACTCCTCAGGCTAGTGGTTTTATCTCTTGTTTACTCAGCTGAATGCGCAAAAACAAATTAATATTTGCTATCATCACTTTAGAACATTTTGTCTGACAAACTTTAGAAATAGCTGAGGAATATTTTGGTCATAAATTTTGTCAGTGAAATTAACATTGCCAGAGGCTGTATTTGGCTAAATGCTTAATGAAACACTTCATAACATGGAGACCAACAGACTGCCTGTTGGGGCAGGAGGTAACAACGTGGGAGCCGATGAACTGCGTGAAGATGATAACTTTATAGTAATATGGCAGCTGATCAGGTGCCTAGTGGTGACATCGTCAAGGCAACACTGTAAGCAATGAATTGCTTGCTAGTGACATCGACATGACAACAGAGCAACGAATGAATTACTTGCTGGGGTCACGTCATAACAATATAGCAACCAATGATTTGGGTGGTAGAAATATGTCATCTCACTTTACCAGCCAATGAATTGCTTGCTGGTGACACATCAAAGGAGCTTGATTCACTGACAATTCATTTGCATTTGTGACAGAAAACTAGGGTTCAGTGTGGATTTGTCACAATGTGGCATGTGTAATTATAATTTAAAAATTTGGAATTAAAATATAAGGTAATTGAAATTCTAGTGTAAACACTGAGCAAACAGGGCCTAGTATGCATTTTTTGTTGTTGTTCATGCTTAAAGGACAATTTTGTTTTTTCAGATGGCATCTGCGAATTTGTTCAGGACTCGAAAGACACTCATTGTCCCCTATGGCTTGAAAAGTTGGCTTGGATGTGTATGTCGGGCAGTACTTTTAGAAGAGCCTGGAAATGTAATTGACTTTATCTTTGATTACTGCACAGGACTTCTGAACTTCAGGAGCCGTGAGTTGAAAAACATCTTAAACTCTCAAATCTTTCTTGTTACCGCAGAGTACAGTAGGACTTGCATGGTCTCAACTTCATTTAGGTGACCCGCAAATTTTTTGTGTCTCTTGAATAATGTTTCTGAATGCCCTAGGCAGGAAGCAGAACTCGCTATTATGATTGACTGTTCATCAGTCCTCTTTCTGGTGACCTGTGATAACCCCAAAAATTACCTCACATCTCAAAGTGTAAAACAGTAAAGTCAAGTAACCTCTTTACCTGCAAAGTCAAATGGAGCTGCAATGACAATTTTTTTTTGTTGGGAGTTTCTTGGAGATTGGCGTTATATTATTGCAATTTTATAAATGTTTCTTTTTTTTGTAAACTCAGGTTTATGGTACCATAACCTTAAGGTTTATTTTATGGGTTAGAATTCTGTTAAATTGTTAAATTAATTAAACAACTTAACTGGGTCAACATAGAAATGGAGTCAGAATACAGCTGTATCCCAATATCCAAGTGTATGTAACTGATTCTTAGAAATGGCCTGAATACTGTAAACTTGGATATCAGGAAGTTATTTCCATTATTTCTTATGAGGAAAATTATGATTTATTCTGGTTTCATTTGAGAAACCCCAATTCATTTCCCCCAAAACATCTCTAATGCTGTAACATACTTATTTCAGCTTGATAAAGAACACTGAACATCAATTCTTGATTTGGATACCACTCCTGGCATAAATATATAAAGCACATTGTACATTGTATAGGGAACTCAGAAACCAGGAGCTGTTGTACTGGTATATAGGTGTACTGAGAAAATACAGATGCATTCCATTTCCGTTTTCATTCACTGCTTGCCCAGCTAGGGCCACAGTTATCTTAAGTGTAATCTGGAAGCAAAAAGAGGTAAATATTGGACAAAGGCTATTTAACAGGAGTGGTCATGTGGCACTGTCATACCAATTTATTAACAAAATTATAACAATATCATGTCACAGAAAGTTTTTGTTTCCTGGGCAGAAAATCCATGCATGGACATTAAAGATCTTACACATCTGTATCAGAAGAATAGGGGTAAGGCAATACTTCTCTAGTTTTATAGTGTGCAGGTTTTCTCCTCTTGCCAGTAAAATATTTTTTAATCCTATACCAAACTTCTGTATTCCATCTCCTGGTGGTCCCTGATTTACGCAACTATTGCCATATCATCTGAGAATTTCTGCAATGACTTGACTCATGTCCAAGATATACAGGATGAACAAGAACAGATACATGTGCAAAATGTAACTTGTGTACTCTATACTGTATCAGAATGCTCAAGGTTGAAGGTCAAATTTATTGTTAACTTTGTTAACAAATTGTGTGGGACATGTGACAACATTTTTAAATCTTGGACCTACTTCTAAAATACTTTCAAGGCCTTTTGACTTGTACAATTCCTACATTGCAGAGGAGCTGGCTACTGAAAATCAGCAGGGGGAACATGAGGCCAAAACTGTTGATCAACTTCAGTTGGATGATGGTCAGCTGGTCACCAGAACTGAGGGTCCTGCAAGCCCTGCTGCTGATAAAAGAAAGGCTCCTAGTTCACCTATTCAATCAGCAGTGTTTCAGAGAGCTCCCCTAGGAGATGACAGCATAGACACAGAGGACTATGTTGTATTAGACAATGCGAGTGTGCCGTCTGAGGACGTAATTATTGTTCACTCTGAGATCCTTCCGGAGGCAATAGTTTTCCACGGTGAAGATCATCCCCCTGGAGACATGCTATCTACAACCAGTTTGGAGAGGGTTCCTTCTGGTCCTTCTGTGGATACAGCTGAAAGGACCGACTCAGCAGGAGTTCAACCCAGTGTTGTGGTGTTCCACAAAGTTCCATCAGGGGAAATTCTTCAGCTACCGCACAGTGTAGAGACAATTTTATCAGAAACCCAGGAGGAAGGGTCTCATATTGAAGGCCCTATTGCAGAAGAGAGTCTAGAAACTGCAATGGTGACACCAGAGAAAGTCACAGAAAAACTACCCTCTCCTAAAGCAGTTTTTGTGTCAGGTAAAGTTATTTATGAGATTCGCATCTGTGTGTGTGTGTGTGTGTGTGTGTGTGTGAGTGGTTTTTTGTGTATATACATATAAATCTTTAACAATCGGATGAATGTTACATTGTTATTGTTGACTTTAATGAGAGATAAGTTTTTAAAAATTGTGATGGAATGGGACAGAATTTGGTAGTGTTTCCTAAACTCTTATTATAATTACAAGAAAACTGTAGCTTGAGTTATGAATTATTTTGCTGATTTATGGCAGGCGAATTGCAGGAACCCAAGGAAGTATCACCCAGGTCTAGCATGGACAAGGTTCCACTGGAAGAACTAATTGCAGAAAGAGGTGTTCTGGACAAAACAGCATCCTGCAGAATTCCTTCACCAGAGAAAGCATATGCAATATCACACTTTGCTCTAGATGTTCCACAAGAAAGGTTTGCACAAGCCATTAATCAGATTAGCTCAGTGGAGATCAAAATCAGTGAAGAAGCTTTAGATCACAAGGTTTTCCCCACTGAAGAGAAAACTGAAAGAATATCAGAAGCACCACATAAAATCATGTCTCTGGAAATATATCCCAGTGGAGTGGAGGCTGAAGGGGTAGCAGAAGAAGCAGTGCAGAAACGTTTATGTACTAATTTATCACCAACAGCATCTTTTGAATCAGGTACTGTAAATTCCAATAACAGATTTTAAATTTGTCTGAATGAGCCATGTTTGTGAAGAAGAAAAGTTACTTGAATTATGCATTCCCTTGTAGGTTTTCATAGCATTTTTTAACCCCATATCTCTTATTTTTATGTCAGTTGAATTTCAGGAAACCAAGGAAATATCGCCTAAGTTCAGTGGTCACAAGATTGCCTCCAAAGAATTAACTCCAGCAGAAGTGGTTTTTGAAAAGTCAGAGGTCAAAACAGTTCCTTCACCTGAGAAGCCAACTGAAATATCACACATCTCTGCAGATATTCCACCAGAAATCTTGAAACAAGTTACTGGTCAGATAATTTCTGAGGAGACTAAGATTATTAAGGAAGTTTCTTTTGGAGAAACAGTCATGGAAGCAGACCATACAATGTTCTCTGCTGTGCTCTCCAGTCTTGAAGAGACTAAAGCAATTTCAGAAGAAGCACTACAGAAAATCTTATCTCCAAAAATATCTCCCAGTCTAGACCAGGCTGAGGGGATTTCAGAGGAAGCACCACAGAGAATCACATCTCCAAAAGCATCTCCCAGTATAGAGGAGCCTGAAAGAATTTCTGAAGAAAAAACAGAGAGGATTATATCTCCAAAAACATCCCCCAGTCCAGAGGAGGCTGAAGGTATTTCAGAAGAAGCACCACAGAGAATCACATCTCCAAAAGCACCCCCCAGTATAGAGGAGGCTGAAGGTATTTCAGAAGAAGCACCACAGAGAATCACATCTCCTAAAGCATCCCCCAGTATAGAGGAGGCTGAAAGAATTTCTGAAGAAAAAACAGAGAGAATTATATCTCCAAAAACACCCCCCAGTCCAGAGGAGGCTGAAGGTATTTTAGAAGAAGCACCACAGAGAATCACATCTCCAAAAGCATCTCCGACTATAGATGAGGCTGAAAGAATTTCAGAAGTTCCGCAGAGAATCATATTACCCGAAACACTTACAAAATCCCATTTTGGATCAGGTACAGTAGATGCTAATAAGTTTTTGATTTTAAGTTCAAATGAACAGTTTTTCTGAAGACAACATTGTAACTGGAATTATGTATCTTTTTCATGTCTCTTTAGTTGAATTTCAGGAAACCAGAGAGTTATCACTCAGATCCAGCATGGAGAGGATTCCACCTGAAAAACTGACTCCAGCAGAAGTGGTTCCTGATAAAACGGTGTTCCACAAATCTTTTGCTCCACAGGAACCATCATTAATGACACAAATAACTGTAGATGTTCCACAAGAAAAACATCTCTCAGAAGACATGGAACAGATCAAGATCAGAGAAGCTTCTATTGAAACTCAAACAACTTTTCCCAGTGAAGAGGTTGAGATAATATCAATAAAAGCACCACAGAAAATCTTATTTCCAGAAATATCTATCTTTGAAGGTGAGGCTGAAGGAATGTCAGAACAAGAAATGCACAAAGTCATATCCCCAGAAATATCTTCAAGGGAAGAGGAGGCTGAAGGAGAGTCAGAAGAACCAATGCAGGAAATGTTATCTCCGAAATCATCTCAAAGTCTGGAGAAGGTTGAAGTAATGATAGATATAACGCAGAAAATTATATCTCCAAAAGTATCTCGAAAAGCATCTTTTGAATCAGGTACAATAAATGGCAAAAGTTTCTGAACATATTTTCATATGGGTCATTTTCATGAACACTTTTCATGAAGTTTATAGCTTGAATTATGTATTTTTATTAATTTTCACAATATTCTGTAACTATCCATTTTGTGGCAGGTGAATTCCAGGAGATCACTGATGTGTCATCCAAGTCTAGCATGGGCAAGATACCATCTGAAGAAATAACACCAGCAGAAGTTGTTTCTGATGAAGAATTACCTCAGAAAGAGGTCTCATTGGAAGAAAAACTTTACTCAGCAAATGTTTTTAAAGACTTTGTGCAGACATGTTTGAAGAAAGTGGCAGATGCAATCAGACACACAAGGGGCCAAATCAGCGAAAAGGGTCCTTCAGAACCCGATGAGGGAGAAACGCCCATACTGCCCAGTGAAGACCACACTCCAGAAAGGGATATTGAAACGCCAGAGGAAATCACATATATGACACCCACAACCACTCCACAGCCATCTTTTGTATCAGGTAACTTTATCACTGGAATAGAAATTAGTCTCTGATTTAAAAAAAAAAAAAAAAAAAGACAAATGACAAAATACTGGTAAAATGTGCATTTTTTTAAAATTATAGGTGATTTTCAGGAATCTCACAATGTTCCTTTAAGATCCAGGCCAGTCAAGGTTTCATCTACTGTTGACAGTTAAGAAGCTTTATCAGGTGAAAAGGTTCATGATTTTAGAGTGCTGTGTGGCATTCCATCACCATCTTGCAAGCCATTTTGTGTTCCTTCCTTTACAGTGTCCTTGGAAGAAGTACAAGTTAGTGTTCCTGTCAGCTATTCAAGAGGTGTGGTTGAAGAAGGACCTTCTATTATAACCAAACAGGGGGCTGTAGCAGACAAAGTGGAAATAACAGAGAAGGATGCACTTCCTGCAGTCTCTCCTAAATCTTTTGTGCCAGGTAGCTGAATGATTAACTATAAATTTTTTATTAGCATTAGTTTTTTTATTAGTATTTGTTAGTATTTTGCCTTCAATCCAATTTAACTATGAAAAATGTTTAGATGTTAGTAGAAGAAAAGCTTTGTTCATCTTTTGAAAAGATGAATGTTGAAGAACCAGTAAACACTACAGAAAGTTATCAATCTCCCAAAAAATGTTAAAAATATCTTAAACCTGAGTTGCAAAGAGATGTGTCATTCACAAATAACTTAGTCAGCATTTCTCTTCCACCCACAACTGAGTTTTTATTTGAAATTAATTTGTATTTCACATTCTCATTTTTTTAGAAGGTACTGCTGTGCTCAGAGAAGAAAATTGTTACAAGCAACAAACAGGTTCATTCTGCTTCAGCTGTATGGGAACCTCCTTTTTCTCACAAAGTAAAATTCTTCCTAGGAAAATCAGAAGAAGCCACTGATAGGATTAGCTTCTCGAGAAGCAGCATCAGTGAAGGTGCCCCTTCTGAAGGAACCGGCATGAAATCACCTGACAGAGTATCTCCTATCCAGACTCTTCGCTTTACTCCAGACATATCACCTCTATCAGGTAATTCTGGTTTGGCAGCGGACTGACCTACTGTATCACGAGACTTTTGTATTGATCAAAGTAGCAGCACTTTTCTATATTAAACTTAAGAATTTCCTTAGTTGTGGAATTCAACATTTTTTTTTTGTAAAAATGAATTAAAATGTACATATTGTTAACTTTCCCTACTCTGATTTCAGGAAAGGAACAACCATATATTATTCGTTCTGGAGCTAGACGGGTGTCCTATGGCAAGAGTCCGCAAAGTCCTGACAGTCGCGTTTGGACCCTGTATCATCTTGCACATGTGAATGATGAGGGAACTCTGTCCACAAAAGTTTTATACCAGCCTCCTTTTAATGGTAGTGCTTACATTCAAACCTTTGGGCCTGGTCATGTCTTATTAGCAAAGAGGTCTTCCCATCTTCTCACACCTGTAATGGAGCCAGTAAGAGGACATCTGAGCCCAGGAGGCGGCTTTAGATCTGTGCCTTCACAGCCATCTTCTACAGACCCATCTTATGAGAAAAGCATTCCAAACTACCTTTTGTCTTTCGAGGACAGAAAGTAGAACAAGCAGTCAGACCCCAAGGATTCACAGATGCACCCTCAGAGAGTGTACAATATCCAGCAACATCACCCCACCACCCATGTTCTGGTTTTGTGCCACATCTAAAACATTGAACTGTATAAAGGCACTTTGCTGCAGTTTCAGTTTCATTTAGCAAATAAGAATAGATTGATTTCAAGAGGTGACTCTTCACCTCAGCATCCAGGGTAAAATATTAGGTTTATAGGTCTGACTATGTCATTGTCTATATCCTGTTTTAGTAGAGTACCATACACCATTTTAAGTCTGCCAAGTTCTTAGTAAGTATTCATTTTGTAACCCTGGTCACCAAAACTCCCAAAAATTGGCAACATGCAACCACCATTAGAAAAAGAATCTTGCATCTCAGAAAATAAAGTTTTACAGAGACGAACACTCCTTAACATTTGTTTCCTTTTTAAAATTGTGTTATTCAGCTTTTGTTTGGCAGATGTTTTTTTGTTTTTTTTTTATTTTTTGAGCAGCATTAGGACAGCAACATACAGGCAGAGAAAATAAGCCAAGGAACTGCACACATGTCCACTTATATTGATCAGATGGTAAGAATGTACTGCATCTGGGCATAATTGTCTAACACTGCCTACAAGATTCCAGAAAGACATCCACATATTTACAGAGGGAACATCAGGTTTTGACCAAAGCATTAAAATACATCACTAAGTATATCATTTGTAAACAGCCAACATTCCATGACTTCATCATTCAAAAAAAAAAACGATTGTGGCTCAGGAAAATAGGTAGCGATAAATCTTCAAAAAGGTCTTTTTAATAGTTTAGTGAACTCCCAAGGAAGCTTGTAGCTTATCACATTCCAAGAATAGATGTATCAGTGTGCCCAGGATGGCTCTAGATTTAAAATACTGCAATGTACCCAAGAATATCAGTGAAGAAAGGTAAATTCTGTGGGTGATCCTGAAGTTTTGCTCCTGGATACATAGGGAGGTGGAGGCTGAGAAAATGGCACATACACCTGACTATTTATAATCACTGAAAGATGTCAACGTTGAATTTGGTGTCGCCCTCAAAAACATAGAAATTATTGCTAAAGCTTCTTAAAAATAAAAATGCAGAAAATAAGTCCCTAAAATTGTTCACTGCAATCAGTTTTTCCAACTTTAGTTACTTCTATCAAAAGTATTCTTGTCTGAGGTAATATGATAAATTTTTATAGAAATCTACTGGGTGGGCCAAATTTAATTCTTAGGTCTTCAAAGATTACCATTGTTTGGTCTGAGAATAAAAGATGTCTAGCAATCCATTAGGCAACATTTCTGGAGTCCAATTTGATCAATATTTGGTAGGTGATCTGGGCTGAGAAGATTGAGAGCAACTGGAGACCAGGAATCTTTTAAAATGTCTGAATGAAAGGCAAGGACTTCAGGTGTCTTGGTTAGCATGAGAATCAAGAATCACCCTAGTTTTTTCACTGTTTTTGCTTTGTCTGAAGATGTTTGTGCCACATTACATCGTTCCTTGCCAGCTGTTTTTTTTTTTAAATGAACCTACGTATTTAAATGCCAGTTGTTGTAATCCAACAAAGAAGCAGATGCAGCGGGTGACTTTGACACGTCTTTATTCCCTTTATTTAACATCTAACAACACTGAACTCCAGCTGCCAACCCTGTGCTTGCCCCCTCTCATCTCTTGTGCATAACACAGTAACACTGGGGGGATTAACATGCAAAATGTCCTATGCTGTACATACTGTACCACACATTATAAGCATGCAAGTTAATGATAACAGTGTGTTTTCTAATTAGATAACTGGTATTTAGAGTGTTTTATCATGACTTCAGCAACTGGGTCATATATATTACACACGAGGTATCTGTCATACCAACCATGGCAGCCAATAAACTGCCCTGTGTTGAAATCTTCATGACAACATGGGAACCAATAAACTGCCTGCTGGTGACACTTCATAAACATATGTCACCCAATGAATTGCATGGTGGTGACATATCATAACAACATGCCAAACAGTAAACTGCCTGGTGTTGACATTGCCATGACAACACAGCAGAATTCACTGGAGCTTGAATTTGACTGTGGTATCAAAACTCATGCCTTACACCTTGACCCATCTGTGTCGGCAACTGAGTATATGCAGGCCACACATTTATTATAATTATCAATTTTATGTTAAAAATAGCTACCTGAAATTCTAGCACTTGACAAATAAGTCTTTGCGATATTTTTTTCTAAATGCTGTGTATTTTTCACATTTGAAGGAAGATTTTTTTCTTTCAGATGGCATCCAAGAACTTGTTCAAGAGTCAAAAGTCACTCATTGTTCCCTATGGTCTGAGAAGTTGGCTTGGATGTGTATGTCGGGCAGTACTTTTAGAAGATCCTACAAATGTTATTGAGTTTATCTTTGATTACTGCACAGGTCTTCTGAACTTCAGGAGCGGTGAGTTGAAAAATGCCTCATATTTTCTAAATCTTCCTTGTTATTTTTGTACATTTTATGAACAAAGCTGTGACAACAGTGCATTTGTTTCCTACACAGAAAATCCATTTATGGATGTTAGAGATCTTACATACATGTATCAGAAGACTAGAGGTAAGGTGATGCCCTTTTCACTTCTCAGTTGGTTGTTATTGTTGTTAAGGGTCATCAAATTGGTGTCAACTCTTGTTTATGCATATTTTAACCCTTGGCCATAATAGAGAAAACTTAATTTAAATGTGGAACTATCATATTGAAATGTCTTGGAATCCGATTGTAAATAGGTTTTCATAGTAAGGTAATTCTCTATTTTAATTATATGGAAAAACTCAGGGCTGCAGCCTAATTGCTCGGCAAATGTAACAATTTCTAAACCCTGAAAATGGTTGGTTTATTAATAGCTATTCTTTTCATATCAAGGGCTTTTAACTGACATGATTCCAATTTGCAGAGGAATTAGCTGTTGAGGGAGGTCAGAGAAAAGAATATGATGAAGCCAATTCTTTTGGCCAAGTTCATTTGGAGGATGAACTGGAAGTTAGCAAACGTAGGAGTCCTGTGAGCCCTGCAGCTGATAAAGAAGGGACTCCCAGTTCACCTATCCAGTCAGCAGTGTTTCAGAGAGCTCTCGCAGGAGATGACAGCATAGACACAGAGCACTATGTTGTATTAGAAAATGCAAGTGTGCCATCTGAGGATGTGATTATTGTTCACTCTGAGATCCTTCCGGAAGCAATAGTTTTCCAAGGTACAGATCATCCTACTGAAGACATAATATCCACAACCAGTTCAGAGAGAGTTCCTTCTAGTCTTTCTGTAAGTGCAGCTGAAATGCCTGATTCCAAGGAGGTTCTCCCTAGTGTTGTAGTGTTCCACAAAGTTCCATCAGTTATGGAAGTTCTCCAGGTATCTCAAAGTGTAGAGACAATTCCATCAGAAATCCAGGAAGAAGGAACTTGTGTCAAGGTACCTATTTCAGAAGAGCATGTGCAAAGGGCAGAGGAGACAAAAGAGAAAGTGATATCCCTAGTGATATCTCCTAAAACAGCAGATGTTTCAGGTACTGTTATTTATGATTCCAATATAAAAGGTAATATAACCTAGTCTGCTGACAGCATTGTGGTTATAACTGCTATCTCTGGACTTTGGAGGTGTAGGTTTAAGTCCTAGATTCTGCTGTAGTACCCCTGAAAAAGGCACCTACCCAGAACTCCATTAAAAATGACTTAGCTGTAAAAATGGGTAAATCATTCCAGATACTTTAACATTGTAAGATGCTTTGGAGAAAAGGTGCCTGCAAAAATATAAATGTCCCCATTAACGCTATCTTTAAAGGAACACAATTTTCATAAAAGTTTAAACTACTGTTCGAAAATTTTAATACATCATTACTTTTGATCATTGACTATTGAGAGAAAAAAAAACACAATTTGGCAGTATTTCTACTATGAACACAACATTATTAACATATTTATTGAGTTATGGATTGTTTTGCTGATTTATGGCAGGTGAATTGCAGGAAATCATGGGGGTGTCTCCCAGCTCCAGCATGGGCAAGATTCCAACTGAAAAATTAATTCCAGTAGAAGTGGTTCCTCATAAAACAGTGTTCCACACTGCTCCTTTACCAGAGGAACCACTCGAGTTAACAGCGATTGCTGTTGATGCTTCAAAAGAAAGCTTGGCAGAAGATACGGATCAGATAAAATTTGTAGGGCTCAAGATCAGTGATGAAGCCTCTTTTGAAGAAACAATCAACAGAGAAGATCATACAATGTTCTCTGCTGTGGTCTCTAGTGTTGGGGAGGCTGAAAGAATAACACAAGGACCACTACAGAAAATCACATCTCTAAGACCATCTCCCAGTGTAGAGGAGGCTGAAGAAATGTCAGAAGACACTGCACAGAAAGTTGCATCTTTAAGAACATCTCCCAGTGTAAAGGAGGCTGAAGACGTTTCAGATGAAGCTCCACAGAAAATCACATCTCCGAGAAAATCTCCCAGTCTAGAGGAGGCTGAAGACGTTTCAGATGAAGCTCCACAGAAAATCACATCTCCGAGAAAATCTCCCAGTCTAGAGGAGGCTGAAGAAGTTTCAGATGAAGCTCCACAGAAAATCACATCTCCGAGAAAATCTCCCAGTCTAGAGGAGGCTGAAGAAATGTCAGTCGAAGTTCCACAGAAAATCACATCTCTGAGAAAATCTCCCAGTCTAGAGGAGGCTGAAAAAATCTCAGAAGAAACTGCACAGAAAATTCCAACTCCAAGAACATCTCCCAGTGTAGAAGAGGCTGAAAAAATCTCAGAAGAAACTGCACAGAAAATTCCAACTCCAAGAACATCTCCCAATGTAGAAGAGGCTGAAAAAATCTCAGAAGAAACTGCACAGAAAATTCCAACTCCAAGAACATCTCCCAGTGTAGAAGAAGCTGAAAAAATATCAGAAGTTTCTCAGAAAACTAGATCGCCAAGATCATCTCCAAGTGTAGAGGAGTGTGAAATAGCAGAAGAAGCACCACAGAAAATTGAACCATTGAAAAAATCTCCCAGTTTGGAGGAGACTGAAGAAATAGCAGAAGCACAAGAAAAATCCACATCTTCCATTCTGACAGAGGTAGAAGAAATATCAGAAGCAACACAGCAAATCATATCTCCAAAAAAAATTTCTAGTCTAGTGGAGGATGAAGGAATGTCAAAACAAGCTCCACAGAAAATCATATCTCCTAGAACATCTCCCATACTAGAAGAACCTGAAGAAATATCAGAAGCACTACAGGAAATCACATCTTCCATTCTGGAGGAGGCCAAAGGAATTTCTGAAGAAGCACCGCAGGAAACAGAATCATGGAAAATATCTCCAAAACCATCATCAGGTACAGTAGATGCCAATAGCAACAGATTTCTATTTACTATTTTTATGGACACAAAAAGCTGTAACTTGTGCCATGCATTTTTTATTTCCATACTACTATATTTCTATATATACAATGCTTTTTCAAAGCATTGTATATATAGAAGCATTCCTCATTTCTCTTTTATTGCACATTTGTCATACTGAATCGCTTCAGATCTTTAGATAAAATGTAGTATTACACAAAGGGAAGTAAAGTCAACAGTTTTAAAATCATGAATCCCCTTATTTCAGGAATAAACTATCTAACACCCATACCACCCATGTGAAAGAGTAGTTACCCCCTTAAACTTAGCTGGTTACACCAGTTTTTCAGAACGTTTTCTTGTTTTTGGTAGATGAAATACAAAAAACTATGGATATGTCACCCACATCCATTGTGGGCGAGATTTCACCTGAGGAAACAACTCCAACAGAAGTGATTTCTGAATGGTTACCTCATAAGGAGGTTTTGCAAAAGGAAAAGCCTTGTTCACCATACATTTTTAAAGACATTGTGCAGGCATGCTTGAAGGAAGTGACTAACACAATAAAACACTCTAAGAGCCGTGTCAGTGAAAATGGCCCTTTAGAAACTGGTGATGTGGTGGAAGCACCCAGAAAGCACTCTAGCAGAACACCCAGCCAAGAGCAGGTTGTGGGAAGGAAAGCAGAAACACCAGAGGAAATCATCCCTATGACTGCTCTACAGCAGTTTTTTGTATCAGGTAACCACTACTGCTAAATCAGAAATTATTCTTTGAATGACTAAACACTAAACAAAGCTAAACAGCTTAAATGCATTTTTTGTTTTTTTTGCTGTAGGTGTTTTGCAGGAAGCTCAAGGTAATTATTCATGGTCTAGCTTAGTTAAAGTTTCTTTCATTACTGTAAAGGACAGCAAAGTGAATTCATGAGAAGAGGTTCTTGATTTAAGACTTGTACATGGAATTCTGTTAACTTTCTTGCAAACCATCTTGCGTCTCTTCCTTTACCATGGATATCCCACATGTATCCACAGAAGTGCAGGTAAGAGCTGCTAAGGATGAGGCAAAGGATGTCAGTGAAGGAGCACCTTTGATTGAATCAACAGGTGTGGAAGAAAAAGCAGAGATTATAGGTAAGGAAGTAGTAACAGTGAAAACTGCATCTTCTTAAGTTTCTCCTAAACCATCTTTTGCTGCAGGTAACAGATTTTTAAAATCTAAATTAAATTTAAACCATATGACTATTATAGAATCAGCAGACACGTCACAGAAAATCATATCTCCTGAAATATCTCCAAATCATTCTATGTATTAAGCACAGTCATGACATTAATTGTCTGAATGAAACATTAATTTCTGTATTTGCAAAAATGTCAGTGTTTAAAGGCCAGAGAAGGTGAAGAGATTCCCAGACATGTGTCATCCAGCTCTAACTTGGTTAGCATTCCTTTTCCATCCTCAGCTGACAGTTTTATGGACTCAGCTCCAGAAAAAATGATTTCCAAAGAGGAACTCTTCCTGAAAGAACAGACTCAGACAGCACCTCTCATGGAAGATATCACAAAAGTAACTTCAGAGCAAACTATTGAAGAAATAAGCTATGAAAAAGCTAACATTATTAAAAGAGCAACTCCTGACACAGGTATGGAATACAACCCAATTCTGACAATTTAGCATTATTACACTTATGGATTGATGTTTCCAACATTGACTGTCCTAAAACCAGTTTTAAGAAGTTCTTACTGCTCACTAAAACATTACTTTTTGCTTGAATTAAATCATTTTTTTCCTCACTTTTTTTTCAATTTTATTTACAAGATACTACTGTGCCTGGACAAGTGCCTGATCAGATAACTGTGAGCATGGATCAGGTTCCTTCTGCTCCGGTTGTACGTGAACCTCCTTTGACTCGTGATGTACAAGAATTCCCCTCAGCTAAAGTAGAAGAAGCAACTGACTCTATTAGCTTGTCAAAAGGCAGGATTGATGAAGCAACCCTTTTTGAAACAGAAGAGGTGAAGTTACCTGAGAGAGCATCTCCTATCCAAGCCATCCAGATTCCCCATAAAGTGGAGGTTGTTAAATCTCCCAGTCTCTCTACAAAAATATCATCTGTGTCAGGTATTCTAGTTAAAATGGTTAATTAAGAAAGCAAAGCTTTACTTTTATTTTGTTTGAAAAAGCACTTCCAAATGTCTCAAATTCTGCCGGTTCAGCAGATCAGACCATAGAGACTCCAAGATCATTGCATCTTGAATTCAAAAAGCCACTTGAATATGAGTTTACTAGGATAGAAGAGGCTGGTGCCGACATCCACCATGTTCCCACCAGTGCCTCTCCTCAGGTTCTGCCATTGGCAGATCTGTCACTAGACACGCATGATGACCAAAGTGAGTAAAATGTTTTTTTCCCCTTCTTTTAAACTTGAGATTTCTTGTTTTTGTAACCAAAAACCTGTCTTTTGACAAATGAAATGGTATTTTGTTTTTTGATATACTATGTTGATTTCAGGAAAGGAAGAGTCTCACACTGATCAGGCTCTTTCCACTGGAGCTAGACAGGTGACTTGTGCTGAGAATGTTCCTCAAAGTCCTATCAGTCAAGTTTGGATCCTGTATCATCTTGCACATGTGACTGATGAGGGAACCTTATCCACCAAAGTTTTGTCCCAACCTCCTTTTAATGGTTGCGCTTACATTCAAATTTTTGGGCCTGGTCATGTTCTACTAGCTGAGAGATCTTCTCGTCAACCCCCACCTGAGATGGAGCCAGTAAGAGGTTATCTTAGCCCAGGAGGTAGCTTTACATCTGCCCCTTCACAGCCAACTTCCACAGACCCATCTCACCCAAAGATGAACATACCAAATTACTTTCTGTCACTAGAGGACAACCTGGACAATGAAGACCAGAATTCTGTAACCTCCGGAACAAGCAGCAGGATGCTGTGCCAAGTTCTTAGTAATACTGGAAGTATGGTTTATTCACCTGCCATATTCCGCTCAGTCACTCTTACTACTCCTACTACAGTTGAACGAAGTGTTAAGCCCAGACCATTTTCCACCAGTGCCCCTGTTATACTGTAGGGGCAGTAAGCAACAGACTTGCAGAGCTTCCCTCAGAACCCTTAAACAGAATTAGTTTGGATAACTAAATACAAATAGTAAGAGTGACTTACAAAACTTCCATCAGAGCACTATTTCTATATGTAATTATTCTAGAGTACAAATGAAGGCAACTTGAAATGAGAAACAGGTGTATTTTCTCATCAAAAAAAACCTTAAGAAAATGGACTTCAAATTTCACTGTTTAGAGTTTCTTAAATTGGTTAACTAGGTGCACCTGGTGCTTATTTCCACTTAACTGTTTCCAAATGTGGGCATCACTGTGCAATGGGGGTGTGGGCAGACCTGCCACAAAAAAAGTAACCAAATAACTTATCAATGGATTAAAAAGGTATTTAAGTGCAATGGAAAAAAGGTAAAGTATTTTTCAGTATTATAAAATTCTTTTATTCAGTAGGAATAGAAATTCTGTAGTACAGTGGTTAACCAAAAAAAAAAACATTGTGTATCTGCTTTACACAAACTTTGTATTCTAAAGAATTGTACTCTATATAATGTTTAAAGACTAAGTTGTGATGTTCTTACTAAACAGTATACATGAAGGCTAAAAGTAAAAGCTAAGGATAAAAGTTATATCCTAGTTATTGCTATAGAGACTGGTTAAAATCCTAGTTACTATGCCCTTAACAAAATACAGAAGTGAACAAGTGTAAACTACATTCTAGTGCTTACTATACACAGGATAAAATATCACTATTGAGGTCATCTCTGCATATCTTTCTACAGTGCATTTCACATATATTTCAAGTAATCTATTACACCTGTTTATAGAAGAATATATAGGAATACTGTTAAAACAACATTGTAATAAAACATATCTGGTTTGTATTGAGATACAAAGTTTTAAATTGCATTATATTCACCAAGGAAACTGCTTGGGAATTGTGTAATATTCATGTTCTAAATCTGAAAAGACTTGGCTGAAGTTACCTGATTGTACTGATGGCCCCTGGGTTCAAAGTAAACACCTATAAGTGAATGAACCACTTATGCTAAATTGTTTTGCAAATAAAATCACAACTTGTGTTGATCTGGATTAGATCACACACTACCAGCCTTTTGAAAAGTTCAGTAAGAAGTCATCAATCTATAAAAGGAAGTTCATCCGAAGATGAATTTCCCCAGTTTTATCCTATTCTTAAACCAAGTCCAAATTAAACTGCTTTTTTAAAACTGTGCCCTTATCTTCATTCTCTTTCAATTGTCTCCAATTCAGCAACAGCTCCAGTCTGCTTCTTTGACATCTATACCCTCTTTCACACTGCCAGTCAGCTGGTGGCCTGTAGAAGGTAGTTAACAAATAGGAAGGTCAGTGTGATCCTTGCCACTGGTAGCCAGTGGCCTACAGGCTACTGCTCAGAGAATGAAGTAACCTGACAACTGAAGACCATGATGGGGGAAAAAGCCCACATCACTGTTCCCAGCAGGACCAACAAGGGGTCTGAGGACTTGTCCATGCTAATGTAAGCTCGTATACATTCGTAACACAATTTTCATCTGTGACAATGAAATGAAACCACACTGCACAGATACGTTGTTCCTTATTGCAAATGTTGGATCCACCAACATCCTGTCCATGTAGTGTTTAGGTAAAGAAATTGAAGGCCCAAGTCATTTATATATAAATTGGTCTGAGGAGTGGAGGGTAACTGACAGGCTAGTCTATGGTATGTAGTACAGAGTTGGTAGAAATGCACATGAAGGAATATTACATCACTACACAAAATAGCCACACATTTTCATAAATTGGTTATTCCAAATATTGATGGCTTCTTTATTCCTCACTGATGTCTCAGGAAAAGTCATAGAAATATAGATTACTTGTCAGTAAAAACACTGCATCAAAGGAAGTAGAACAGCAAATTATTGGAATTTATATTGCAGAGAATCAATATGTATTGGTCTCTAAAAGATTCTGCTATGATGTGAATTTTCAAGTTATGTGGTCAGTCAGCCTTGCCTCACTCACGGCCTTCATTCTGCAACATTATTAGTTGTCTCTACTCTGCATGCTTTTAACAATTCTGGATGGAAATCTACCCATTCTGGAGCACTGCTCCTTTTGTGCAAACCTCACAGGTTCCTGATCACAAGACAGATGCTTGTATCCCACCACACCTGCACCAGGAGGGGAAAAGCTGAAAGAGTGATCTGTTTGTGAATAGTGATGGTGAACATGAGGAAATTTGCTTCATCCCCCTGGACGGGACTCTAGTAAATATCAGGAAGCTGGGTGTAGTTCCTGTCCCAGTAGCCGCCAGCATAGAGCCAGTCTTGAGAGCCATTGTGAGGGTTGATTCCCAGGTAGAACCATCTGAAATATGGGGAAAACAACCCATGTTAATTGAATTAAGGTTGAATGATCATCCTAAATGTTATACTTTGAGCTTATCCCAGAAGCAACAGGTACAACACCATGAAAAAGACTGGATGAGATGCTATTCCATCACAGGATGGCCACACACTACAGGAAATTTAGAGCAAAACCAGATTACATGAAGGAAACCCACACAGACACAGGGTGAACATGCAAACTCTACACAGACAGAGCTGGATTTGAACTCAACACCCAACTAGTGGAGGTGTTATGATGTAGAAGCAGGGCTTGCTGAGCCACCATGCTGCCTGTTCCATGATTAAGTCAAATGGGCTGATAAAAGGAATACCACAGTATGATGCAAGCAGGAATTGGAAACTCATATTAATCCATGCAGCATATAAGGTTTTGTACAAAAACCAACTAGACAATTTTCAAAATGCCCAAAGCACACATCATTCATGCTGCATACTAATCATCCTTTGAAGGATCCATACACGTCCAGTTGTATCAATACAAATCTAACTCAAACATGAAGGCGTGCTGGGTTGCTCAGTGGGACTTTGGTGCATTGTTTGGAAGAGGTGTATGCCTGTGAAGATGCCTGTCCTCCCCCCACAATAGCACAAACAAATCCCCCAGTTTTAAATAGTGCTATTTCTGCTGTTTTGTGCTTTGAAACGTAAAATATACAGGTTTGGTTTTTAAGATAGCAATTATTTTGAGGTTGGAGCATTGCTCACCCTCCTCGAAAAGTGCAGGGACTCAAAACTGGGATCATTTATTAGTGCCATTTGTACCATCTGAAGTTATTTTGGATTTTTTTAAGGAAATGAATTAATCGGTGTCACCCAGTTCCCCTACAACAGTGCTTGGACTCGAAACTTGGCTCATTGGTTTGTGTTTGTCCATTTATGAAAAATTAAAGATTTTCAATTTTCTCCCAAATGACAAGTGTGAACTGCCTAAAAGATGAAGATGTCTTCACTCTGGGGGGAAATGCGCTGAGGGAATCTACATGTTTGTATTTCCAGTGAGTTGTGTGTAGGGTAAAAAATACATAAGCAGCACCTCTGAAACTTCAAGGGCCATGGATGTAGGTTACCAGAGCTAACCAATCATCTACAGATGGCTAAATAAGGCCATGTTGAAATGTCTTAAGCCTCCTAAAGGTGGTGGTGTGGCACTGCTGTAAAATGCAAGCAGCAGTTCAAACCCGCTCCAGCTTGTGGCAAGCTGAGCAAACCTTGGCACAAGTGCTAGCTTCCTTCTCAGATGAAAAGGACTGCAGAATGTGATGGAGGGGGGGGGGGGGGGGGGGGGGGGGGTNNNGGGGCCCTGGGGGGGGGGGGGGGGGGGGGGGGGGGGGGGGGGGGGGTTGAGCTATCAAACACAATATAATCACCATTCTATTTCCGGAAATTAAGTGCATGAACCAGATCCAGGAGTGCACATACCCAGCAAAGCAACATGGTATTAAGAACATTCATTTTCTTTAAACAATATGTTAATGGGCCAGGCTTCCCTATGTGCAAATATGAATTCATTAGCATGGATTACAAATGGGATGGATTCATTTTCAATGCATACTCTGCTATACTGAAACAGAATCTGCAGCACCAGCCTTAGGATATAGGAGTTTTCAAGGTGTTGCTTGACTGCTGAGGAATTTTGTGCAAATACGCAAATAACACTAAAAGCAGGGACACTGACCCAACTGGGACCAGTGCGTTCCCCTGCATTATTCACACTGGTGCTCATAATGGCAACAGGCAAACAAAAGGCCTGTGCAGACACTGACCTTGTCTTCCAGTCTTCCCCTGACTTGGAGCGGTTTTTCTGAGCTATCCTCTGTTTCTCCTCCAGTCTCTGCTTCTCCTCACTGGCCAAGTCTGACAAAAAGGACACCATCTTTGTAAATGTTTTATATCTTTCCTGAAAAAAATGGAATAAATATAGATGCATACATACACATCTGTGGTTAGTGTATACTGATATTCAAAAGGTTTTGTTCACTTGGTACAAACCTTACAATCGGAATTTGATGAACAAGTCATCTTTCCAGCTCATTGGCAGGATTAGAGGTGTGACATTAATAGGGCTGCTCTACTTTCATCCTTGTATCCAGTTTATCACTCGCAGGCATTACCAAGGTTCCCAAGTCTACTCAGTAATTTATTTTAAGTTTGTCTATTCTTTTCAGAGTAGTAGACAAATATAACACTGAGCAAATGAACGTTCAAAATGTGTTCTTTGAAACTACAGCTATGTACACATCCATGAAACTGAGCTTAAAGGGCGGTACCGATGTCTCCATTTTCAAATGCACGCATGTCTGGTCTCAAACGACAGTCTGTTGGAGGGATAACTCCCTCCATACCCTTCTCCAGTTCATTAAGTTGCATAGCGAAGGTGGAAAAGGCATACATCTGCAAGTAGAACAGATGAAGGAAAGGAATGAACAAATTGATGAGGGAGCCTTAAAAACATTTAAAGTATGAGTCAACTAAAAGATATAGAAAGAGAGTTTAGTTCATCAACCTCATTATACCCAGTTTTGTGTGTGGCAGGACTGCAGTCAGAAGTGGAGACTCTAACCTGTGCAGAGTTCTCCGGTCGAGGTGATATTCTCCAAAGCAGCTCACTGCCTGGGATGACTTCCACTGTCTCAGCATCTGGAATGGGCATCTCCTCAGACTCCTCATCTGTGCCGGGCTGGGCCTTAATCACAGAACTTTTTAGTACCACACCGACTGCAACAGCACATTTCACTGTTTAGCATCTCAAGAAGAAGAAGGCACTGCCTAAAAATAAAATTAAAAATATAGGGTGAATCAAAACTCTGGAACTGGCCAAATATTTTTAAGATGCCTAATGTTGGATAGTTTAGTCCAAGTACAGTAGTATGTGACTGATAATCAAAAATTTGCAAATTTTGGTGGGAGCATGGTGGTGCAGCAGGTAGTGCTGCTGCCTTGCAGCTCCTGGGCTGTGCTTTTGGACAAGGTTTCAAATTCAGTTTAGTCTGTGCAGTAGAGCTTGTGTAAATGAGTTAAAAAGTTTAAGCAAGTTGCACTGAAACTGTCTGTGTTGCAAGCTGTCCTGCATTCCTGTGTAACCTTCCCTTATCATCTATACCCTCCTAAATTCATAACCTGAATAGGCTCACCCCACCCTAACCTATAATGTAAACACATTGGTGCTCCAACATTCACCAGTACCAGCAGTACCTTTCCATTCATAAAACTGTGTAACTCCACCCATACCTACATGTCTATTTAAGGTGACCCCTTTCTTTGTTTGGGGAGACCATGTGGTTTGCTTTCACGACGTCGTATGCACGGATGCTAAACTGAACTTAGAGTAAAGTAAACTTTTGTTTTGCAATCGGTCCGTCTATATTTTCTTTGGAACTTGCATGTTTTCATGTTCGCACAAGTTTCCTCTCACCGTCAAATGGTATGTTTCAGGCAAACAGGTGACTTTAAATTGTCTATAGTGCATGAGGGTTTATGTGTTGCAGTACTCTACTGTATAATATGACAAATGTTATAGTTTAATGTACTGTGACTAACATACAAAGTCACCATGCATAAAGGTATGATAAAGCTGAGATAAATACTAGTTAATAATCGTACATTATATTGTAGAAAAGGGTTTTGTAAATAAATTAATGTAAATGTATAGCAGGAAACAGTTATATTTTGTTAATAATGTTAATTCAGGGATCCCTCAATGTGATGCATGAAGCAAATGAGGACACATTACTCCACCCACTGATTTGCCTTTCTTGTCATCAGTGTTCTTCTTCTCCATCTTCTTGTGGGCATCGTACATCGTGGGGTCAATAGTGTAAAGACACTCAGTCCACTTGCCGTACAGTACAGACAGCTTCTTTTTGCTGGATCGGGAGACATGCGGGTGAATTGATGCTGGAGTGCACAGCTTCTGGCCAGACACCATTTTGTGTCGACACAGTGCAGTGGCAATGTTTTCTGACTGGGGTCACCTTTTGTCTAGTATGTAGCCTTCCACTTTGTGTAGCTCCTTGCCAAAGAGACCACAGCGCTTGAATGTGATACTGCAGCTTTCCCCAGTTCTGTCAAAATTAGTCACTGTTAGGCACTTTCGTTATTGTTTTAACAAAGGGCAGTTCTTTCACATCCACACCTTCTACTCTTCTTAAGCAGATTCATATAAAATGTAATTATATTACACAGGCATCATTTTGCCTGACTCAGTGACTCTGAAACTACATCAAGCTTGAACTCATACTGACTGCCGCTGCTCATAAGCATCACCGGTCTTCTTACTTGTGGTTGATCACCTCCACATTCCCATACTGTTCAATCCACAGTTGTCCCACAATAATGTTGTGCACACAGCAAGTGGGGTTTGACCAGGTGTAGGCCTCATTGTGCCTGCAGGTGCAAGGACAGTCATGTAATTTATCCTTAAGGTATTTCGTATTGCACAGCATGATGATAGAACTAAATAGAATGAATACAGTTCCCCATAATTGGTTTCATTGTTGAAAGTTGGTCATTAATGAATAAAAGTGCAGTTTCATTATGACTGAAGTATATGGTTTTCAACTAACTATATATTTGAAACCAAATAATATAGGGCAGGCCATTGTTCAAAATTACCAGAACTTTCCATGTGCTGCAATGTATGTGGATTTTTGTCATTTCTCTTCATTGAACTCATTATTTGAACAGCAAGTAATCTCTAGGTGCCAACTGTATATCACAGGCTAACTGGCAAGGAACACATTGGGAGACTCGAGAACTGGAATTGCCGACTTTTGGAATTTTGCATCATGCAGCAGGCTGGTGGTTGTAGAGGGAAGATTCACGTTTGACTTTTAATATGCTTCAGTGTGTCAGCTTGCTCATGAGATTCACTAGAAACTCATTGTTCAGTGGACATCTGACACTGCACAATATTATTATGGGTGGGACTCACATAGGGAGCTCCAAGGTGATGACACCTCTGGGCTCCGCCTCTGCACTCTTCCCCCAGAACTTCAGCTTGGGGTAGATGGACCCGTGGAATACAAAGTCGTTCTTTATTCCCTCTGCGTGGAAAGCACTGACAGGTGGGTGGTGACTGACCTGTTCTGACATCCAGCGGAAACCCAGGTCTTCCCTGTGGACAGGATGGAATGGGAAGGATACCAAAAAATGACATTACTAAGACCCTGTACAGTATTCAGATGTGTACAACAAAATCAACAGCAGTTACTGGCAATGAATGAAAAAGATTAATGATCAAATAATTTGCTCATCTATGACACGTCCTGTCAAATATACATCAATAATAAGCATTTTTATGTTATCATTAAAACTTTTATGAAAGTATATCATTTAAAATATTCTTTTTTTACCACTTTGTGTTCCACTGCTATTTTAACAATTTTTTTGAAAATTCAGGAAAATGTATTTTAATAAAACATGCAATGGACTGTTTTGTTGTTCCAATATCTGGTCAGCCAAGGTTTGATGATGCATGGACAAATTGTGAGCCTGTAGTACAATCGAGTTGGACATTTCTATCACTGAATTTAGGGCCATCATACCTGATTAACTCGTAGGTCTCTCCCAGCAGCGGGTTGAAGGGTTTGCCTGTTCTCTCCCATTGAGAGGCCACGGCAGACACAGCAAAAGCTGCTACACACTGCACATGCAGAGGAGCAGAAATGCTGTTACAAACTGTGGTCACGAGCGCTTCCGTATGCTGACCTGCAGCCACACTGCTTGCCAAACTGATAAACGCAACAGAACACAGTCAGTGAAGATGACCCTTCAACTGTACCTTGAGCCTCTCAATTGAGTCGGAGGAGCTGTTGGCCTGGTCAATGAGGTATGTATGCTCCATGTATTCGCTGAGGCGCTGCAGGAAACTCAGGGGTTCATTAAAGATGACAGGCATGGTGATCTTCGAGAGTTCCTACACACGAAGCAAATGGAGCGAGAAGAAGAGAGATAGACACAACACAGACGTAGGTGAATACAGTAGAATCCCAAATGTAAAAAACCAACATGCACACATGTGCAGGTAACCTCCGGGTTACACAGCCATGCTTTGGTGCACAGTGCAGTGCAGCTAAATCTTTAACACCAGCTCTTGGTTTTCCACAACAGATTGCCTGCTATAACACAGAGCCGTAAGGCAGCACCAGAAATTTGTTTGCAAGAAATCAAGAAATTCTAAGTTCCCGTGTGGTGCCACTAGGTTTTTCCTGTACAATACCGCTTTGTGATTTAATACTGTGAAGGACAGCAAGCTGTAAGGGACATTCTTTGCTAATATGCTTACAGTTTCATGTCTCATGTTCATTTTGTTTCTATGCATTTGTGCAGTGTCTCCATTTTAATCTCATAAAGTGTATTCCAGTAAAATGGGGCCAAAAAATGTAGAAAAGCTTGTGAAAAAACTGACAAGAAAGAAAGCAATACAGCTACAAAAGTGCATATGATATTAGTGAAGATGAAGTGATTAAAAGAACTGAAAGAGGTGAACCACCAACACAACTGTTCTTGTCACATGGAGAATAGATTAACAGATCTTTACAGTAAATTGCCTTATTTATTTATTTTAAACTGTTGTCTTTATTTATTAACATAAATTTCATTACTGAATGAACAACAAATGTGAAGTTCCCAGTGTATCTCCATCTATCACTCACATCTTTGGACAGGTCTGATCTTCATACTGTGCACAGAGGGGTTGTTGTCCCGTGTGTGCAGTGCTGTCTGTGCCCTGTGTGTGTGCTGTGTTTTAGTGACATTTGGGAAAGTTGGTTTGGGGTGTTTCGATGGGTTGGAATGCATTATTTTTCCTCATTTAAAATAATGTCAAATACGCTCCCAGTATAGAAGCAGTGATTTCAGGAACATATTCATTGTGCAAAAGAAAGTTTACCTGCACATCCTTTTTTAAAAGTGAACTGTTCCTGAATGTTGTAATTAGAATAAAAAATAAACCTTGTAGCAAAATAACTGCTATGGGACATAATCTGTGCAGCACCACTAGACAGCACTTTGATGTCTATGAACGAGCCCTAGTTGCAAGAAATAGTTTAGGAACCATTTGGAACTATCTGGATTTCTGCATGAATTACTCAAAAATGCAGTCTGATCTTCAACAAAGTCACAGTAATAGACAAACAAAGTCTACTAAACTGCTAACACAATCAATTTTACTTCTTTTTGTCAATATCATTTAATCATTGTGAACCTTTTCCAGCCTGGACTTTGAATGATTAAATGGCAAATGACTTCAAAATGAACTGAATTCTGATGTTCCAATCAATGAGATGAGATTAATGGTGTGGGTTGGAGGGCACCTTGCCCTATAAAAAAGGCACACAGAGTCTGCTCTTTTCAAGAAAGATCTGTTCATGTGAACCATCCACCAATGAAAATAAGTTTCAGAGAACCTCGGAAGAAGAAATCGAGAGATTCATAATTCTAGAAAATGCTACAAAAGCATTTTAAAGATCTGGGTGTTCAATCCACAAAAGGCAAACTGTCTACAAATGGCAGACATTCAGTACTTTTCCTACACTCCCAAGGAATGGGTGTTCTGTAAAGATCACAGCAAGAGTCCAGCATGCAAAGGATAACAACAAATGACCTGCAGAAATCTTTTGAACTTACAAAGTCTCTGTTTATGTGTCCACTGCAAAAAAAACACTGAACTGTTTTTGAAAGAACGCTCTAAAAACCCTGATTAACATCCTGAGTTTGCAAAAGGCCATCTGAATGTTCAGCATTGTTTCTGAGATGATTTTTTGTGAATGGATGAGACAGAAGTTGAACTGTTTGGCAGGAATACGTAATACTATGTTTGGAAGAAAAAAAAGACTGCACACCAACATCAAAACCTCATACCAGACATGAAGCAAGATGGAAGGAGCATCACAGGTTTAATTTGCTTTACTGCACAGCTTGCTATCACAGAGGAAACAATGAATTTAAAATTGTATGAAAAATTTGACAGGAGAACTTCGGGTTTGTCACCTGAAGCTTAATAAATAAGTTGTTAAATTTATGCTGAGTTCAAGCACCTCGGCCAGGTGCTCTGATGCTTGCATTGTGACATTCTGTGGCACCTGAGGTGTACCAGAGAAAGCAGCTGGAACTACTGACAGGCTTCATGTGTGTGGAGACAATAGGTAGTGACACACTAATTGTAAATGGTGGAGACACAGATGAAGAAGTGGAATGCAACACCTGGTCTGACCATAATACCAGAAGGATTTTTAAAACTAGATGGAATTTACTTTATAGCCAGAGCATGTGATAGCTTCACAAGATCAAGTTAATCCAGTGAAGAGCAGGACAGAGAGGAGAGAAGATCTCACCATTCCAATGCATTTCTTCAGGACCCTCCAGATACTGACTTTATCTCTGGAAATCATGGGGACAGGCAAAGCAGTTCTGGATGTAACAGGAAAACAAAATATGGAAATGTTATCAAATGAGTCATACAGTACTGTGCAAAAGTCTTAGGCATGCAACTTCAATGTCTGTTGAGAAGTACAGCTAGATTTATCATCAGGGAGGTTTCTTATTGGTCCCAAATTCATTCTATAGTCTGAGAACAACCTCAAACACCCAATCTCAGTCATACAGAACTATCTTCAGCAACAGATGGTATGGTCCCCACAGAGCCCTGATCTCAACATGATCAAGTCAGTCTGGGAGGACATGCAGAGACAGTCACAGTCTGCAGAAGAACTGTGGCCAATTCCTCAAAATGTTTGGAAGAACATACCAACCTCTACCTTAAACTGCATGCAAGTTTGCATAAGAGAACTGATCCTGTTTTAAAGGCAAAGGGTGGTCCCACCAAATATCGATTTGATTGAGGTTATTTTTGTCTACTGCACTTTTTAGAAGGTTTATTGATTAATAAGTATTCATGGCATTATTTTTGGAACCATCCTCGCTTTATAGCATTTTTCCCCCTAAGACTTTTGGACAGTACTGTATATGTACTGAATTTGAAATGTATAAATGTAAGCAGAGACTATTCTGCACATACTGCATGTTAAAGTTTATATTTCTTTTAAGCAGTTCATGCCTCCAGGTGTGAACACCATGCAACTGCAAGCATTGTTGTTGTTGTTTTTTTGTTCTTTTAATTCATATTTGAATGAATGAATAAATGAATGAATGCAAAAAGGTGCTAGGAATTCTGCTAGAGATGAAAAACCCATATACAGTAACATAGAATGTGTTGGGCAGTATCCATACTGACCCACCATATACGCACTTTTTTATGTATTAGTTTACCTATTTTTTAGACAGTACTTTTCTTCAAAGCAGTTTACAGTAGCAAAATAGATACACTGATTTACACAGCAATTATTAGAACCTTTCCAGGTAAATACTTTATCAAGGCTATTACAGCAGAACAGGGGACTTGAACGCAGGTCTTTAAAGCTGAAGACAGTAGTTCTATCCAATACACCGCCTATACTTTTGGAAAATGGTGCCTGGCTCACCTGGCCTTCTTGATCCCATTGCAGTGGGCCATGTTGTCCTGCTGGGACATGACAGCAGGAGGTTAGTGTGGGGTCTGGTCACTGAGATGAGTTGGATGCCTCCCAAGATGTTAGGTGGATGAGTGCACATGGGTTCCACTCACGAAGCGCTTGGAATTTGGGTCTAGATTGGGTGGGAGAGGAAACAAGGAGTAGTTTCAACTTGAAATGGCTTCCTGCCGTGCTTATGTTCCCTTCTTATTGGGGTCACTTCAACCTATCAGCCCTGTAATCTGAGCAGAACAGCAGCATCAATAAAAACTTGGACTGCCATCATTTATCAATAAAGACCGACTGAGGCACTCTTAGGTACCTGGACAAAATAATCTGTATTGAGAAGAAGAAATAAACAACCACAAACCTGTTATTCTAAGAGTTTGTTTCCTAGTTGGTATAATTGGTAACCAGCCAGTGTTCACTATAAAAGGACGAGGTTTTTATATATTGCAACATCCTGTTTACACTGTTTATCACTGTCATGTACTGCATTCCAGCAGAAATTATATTCACACCCTGCCAGGAGATTAGTTAGACATGAGTCATGCTGCAGTTTTTAAAATTAAATAATAATGCATATTAAACAAACCAGGTTATACTGTTGCTTAAGACTACAAAGCTGTTTTGTTGTACCAAATTATTTTCTAATACCCCTGTGCATATATTTTTTTTAATTTTGTGTAGAACATAGTAGATTACTAGTTTTGTTTGTGAAACTGAATTTTTGTGCAGAAAACCCTGTGCAGGTTTAATTTGTGTTACACAGGGCGCCATTCTTGCAAGACCCATCACTCTGGCAATCGTGTTAAAATCCCTAAAACCTATGTTAGGACCTGGCAACACTGGTCATTAACAAACAGTCAGGACTATCAGAGGACTCGTGGGAATACATTTTCTGGATGTGAATCACATATAGGCCAGGAATAGCTTTTTTAAACTGACAGTTTTTCTCTCAAAGCCAAATACACATCTTTGATCATTGCTTGAAACCACATAGAAACCCACAATCTGGTAGAGACAGGCATATGGCATTGAACCTACGGTGAAATAATTCTGTTGTCTTGACTTATTAAAAGTAACCAATTTCATGAAGATTAATCCAACTTTTTGAACCGGCGGTGACCATCAGATGGAAATTTACATAACTAAGGCCACTAAAAAATGTCTGTCTGAGAGATCTCTTTTTTCTCCAACGGTAACACTTCTGCACAACAAGGCAGCTGCAAAATGAACTGTTTAGGTCCCATAATTGAGCACACTGATGCTGGGAATCCTTCCCAGCATTTAAGAGGAGTTAAAAAAATACTTTTTTCAGACTCTGATCTCCTGACAGCTACGTAAATGAGTCCAACAATATTTACTATGTTTATCTATATATTTGAAAGTCCTGTATGCTGCAGCATCAGTGATGTGTATCAGACAAACAAACTCTATCTCCAGCCAACACTTTTCATCCATTATCAAATACAGAAATAGAACTCCTCAAATGTCAGAGGACTATAGAGGGAAAAGTCACACAAGCAGCCATGACCCACTCACCAGAGTCAACATTATCCCTGGCAAATATGAGCTTCTTGTAGATGATAGCTGCAGATGGGATTTCTCAAGGAGAATTGAGATCTCAGCGTTCTACTCGAAACTCCAGGTCCCCACTGAAAGAATAAGGATTGCTGTAAGACTGACCTTCAAAGAAAGGTTATTTAAACACTAGATAATTCTATCATCATAGGCCTCATTCGCATGATGTTATTCTAAAAAATAAACCTTAAAGCTATTTTCACACTCTAGTTTTAGTTGTTTATAACCAATTATATCAGAATCCCAGAGGACAATGCTAATGACTGTGAGGCAATTAATAGAAGCATGATAATATATTTTGCAGTACAACCACCATTTAACTGAGGTCATAAAGCAGGAGAAGCGGGTAGTTTAATTGTTAGAGCTGCTGCCTTTAAATTTCAAAGATTCTGATTTGAATCCTACCTCCTGTGCTATTGCTCCAGTTAAATTTAGTCAGTTGAAAAAATGAATAAACAATAAGAAGTCACTTTGGAAAAATTGTCAACTAAATGAATAAAGTAATACTGAAATACTTAAATTGTATTATAAAGCTTAAATGAAAGTCTTCTTTCCAGTGTGTAATTCCAAATAATGACAGTATTTGCCCCATTTATAGTTTTTTGTAAATGTATATTTTTATTTATATTTTTGCAGCTTTTTGGCAGTAAATTTGGTATTATCTTTTTGTAATAGTATATGAATGGTGCCTTAGAGAGTGGCACCAGTATTTTATGGCATTTCTTTGGTGAAGGACATAATGAAATGTGCAGTCATAGATGTGACAATGTAATTGCCTCTTAGTCAAAAACAGAATGCATCACCTTCAGCTGCAATGACTGCAATTAAATGCTTCGTGTAGTTGTTGACCAGGGTGTCATATAGTTGAGGGGGAATTTTAGCTGACTCTTCCATGCAGATCTGCTTTAAGTTTACAACCTTTGCAAAGCTTAATTTTGATCTTGCTTTTTTTGCAGCAGACTGGCTGACCCCAAGGAATGATTCTAGTCACATGATCTTTCTGAAACAGCAACAGAGATATCACTCAGAGCTTCTAAACAACTGAGCCAAAGACCAGAACCGGTATTGTGAAAGTTGTTTTGTCTGGCCACTGAAAGCCCACTTGATAAATAAATGTATAAATAAATAGCTTAAAAATTTCTTTGGACGGCATAGAAAAATATGCTGATAATTTACATTATCAAATGTAAACTATATTTATTTAAAGAAAAATTAGCTTATATTCAGTTCAGTGCTGCTATGTGATAGGCTGCATTTTGCATTCATTGGGGTTAGTTTCATTACTTCTGGTTCATAGCAGCCATCCAGCACTCAATCTCAATTAACAGCAGGGCCCTGGGTCAAGTGTTTGCAAGGCAGAAACTGACCCCCATCAATGGAACCCATCAAATTGCCTTTCCAACATTGTGTGCCCTTAGATCTTTGGGTCCTCAAAACTCAAACCTGTCGCTAAATCCTCAAATGCCTAAATGACAGAATGAATACAGTGTTAATATATGAACATGAACATCCAAAGACCTACACTTAGTATGTGTGTTGATCTATAGAACTTGAAATGCATTCTGCTGTTGTCAGTATATGAGTGGCGGTTATTTAAGCATCAGTATAAGGGTGTTGAGTTTAGAGTTTCAGCATATCAGTATGGGTCAGTATGGGTGTTGCTATATGATTTCTAAATATAAGTGACCGCGGAGTCATGTGCACCTGTTGACTTTACAGGACTACAAATATCAACACAAAGCATCTCTTTTTTTTGGACTTTGCCATAAGATCTAACTGTTTACAGCAGAACAACCCAATATTTAAATGTCTGTCAGCAATTTGTTAGTATAAGAGCTATGTTTAAGAGAAATGGTCAGCAATGGGTAAATGAAGCCTGCTGTGTGGTGCGTGAGAACTAGAGTAAATAAAGAATCTGAGGCACTGTATGCCTCTGTGTTTTGGGATTAAAGGACCCATGGAAGAGTAGTGTTATGGTAGATGGTAATTAAATCCCACTGGGGCCACACGGAGGCTTTCTGGGAGCCACCTGGGCAGAGCCTGGAGTTTGCCAGTAGCTACAGCAGGGAGCAAAGAGGAGCCATGAGAGAAGTGATATGTAGTGCCCAGGAGTTAGAGGCAGGACATGCAAAGATGGAGACGGAATCACATAATAACATAGGACATATAGCATTTTGGGCCAAAATCAGTCCTACTATAAGAGATGCTCTTTCTCAGTCATGTTATAGACTTGTCGTTTCAATGATTCAAACGTGACTTTTTTAAAATCATTTTGGCGCAGCTGTATTCTATTTATGCTTAAATAAAAATATTTTAGCAAAACACATTATTTTGAAGATTCTGGAAGATATATCAAAAAATAATACTGTGTTCTATTGGACTCTGCTAATTTTACTGTCTGGTCACCTAATATCCAGTCACATACAAATATTAATTCATATTAACTTCATAGTAGAATCTTGGGGCAGAGCAGGTTATAGCCAAAAGTTATATTAAAGTTATATTAAAAGTAACCAATACATTCTTAATATTAAAATGTTCTTTATTTTTTTTCCTAACCACCTAGGAGGCCTCATAAAATGAAATGGCCTGGGTCTCATTTGAGCTCTCAGAGGGCCTGACCAAGGTAGCCTACCTGGATGAGGGATTGCACTTGATAAACCCTTGTTAGGTCACCTGGACTAGGGTGACTGATGGTCAAAGGCCCAAAGCAACCAGTTACCCCAGGTTACTTCTCTGACGATATGTGAAGGGGCATCACAAGATTCCCTGTTGAATACCGTAACCATACCCAGAAGTGCCCCCCCCCCTCATTTTTTGCAAGTGTCTGTGACCTTGACACAAGGCCACCCATAAGCTAGGGTACTCTTGCTGGGCATGTTCTGTTAAAAAAAAGCAACACCTCCTCCTCCTGGTATCACATACCCCAGTGCACATGCTCTCACTGCAGATGGGCCCTGTGCTGTGATGAAAGCTCTACAGAGCTTCTTTTCTCCCACTATGAGACACTGCAGACTTCAGAAGATCTTTGTATTCACAAAGGATGAAAAATAACAACACAGCTGAGCAGGAAAAGCTTACAGAAAGGCTCAATAGCGGCCTCCATGAGAAAACCGCGAAAAACAATGTTCACACTTACTTCTCATTTCTGCCCCTACAGTGTTATGTTGAATTTGTACCTGTGAGGTATGAGGAGGTCTGGTGATTCAGAAATGGAAAGGGAGTCATTTCAAGTCTGGGACATTGAGATTATGACTCTGTTCCATACATGAGTACTTACAAGCCATCTCTATTTACAGTGCCATTGCTTTAGCTCCAAATAAATCAGAAAATTGAGCTATGAATGCTTCTGCAATCTGTCATTTAAAAATTGAATGGTTTAGTGTTTTAAACCCAGGAACTACCCTGTCCCATGCTTCTGGAGTCAGGTCCCACTCCAGGTCATGTTCAGGTCAAAGAGATTCATGTCCAGTTTAATGTTGCTTCAGGCAAAGAGAAAGAAACTTGATTGTCAAGGTTTTCAGCGTGATACAAATTTCCAGATCTGACATTATTTGACATTTTGAACAGAAATGCCAAGACACTCAAGAGGCAGGTAGATCAGTGTGTAACAGGCTGCATGACCTTTTCAGATCAATGGAGTTCAAAATTGCTTGCTCAAGGAGAGAACACGCTTAAAAAAACAAGAATGAATAAAAAATGATCTCTATTTCAACCTTAGTCTGAACTTGTAAGCAAGAAATGGCTAATTCTGATTTTATATTTTTGGAATAACACACTGACTTTATTAAGTATTATGTAGTATCAGAAGCCTACATACTGACTGTTATATTGTATAAGAAGGTAACACACTGACCTTACTGATCATCATGCATTGTGAAATACTAACAAACTGATCTTACTGATAATCACTATCAGATACAAAAGCATTAGCTTTTCCAAAGAAAATGTAATACACTGACATTAAAAACCATCAGGTAGTATCAGAAGCTAATAAATTGAACTGGTTGACCACTGTGCAATATCAGGCGCTAACAAATTGACCTTATTGACTATCATGTACTATCAGAAGTTAACAGTAACGACCATCATGTACTGTAATATCAGGGGTAAACGTACTCACTATGATATGACTAGGTCTGAATAGCAAAGTGAGGGATTTAAGACGTGGTCTGCTATACAAAGCATAGGTGGATTAGGTGGATTACTGCAGCATCATAGCTTTATATGTGCAAAAGCAACATGCGGGTCGGTAATCAAGTTCTCAACTGATATCATGAAGATGTGTTGATGGTTCAGCAGCCACTGACATGTAAATGATTTGATACACATGTCCAGGGAACTGCCACTGTACCTTCATAAGAGCTACTTAAACTACTCTTTGTTGTCAACATTCAGCAGTATTCATGTAAACAGAATAATGGCAAATACAATTCACCAAAACATTAATGAGATAAACATCTGCTAAAGATATCACCTACTGTCAAAAAAATAAAACAAGCTCACACAGTTGACACATTACTATATGCCATAGGCAAGAATATGAGTTATTGTTTAAGCTTTTATCACAGCTAAAACATGTTATTCAGGGTGACCTTGTGCTGGTTGGCCACATCACTGCTACTTGTGTGTTACAGTAAGTTTAATTACGCTCAGTGTCAGCTCACAGCGAACCACTCCTGCTCATAATCTCATTACTGCAGTTTCCCTAGTCAGGTGTTTATTGGATTGTCATGGTGCTGGCGGCGAGAAGCTGACCTCTGAGCAGGACTGGAAATGTACACAGTCCAAGAAACTGAATGGTACAAAATAATTTTTTCAGTCTGCTAAAATGGACCAAACACTAGCTTTCATGGGCTAGTTAAAGGTTAACCATAGCTTGGACTGAAGGCAAATACGACAGCATCCAATGACCACAAGCTAAAAAGCAAAGCCGTTTTTGGAACGACTGCAGCATTGCGGAAACACGCAGACAGGTAGAGTTTCAAGGAGCTGTTGAAGAAATTCTAATAACTGTCAACATACATGGTAGTCTGCACTGCCTGACAAAATCTAAATCACCCTAATAGCAAAGCAACCAACCAGGAGAAGGGGTCATACACAATGCAGTGGCTCCCACCACTGTGCATCACTGCCTTGGTTCCACTTAAAACCACAGTTACTGAGCTGCCTCAACCACACCCTCTGCTTTACTGGATGTCCGGCCCCATAAATGACATACACCCCTCCACAGCATACCGGAGCAAAATGCAGGTGTCCCACACACTCCCAACTCCAATGCACATCCCAGTCTGGTGGTCTTCTCACCATTCACCCCTCAATACAAAAACATTCCCTTGCAAGTTATGCAAACCCATTTCATGCTTGCTTTGACATTTGTGTCATCTCTTTTCTAGCCTACTTCATTTAGATTAACACACAAGCTGTGCTACATGAAAATGCAAATCGTGGCTCTAGCATGCACAACTGAGTGAACCAGTACAAACCACTCTCTGTGTAACACCAGCAAAAGCAAAGTCAGGCTGGAAAATCAGGTCACAGTTTGAACAGACCAAACCTAAGATGCTTCTGATATTTTCCTCTTAGTACCTTCTCGCTCCCAGGGTGTCAGCAGCTATTCTCCTTCCTTCGCTTGCCTCTCCTCAGCCTGTGCCTGCGTCTGAGAATGTGTGTGCGCGCATGCCTCTGTGTGTGTGCGCTGCCTGCCCTTGAGTGTTGGGTGTGACGGCAGCCAGGCTGTGTGCAGACCTCAGCACAAAGCAGATCCTACAGCCACTGGGGTTAGTCTCCCAGGGGCCAGTGCACTGTAACCGCAGCAACGCAAGTTAATATGGTGCCTCTTTTTCAACGGTGACTGAATAAATGAATGCGACAATGAATAACCTCCTACCGAGGAGGGGGGGAGAAGATACATATAGATTTTAGCTGAATGGTATCATGCTATGGTCTTTTCATTTTTCATGCTGCTACAGAGCCACCCTGTGTTTTTTCACTACTGGTGTGTCTCATTGGTCAAAGTCTAGTGCTGCAGTTCTGTCAAAAATCTACTGCCCACCACATTAATGTTACACACAGTTCAAAACTATTAGTATAAATTTGCAGACAATTATAGGAATGCAATTTTAGTTTTTTAGAGTGAATATAAGGCAAAAAAGAAGGCACCCTAACCCTAACCTTAAATCTAACTGCGATTGCAATATGCATATTGGAATTTCACAAATAATTGCAGTATTAGGAAGATGTTTGAGTCACATTACTGGGGAAACAAGGCTATTTCTGTCTGTAGATTTATGCTTCTTCCTGTTGTGAAAATCTTTTTTCCTGTTATGGCCAGGTATGGGGTGGAGGCAGCCACAGATATGGAGAAAAGACACAAGAAATAACTTCTAAGAACCAATAAAAAAAGTTGTGATACCAAAAATGCCAACCACCAAAAAAAAACAGTCAAAGCTGTTATTCACCTCCACTTCCTCAGTTTTCAAACCAGCTACTTTAAATACATCTTTCTATTTCACTTAAGTTTCAGCAGCTGGTCTTCAGTTAGCTTATTGGGGTAGGGCAGGGCAGTGGGGAGCTGTCTGTCTAGTTTCTTCTCAAATTTTCAGTTAGAACAGAGAGCAGTTATATTAACTATTGAGTAAGCCAGCTGTTAGCTGAGGACAGCATAAAAAAAATTTCAAATAACAGAGAGGGACCAAAATAAGCCTCTGGGTATGTGTGTGCTAGTGGCAACCGAACTCTCTTTGCCATTCTGATTTGATGAAAGAAAGATTGTATAGCTATTTTTTTGGCACTGTAGTCACTGAAAGCTAAAGTTCATATCAAGTAGCAGGGTTGCTAATTCCATCATCATGTGGTTGATCCAGCTCTGGAGGTGTGGTAAGTGGAGGCAAAAAAGCAATGCAATGTGGTAGGAGCCACTGCATTGTAGGTGACCTCCATGCAGTCCACAGTCCCGGTAAACTTTGTTCTTGAAGCCACACCTGTCCTCATCAGTAGTGCATAAGTAAACGCTGTCATTACTACAGTCCCCTGAGTCCAACCATTAAGTGGGAATACTTTTTGTATGTGGTATGTCTGCCTGAGCTGCATAAGTGAAAAAAATACATGCAAAAACCCACAAAGTTAACCAGGAAGCCACTGGTTTTGAACAACTAAGAAATTTGCAGTCCTTATGGCTTTGAGTACATTATTGGTGACAACAGTAAAATACAGGGCAAGGATAAAAACAAAGCAAATGGACTAAATTTGTGAGGAAATTGACTCATGAGTAATATCAATTGATGATCACCACACAGCTGATTCTTTAAGAATAGTGAAGTCTCATCAAGGGTTACTTTGCTAAACTGACATAAACTAAGAATCAAAAATGGCAATGCTAGAAATAATGACTCCATTTGATTGCCACTTACAAATATGGCAACAATATAATAAAACAATTTGTACCTGGCTAAAGAAATTGTTCATATAGCTGGTGCAATAAAGTACAGTTTAATAAGATAACTAGTAAGTACACAAAAACCAAGTGATGCAACATATGCCGAACTAGTGTATTTGTACATTTCACCTCGAAAACATGTGAGATTCCACAGGGGATTAAATTTGACTCAAGAATGTACAAGTTAATGGAAACTGTGGATGAGTTTGTGGCAGACCAGTGGTTACTGCTGCAGGACTGTATGTATTATGAGCTACTCTGTCACAAATGCTGAGAGACAGGTTGGGTGTGGAGTGAGCCATGACAGAATTCAGTGGCAATTGCTGTCAGAGTAGGATCTGACTTTTGATAAGGTACTAAAAACTGCCCAGGCTATGGAATCTGCTCATAATGATGTTAAGGAGTTGCAGGCACTTTTCACAAAGGTTACTGCTGGGGAGACAGTGCCCAAGAGCCCGGTTTGTGGTGCATCAGGTGTATACCTCAGAATGCAAAGTATAACAGAAGGAGCTGGTATGTCACTAGTGCAAAGAATCACATATGGCAGCAGAATGCAGATTTGTTGAAGAACTGTGTTACAAGCCAGTAAACAACCAGGAAACCTAAAGCAATAGCCCATATTCTTGCATATGGCATATAGTAATGTGTAAACTGCATGAGCTCCTTGGTATACACAGCCCTGGTATATGTAATTTCATTATAACACAGCTAAACATTTAATACAAGCTGTTTCCACAATAGACACTCCACTGTAATGCAGGGCAATAATGCAACATCAAAGATTCATCAGTAAAAAATTAAGAAATTTAAAGTTTACGGGTCCTGTCAGTAGCTTCTTCCATACTGCCTTGCGATGTAATACTGTGCAGTATAGCAGACTGTAAGGGATATACTTTTGTAATATCGTTATTGTATTATGTCTCATGTTCACTTTGTTTCTATGCATTTGTACAGTGTCTTCATTTTAATTTAATGAAGTGTCATCCAGAAAAAATAGGGCAAAAATATAGAAAACTATAGAAAATTTATGAAAAAATAAAAAGAAAGAAGGAAAGAATAATATGTGTTAGTTTACTACACTACTTTGAGCTTTAGCTTTTAGAAGGCTAGAAAAGTACATAGGATAGAAAAATGACTGCCAAGCTACTTCCCACCTCCCCACAACATAACTCAAAACCAAATATTATTCTCGTCACAGTTTTTTACAGTAAACTGCCTTTTTTATTTATTTTAAATGGTAATCTTTAACTCTTTTGCATAAATGTCATTACTGAGTGAAGAATGTATGACACAGAATGTAGAATACCCTGTCCTTCTCCATCGCTCACCTTTCTGGACAGGTCTGACCTCCCTGCTGTGAACAGCATGGCTGGTGCCCTGTGATGTCAATGTGATGCTCTGTGAGTGTGATGGGAATGCATGATTTTATCATTTTAAATAGTGTAACATGGGATCCCATGTTATGCAGTTTTGACTTGCACAGGGTTTTCAGCAACAAATGAAGTGCAAGAAATGGGCTTTACAAGTTTCCCAGCCACAGAGGACAACTGTATGAAATGCTACACTCAAGTCCAACAACATAATAATTGAGGTATATCCAGAATTAGATACAATTACAATATCATTAACAACACAGGGCTTTAAATATGTTATGATGATTGAATTTGAGAAGCTACAATGTTTTCAGATTCAGGACTGAAACATTGGATTAGAAATAGGTCTATAATTAATATGTTCCTTATTGTCTAAATTTCATTTCTTCAACCGAGGTCTAATGACAGAGGCTTTAAAAGCATTTAAAGCACTACCATTAGTAAGAAAACATTAATATCTATTGACAAAAATCTATTGATCTTTTGTTCAGTACTTTGTGTCACTGTGTGAGATCAGCAATCTATAAATATGAGTTGGTTTGAATATTGGTTCAGGGAGAACAGATTGAATTTTTTTTATAATTTTGTGGGGATTGAGTTTAAAGTACAGCTGGTAGTTTTCATAGTTTGCATTGAACAAATTAGTGCAGTACTATCTTCTAAAATAATTTAATGAAAATGATTTAAACAGTGCCCACAAAGCATACTATTTGCAAAACTAGAGCCTGAACACCATACTCAAACTGCACCAGGGTAAACAGTATGATTGATTGTCACCCATGTTCCGGACCTCGCCCTTCCAGAGGACTCGCCACTCGCACCTGTCCCTTGTTTCCCATGTAGGTATAAATACCCGTGTCTCCCAGTAGCCGGTGCGAAGTATTGCCCATGTTGTTACTGAGCATACCAAGCAGTTCTCTTGTTAGTCAAACTCGTTGCCAACCCTTGCTTCCCCTTGACCACCGTTTTTGCCTGACCCTTTCTTGTGCTGCACCGCCTTCTGGTTTTGACCCCCGTCTGTTTCTTGACCACGACCTTGGAACGTCCTTTACCAATACACGTCTTCTGACATCTTACGTCTGCGCCCTCACTCCAGTATTACATCGATATGACATACTTTAGGAATTAGGTTGACAAATGAGTCAAAGTTGAAGAAACTATTCAAGTTTTGGGAGAATCTCTCCTTTTTCTTACCCCAGGACAGTTGCCATGCAGCACAGCCAGGCAGAAGTGTAAATAAAAAAATCACAACAGAGAAGAGGGTGAAAAGACTCACATCCTCACAATTTGAAGCTGCCATTTGTCTAAGATAAATTATGCACAAATTTTTGTACATTCATGTAGAGGAAAAGGAATCATTGGTTTTTCTTTTCAGACTTTTATGCTTAGCAGAGATGGTAAGTGCAGAGATCAGCTATGCAGGTTAAACCCACCGGAGTCAGAGTTGTTGATCAACCTGCCTTCTGCCTTCCATTTGCCCACTACAACAAAAGAACACTCCCTGTTAACTGCTGTTTTGCACTCCATGAACAGCGCTGGTGATATGATCCTGGAAGAGCACACTTTGCACCTTCAGTGTTGGTGGTACTCTCAGAGGCTTGGCCTAGATCTGTCACTCTAATTTATTTGAGTCACTTAGCTCCCATTATGGGGTCTGCAAAACAAAACCTAAAATTATGTTCAGAGGGAGGTCCTCAGAACAGCAGTCTTTTACAAGGGGAGATGTCCTCGCAGCTGTGCTGCAAAAGAAAAACAACAAAAATATAGGCTTCACTTCCACTCAGTGACAAATGCAGTCAAGTTGGCATTGACAATAATGTTGACAGTAATAAAACTCTTCTCATAAGACTGGTGACAAAAGGCCATTTCACAATATGTTGCTTGCTGTGTGAAGGGAACTCTCCTTGAAGCCCAATAGTGGAAAAAACTGTCAAGATTCATGAAAGTAATTACGTATTTGCTTTAGCAGAGACTTCAGTGAAGCAATTACAAGGGTGAAAATCAGGTCAATTTTAAACTGCTCACACCAAAGACATACCAAGGCTGCCTTATTTAGAAGTTAGCTGTCATTGCTCAGCACAAATCACGTCACAAGGAGATTTTTTTTATACCAACATAGACCTTTCAGATATAAATTCTTCTCATTCTTAATGATATTATTTATATTTTAAGCATATCATGAGATGTCCTGTCCATCAAAATATTAGTTGTCCAAAAAACTCGAGCAGCAGACCATGAGGGCCCAGCAGGCCTGAAGTGCTGCAATGCCATTGCATTGTGAGAAGTGCAATATGATTTATAGCAGTTACAAGCAGCGTGATTGTTGTTTTTGTTTATACCAGTACCATTGCTTTGCAATAATATATCTTTTAACATCAGTTCCCCCTCAGTAATTTGAACTTATGACTTTGTTACACAGGCTGGTGTGCAGAACAAGGTGAGGCAGGACAAAGGGAGGTGGGATGGGTGCAACGATTTACTGGGGTGCATAACACAGGAATAGAAGTAGGGAAGATGGGAGGCTCACGGTGTGGGTAGGGTGCTGTTCACATGGGAATGGGACAAGTTGAGATCGGAGCTTATTTCACCTGTTCCCCTTTTTCCTTCTGCTCTTGATGTACCGGTACCTCTCTTTACTCTCTTCTCAGGCTTACTGGAATGAGAGTCTTTTAAAAAAGACAATGCAGATTACCTGTTGGCACTGATTAACTGGTTCCGCCCTCCGACCCCTGCCAAGATGCACAGCCCTTCACATAGTAGAGCCCCTGCCATCCTATGGTAACAAGTGCTCTCTCATGATAGCTACCATGACTGGAATACAAACATATCATGTAAACCAAAGAAAACTGATGTAACTCACAGCAGGAATGAGATCAGAGCTCCTTCAAGTGCATCAAATGCTCCTGGAAATCCTGCAATAACAGTGACATCTGGGACTCATCCTTGTGCATACAGAAAGTTGTCATCCACTCCTCAGTGACAGCCAAACCCCACATTCATACCGAACACAGTCGGAACACACACTGGCCTTTCTCTGACCTGTCCGCAAAACACCAACAAGTACACTCTTGATTCACGGATCAGTGTATGATCAACCTGTGCTTAGTGATTGTGGATTCAAATACAGGAGTTTTATGTACAGTGAATAAGACCTTCAAATAACGAATAGATGCTACGAAGACCAGTTAGTTTGAGTGCAACGACAAACAGGAGATTTGGGAACACAATGGCTAGAGGAGTTGGTAAAATGAAAGGCTTTGAGATGTGGGGGACCAAGGACTTGGGAAACAAGAAAGAAGATTTAATATACAAGGAATGCAGGGCTGATAACAAGAGCAGACAAATAGTAACAAAAAGCAACAGAAACTCAAAACAGGCTACAAAGGAGGCCCATAAGCAATTTCTCAGTTTTATAGGAGGGCTGATGGGCAGATTGAAGGCAGGTGCACACAGTCTTGTAGTCTTACTTGTAAACTTCGGAACTATCCTCAGGGGTTGTTACACATAAGGAATCAGGCTGTTTTTCTCTCAGCAAGCCACCAGCTTGCACATTAAAATGTACTGTATCATTCATCTTGTCACGGTAAGCTTAGTCTGTTTGGTCTGTTCTTTCAAAAGCCATCAAATATAAAATTGTGATTTGCATACAACAAGCAAAAAATGTAGTAAAACATGTTTAGCATTAAGCATATAATAACGAGCAGGTTTTAAAGAACATTTTGGAAGTTTCTACTACACTGGATTCCTGGCAGGTTGTGCATGTGGGTTTTTGCTCCAAATTTAATTGTTTAGCTGCACAATTCTGATACCTGATATTAAAAGATAGCTAGTATCAAAAAATAGCTGCTCATAAGTTACAGAACTTTGCTGCTATATATCAAGAGAAATTAATATAAAAATAGTTGGCATAATTATTGGATCAACTGAGTGTGGAATAGATTGACATGAAAATCAGCATATATTTAGCTTAACCAGTATCTTAGAAATTGTTAAGTAAAACCAGTACAGTGATGGCCCGCTGACTTAATCGCCTGATCAAGTCTCCTCTACTTTGTAATTCAGATGCAGTGGATGAAATAACTGAGTTTATTTCAAAGTGGTTTCCCACTGTTTTCACCACACACGCACGTGTGCAGGAACAACATTACTTACTACGACCAAGAAGGATTTCTCTGAATGCAGGCTAAGTGATACAATAATACTTGGATCAGCACTCAGAGATCATACCAAGAAGGCGAAACACTAACTACAACAGCACGAAATAGGGTTGATATAACATTACTCTAAATAGGTGCAGATACAGATAAAAATACAGCAGAACAGTAATGATCTTTTACTAAAAACACTTTTTAATCATAAATATTATTTATGTTCATAATTTACACATCCATAAAAATATCGAAGAAGATAACGGAAACACTCTGATCAGCAGTTAAAGATAATAGCAGGATGGATGGATGGCTACACTAAAAAGACTGCATATAATGGAAGTTCTCCTCCTCCTTCACCTCAGCTGCCTGGCATCCTAGTGGGGTGTTTTATTAAAGTAACTGCAGTAAGTGTGTCCATAGCAAACTCCTCCTTCTAAATTGTCCTAGTCTGCATCATCCTGATCCAGTATAACACAGAAACTAATTACCTTCAGTTGCTGGAAAACTTTGAAATGAAAAGAAACATGTAACATATGAAATTGATAAAGGAAAGGTTGAATGTGCTTGAATGTGGTCCTGGTCCCGTGCAAAAATACATGTAAAAATGTGCACCCACAAGTTGTGTGTGTTAGCAGTACAATGAGCACGTGCCAAGAACGGGTATCTCAAACCATGTGCAGCATATGCTGAATAACCAAAGGCAGGGGGGTAGTGCGTGGAAAATAAAGAAACGCAAAGGACCAGAGCATGTTGCTGAGGCCTGGAGAAATGCAAGGAGAATGAGGATTGTGACAGTAATCATAACAGAGAAAGGAGATGCACAATGACAGACACATAATAAGCTGTAATATTACAGCATGAGCATTATGAAATACCCCGACCCAGCAGTGTTGACTGTGTACATATCATTTTGTTTTTAACATCATGTACTCCTACCCTAATAATGACATTACAATGGTCTTAACTGGGTACCCCATTGCTAAGGTCAGCTCTGGGAATGGACGTTCCTCACCCAGCTGTCCAGTGTTGTGCACGGTACCATAGAGTGTCTTATCCTAAGGTAGTTACAAAACCCCTTCCAGGTTGCCATGGTGACATACAAAATTAAGATATCACAAAATTCTGCTCAGACCACAGAGTGGAAGATCCAAATTTAAAAAAAGATAACGGCTGCATGTGCTGCACATCACATTTAATGGCACTTTTCAGTGTAACGCATTCAAAATCCCCCTCTTATTTTCAGTGCCAGATGAAGAGATGATTAACTGCATGATTGGATCTGTGAAGTGGGCAATTTTGGAAAAGAGCTCTAAGCCTGCTCCCTCTGTCAACACACCCTGCGTTGTTGCTCTATTTGAGGTGCAATTTTTCCCCTTAGCACAATGTTAACATGGACCACGTCCTCAGCCAAGGTTTCAGATGCCATCATAGGAAGTGCTCTTTGGTCTTTTTTCACCTGCTGGTTCCCAGTGACAGGCCTGTTTACCATGTAGACAAAACAGATACAAAGGATACTGTGGACACACATCAACAAATCAAACACATGGACTGGATAAAAATGACAAAACTTTTTTTAGGGTCACCACTATACATCCAGTACCTTTATTCTATGTCACCTACAGTGTTAGACTCACTGTCCTACAACTGAGTAGATTCATACACACATGTACAGAAGAATATAACACACACGCTCACAAGTAGATGCACACACAAATATGTATGTCTTGTAGGGAGCATGGTGGTGGACTTCGGAAAATTATGACTCAAAGCACCTCTCCACAACACAGCTTTTATAAACACATAAGCTACAGGCACGTGGGGCATGCAGAAAGCTTCCCGATTTGCCCTGGGACTCACTGTCCTACAAGTGGCTAGTTAACCCCCAGCCCACTTTACAGACCCACCTCAAAATCTAGGCACACAACCTTCTTCACAGTTGGACGCTACAGTTAATTTACACTACCTCGTAAACCATGTACAAATGAAAAATATTTACAGTCTAATACCTGTTCCCCCCTCCTAAGCGGGAAGTGAATGGCATGGGAAATTTCTTTCTGTTTTGTTTGCGAGTTTGATGAGTGTGCAGTATGTAGTGCAGTACATGTTCAGTATAGCAAAAGTCAACTTTAAGAACAGTCGCTAAAATATTTCAGGAGAAACAGAAAAATCATAAATGTTGAAAAAAACTTTTTAGGCACAAAATAAAGGAAAATTTGAATGTGTACATATTTTTAGCTTTATGGGAGAAATTTTTATCCATGTACAAAATATTGGTTTGATCGAGTTTGATACAAAAAAGCGCCACCATTAAGTCCTGTTTGTTAGTTCCATGAAGGCCACGAAGCGCCCCCTAGTGCTCCTGTAGTGCCCTTCTGACAACTTCCCCTTATTCATAGTTTTGGTATATAAATCGCTGTAAAGTATCTGTGTAAGCTTCAGTTACAGTACTGGCTCTGTTTCATTTTATTGGACACATTACAGATTTAATTGGCTGTAAAAATGTTACTGTAGTGCAGCGTACAGTTCTGTAGTAAAACTATTACACTTATATTACTCTTGCGATTTTCCACACTTTTCACCATATCTAGATACCTCCTCCAGCCATATAATCCAGAAAATCAATGGTATACTGTATATACAAAAGAGCTGAAGAAGTGCAGGTAGACAGCCATACAGTATTAGAGTAACCTTCTTATGTTGTGCTATGATTACTAATGATAACTACTGAAGTAACTGTGTGGTATTTGGGGTTTATTTAGCATACTTACAATGGTATCTGATGATATTTGAGTATAAATGGTCATTTTGGGACTTAGGAACACGTACAAACTTTTACCATTGAAACTAATGATCATTTTGTGTTTTAGTTTATGAAAGTGTGTGTTTTGAAGGGTTTCCTGGGAAAGCAACACCTTTGTAAGGTGAGGGAAGCGTGTACAAGGATATTTTGCACAGAAGAACCTGAGAACACTGCCATTCCAAGTGAATCAACTTCCTTTATTCACCCTAAAGAGAAGAGAGAAGAAGTTAAAGGTAATAGATAATATGCACTAATTTAACTAAACTATCTGTTCACAGGCAGTCACTGTCACAGATAGAGTAACCCTAAGTCCACTTTCTTATTATACAGTACATCATTATTGACTCTAATGTGTCCTATGTATTAAAGTATTTTATCACTTTGCTTTTGTTCCTATTGCAGTATTTTAGTTGATCCTATATTTGTATTTAACATTCGTATGTATCATTTTTTGCTTTTCTTATGTGTAACTTTGTGAAATGCACTGTCTTCAGGCAAGCACATTGTAAAAGAATAAACTCGATTTTCAGATAACATAAACATGAGGCATAGTGGTTAGAACTAACTGGAACTGGTAAATCATTATGCACAGTGCATGAACATCACATTGTCCCTTACCTTGGACAAAAGTGTCTGAACTGTGAAATGATTTATATTTACGTGAACAAGTGCATTAAGGAATGTAAACGTATTGTTTGTGGAGAAATGGTGCCCTTCTAACATTAGGCCACCATTCAGAGAAGAAAATGAGGTCTAGTCATGAATGATAAAGGTCCCTCACCATCCTGATATCTCTGTTTAACACAATCTACCAAAAAAATTATTTAAAATTTGAACATGCAGCAAAGTGAGGGAGAAGAGGGCAATGTCTGATCTCTTTTCTTATACAATAGCGGGGCCGTGATACAATTTTACAGCAGGGGATAGCCCCTCCTGCTGTTACTAGTCTATCTCTAAATAGGGTAGTATAATCAGAAAAGTCCAACCTCATGGGTGTCATTTTAGTGAGCAGCCAAGAGCAGGAAATTGCAATGTGGCAAAAACTGGAATTTGTACTATAGCCCCAATGGTTACCACTGTTAAACAAAGGAAAAACTTACAGAAACAATTCATGTTTTGAATGCATTTGCAAGTTACCGTCAATTAAAAACCTTCAAAAGTTGAGCAAATTAATGTCAAAAAGGCACCTTTGACCTGCCCTGTTGCTGACAACCACATTAACCAATAAGAGCAATAACTGTCTTCACATGAGAGGACAGACTGGAATACATAGGCTGCTAATTTAATCAAGGACAGAGGCTTTGTCCTCTACCAACACCCCAGAAAAAATATGGATGATGCTTTTTTATTTATTTAAAACTCTCCAGAGTGGGTGCTCTGACAAGAGGATCCAAATCTTTTAATGAAAACAGTTACATGAAAACTAATGTTTTTTATTTATGTATCCCTGGGCATCACATTAAATTAGTCTAAGGCCTGAAAGGAGCGAGTATTATTTATTAGGATAGTCTGTACATTTTTTCTCATTTAATATGAGATGAAAAAACTATCTACAGATATCTAGAGTATCGGATCACTGCGTACATCGCAGAATGAACGTTGTGCTCATTTGCCTGTTGGTACATGGTCATCCAATCAAAAGGTTCCAAGGTAGTAGAATGAACTCCCTCTGTCCCTTCCCAGAATTCAAGAAGTTAAAACCATTTCTCTCCTGTTTCCCGACAGCTACATAAATGAGTACAAAACCATATACTAATGATTATCTACGTATTTGCTATTTGAACGTCGCTTCCATATAGACCTACTTGAATGATGTCTTCTAGTCTTACAGTGATTAGACAAACAATCCGTACATTGACAGTTCGGTGTTTAGAAAAAACAGGATTGACTGATTGACTGGCAAACCCTAAGAATGATTTTCATTTCTTAAAAATTGAAAAAAAAGGTGTTCCCTGGAGCTTCAGCAACAAGCAATAATAGACCTCTCATGCAAGCTGAGAAGGAAGTTGTCTGATGGTTAAGGCTGAGTACTGACCTGAAGGTTTCCAGATCCATTCCAAAAGGGGCCCTATTACTGTAGCCTGGAGAAAGGAAACTGATCCGAATTGATCCCAAAGAATACCTGGTTAATATGCAGCATAATCGGGATTTGTTTATAAAACACAGATGAAAAGGAGCACATAGCCATTTTCTCTCTTCACTGAACTGACCTTAACTGCTCATACAGAAAAACACCAGTAGGGGACGCAACTTCCAAACTTCTAGATTAATCAAGGAGCGCAGTATTTCTACAGTCCTCATCTTCCAAAAATGCAGTTCAAATCAATGAAATCTGGGATTTTACACAAAATACTCTCTGCTGGATCACACTCACACGGTAACCATATACAAGGGGTGACCAAAAAAGGCTAAGAATTCTTTTCAGTTCTGAGAAGGGAGTAAAATTCTTAGTATTAACCCTCATTTACACAAAGAACAGCCATTTCCAACATCAAGACCCAGAACTTAAATTAAGTTGATGCGGTGTGTGGTTGTGTACGTGTGCAATTTAGGTGCCACAGTCATCTTACTCTACTCATGGCTGTGCAATAAAATGATATTTCCACGTGCAAATTAGACGCAGTGTTTCTGCAACCATGTGAACATCCTGCTGTGGCAAAGTGGCAAAACGTATGAATTTGTCATGCATGTGTGTCTTTACCCGTCCCTGACATTCGTTCAGTTGGCGTTCACAGATAAATTATTTCCAGCTCATTATTCCCACAATCTTCGGTGAAAAGGCAAATGTTCTTACTCATGACAGTTTCATTACCGCATTTTACAGGGTTACACCCTTTAATGTGGTCTACAGGTCACACTCAAGCTCTAGTCATGCCACACACACCCTGGAAGCTGTGCTAATGGAATCTGGCCAGAAAGGCCAAAATGTGAATATGAATTATATTAAACATAAAAAGTCAATTTTTGAGCATATGCTTACTAAGAAATCACATTTCTCAGCTATCTAGTAAAAGTAGGGTGCTGCCCAAAAAAAAAAAAACTAGAGCATGGAAAATAATTTTCTTTGTAAGTGGGCCAGCAGCATTCAGGTTAAAATTTTAACAAGTATCTAAATATGTTATTATGCTTTGCTGCCTTTTTAAATGTATCCAACTTTTCCAAATTATAGGGCTCAGATAGCAAAAAATGTCAGATAATGTGGAAATGTGAGTAAAACAAACTGCTGGTTAAGAAATGCAGTACGAGTATGAAATAGATTTTTAATAATCAGAAACTAGGCTAAAATTCACTTAAAATTAGGATGTGGAACTGTTGTAGCTGCAGTCACTGTTTATAAACATTAGTGACTGAAGTTTGGGTGAAGGTTAGCAGCAAACAATAAGCCAATCACAACCAGCTGAAAGCATGTAAAAACACACTATTTACTGCCCCCCCCCACATCGTCTGCACTGAAGATGGCATCACTGCTGTTACAGAAATGTCCACAAATAAGCCATTCAGCCTTGTGTGCAGGATGGATCATGCTGTACTTGCATAGGGAAGCAGGCAAAACTACGTCACACTAGGAGACACATCATCATGGGACTGGGCAAAATAGCACATGTTTATGCACAGCACACCACTGCACATTATATACCAGGCAAATTGTCTATATCGGATAAAGTAAAATGTCAAATAATTGAGGGTTACATAAATGAAACTATACTATTTTAAGGTCAGGAAATTGGAGGTAAGGATATTCGGCAGTTGTGAAAAAGTCACTGAGTTCCACATTATTTTTTTGTTCATTGTTAGATAAATACATTTAACATTTCACCTGTGCCATAAAATGTTGCACCTGTTCAATGTAAATAGAGTCTAGGTAAGAAAATGTCTAGATTTATAATATCCTTTAATGGTCATTAACTGAACACCACGATTTATTGATATAAAGTTTGCCACTCACATTTTTGCTTGCAATACAATTTTAATTCAATATTGAATTTCACTAAGAACTAATTTGATTGAATTGGATTGAAGTGAAGCACCGAAATTGAGAAAATGTGGTAATATTAACAGTATTTCCTTAAAAATAAACTGCAAGATAAATGGGGCTATTTTGCTTCATTTTTCACAAAGTTGGGTGTTTTTGAATAAATTTTATTAGGTTTATGAGCAGCATTAAGACACAGCATACAGGCAGAGACCCTCATGTCACCCCAAACAGTCAGCTAGTTATTTTTTATTTCATGTAATCCAGTAGCAAATTGTTATATTTGGTACAAACGCCCCACCCATATCAAGGTTGGACAGCCTGAGTCTAGAGCTCATATTGTCCCAAACTAGTTTAAAGATCAAGGTATCTAGATTTTTAAAGAATTTATTCAACAGGTAATAGGGTAGATTGTGGAACAGGTATAGCAAGGGAAGTAAAATATTCATCCTGAATTTGTGTTTTCTAGCAAACAAAATGAAAATGAAATTAAGACGAAGCAATTGTGGATGTTAGAGTTTCATCACGATGTCGATCTTTGTTTTGCATTAAATGTATTAATATTTTAACTATATTCATTGTCCACCTGTCCATTGACCAGGATAAGAACATTTCTATCTGTCCAGCTATGAAATATTAAGCAAGTTACTTGTTCCTGCATTGGCAGGAAACCAAACCAGTCTGAGCCACTGCTGCTATACACTTATGAAAAGCTCCTGGCTGGCAATGCATTGATGAAACAATGAAAAGTAAAAAAAAACAGTGCAAAGGTCTAAAAATAAGGAACAAGTTGTGTTCTTGTGATGAAATAATGAAGTTTGACACAAACTGTAATGCAAACTGTGGCTAGACCTGTAGCACACCTCAGTGCCCCGTAATGTGCGGGAGCTCAGCCAATGCAGCCAATGCAACGCAAACAAATGCTGGATGCAGAGATAACAAGCTACCAGGGAGACAGGACTCACTCTGAGAATGTGCCCTATTAGATGCTAATGTCAGTGTGTTTCCAAACCCACAGTTTCCAATGAGGCCCCCCACAGGATTGCCCCATTTCTAATGGTTCCATACAGCAAAAGCATCCTGCTGCGTGCGGAGTTACCAGTGGGTGAATAATGATTATCTGCGGTTATTTTAGCTGTGTCTGAGCGCTGCATGTTCTGCAGGTGTACCTCCTTTGCCAATGTAATATCCTCAGCTTGATAAAAAATATGTGTCATTTTTGGAATCAAGATAGGGAGATAAAGGTAAGTTCAGGAGTGGACTTTGTCCACATATTCCCCTTAATGCTTCTTTGGTCATCCAGCTGCTGTATGCAATCTTTCATGTACCTTTATGGAAACAGTGAAGGCAGCACTGCAGGTGTACCTGTGAACATCAAAAGTGAAGAAAAAAAACACACTTTTTTTGCAATACAATTTGTTTTTGCAGCACAGCTGGAAGATGCTTTCTTTACGATATGTGAATAATATTACAGTCAATAGTTATTTTTAGGTAACTTTTTGTTTGAGATTTAGGTTGCCAGGTGATTTGTGCAAATACACACACTTGAATGTTTTACATGTACAAATTTGTTAATTTATCTATTCATTTATTTGACAGAGTTTTGGGCTTCTTACCATTCTTCCTTATGCTATTCACCCCTTTATGCAGCTGGGTAATTTGTACTTTATCAATTCAGGGTACATGCCAAGAGTACTATCAGAGGATGGGTGAACTGTTATTCCATTTGATTTATTTTTATGTAGCACACTTTTCACTGGAATGGCATAGACCTCTAAAAATGATACAGGGAAACAGTACAGATCCAATTTTACATGGTGTGAAAAGCAACATTTATAGACAGCAACTGGCTTGCCTTGGAGTTATCTAATGAGAGGAAAAAAACTCCCTAGTACAAGGAAAGGGAGAAAAATAAGCCTCTTGGACATTTTAATGTCATGACAGGTGGCTAGTGTGAATATGTCAACAATAAATTTGTTGTCCAGATTAAAACTTGCTGATTTTCTTAGTCATGGTATACAGGTGTACAGTCATTGGCTCCTGGGAACAAAGTACACTGGTGACACTGCGGGCCTTCAGATAAATTTGTAAAACTACGCCATACAGATTATTACAGTATATCCAGTATTTTCTATTACAATACACTGTACAGTACTGTATAGCATTTATTTGGTCATTTTTCAAATTTATTTTGATTTTTATTTGCGCTTTGTTTGTTTAGTAGTAAATGCTTCAGATAAATTTGTTAAAGCAAATTTTTCCTTTACACCGTTATTTAGGTATCAACTAACAAAAATTCAGATACTGAGTGTTCAGATACTGAGCGATTGCTGTACTTCATCCTCATGATTAAGTTCAATATAGTGAGGTTAAGATTCAACAGGGCTGCTTCAGTCAAGCCAGACTGTATTCAATCAGCAAAATCTAATTTTCAGTTAAACTTAGTCAATTAGTTGACAGTTTATTTTTGGGTGATATGCTTGTTTGTAACTTTGTTACTTAAATAAACAGGCCTATACTTTAAGAATAGAGTTTTATAATCTGCTCTAAAATTAACTGAAAGGTAATGCAGCAGTTTAAGAACTGGTGATATATGGTCATATTTCCTAGTTGTAATCATAGTCTTAGAAGCATTTAAATGAACTGCAGACTGAATGTATTCTGATACAGAGCACGACAGTAGTCAGTTCTTGAGCCAAAAGCAAGAACTAACTTTGACAGAGCTAGCTATCAATTTGAACCCGCTATCTGTGGTTAGTATTAATCTTGAAATGATAATATTTTATATATGACAAAGACTGGATGCCCTAGAAAAAACCAACAAGTTGTCCTTGGAATGGCATTTTTCTCTTAAAACTGTTTTGACTTCAAGCCCCATCATAAACACGTCACCAGAGGTTCCAAAATACTGGAAAAAAGTGCAAAAAATAAGAATAACACCATGTTCCAGCACTGAGAGTGATGATAAGAAAGAAGAAAAAATACTGAGTACAGCACTTATTCTCTGAATGCATCACATTCTATTCAAATCAGATAAAACTTTAGAAGCTTGATTTCATTTCTTGTTTCAAAGTCAGCAAGGATTTTCTTATTCAAAAATAAAAGCTGTAGTAAGTTCCTGGCAAGCATGTTATTGTTGCTAAATCCCCTGAAGTTCCTGCTGCCTCTTGTTGACTACATATAGGGTCCTTTCAGGAAGTTCTCTCCCCTATTTGCATCAATAGTGTTAAAAGAGACGTGACCATTGTCACTGTGATTGACACTGGCTGTTGCCTTTCCTTGTTTTTAATCTTTTTCAATCCACATCATCTCTTTGAGATGATCTTTCCATGATTGTGTCCAAAGTATGATCATCAGACTCATTATTGGTGGCTTCTAAGGAGTTCTTGCTTGATTCTCTTCTCCGTGTTTCACAGTAGGGATGGTGTTCTTTCTTTGAAAGCTTTGTTTTATTTTTTCTGTGAATAGAGTCGGTGTGATTTACCAAAGAGGTCTAATTTTGTTTAGTCTCTCCAGAGGTCATTGTCCCAGAAAGACTGTGGCTTTTCAACATGTATTTTAGCAAATTCCATTCAAGTTTTTTTGTGTTTCTCCATCTTCCTGGGTGTTTTACCATGGAGCCCATTCTCATCCAGACAGCAACGGATGCTCTGACTTGAAACTGTTGCACCTTGAACTTGAAGGTCAGCTTGGATCATTTTGATGTTTTCCTTGGTGCTTTCCCCACCATTCGAACAACCTTTCTTTTCAATCTTAGGTCAATTTTCGTCTTGCAGCCACGTCTAAGGATGTCGTCTACAGTCTGTCACACCAATTTTCCTTGGTGAGGGTAGTGTTACCAAAAAGAGAGCACTGGGCCCACAGATTTCTTGAATGGTAAAGTGGCAGACACAGGAATATGGTGCACATGCAGAGTTTAATGTTGGTTCATCAGTACGTGCTAAACAATATTTCATGTTTACAGAACCACATAATTACATTAATAATAAACAACAAATACTGTACAGCTGCACATCTTCAACCACCAGATTGACACATATCACCTTTTGCTTCTCTGTTTCCCTCTCTCTGTTCCTTGAGTGTACTTATAATTCTGAAGCTCCATCCAAAAAACCATTAACATCAAAACAAATAGAGTCTAAAAGGGCACAAGCAAAAGCATATGAACTGTGAAGCATTAGTGGTAGATTCCAAAAAGAAAGTGTGAAGGAGCTGGAGTACAATAAAGCTAATTCAAAAACATGGCCTCTGTTTGGCAGTATTGAAACAGGAGTAGTAATGAACAGTAGAGAACCAGCAGGAAAAATTTAATGTATTATGGAAGAAGGAAGGGTAAGTACTGAAGTACAACAACCAAACATTACAGAAACATTTACTGAAATTGTACACACTGACTGAATAATGGTGGTGACATGAGTGTGCACCCACAAACACAGTGTTGTGGAGTTTTGGTAAATGAGTGCTGTAAACAGTTGGAGTGTTGGGACAACCTAGGCTGTCACACAGTCTCATGAGCCTTAAACATCTTGATACTATTGACAGTAGTGGTCACAAGAACATCAGGCTTGGTGGAGATGGTCTTACAGCCTTTACATAATCCAAGCTTGGCTGTTACCTTCTTTCTAACCTCCTCAGGCAACACTCTGCTTTCATTTTTCTATTCCATGTTTAATGTGATACACACAGTGACACAAAACAGCAGAGCAAAGCCTTCTCTATTTAAATTGGCTGAATGCGTGATTATAAGATTTAAGACACCTGTGGTACTAATTAAAGCAGAATGTTCTGCTTAAAGTTTCACTAAAATACAATTTTTTCTTAGAACTTCTGAAGGGTATGACTAATATTTTTTAGGCCATTTTAGAATGTCGTTGTACAGTAAGCAAGAATTCAGTTGCTTCCACAGCTTTTTTGTTTTATTCCATTGTAAACCAAAGAAATGCGCATATATATATATATATATATATATATATATAAACAAAAGATCTTTTAATGTCTATAGTGTTCAGGAAGAATGGTGCATTATTTGAATAAAATGTAAGGGTACTGATAATTTTGGTCATGTCTGCATTGATTCTTGACTGAACAATTCTGATATTTGATGTTGTGATGCCGTCTTTCAGTGATCATCTAACATGTACATCATCTCTAGTCTTTGATTTTGATAAATGTTATTCATTGAAATTTTGCCACCAGCATTATTTAATTGGTCAAATTCTGGACCTCACCAAAGACACATGTGCACAAACATGTTCAGCAGAAGGCCCAAATCCCTGTTCTTGTTCCCTTAAACCAAAGGCTATTCCTGTAATGATGCAAAAAAATATTATATTCCAAAAAGCCATGTTGAAAGGAATATGAAGATGGTTCCAGACTCTCTTGTGTGTCCAAAAAGCCCCTAACACCCTCTGGCTTGTGCTCACACTTTCAGACATGGACTGAGTGGAGATAGGCTTCTGCATGTCTCTGATAACATGGAACATGGAAGTGACGCTGTCTGGTCTGTTCCTGACTGCCAAGCCATAACTTTTTCCTTTCAATTTCAGGAAAGATGTCCCAATAACTTTTACACTGAGAAATCTTCTTCCAGCTTATCATAAAAATACTTGGCTGCCCCACTTTGCATAATAGCAACATCAGAATCACAACCAGTCACAATGATCACGGTTGTTCAGCGCTCTCAAACCATTGTGTGGAAACCCTAGAGGCTGTGTGAATCCTTCTCGCATCTCTGCTTTCGACTATTTGGATTCTGTGACCACAACAGATTGAAACAGCAACACACCCAAACTCTGCTTTTGGGGAGGCGAGACATTCAACATAGCAGGTAGGTACATCCAACAACTCCCTCACTGCACAAGTGACTGGTTAATGAGTTATACAGACAATGAATAAAATGAATAAATCATTGTGCGACTTCAGAACAGGTCTGGTGTGTGGGGTGGGTTCCTGGAGAGTTCAAATTGACATTCAGACAGCTTAACCACTGTTGACAGCTCAAGCACGTACACTGTCATGAGTTCTTTCTATTTGTTATGTTAACACATCACGTCTAACACATTGCCTGCTAGCATGACTCTACATCTACATCCGTCCTCACCACGTAAAGTCTCACAACATAAGTAACAATACTATAAACATTGTACATATAATATATTCACGTTATGCTAACTTTTAAATTTAACACCACAACAGCTTCTGCATACACAAAACTGTGGCTTACTAACTCACATTTCCTGGTAACACAGACACGTGTGTGCACAGTATAAATCATACAGTAAACGAAAAAATTCACCTGCCATGTCAGAATTATACCAAATAAATGAAACACAAAATTAAAAGCGCAAAAAAATAGCATCCCACGTTGAAAGAGATGTGAGCTTTGTATTTTTTCAAGATCAATATTTCCATTTTGCTATTCGCCGAAGACACCAAGGTTTGAAGATGCCCTTTGAAGGTTTGACGTGTGTTTACTAGTGGCAATGAAAATGCTTATTTTAATGGGAACAAAAAACAAGTTTTTGTCAGACTAGTTCATACCCTTTGCCTAAAGCTTTAATGGACACCAAAATCAAAAATCCTATTAGCAGTTATTATTGATTGACAATCTTCATTTAACAGCCGAAAGGTAGTGTGTCTGAGCTGCAGCTCAACATTAACGGGGATGCCTGTGAAACTTTGTGTGTTTTTTAGTTAAAAAAATTGTTTCAAATTTCACAAAACCCTTTTCAAGGTCATAAATACATCCACGTGACTTGCAACACAAAATGAAGCGACTCCATCGTGCCAAATAATTAATTGACAATAATTATTCATTTAATTCGACTCGACTTACTAATTTAAATATAGAAATCGCAGGCAATCACTTGGTGTGATGAATTACTTGAAGAGGATGTGATTCCATGGTGGGAAGTGCTGTATGAATCAGCCATCCATCCATTTTCAGTAACTGCTTATCCTGGACAGGCTCTTGAGACTTTGGAACCTATTCCAAAAACAATAGATGCTTGGCTATGAAACTGGATGGGAGGCCACTCCATCACACGGTGACCACTCACACACGATGGGTGGTTTAGAATGACCATTTATCCTGAAGTGCACATCTTTGGACAGTGGGAGGAAACTGGAGTATCCTGAGGAAACCAATGCAGACACAGGGACAACATAAAAACTCCACACAGAATGAGCCAGACTGAAACTCCTGCCTGACCAACCCAAGTCCTGTGCAGCAACGAAGGTACTTGCTGAGCCCCCTTGCTGCCTGCTATATAAGCCAATTCAATTCATTTTTCTAGAGTGCTCTTCCAACAGTGACACAGAGTCCTGAGCAAAGGATCAGAGACATGACAGAAGCATATATAACAGATATAAAGTAGATCAAAGTAGATAGATCAAAGATTTGCTGTACATTTAATGGCTATAATACATTTAATGGCTGTAATAACCACACGAGCTAGAAAAGCTATACAATAAGTCATCTGGCAACTGAGGAGAGCAAAAAACTCCCAACCAGAATGTGAGGGAGAAAAATAAATGTCAGTGAACCTGGCAATGAAAAGGTCCTGGTCATTCTAGGTCAAAAACAGAAAGCTGGTGGCTACACCTGAAAGAAAAAAGACTACATAATTGATCATGACATTACTATAGTCAATCTATGTTAAAAGTCTCATGTCCAGATCCAAGTATGCTGATCTCATCTATTCTGGCATGCAGTCATCAATTCCCATCAGCATGGAGCACCAGGTGCCACAGCTGGTCACGTCAAACTTCAAACACACTGTAATGAGGGGCACCACACAGTAATGAGAAAAAACAAAGAACAAAAGTGGGTTAGATACTAGTGACAGCCAGTAAAGAAAGGAGAGTTTTACACTAGGATACTGGATGCAGATGAGCAACATTCAAGATTCAGCATTAGCGAAGTTGGGTATGCCAACTCAAAAAAGATGAGTCTTAAGCATGGATTAAAAGCCTGACAGAAGGGGCATGCCTGACAACATCTGGCAGACTGTTCCAAAGTGTAGATGCTCTATAGCTAAAGACATGGCTTCCTACTAAAATCTTATTAAGCACCCAGACACTTTAAGATAACCAGCATCTAATTCTGAAACACAATGTTCTGGAACATAAGAATCATCAATCTCACTAAGGTAAGTTGGAGCAAAGCTGTTTACTGTCTTATGCATCGAGTAAGATTTTTTCAATGTACTCTGAATGTTTCTAGAACCGAATGCTGCAACTTATTTGTTGTTATATGGTGGTATTTTTGCACTTCTGACGATGATTGATTCTTTATTAACTGTATGCTGGATATGGTCTGGTATAAACAGCCCAATAACAGATCCTGCTTGAAACACAGGTGTAAACCAGCTTCTCATGATCTTACATCTATAAGAACTGGCTTAATTTAGTGATGCATTTCTCAGCTGTAGGAAGCACAGCTTAATCCTAATCATTACAGCAACATGATAAACAGTTATTGGACAAGTGTTTGTCTAATAAAACACCCAAATTTTTACCAGGCCAAAATCAGATTGAAAATTATCTATAATTAAGGTAATATTGAATTTGAGAATTTATAGTCTTTTCTAAGATTTTGGACAAAAATGACAGATTAGAGAAAAGTTTGCAATTATTTAATTCATCATAGTCAAGATCCTTTGTTTAGCAATGGTCCAATAATGGCAGCTTTAAAAGGATTCTGGACACTACCATTAAATAAATAAGCATTAATAATATTAATAGTTGGTTCAGCAAGAATGGAAATTAAATTTTTAAGTCAAATTTAGTAGACATTGGATCTAAAGGAGAGCAAGTAGATTAGCAGATTTCATATAGCGCAAATTACATCTGTAATATTGTCTGTAGTCATCAAAGTAATAACACATTTTTATTTTCCATACATTGCAAATGGAGAACCAGTTGATCTGCTTACTGGAAAAATAGTGACAACCATCTGCACAAGGGAGGACAAATGATCACAAACAGCTATCCAGAAGCATAGCCCCTGGTCAATGGGAATGACACATCCCTGTCTGTAGTATCCAAGTGATGCTACTATTGTCTACTGAACTTACACTTTTACTCAGCTCTAAGGTGACATCATGTTCATTGGTCTGCTAATTTTTTTGTTAGTGGTAGGCAGTTTCAGTATAAAGGGATTTCTTATGCTTTGTCCCGTGTGAACATTGACATTTTGAAAAAAAATAGGAATATGAAAAGAGGTGATAATGCCTGATTAATATAAACTACATAGTCTGATTAGTAAAGCCTTAAAGAAGTGACACGGGTGCAGACAAGCAAGAGTGAGGTATGTGTTGACTGCTACATTGCTATGTCCACAAGTTCAGTTATTAAAACTGCAGTGTATTCTTCTACATTCCATAAGTTTGTTGATGTTTGAACATAATACCTTGACAATAGCCAAAAAATAGAGACTATTATAAGACCATCATATTTTGCTGGACTTGGTGACAGGAGTGCTTGTACCAATAAACTAAAGCGTATTAAACGTAGTCAATATAACTTACTGCTACTGTCAAGTTGTAGCCTAAAATCCTGTTGGTTAAAAATCTGTCTGTTAAGCAATAAACCTACTTTAGTAAATGACATGACACTGAGTAACAAGTCCAATCTCTTCTTTCTGACCAAAACCTGGCTCAGTAACTCTGATATAATACATTAAAGCTGTTCCTGTTGAATATAATTACAGTTTTTCTATAAATTTTATTCTGTATATTGTACAGGTGTAATGGTGTTCTCTTCAACAAAGAAGTACAGTTTTACCCCATTATGTCAACCCTGTTATCTCGAAAACTTCACATCTTATCACATGCTGTGATGCAATGGATTTCTTGCAATGCTGTTTCCCCAGAAAAGCCACTAACTTCACCTCACACCCTCACCATGCATGGAGTATGTCACCTGCTATGTAATTATACCCTGTTACGTCACCATTAACAGCTAACAATAGCCTCTCATGCCATGCTAACCATCTGATGTAGGCTAATATGTTCCAACATGCCCACCTCCACACGCTACCCACTGAAACTGACACTATACATAGGATATAGCACAACAGTTGTATCGCTGACAACAGGAAGCAGATGGGTGCAGGCAGAAATCACCGAACTCGGTTTATTGTTGAAGGAGAGTCCAAAGTCGTTGTCACAAAGCAGGCGTAGGTCAAAACCGGAAGTCAGAACAACACTGGCATCTTGGCAATAAGGGGTGAGGCTTGATCGGTGGTCAGAGGGAAGCAGGGGTCGAATCCGAGAAGGGCTAACACTAGGAATGCTCGGTACGCAATGAGAGAACATTGGCAATACTTTGCAGAAATTGTTGGGAATCACAGGTGCATACATACAAATGACGAAACAAGGCACAGATGCACAGGATTAGCGATCAGAAGGATCAGTGTCTGGAGCAGGGGGCGTGACAATAGTACAGTATACAATACAGTAATTGCTCATTATTCAATCTCTCTGTATACAAATTTTCAAAAATTAATACCTAGGTATCAGTATCCAGATGCAAGCTTTGCTACGCATGTTTTTATATGGAAGCTTATCCAAAATAATTTTTTCATTAAAATAATGGAAACTATGCATTTGGTAACCATGTATAATCTACATAATTTTCTTTTGATGTATTAGCTCTAGATCTTAAAAGGAATTTAAACATAATTATATTGCTTGTCTTATGCCCAGGCCATATTCCTTGTTTCTCACTGAATTAAGCACCTTTTTAACCCGTTTAACCATGACATGGTAATTTTGATGGGTAATTTTAATATCCATATAGATGAAGCGTCCAGTATTAGTAAAAGTTTTATGTCCCTTTTTGATTGTTGGATTTCCTCAAGTTAAAGCATTGCTGTAATCACATACTCAACCTCATAATAACTTACAGTGTTCATATTTGTAATGTAACTATTATTCCTTTTCTAATCATTACTTGCTAGTCTTTGATTTGCACCTGCTGGTGTCCCTCACCAAAAATAAAATAAAAAGTAAAACTGTGTGATGTTTAGATGACAACAGTACCAAAATTAATTTTATTTAGCTGTCCAGTGTTCTGAGTCACTGTGTAAGAAGAAGCACTCTATAAAAATAAATGTAATTTAATTATATCACAGTTTTGCATACATGCAAGATACAGCACCTGTGAGGTGGCTCTACTAAGCAAAGGGCCAATGAAAAGGTATTTTTACAACTAGACCTGATTTTTTAAATGAATAATTCTAGAGAAGTGTGAGAATTAGGATTAATGATAGCCCTATTCCTACTTTTGCTAAGACCCCAAAACCATTAAATATGTCCCTACACAAGTCATTAAGAATTGAATTTCTTATCAGACTCTAATCTTCTACAATTGGTTAATTCTGTTCAATATCATAATAACATCCTATCATACCATTATGATCCTATTTTACTTGACTTGAAACTGAACGTTAACAGGGACAGGAATGTTTAACGTTTCAATAATCCCTCATTAAACAATGGAACATTTTGCAAAAAGAATATATTATGGTTTCTGGGTGAGAATGATAATGATGTGACAGACTCTGTACTGTGGGAGTCAGTGAAAGCAGACATCAGGGGAGATATCTCGGACCAAACAGGAAAAAATAAACAAGACACATCAAGGCTGATAGCCTAATAGCAAAGTCTGAGGCAAAATATAAAATAAAAATTTTCCCAGCAGTTATTAAGAAAATTGTGGCACTGAAATTTGAATACACCATCTTCTCAAAAAAGTTACCAAACTGTTCACCTAGATTAAAGAGAGACAACTGAAATTGAGGGATAAACCCCAAAATTGATTAGCTTAGCAGTTAAAACAAGCTCAAGCATCCCAAGACACACACACAATGTGGTCTGAGGCCAGAGATGGAGACTTAACAGGTCGAAAAGCAATCAACAAATCCTTCTGAAAATATCTAGACTATACTGATCTTGATGATATGGATATGTTTCTAATATGTTTAAATCTTCCGATGTTATGCCCTGACACAGTTGAGACGTTAGGGTGAAATAATAAAAGTAGTCATATACCCTCTCCTTTAATCCTTGATATGATAACACGCTGAGCAGCTCAATCCAAATTTCCTTCAATTATGTACAAAGCAAATATAGTCTTGATCTCCAAAATAAGACAGGACCCGGTATTGGTTTCTTATTCCAACTCAGAAAAAAAACTTATCACTAAGATTCTGACAAAGGGACAGCAAGATCACATATGTTTATGGAGTCCATGTGGGGACATTTTGATGAATTTCTTTGGTGATCTTTGGAAAGGTAAATTTTTGTGTTTTGTTGCTCAAAGAATGCATTGTTAAAATTGTATTTTATGTCATCATGCAGTGAATGGTTTATTGAGTGTTTTTGCATCAAAGAACTGTACAACTTTTTAATTGTTACCAAACAGTGCCTGCATGGTGTCATTTTTAAATGCATTGCACAAATTTGCATGAAGCAAATGCCTGTTTGACTACCAGGCACACAATGAGCTTTCAATGAAACTGAATGGTCATACATGTTTACATCCCTTAACAGGTTTGGATTTGGAAATAGAATGGGCTACAGCATTGTGGGACCAAAATTTGATATTGCCTTCCAGGAATGAACAACAACTGTTTACCTTGGCCTCTATACTCAGACATCCTGGCCTTCCTTTAGAGTTTATTGTGGAGTTGGATGCAACTGAGGTGGGGGTAGGTGCCATATTCTCCCAGTGGCAGGGAACCCTTCCACACTTGCATCCTTGTACTTACTTTTCTCATAAATTTTTCCCTTCAGAGCATAATACTCATGTTGCAAACCATGAAATGTTAGCAAAAGAGCTAGCATTAGAGGACCACTCACCCTTTTGTTGTGCTGACCAATCCTCATAAGCTGGAATATTTGAAAAAGGCGCACTGATTAAACCCTCCTACAGGCTAGGTGGGCTTTGTTTTTTATTTGTTTCTAGTTCAGAATGACCTACAGACCTGGTTCCAAGAACATAAAGCATTATGTCTTCTAATGCAGCTATGACCCCCCAAGAGGACCTATTCCACAAGAAAAATCTTCCCTGACTCCTGCTTTATAGCTCATGTGCGATAGGAATTATGAGATGACCTAAAGGTGCAACAGCCTGAAGAATCTGGTTCCTTAACCTGTCCTAGGTGTAAGGAATATAATCCTACTCGCATGATGACAGCATTGCTCAACTGGATACATAACTCATCCAGTTCTGCCCTCCCCCTGGGGTAAGGAAAATACTCCATCTCACTGAACAGCAGATCTGGTGGCTGAAGTTACTGAAGATATCATCTTGTTTGTGTCAGGTTGTGAAACATATGCTCAAACAATGAGAACCACTGCCAGATTCCTACGCGTGATCACATGGGTCGGGTCATGGGGACAGGGACACTACCATTGTAGTAGCGGTAGACCACTTTTCCATAGCCTGCCAACTTATACCCCTTAGGTGATTACCTACTGTAATGGGACAGCAATACTAATCTTCAAACACGTTTTCATTTATTTAGCCTTGCAGAGGATATTGTCACAGATAGAGGTTCAAAATTCAATTATAGGATTTGGAAGGCCACACATATTGCCATTGTTTAACAAATGCAGAGCAACAAAGGGTACATTTTTTCATTGGTTCTGGTTTTGCCAGAAGATAAAAACATTTTGGTGGCACATATTTGACTTCCCTTTAAGGACATATTGAGTTATGTGGTAGCCAAACCCTCATAGGTATTTTAAAGCAACTGAAAATCACTGTGACAAACATCAGGTACAAGCCATCTCACTTTGTATGGTGACAGCAAACAGGGTATTAAGATAAAGATAGGCACTGATTTCACTAAAGTTATCCTGATTTAGGCTGTGCAGCTATATTTGTGTGCACAAGCTTCACACATTCTTCATCACTTAGTGTCTTATTGGTGTGAACATACTTTTTATATGATTCTCAACTTCTGGTAAACAATGGGACCTAAGTATGTGACATTAAGACATAGAATTATTTTATACATTTATTAAAAAATATTATTGGCATGCTTTAAATTTGATTTTTTTTTATTATGGCAGAAGTTATGTGAAGCTTTGTCTTTTTATTACACTTTTGGCTTATTGTTCAAAGTTGTTTCTTGTGATCTGTATATGATCCCCATATGTGAAAGAAAATTAAATACTTCACATTAGTTGAAACCATGGCTATGGATATTAACTTTAAACTTAACATAATTTTTATGATCAATATACTGACAGCCTGGGCCATATTTCTCCTTCCTCACTGAATTTCATAACTTTCAAGCTCATTTTTCATTACTCAAAACTGTCACGCCCCCTGCTCCAGACTCCGCCCCTCCTGATGACTGATCCTGTGCACCTCTCTGTTCCTTGTTTCCCAGTAATCCCCGCGAAGTATTGCCCATGACTTGTCTAAGCATACTGAGCGGGTCCCCTGTTTGCCTCAACCGATATTGACCCGTGCTTTTGTCTGACTATTGCCTACACCTCATCCTTGCTTGTTATCTTGCCTGTGTTGTACTGACCACCGGATTCGACCCTTGCCTGTTTTGTGACCACGCCTTAGGAACCTCCTTCCACAGTAAACAAAGATCGTCAGTTTGCGCCTGCACGCGTCTGCTTCCCAACACCGGCGTTACAATAACAAAATAATCTGATTTGAATACAGTATACATGTGTATGTCTCTCCTAAATTCTGTTTTTAAATTTTCACCCAACGTTTTACCCGCTCCTGTACATTCCCATAATCATATGCTTTGTTATAAATTGTGATTTAGATGTTTATAATTTGAGTATAATTCTTTTAAACAAATCCATGTCCAGTCATTACCTACTAACATTTGATATTCACCTCCCAGTGTCACATGTCAGTAATAAAGCTAAAACTCTGCGACAGCTAAACAGCAAATACAAAATTTATTGATTTCGTGATGAACATGGGCATAGATCAACTAGTTTTCCATTTTACTTCCATGGTAAAACACACCTTAGACTCTGTGGCTCCACTACTAAAGTTACCTTACTTAATACTAATGAGTTACATTTATTTTCAAGCCAAAATGTAAACTTCAAAAAGGAGGATGTGCCTATAACTATATAACTATAGAACACCTAAGCTGTGGAACAGTCTGCTGGATGTTGTCTGGAATGGCTCTTCAGTCTCAGCTTTTAAATCCAGACTTAAAATTCTGTTTGCTTTGGTGTATCAGACATAACTAATGTTGAACCCTGCTTGCTGTATCCCTGCATCTCATCTTCTGTGTAAAATTCTTCTCTCTTTATGTTATTAGTAGCTAACCTCCTCTTGTATTTAAAACTGATGTTTAATTGGTACCATGAAGTGACCAAGGAGCCATCAATAGTGGAGAGTATTTGAGCTCATATGACAAGACTGGCTTTAGCACCAGTGATCAACACAGACACTGAACTGTTGACTGCATGGAGTGATGGACAGTATTGGCATACCAACACCATGATGTCAAGTTATTAGCATCTAGTGACTGTACCAGTGTCAAAAACAGTTGTATAGTCTTAAGCTTACTTTATACTTTTTCTAGCTATTATAGTTTTTATTTCCATCATATTCATATATTATATCTATACATTTACTCTATACCTCTTATGTGCTTCTGCCATGTGTCTTTGAGGCTTTGTTCAGCTCTCTATGTCACTGCGTGAAAGGAGCACCCAATAAAGATGAACTGAATGTGTAACACAGCATTTCTGCAATGTTGTCACATTTTGGAAGCAATAACTGCAAGAAAAGCACAGCATAATTTTCCATACTGTATATTAGCTCAAAATGTGTATTGATGTGTAAGGATAGATGCCATTCTATTGTCTGAATAGCTGGGACCGCGTTGCAGTTTGCGAATATCTAAGTTCCGTCAGAACATAAACCATGGAGTAACTGATGTACACAAAGCATCTCTGTGTGGCACCTGAGGCCATATACCTGTAAATGAGGTGGTTTCTGGAAGTGGCTGCAACCCCCTGACAGGAAACACTAATAACAGTGTTCCGTACGTCCGCGTGGGCCTTTGAGCCTGTTGGCAAGCAGCTGATTGGCAGAGTCGCATGGATGTTTGAGGGATCCTATTATATGTGACCTTAGTTTTCTCATCAGTCATACTTTTCACGCAGCTTACATTTATATAGCTACCAATATTTCCATCTCCTGTGTGGCTGCATGTTTCATATTAGTGAGTGGAGCAAGAATAAATTCTGCACAGTCGCAGACAAAAGCAAAGCACTGACCCCATATCTGAGCTGTTCCACCATTAATATTTATACATAATACATGTAGGTAATATGTCAAACTTATGCGGGAGAAGAGGATGGCCTACCTGTCAGATCTGACTGACAACTAAGAACTCAGGCCGTGCACACACTTCCTGAAGTAGACGTGAATCCTAAAAGACATTTCCATTTGGCTGGTAATAAAAGTGTCTTCACTGCTAGCTAAATGGCTTCTTATTACAATAAATGACAGAGTGACAGTGTGACATATAAATAACACTTGGTTCTACATCTCTGACTGAAACCAAAGACGGTTGTCTTGCAACCCATAACTAAGTAATGTCACTGCACAATGAATTCAGTTCATTTATAGTGTCCTTCACAGCAAATTACCACAGGGCACTTTGCGCTATAATGTACACAAAGCAGTACCAGGGAAAAACTTTGACTCTGATTGAAGACATGCCTTGTTATGCAGATCTGCAGGGCAAGTATCACAAGCTACTGATTATTGCAGAATGTAAGTCAGCACATCAAGGCAATACTGAACCTTCTGTGACCCCAAAGAAATGTTAATATGACGCAAATTAATTTTGCCTGCTTTCTGTGGGAAGATATTATTCTCAGTTCTCTACCTTTCTGATCTATTAATCATAACCTGGTTTATCCTGGGTTCCCTTTTCCCAATTTGTAACAGTTCCTTTGTCAACACACACAGTCTCAGCAGTTCAGAGCATCTGAGGAGGCTTCTTTGTTGTCCAGTAATGTTCAATAATATTTATGCAATTGGGCTGGTTTGGAGCAAAGGGCACAGCACCATGCAGGTGTGTGGTACAATGAACCACACCAGCACTCAGACCTGCTTTTGAAATCTGAACTAAACAAAACCTACTGCGATACCTGCTTTAAGAATCTAATTAGGACTGGAAAAAAGTCCCACTAAACAAATTATTTCAGAACTGCACACAAATGCAATCTATTGCAATCCTTCCAAAAGAGCCATCAGCCAAAACCGCAGTGTTTTTAACCCATCTCAAATTTAAATCAGGGCAAACGAAGAGTCAGTTTTTACAAAAAACACACTTCACAGCGGCAAAAAGAAACGTATTTCTGCTCTGTAACAGCCTAAAGTATTTAGCTCTGGTACCCAACTTACTACTGGAAGTGCAATAAACTGAAATTCACATTAATTCGAGCACACGAGAGACTTTAAGAGTATGTCTGTGTATTGGTGTGAAATAATATACTGTCTATAATCTAATCAGAAATAAGACTTCATTCTTGTGAAAATCATCTCACCATGTAGACCATATTCTTCCTTCCTTTCAGACTCTGCTGATGAGCTCTTGCTTTTGATACAAGAGGTTTTAAATATGACACATTCTCTAGATTCAGGCACTTTCCGTAATAAATCTCTGTTGCCTAATTAGCAAGAAAGCAGCTGTACCTTTTGTTCATCTTCCAGACAGTAATAATTTTGTACATTTTTTAATCAGTAAAAATTGTTAAGATTACACACAAGATTATTCAATCAGCACATATTAACAAACTTGTTTTCCACAGTTCCTGCTGTGCCAGTTCTCCTGCTATTTGTTTGTCACAAGTGAAACAGTCCTGGCAAAGTTCCACAAAGAATTTCATTAAAGAAAACAACTTAATTTGACTAAAATAGAACAGGTTAAAAAAATTCTACTCACATAATTTTGGAATCTACAGGATAATGTCTGGGCTGATTTCTCAACAAAAATTGCATTTGCAACATCATCATGTTCAAACATTATTTTGTTCATTTCAATTTCAGTTTCTTCACTAATTGATTTTTTTTATATATAACCCTATGGATTTTCACTTACGTTGCACCTTGAAGAGTTTTGCATAAGATGCTGAATGTGACCCAAACAACCCGATTAACCTGGAACAAGAATGGGACAAAATCAGTAAAAATGGGACAAAATAAGACCTGAGCAGTGTGCAAAGGTGGTAAATATTTCCCCAAATACTTTTAACTGTTATTGCTGCAAAAAGTATTCACATGTGGAGACTGAATACTTACACAAAAAGCATATTTATTTTAAAAAGCCCTAAAAATATCTTCCAACATAAAAATAGTGTTGTCTTGAAATACTGACCTTTGAATTTCACTATTCTGAAACAAAATGTGTCGGTCAGCAAAATTTTATGTATCATTTATACATTCACTGACCCCTAGTAGAAACCCCTGTACACCTGCTTGTTCTGGCAATTTCTAATCAGCCAGTCATGCGGCAGCAGCACAGTGCATAAAATGACACTGATATGGGTCATAAGCTTCAGTGTATTTTCACATCAAACTTCAGAATTTGGTGAAAATGTGATTTAAGTGACGTTAACCATAGGATGGTTTTTGTTACCAGACGTGGTGGTTAGAGTATTTCAGAAACTGCAGCTCTCCTGGGATTTTCACACACAACAGTGTCGAGGGTCAACACAGAATGGTGCAAAAAAAAAAACATCCAGTGAGCAGCATTTCTGTGGGTGGAAATGCCTTGTTGATGAGAGGTCAGAGGAGAATGGTCAGACAGGTTTCAGCTGACAGAAAGACTACAGTAACTCACATAACCACTCTTTACAACAGTGATGGCCATCTCTGAACATGACGCATCGAACTCTGACTTGAATAAGCTACACAGCAGAAGACCACATCAGGTTCCACTCCTGTCAACCAACAACAGGAAGCTGAGGCTACAGTGGGCACCAAAATTAGACCAGTGAAAATTGGAAAAACATTGCCTGGTCTGATGAATCTCGATTTTTGCTGTGATACGCAAATGGAAGGATCAGAATTTGGCATAAACAGCATGAAGCCATGGACCAAACCTGTCTTGTGTCAACAGTTCAAGCTTTTGATGGTGGGTTAATGGTGTGGGGAATGTTTTCTTGACACACATTGGGCCCCTAATACCAGTCGGGGATTGTTTGAAAGCCACAGCCACAAATTGGTTGCAGTTTAACTATCTTCTATTGGCTACTTCCAGCATGATAATGCACCATGTCACAAGGCATCTCAAACTGGTTCCATGAATGTGACAATAAGTTCAGTGCACTTCAATGGCGTCCACAGTCACCAGATCTGAATCCAATAGAGAACCTTTGGGATGTGGTAGAACAGCAAATTAGTGGCATGAACGTGCAGTTGACAAATCTGCAGCAATTACATGATCCAGTCAACATGGACCAGAATATATAAGGAATGTTTCCAGCACCTTGTTGAATCCATGCCACCAAGAACTCAGGCTGTTTTGAGAGCAAAGGTGGCTTGTGCCTGGTACTGGTGTTCCTAATAAACTGTCTGGTGACTGTATGTCAGTAAAATGAGAAAATTGGTTACAGAACTTTTTTGTTTACGGAATACTTTTGCAAGGCACTGTGTAACACCGGTAAGCCATTGGTCATCACCCTCATTGATCTGTCAAACTATAACCAGTGTCTATAAAGCTATTGTGGAGGAAAAGGAGGATGAAAAGGCTGTTCCATGGCCTCCTCTTCCCTCCAAAAACCCCCTGCTGTCTGTCAGACCAGCTCCCAGGAACTTTAATTGTCAATCAGCACGGTGGGATATGTTCAAATTACCCTCAGCTGCCACTTGTCTTTTTCACAAAAAGACAGATAAGATGTGCCTAGACGACCCACAAGCCCGGCTGCTTACAGCCTGAGCAGCAAACACATATCCATATGATTGCTATTCTCAGCCATCTTCCTACAGAAGTGGCCAAAGTGTTTTTTTCCGCATTCCAAAGCTATGGCTCTGCTCCGTGTGGCTCACATCACCCCACTGTTGTTTTATTCTTTTTTTTCTTTGCTTTGAAGTTTCTTGTTCTACTTCCTCATTCTTATGGTCATGTTCACTGGTGTTACCACCTCCATCTTGCCTGTGTTTTATATCAGGGGTTAGGGTCAAGGTTCAAAGTGAATTTATTGTCATTCTGCAATTGAACAGATGTAAAAGAGGAATGAAATGTTGTTTGTTCTGGACTTGGTGTACAGTACACTTAACAGACAAACAAGAAACACACACAACATAAAAAGACCCAGACAGATTGACGTTGGGGGGAGGGTGTTGTTAACCATGTTGTGCAAGAATAAAGTTCATGTTCCCACAACTTTGCCTTCTGAGCTCTCTGTCCGTAACACCGCTGACGCGGACTGTTACAATATCTTTAGCGGTAAACAAGCTGCAATCATACAGCAATTTGGTGCATTATAAACAGTGAAAAAACTGCTAAAAATGCACAGTTAGAAAGAATCTCTTTATGGTGCTCTTTTGAAGTCCTTTGACTTCTGCGAAGACTCATGGGCTAATGCAGTACTTCTGCTCTGGTAAGTTCTCATCCTACAAAAAATGACTTTCCATATTACCATAATAAAACCTTACATCAAATGTGGCATCTCTAAATTCATATTTTTATTACAACCTCCATGTTTATGTTGGATACTTACAATATCTATTGTAAAACATATTTTAAATGAGAAGAAGCAGCTTCAGTTTATCAGGTTTTAAATAAGTCTGGGTTTGACTTGTTTCATTAGTGATAAGGAAGTTTGAAAACTTTGCTTCTGGTGTCATGCACACATCTGTGTGCTGTTAAATTTTTTATTAGACACTAATTGAGTAAATATGACATGGAGAAGCAGCCAAAGAAACATGGGTCAAACACCAGCATCACATAATGGTAATGTGCAAATAATAATCACAGCTGCTGTGTATCATTGTTATGAATATTATATAGGTGACATTCACACAATATACCATCTGTCTATCCATTCATTCATTGTCCTTAACTTTTTATCCTGGTCAAGGTGACATTAATCCAGAGTCTATCCTGCAGTCACTGAGCATTGGACTAGGGACTGTAGCCTGCAGGACTAAAAAATTCTTTAAAAATGTAGTAAAGTGGGTGTTTTTCATAGGTGGTAAATTGTGAAATAGAGCTGCGTCAGAATAGGAAAAATGACCACATGAAATTTTTGTTTTTTAATAAGTCCATGGCAATATTACATATGTATGAGAAGTAGTCAGATGTGCTTATTTGTTTTCAAATGTTATATCTCACATGTACAGAATTCACAATGAAACTAAATTGCAGGGTTCACAAAATATACATATGAATTTCAAATTTCAAATTTCAATGACATTTACATTAATTTCAAAATTATTGTTTTCTTCCCTGGTTCTATTCCAGTTAGATTTATTCATTTTTATACTAAAGATTAAAATGTTATGATATGCATTAAAATATTGTTAGCTGTTCATGACATTGCTCTTGTGATAACACAAAACTGTGATTAAGGTTGAGTAACAATATATTGAATATTTCAGTTAATTCCATCCTGAGCTTTCAATAATGCATAGTTTCTACTGAAATTCTTGTGTCACTCAAGAAAAATATAATAACATCTTTTATTTTCAATATTTTTAACATAGAATGCTAAGAAGTGGATGCTACAACTGTATGACTGTTCATTTCATAAGCATTTCAATGTGCGATTCTTGATTGATAACAGAAACAAGATAAAACTGTAATGTAAAAATTTTAATGCAATTTATATATATATATATATATATATATATAAATTTCACACTCATTCAGCATTCTACAAACAGCTACAAAATTTTAATGAATCCTAGAGTAATTATTTGTTTCTTAATTTATAATTGAAGGATCTATATGTGTTTCAATCATTTGCAGATTTATTAGCAGGATAATCCCCAAAAATGGCAGCAAGTGCACAGCGAAAGCTACAGCAGCCAAACTGGAAAAAAGGTTTATAGAATCCCTCCCAAACTACATTTGCAACATCATCATGTTCAAACGCTATTTTGTTTATTTCAATATCAGTTTCATCACAGATTGAAATTACTTTTTATATAACCCCATGGATCTCCACTCACATTGCACCTTGAAGAGTTTTGCATTAAGTGCTGAATGTGACCCAAATAACCTGAATAACCTGGAACAAGAATGGCACATAACTTGTAAGGAACATAACTGGAAGAATAACAATTAGAAAATATTTTTTCTGTTTCTGTTCTGTATATTTCTCCTATAAAATTAAGGCAATTTGATTTGACTAACAGTTTATGATTTCTGCAACCCTGACCAGGACAAGTGATTAATGATAATGGATGGATAGTTGATTTTTAAACTTGCTGTGTTTGTATGGATGATGCCATGTGTTGCTTAAGGAGCTTCTCTACTTCCTTTCCCTTTTATTGGTAGAAGCAAGAAGCATCTGGCAAACCCCCATTGAATGTAACTGACAGGAGTGTGTACATAAAGCTTTATTTCAGATTTTGATTTATCAGAATGTGAAGTCAACTATTGAGCGTTTTTTTGTCGATACATAATTAAATACTGACGTTTAGAATCATTCCAATATATGAATAATTAATTGTTCCTGTGGAATATCACTCACTATTTTTAATAAACTCAGAATTTTTAGTAGTGTGCTGTATTTCACTTAAAAGCATTGTGCCTGGTACTTAACATATATACAGTAATATAGTCACAGCATCTAACAGGAAAATAACTGCCAGTTACTCACTGCAAACCTGTACACAGCACTTAACTGGCATGTGACTGACAGCTATTTGCAACTTTGAATATAGTAGTAATTTACTGGATCACAGCAACCGGTTGGGTTCTGTCAATTTAAAAGAAATGGTTTTCCACTGTCACTGTTTTTACATCGATTAACTGTACAAGAAAATATACATATAATTAAAGACCACAGTTGGTTACTGTAATCTAAAATGCAATAACTAACAGGCAACTTAATGCCTGTAAATTACCATCAAATTTCAAGATAATTGTTTACCGTTTATTCCTGAATTTAAACATCTGTTATTATATGGACAACCTTGTGCTAGATGCCATGAAAATTTGTAGTTGACCACTGACCCAGAACCATCCTTTGATGCACACATCAAATACATCTGCAGAACAGCAATATTTCACATCAGCAATAAAGCCGAAACAAAGCCACTTGTGCCTCAGCCAGATGCCACGAAACAAATGGCTCCATTTTGTTCTTCTACATCAGAATACTCTCATTGTGGTAAATTTTGCAAAGTCAGATCAGCTATAGGAGATTAAATTTGATCTTGGTATGCTCAGATGGACTCTCTCAATCTCCACTAGTGTACAATAGATGTATATCACACCTGGCTCCAGATCAATGTTAAGTGGTCCTACTCCATCACCACCTTTGAGACATCATTACCGGCATAATTTACCACGCTCACATTTTTTTTTCTAATTAAATCTGTAAACACAACACTGCTGCTCTCTTGTCATTTCACCAAATAATGGCTTTCTCTTTTTAAAAAATGAAATCCTTGGTTCTCAATGGTTAACTATTTTTGTCTGGAAAAAAGGAAGCATGGTGGCTTAGCGAATAACACTGTTGCCTCATAGCACCTGGGCTGGTCAGACCTGAGTTTGACTCTGGCTCAGTGTATATAAAGTTTGCATGTTCTCCCTGTGAGAGGTTTCCTCCCATAATCCAAAGACATGTGTTTCAGGGTAAATGGAAACTAAATTGCTGGCAGTGTGTGCATGTGTGTCCACCCTGCAGTAGACTGGCGTGCTATCCATGGATAGTTCCATAGGCTTTGGACAACTGTGAGCCACCTCAGGAAAAGCAGTTCATGAAAATGGAAGGATGGATGTTCTTTTCTACAATAGGGTGGTGCAATGAGTAGGATTCAAGTCCAGGCTGTTTGTGAGGAATTGGCATAGTTCCTACAGGTGCTCTGGTCTCCCCTTAATCTGAAGACATGTGTTTTAGGTTAATTGATCAGGCTAAACAGCCCATCCTAATCACCTCATCTGGGGGTTGAGCATGGGGGCAGAAAATTTATTTAGTCCCACTTCAAATCCTTGCACAAAATAAATTCTGTTAAACTCCTTGTAAAATGACTGATCTTCTCACTCTGAATGGCATTCCCCTAATGAATGCCAAATCTGGCCTGACCCACTCTAATTGTATGTACCTGTTAATAGCAGCTGACTTCTTGCCACTTGGAAAACAGAAAACAAAACATAACAAGCTTTCTGCAACATTTAAATGTAAGACCATTTTAAAAAATAGCATTTTATTTTTAAATGCTGCCTGTTCAGAATGGTCTTTTTGTATGATCAGTCCTAACATTTACAAGAATGACCATTAACCTAGAGTGCAATTTGTTGTGAATATTTTATCTTCCTAGGGTTTTTATCTCCCTGTTAGTAGGAAATTATACTTTCCTTTTTCAAACAAATTCCCAGACATTTCACTGCCTCCCTGAGCTTATCTGAAAGAAAGGAAATGCTAGTTTCCTCCATCTCCAACAAGCTTAAAGCAGCCAAGATGTACAAAATGTTACTTACTGGTAGTGCAGTGCAGTAACTGTTATTGCCTGCCAGTTTTCCAATATGGAAGTGAAATATATTAAGATAGACATTGCAATATATAATATATTTTACATGGAAAGTATCATTCATGTATACATTTATAGGCTGTATTTTTGAACCCAGTTGTTAAACAGCTTCACATTTTTAAAAGTGTGTTTCTGCTTTATATGTGGTTGTGATTCTCATGCCTTTGGGCTTTATGTTTAGCATACAAGCAATTATTCTGTTGTGGAAGCTTTATACACCTTTGACATTCAATGCCCCCAAGCAAGGCTAAAAGCAAAGGCATCATTTTAATTTATTCTATTAGGGATTACTTTTCCCAAGGAAGGAAACATTGCACAGTATCACTTTGTAGGGCTATTATTAAAACACAACCCTTTAAACAGAATGAGCCAGTGCTACCCCAAACAAGATGTTGAACAAAACATGAAAAATATGGGCAGTATGACCTTTGACAGACTGAGAAAAATCACAGACAACTTCATACTTTCCCTGCGCTGACGTTTGTCCGAACTACTCAACATAAAAGGCCTCCCACAAATAATTGTCATGGCAACAAACAGCTAGCCTGTGGGGGGTTAATAAATCAGGCAACAGGTGCTGGGAATGAGGGGAAACCTGCATTTCAATTAGAGTGAGGAGCTCTTTATCTCAAAAACAACCCAGGCTGCAGGAGAATGTGAGCCTAAAGAGCATCATTGAGTCATTTGACTTGTTCTGGAATTGCTCAGCACAGCTCCTTCCAGGAAGATACTCTTAGATTATATCTACAAGTATCTACTTAGAGTTTAAGTTCATGAACAATAAAGGATCTCTTTTTGATGTACCATGTTGCTCAAATTATTATTAACTTTCAAAACCTCATTAATCATTACCATTAAATGTCAAATAACTAACTTCTTTAACCAAGACAACTAGCAAAGCTGTAATCCCTCAGTATCTGAATATATGTTCCTGAAAGCAGGTCAGATCCGAAAATTTTGGAGCCTGAGTGTCTATTTTCCATTAAATGGGGGCAAAATACAAAAAAAAAATTAATAAATTTATTGAATTCTGTATTGTTCTTACTTATTACAAAACTGCTGCATATATTAGTTTTTACAGCTGCTTTCCTAACTTAATAATCATATTTTTTTTACTTTTTTGGCATGTCATTTATAGTAAAGAACAAAAAGAGAGGAACTGTGCATTTTAAGAACTTTATGAAAGTATAATGGAATTCACAAAATGTTAATAATTTAATGTGTTTGAGACATCACGTCTTAAATTACTGGTGAAAAAAAGGTTTCATAATTGAAGGAAACATTTTGACTTAGGTGTTAATGGTTGGAAATCAGTTTAAACCTATGCCACAAGTACATTTTTTCATGCAGGACACAGTTTTGCCAAGTTATCAGCTCCTTGCTAAGAATATTAATGGCCCAAAACTCAGAGGAGTTCAGCTACAAAGAGGTTCTTTGGGATCTTTGTTCTGTATAGGAATCACCTTGTAAACACCTTCATTCAAGGTGTTTCATCTTATTTTGAGTTTGGATCAAGAGGATCTCTATCCCACTTGACAAAAATCTAATAAAATATTAACTTAATGTCTAAAAATTCCTCAGTATATGACAGATGTTGGCCATTTGGGGCTGTCCTCAATGGCACTTGTGAAGCAGGGCGCAGAAAGAATTGTCTCTAAGGTGGACAAAGTGTGAACAATTTATCTTGTGATCCACAAACAGCAGTGTTCCTGCAGGGCACTTCGGGTGAACAGTGCTAATAGTCAGCTGGATTTTGGAAATAAGCCAGAAATGTTTTCTCACCATTGATCAAGGACACACACTTACGCACGCAGAAACACACTGTAACTTTCAGTGCTGTACTCCAGGCAGAGGCTCTCATTGTCATGTCATCATTATCGTGTGGCAGTGGCTGAGGTATTGATCACAACCGCATCTTGATCAATCATCACAACTGCTGTTCCTTTTCCATTAGAAGGAAATTAATCTGAAGGGGTTTTTCTGTTTCGCTATATTTTTTCAAGGGCTTTTACAGTGACAATTTGAGCCAGTAGTGTACAGTATAAAGTTGCTGTTTATGAACCTGTATTTTTATTGGTATTTATTCATTTATCTGACAGTTTTCTCAAGGGTAACTTTGTTGTTTAAGCTGCATACTATGTTTTTATTCAGCTGGGTAATTTTTAATGTATTAATTTAGGGTAAGTACACTGGTAAAAAGTACTGTATCAGGAGGCAAAATTTGAACCTCTTCTGTTTTAAGTGGAAAATATTAGCTTTAACCACTACGCCTCTTGTTGCCAATCTGTTAACGTGGTTCTCAGCATGAATCTAATGTTCTAGGACAATTCAAACATGAGGCTGTGCAAGTCCAGAAAAGAGAACAAATTTAATGCACAACATGAAGTTCTATTCTAATATTCTCATTTGTAAGGATTCGTGCAACAGAATCAGCTGCACCAATCAGCTTTTGTGAATGGATGTGATCTTTGTTTTTCAATAATTGTTCTACAGCAAGGGAGTCAGAACTTTTTTGTTTTGTTTTCTTACACCGAAACATTTTGTCTAAAAGAGCAATTGTTCTCTTGTCTTCAACCCATTTGTTAGCAAGAGGAAAAACGTAAATTTCATAAATCACTGCAGAATGTGGTTTTTATGTTGCTTTCCTGGGCTGCTACATTAGACCAATGTTGTCACAGTCATGACATTCTTCAAGAAAAAGGAGCTTTGTTTAATGTCCCAGCAGGAACTGCAATCCAAGATGTCAGAGAAATTGGGCCCTCATTGTTGGGCCCGTTCCCCAAGTGTTCTTGCCAATCAAAGTGTGGAACCACACAGTCGGAGAGAAAAGCGACTGCGAAAAGCTGGTCCAGCTGAGACACGCTATTCCCCTATGTTATTTGTTAAATGGTTGAAGGTCCCCAACTGGGAGAGAAAAGCACGATGCCGGAGCAACCATGTTAAGCCCTGGACACCCGGTCGGGGAAAACGGTACAGAACCAGAAGATGAAGTATCAGATACTGCTTCCATAGGCATAAGTGTGTACACTATTGAATAAATCCAGATTATTAATTCACACATACAAATAAATATATAAATAAGATTGTTTCATTATAATGAAACGTCTAATATGAACTCAGGTGTTTCATTTTTTCAGGGCTTTCTGAGAAAATTTATGAACTTCTGAAGCACACTTATTGCTCCCACACATATGCATCAGATTTCCTGGATGACCTTTATTCTTGCCAAATGGCTCTTGGAGAATGGCAGCGCAGGGACAAGGGCCAGTGCTTTTTCAGAGTCCTCTGATCTGACATTCAGTGGCTTTAAAAGAACTTGCTATTCAGTATGTGGCAAGACCCACTGGGGTACTGTGTTGCAGCTTATAATTGATGATACTCCTCGTTGTCCTTCTTGTCTTTAAAAAAAATTATCATACTCTGTTACCTGTTGCAAGGCTTTACAAAAAAACATTTTATTTGAATTAATGATGGTATATTAAAACTGACTGAGTGGATGCAGGTATAAATACCCATAACCAGCAAGAGTAGTGTCATGTGATGGGTTCCTGCAATAGTGGCCTCATACAAAGATATTAATTATGAAAATCATATGCACAGTGTTGAAGAGGGAATTCAATGGTGTACTTGAAGTGTTAAAAGAATGACAATAGCACTGTCAGCCTGGAAATATAGCAGAAAAGCACTTCTTGTGTAAAGGTGCTAGAAAATTGCTTTTTTTGGTCTCCTAATCAACAGGTTGAATGCAGAGACCAAGCCTGGTAGCAAAGTTTGTGCAGATGTGCCCTCTTGCCACAAGCTGCATTCTGAAGGAGGGTGCGACTTATTTAAGCTTTATTATAGGAGTGTGGTGCCATGAAAGGGGATGGGAAGGGAAAACGTGTGCACATTCACTGATGTGCTTCTGAGCTGATTGTAGTGTCAGATGACAGCTCTCTCAGTGCTACATGAACTTCTGCTGAAAAACAAATTGTAACAGACAGATTTATACATCCTTAAATTTCAGCTGCACTTATGGCCCCCATTGGAACTACTGTTAATAAAATGCAATTTTGTGTATAATATTGTAATCAAGGTTTTATCTTAGTATGTCAGTTTCTGTAGTGATTTTAACAACACAAATAGGAAACCTTTTATACCTTGACATTAGTTTGACATTTTTAGATATTTATTTTTACAAATATACTGCGTGTAGAAAGTCACCAGCTTTTTCAAAATGTGTTCCTTTCAATGTATGATGATCCAGGGTCTATCTGTTTTTTTATTTACACAGTAATCCACATTAGCCAGGTGAATCTCAAATTGTAAAACATTCAAAAATTTAAACATTACAATAGTAAAAGACCTTATTTATATAAGTGAACACCCCTCTTACAACTGTATGTATAGCCTTACTCAGTTATAACCAACTGAAAGATCACAAAACAAATTAACTGACTGCCATCTGTGATCAGCTTATTAGTTTAGGACAAAACCAACTGTTTCCCCTTGGATTTCTTTGAATGGCATTTCAAAGCAAAGAAGTGCTTTGGGCAGAAAGGTGCTTCCAAAACAACTTTGAGATAAAATTGTGAAAAGGCATATTTCAGGAGATGGGCACAAAAGGATTTCAAGGGCTTTAAGTGTCCCACACAGTAGAGTTTAGTCAAGACTATCATTAAAAAGTGAAAAGCATATGTCACCTCCTACACCTTGCCTAGGTGAGGCTGTCCCTCCAGACTGGAGGACTAAGCAAGAAGGAGACTGATCAAAGAGACTACCAAGAGATAGGTGACAGTTATGAAGGATTTATAGGCATTGCATACCAAAAACTGTTTATTTGCATGAGGCAACAGTATCACAAATCGGGTCTGTATGGGAGGCTGGCAAGATAAAAGCCACATAAAGTCTTGTTTACGTTTAACTGAAAAAAAAAACACATTAAAGATTCTGTTATGCTATGGTCAGATAATAGATATTTTTGACCTAAATGTAAAATGGCAAAACCCCCAATACATTTTACTATCCAAAGAACACCAGAGTAAACCACAGTAAACCACAGTGGTGGCAGCATTCTGCTGTGGGGGTTTTTCTTCAGCTGAGCCTGGACACTTGTAAAGGTAGAAGGAAAGATGGATGGTGCAAAATACAGGCAAATTCTCAAAGAAAACCTGCAGTTGAAAAAGAAACTGAAAAGGGGGAGATGGTTCACCTTTCAGCATGACAATGACCCAAAGTGCACTTCCAAAGCAACAGTACAGTGGCTGAAGGACAGGAAGGTGAATGTCTTTGAGTGGCCTAGTCAGAACCCTGGCCTAAATCCCATCTAAAATCTTTGGAATGACTTAAAGAGGGCATTCCATCAAAAATCACCATGCAATTCGACTGAGGTTGCACAATTCTGTAAAGGGGAAAGGGTAAATATTCCTTCCATCTAGGTGTGCAACATTGGCAGACGTATTCAAACGGACTCAATTCAAGTAAAAGGTACTCCCACCAAGTATTTTATAAAGGGAGGTGTTCTCTTATTCAACCGATTTTTTCTACTTTTTTCAGAAAATGTCATTTCTTTTCTCACTTGGATGTTGTAGCATGCAAATTGTAAAAAAAAAATGGGGAAAATCTGATTTTATTTGTCTTTTGGGCTTCAGGGCAACAACAAGTGGATATTTTGAAAGAGGAAGCTGAATTTTTATAACCACTATCTTGTAAAATACCCTTCTAAATTTCTAGAAAATTTCTGTCGTTTATTGGTAGATTCAGTTCTCACAATAGCAATTATTCTTACCAAATCCCAGTCACTGATATCTGTCATAAAAATATACCTTCAATAAATATGTTCCATGCGTTTTTTACATGTTTCAGAATCACTGAGATCTGCCCCATATTTTCTGTTGCACATTTAACTGCATAAATATGGTAGACAGTTTTATTCTTACAAATAACAATAAACACAATAACAACATATCGATACCTTTACGAGACACCAGTGGTATATATCATTTCCCAAGCACTGACAAAAGTGCGGCAAAGACCCTGTATGCTGCACACTTCTTGTTCAGTGCGTGTGAAGTGCTTTATCATTGGAAAAAAAAAAATCTGTATATTTTGCAATATCTTCCTGAAACGTTTTAAAATACACCACAAAATAGCTGTATTGTTATATGACCTGTTTCAGGCGAATTAAGCACCTCTTCGGTATATTATTAATCACTAAAATAAAGCAAAAAATCCCCCAATGTCCTATTTTACATGTGATATTTGAAAATATACACGATTTAATGTAGCTAAACATAAATTGTGATTTTTCAAATATTTACAAAACATTTTAATATGAGTTTTTATTAAAATACATCGCTAAATAGTATGAATATTTATTACGATATATTCTTATTTTAGCGGTCCTTTTCTCGAATAACTGAAAGTAAAACTGATCATAATCTGTGAGCAACGGTGCCACTCAAGTAACGTGTCTGATCTACATGTTAATAAATCTATTCATTGTATTTATTAAAAACGTAATAAATAGAAGTTCTGCCAGAGATATGAGCAGTGTTAAAGCTATTCAGCACAAAATGACTTATGAGTGTCCGCCCCCAGCAGTGACATTCAGGCTCAGTGCTGAGATGTAATGCGGTTTATGCCCCTCCAGCGCATTTCACGAACAGCGCGGGGTCCCATATTGTTCGGCGACACCGCGCAACAGGGGAGAACCCGACGGTCCGTTTGGCGCAACAGCGGCGCAGTGTCCACCTGAGCTCGCGGACACAGGACACCTCACCCCCTCGCTTCAAAGCCCGGGGTCACGTCCCAGCGTCCGCCTGGAATTCTTCAAACGTCCTTGTTTAGCCTCTTTTGCTCCGCGCTGCGAGGGTTCCCTCCGGGAGTGATTTACCTGCACAAAGTCACCTGGGAAGCATCTGCAAAGTGCAGGCTGAGAACCAATACATGTAATCGCTTTCGCATGGAAGACAAAGGGGTCTTCTGTTAACTGGCGTTTTATAAGAGTTGATAACTAGCCTTTCCGGGGTTATGAAGTAAACCCCAGCGCGACCTCCGCCGCGCGGTGATGTGAGGAGCGATGACTGCGAGGACGAGGTTGGGATCCGAGGTCCCTGCGATGAACGGCTCCACGGACGCGGCCAGCCTCAGCGGAGCGCAGGGCGCGTTCCCGCGGCACGTGCTCGTCATCCTGGCCGTGCTCATGGTCACGCTGGTGGTGGTCACGGTGCTCGGCAACGCGCTGGTCATCTACGCGTTTAAGGTGGACCGCAGCCTGCGGCGACAGAGCAACTACTTCCTCCTGAACCTGGCCATCTCGGACTTTCTGGTTGGTGAGTCGGATGCCGTGGATACTGTCACGTATCGGTGTTGCAAAAACGCAACTTTTGGTTGCATATTTCGTTACATTATGGAACATCTCCGCCTGCTTATTTGTTCGGCTTTGGGATAAACTGGGACAGGTAGTCAAATAAAACCCCTTTTTTTCTGCCGTGTGCAGAATAACCCAGAATAACACTATTATTCTTTAAGTATGAAGATTTCAGCGGCATATTATAGATGACATGCATACGATATTTATCATATAAGAAACACATAGGTGATAATGGTCAGTGGCATGTAAACCCAGGGGAACAGTCAATAACAATGATTTGGTAGCAAATAATGCATCGAAATGTTTTTTTTTTACGTATGTTGCTCAGCTGCTGATAAATCTTTCTTTTTTTGGCATTTTTCTTGATCTCTTCTTTAGACACTTTAAGCTTAAACCAATATTGTATAGCATCTCTGAAAAACCACTTGGTTTTATGAACAGGATTTTGGGGAAATAGGGCTCCCTTGGTTATGAACTCAGCCCGGTGTTTTCCATGGATAGACCTCAGTGATGACTCCACACTATCACCAGAGCACAGATGAGGAAAAAAGGGCAAAACTTGAGTTGCAGAATATTAAAAATACAGTAAACACAGTGATTAAATATTTCAATATACATGCGACGGCTACATGCTTGACAAGTTATATGGACAGTTCAGCAGAGATGATCAGCCGACGAAAGCATATTTTCCTTAAAGCACAATATTCTTTCATGATTTGGAAATGCGTCTGTTAGTATGACAGTACCTGCTCTTTAGACCTTTGTGTAGGTTTAGTTGGATCTTGCAACCTACACTGCCACCTGATTTTTATTTTTCCCTTTGGATCCCGAATTGGACAAGGGGAACCAAACATCCAATGTTGCATAATGAGAAAAATGGTGAGTGGTCCTTTTTGTTTATGTATGCACACCCATATATTACCCATACCCATACACCCATACACTATATGTGTGAGTGTGTGTGTATACATATACATATACATATATATATAGTGATGTTATATATAAAAAATTATATTATATACACACATGCACAATAATTTTATGTTCCCATAAAACTTCAGAATGGGGAAAAAACATGATATGACTTTAACCGTGGGATGGTTGATGGTGCCAGATATGGTGGTTTGAGCATTTCCAAAACTGCTGCTCTCCTGGGATTTTCACACATATTCTCTGGAGTAACACAAAATGATGAGAAAAACAAAAAACATCCAGTGGGAAGCGATTCTGTGGGTGGAAATGCTTTGTTGATGAGAGGTCAGAGGAGAATGGTTAGAAGGGTTTGAGCTAAGAGAAAGACTACAGTAACTCACATAACCACTCTTTACGACAGCACTGAGCAGAAAACAATCTCTGAACTCTTGACTTGGATGGGCTACAACAGCAGAAGTCTGCATCGGGTTCCACTCCTGTCAGCCAACAACAGGAAGCTGAGGCTACAACGGGCACCAAAATTAGACCGGTGAAAATTGGAAAAACATTGCCTGGTCTGATGAATCTCGATTTTTGCTGTGACACGCAAATGGAAGGATCAGAATTTGACATAAGCAGCATGAAGCTGTGGACTAAACCTGTCTTGTGTCAACATTTCAGGCTTTTGATGGTGGGTTAATGGTGTGGGGAATGTTTTCTTGGCACACATTGGGCCCCTAATACCAGTTGAGGATTGTTTGAAAGTCACAGCGACAAAATTGCTACAGTTTACCCATCTTCTATTGGCTACTTCCAGCATGATAATGCACCATCTCACAAAGCACACGTTATCTCAAACTGGTTCCATGAACTTGACAATGTATTTCAAAGGCCTCCCCAGTCACCAGATCTGAATTCAGTAGAGAACATTGAAATGTGGTAGAGCAGCAGATTGGCAGCATGAATGTGCAGCTGACAAATATGCAGCAATTACATGATGCAATCATGACAACATGGACCAGAATCGTTAAGGAATGTTTTCAGCACCATGTTGAATCCATAGCACAAAGAATTCTGAGAAGAAAGGGCATCTTCACTGAAAATGGTCCTTTATGACTTTGGCCGTGTGTTTGAGGTCATTGTCCTGCTGTAGAATGAATTTGGGACTGAACAGAATCTGCCTGTACTTCTCAGCAGTGAGGGAGCATTCATTTTGACCAAGTTATCAACTACATTTGCAGAAATGCAGCTCCAAAACTGCAGGGAACCTCCACCACGCTTCACTGTTGCCTGCAGACACTCATCTACGTAGTGCTCTCCAGCCCAGACAAACATTTCAAATTTTGTCTTATCAGTCCACAGCACCTGCTGCCATTTTTCTACAGACCAGTACTTGTGTTTTTGTGCATAGGTCAGTCACTTGGCTTTGTTTCCAACTTAGCGGGATAGCTTTTTGGTCGCAACTCTTCTATGAAGACCACTTCCTACAAGACTTCTCCATATGTAAATGGGTGTACCAGGATCCCAGTGGTTTCTGTGTAGTCCTGAGCTGATAGCTGTGCTGGACATCTTCTGATTTCGAAAGGAAGTAAGCTCAGTGTTCTCTGGTCTGCTGCACCCAGTTTTCATGGCCAACCCGTGTGTTTCTGGTCTTCAACCATGCCCGTTTCTTTGTCCTACTGCAGAAGAGCTTGAGCAGCACATCTGGAAACACCTGTGTGTGGTATAAATTTCTGCCTGGGAGAGACCTTGCCAATGCAGGATGACCACCTTGTGTCTTGTTGCTATGCTCACTCTTGTGGTGTAAGATTTGAAGGTTAAACTCCTACATCTTCCACTGCCTCACCTTTGTAGCATGCTTGACCCTCACTCAGTTTTATTCTCTCTATACAGCTGTTTTGGTTTCAGTAAGTCAGTTTGGTTCAATCTATATATTGTGTCTTGAACCTTAGCACCTGTTTGTGTGTGTTTCTTAGCACTCCATGTTTTTTTAGTTCTGCACTGGGTTGTATGCCTACAAACAACTCTTTTTTATCTGGAAAGTGATATGTAACTTTGTTTCTTTAACAACATACAGAAATCTCACTGTTTGAAAGTCTAAAATACGTTCTTTCCTACTGGCACACTAATGCAGAAGATGTAAAATAACCGCCTAAGATAAATATTTAGTGCACCTTAATTTTGCCATCAATGGTTTTTGGTGCATTACCTGAAAGTGTAAAAGTTGGTAAACAAGTTGAATCACTCATGAATGCGCATTAATCTGCAGCTGATGGCTCATCATAAAGACCTGAGCTGGATCACCGTACCTCAATGGAGACTTGTGTTCTCCAAGCATGTTTGTGATCATGCTGGAAATAAGAGGAATGCACCAGCACACACTGTCAGCTTCTGACCTGTGCTGCACAGTGACATTGGTGGTGCCATCACGTGACACCCCCTCAGGCCAAAGCACTGCCTCTTTGATGTCAGCCAAGGAGAACAGGTTATACATGGACAAGAGGCCTCTGATGAGTGGCCCTTGTAGAAATCATATGGGGAGAATTTCTGATCAAAGACACAGGAGCAGTTGGCACATACAGGCCAGGCTAGTAGGGGGCACAGCCTCCTTTCTACCTTCCCAAAGGTGTCCACTCAGTCAGATGGAGAAGGACTGATGGATGTCCATTCCTGTACTGTCAACTGTGATAAAAGAAGGAAAAATCATTCACTATGATGGGTGTGGCCACGAAACACGTCAACTGTTACATGTGACACACCAGCATATTTAAATTTATTTATTTAGTTGATGCTTTTCTCCAAAGCAACTTCAAATGCACTGATTTACCCATCTAACTGCAGGGTAAAGTTTAGCCTATTAATTAACCTTTTCATACAGTAAGTGCCTTAATCAAGGGCACTACAGCAAGAGGTGGAGGTGGAATCTGGGAACCTGCAAGGTGGCAGCTCTAACCAGTACACCACCTACAGACCCTTTTACAGCACAAATGCCCCTCATAGGCCACAGTGAAACACAGCGGTTCCTCTAGCAGCGTTTCTTTTTGCCCTGTTGCCTGTCTCCCAGGTGCATTTTGCATCCCGTTCTACATCCCGTACATCCTGACAGGCAGATGGATGCTGGGAAGAGGCCTGTGCAAGCTGTGGCTGGTCATGGACTACCTGCTGTGCACTGCCTCCGTCTTCAACATTGTGCTCATCAGCTACGACCGCTTCCTGTCGGTGACCCGTGCTGTGAGTATCGCCTCTGCTTGCCTGTCCTTAGAAAGAACCTGGCTCTGCCAAACAGCAGACAGCCCCTGCATAATTGTCTAACCCATTACTTTTTACTTTTATGCATTGGATGCAGCACCGCTGGCTGCTCCTGCACACATTAAACCTTTTATTTTTAGGCAGGTTCATTTTTCTATTCTTGCAATTTGTCAAAACAGGATGTTTAAGCACTACTTCAAGGAAAATCTGAAAAAATGGTTTTCTACATTTAACTCTAATAATTATTACACATGCAGTTTTTAATTACACTTACACATACATAGTTATTACCCATATATATATATATATATATATATAGTATAAATACACTGTGTACTGTTTTCCAGCTACTTTCTCAAAGAATAATACATGTTTATACAATATACTGTCTACTACTTTAAGTAAATACAGTTTATACTAATATGGCCTTTATTAGTCAGTGTGGCAGCATTTTCTAATTGTATTTTTCAGACTCCGGACTGACTGAAATAATAATTTTGTGGCATACAGTGGAGATCACTTGTGGCTAATGTGTTTAGTTGGATACTTTTAGAGATGTTGTAGAAAATGGCATTTCTTAGAGTCATCTGTATCACTGAGACATAGAGTGACATTTGAGAACATATAATAGAAAAAACCCATGTTTCGTAAATGTTAAGTGGCCCTCATTGTGACTTTCCAGCTCCTTGCAAGAAAAGGCCACAAACATCAGGATTTAACTGTTACAAATGGACATGAACAGGTTAAGTTAAATCTGTTTAAATGCAAACTTTAGTCGACAGTGAAATTTGAAATCAAGAAACTAATTTATGTTGCATGTTGGCAAAAAACAGTGGGTTTGCATTTAAATAACACACCTCTGTTATTTATATTTTATGTTTATGTCTGTCATCTCAGGTTATTTGCAATGTTAGGTTTATACATTAAGTTACATACAATGACTCACTCTGACTCACTCTTTTATACAATAATTTTTACTTTTTAAATTCAGGCTATGTACCTTGGTCAAGAATTTGTTCTAGCAGCCTTCAGAAAGTAATATCACATGTCTAACCACTGTTCCACCTGCTGGTTCATTATTGTTATCAATTAAGTTGCATTATTATAGTAGCGGCAGACCATTAAAAACTCCATATTCTGTATGCACTTGCACCCGGAACCATTTTCAAACTCTTTATTTCCCCTTGGTCTCCTACTTGGCATCTCAGTGTGGGCATGACTGCTTCTCATCTGCATTAGAGCAACAGCCACCTACAACTAACTGCCAACAAAATATCACCAGCAGTCAGACTGCTGCCAGATATGGTCAAATATGCACAGGGTTGTCAGTAATATTTTACCGGTCTCCTCTATTACATGTGCAGTTCTCCTCGCCTCATAAAATTAGATAGTAGGAAGTCTGGATATGGCTTTGGACTAAATAACATCCATAATTTATCTGTGGGTGTTTGTACAGCACTGGCAGTGATACTGGTGCTTCAGTCTGCTTTTTTCAGGTAGAAAAAAAGTAAAAGTTCTGAAACCAGATGAAAATTTATCTGTTAATAGCATCGTTTTCATCCCAAATGCAACTGATCAAAGCACAGTTATTTACAAGATAAATGCCCAGTGTTGCTTCCCTTGCTGGAATGACCCTCTTCACATCCATAACAAGGATTAAATAATTTATTAATTTATTTGATACTTTTTCTCCAATTTGAATTATAATGTTAAGCTACTTACTGTGATTTACTCATTTATACAGCTGGGTAACTTTTACTGTGCCAATTCAGGGTAAGATCAAGGGTACTGCAGCAGGAGGTGGGACTCAAACTCAGGGTCTTCCAGATTGTGTTACTACATGATCCAACACAATTATTGAATATAATAATGAAATAGCATCATACGGCTGCATGCTGGAGTTTTTCAGTCACAGTCTGAAGCGCAGTGACGAATATACATAATATCATAATTACCCGCTCCTTTAATCTCTGCACAGTTGTCTTTAATCTTTCAGATTCTGTTCTGTTTGAACCATTGGCAATGATATAAATGAGGCAGTCAAATGGGAAGCTTGGAACTGGTTTGTGTTTGCCTGAAAGCGTCCTCAGCCCCCCAGTACAGAGATGGCCAAACAACAATGACAACAAAGCGATCTGCCGAGTGGTAATGGCAAAGTGCAGGCAAGCAGGAGCAGGGTCTTGGGCGGTGTCATGCATGCAGGGGCAGCAGGACCGTCCAACCATCTCACCCTGGAGAGACCACCTTCTGCTGTTGCTAATGAGCGATGTTGCTTAAGGCGACTCCTGACGGCTTTTCAACACTCAAACCGCTCTGTCGCAACCTTGAACAGAACACGCGTCCAGATCAGGATGCCCATGTGGTACCTTTGTGCTTATTGAAGGTCTGCTTGGGTTTGAGTGTGTCCCCAAAGTTTCAGAGACTGAAAATACTTATGTGAGAAGCCTTCAAAGAGCATCAATGCAACTTCAGTCAGAGACGGTGATTTTAGTAGATTAGAAGTAGCACTAAAGGCAAAAGAAAGTGTGATGTATTAACAGAGATGAAGGATAATGCTAATGATTTGGATAAAAGTTTCATGTTTGAATCAGCTGCTGCAGATTCCCAAACAGACAAATCAATCAAACAACAAGCATCAATTATTATCTTTTGACTACAATTTTGAAATTTTGCACAAGTGACAGGCAGAACGGTGGAAATTAGTTTATAATATTATGGGCAGAACAGTAGATAGTGCCTCAGCTCCTGGGCTGATGGTTCAGATGTAGGTTTGACTTTAGCTCAGTACATGTATGGTTTGCATGTTCTTCATGTGCTTCTATGGCTTTCTTCTGTTATTCAGGTCAGTTCGGTGACCCTAAATTGCCCCTTTGTGTGTGTGTGTGTGTGTGTGTGTGTGTGTATAAGTGAACAGATGAATTTGCTTGATTACCCTGTGATCTGCTGGTGCCCCACCCATGCCCTCGCTCTGGACCACCGCAACTCTGCATTGGGCAACTAGCCAGTGAAAGTGAGGGGGATAGTATTTACTCTTACTGCTGTCCATGTTCTTGAATAAATGTGTTCTCTGTTTATTTACCTGAGGAACTGTCTCACTAAGTGTTTTGTGGTTCCAGGTATCATACAGGGCAAGGCAAGGCACAACAAACCCTGCAATTCTGAAGATGGCTGCCGTCTGGGTTCTGGCCTTCCTGCTGTATGGCCCAGCCATCATCTTCTGGGAGTGGGCGGTGGGGAAAAGCCGTGTACCCCATGGGGAGTGCTTTGCTGAGTTCTACTACACCTGGTACTTCCTGCTAAGCGCCTCTACCTTGGAGTTCTTCTCGCCTTTCATATTGGTAGCCTTCTTCAACTTGAGCATCTACCTGAACATCCGCCGGCGGAACCGCTGCTGGGCCGAACAGGCCCTGGGCCCCAAGAGCCCACTGCCCCCACAAGATGGTGGAAGCAAGATGCCCTCACTGCTGGGGGGCAGAGCACCCATCATGGAAAAGGGCATGGTCTCTGCAGAGACAAGCCTTGTGTGCCCCCCTGCCACAATGCCCGAGGGCAGCCCGGCCAGCACCAGTAACCGCAGCTCTCAGAACTTGCGCCTGTCCCGGGACAAGAAAATCGCCAAGTCGTTGGCCATCATTGTGTGCGTGTTCGGTGTATGCTGGGCCCCTTACACTCTCCTCATGATCATCCGGGCAGCCTGTAGTGGGCGTTGCGTTGAGCGCCACTGGTATGAGGTCACCTTCTGGCTCCTGTGGCTCAACTCGGCTATCAACCCTTTCCTGTACCCACTGTGTCACAGCAGCTTCCGCAGGGCCTTTGCCAAGATCCTGTGCTTCCAGCGGGGGGCACCCCAACACCTGGGAGAGCACCACTGCTGTCAGTGACTCCCCTTCACAGAGGCCCCCTTCCAAAGATGCAAGTGTTGGGATGACCATTAAACAGAAAAGATGAGTCATGTCTCACACCTGCCTGTTGTTCATATGTGTTTTATTTGCTTAGAAAGAATAATGGTTTAGTACATAAATAAAACACCCCTTAAATAAACTTAGGATTAGGTGGACTAGATACAGTTGGTCTCATACTATTCACAGTGAATGTTCTGGACATGTTTAAAGCATTGAACAATTTAGTTTTTTTAAAAAAATGTATTGCTTTATATCTGATCATATGCTTTTGATAGCTAGCTGTTTTACATTTGCTGCATGTCTACAGCAACAACGTGAATAATGAAGAAGCATGAATATTAGTACAACATTGTGCAGGATTAGTTAGGTTAGTTAAACCTCAAGCCTGCTTCCCTGTGACCTACAGGGACAAGGTCAGCTCCACTGGAGACACATAGTCTGCTTAATGGTTGAATACATTCCAAAGCAAATGCAAAGTAAACACATGTAATTCCTTCCCCTTCCCCTACATTGCTACCTACTAAGAAAACGACAGCATCCTCACTGTCTACTGCTCCCCATAACAGTCCCAGGAGGAACCCTGTGTACAGCTCCCAGGGTTCAGTGCAGGTCGCCAGGGTGGTAAGGGGGCCAAGGTTGCCGTCTTCATCCTTCATGAGTCTAGCCTCGGTCCCAGTCTCTTTGCATGTCCACACCAGGTCCCAGCAGTCCCAGCGTGACTCATGTTGACTGTTCTACACTCAGTTGGCAGACTGGCTTTTGCAGAAACACGAAGGCCACCCGCAGTAGACGCCTTTCACGCGTTCTCTCCCTGCTCCTTTGGTGATAGCTAACACTCTTATTTGGCATCCAGTTGAGGCCAAACACCTCCTGCTGCTTGGTCTCCTCTTGACAAGGGACCCACATGGACTGATCTGCCTGCCCTGTTAACTCCAACAGCTGTGCTCCATACTGAACCTAACACAATGCCTGGGAGACACATCCTGTCACTTCACTCTTCTGTTTTGTGTGGTGCCTTTGCTTGTGCTGTGGCACCCTTCTTTAGCATGGCTTGAAGGGGTTGTTGCAGGCTGGCTGTTTCCTTGTTTAAGACAAGACACTAAGGCCACTAAGCTCCACAAGCGTGGCAAACAGCTCCACATTGGCACACTTTTTAACTGGGCACATATGCTTCACTGCAGTTTGATGCTTCCCCTTGTTGCCTCTTCAGGTCTAGGGAGTATGGTCTCAACCTGGCTACCTGCACTCTGCAGCATCTTGAAGCTCCCTTTTGCTGTCTTCGAGGGCCTGTGCTCTTCCCAAGTTCCGTTTTCAGCTCCCATATTTTGCGGCTTCTCTTTGACGTCTGCTCCACTCCACTAAGCTTGCACCTTCATCCCTTGTCACTCTGCTGCTTCCTTCCTGCTGTTCGCTTCTTTGCTGTCTTCAGCTTCTGTCTCATCCATTGTCTCGTGCTTCTTGTCCAACACGCTTCTGACACCTCTGTAGCAAGCGTGGCTGTGGGCTTCAGTGGAAAAAATAAGGACACGAGAAGGATTTCTATAATTCTGCTTTTATTGGAATAAACAATTTCTCAAAAAAGTGACAAAGTATTTCAAACCTTTTTTTAAATTTTGCATTTGTTATCCATAAAATAGACGTTTGCTGTTTTTTATTCGCTATTATCGAATTATAACAATCTATTTTGTATTGTGTTGTGCCTACAGTTTTCAAACCCCTTTTATGCAATATATTGTATTAATGGTCTCGTACAGCACTGTTTTGTTAAGTTCAATTTCTTAAGATTGCATCTAGAATGCTAAAGGAGGTATTACCATATTTTTGTTAAATGTTTATGATGCTGCATTATGCTCTTCCTGCCGTGATGGGAAAGGCCACAACTTGCTGCCCATGTTAGCGAATAAACTGAGACAGATGGCAGTCAGGAGGCAATTGGACACTTTGAGATTTTGAAACCTGGTTGCTGTTTTCAGATCATCCTCTACTTTGTGCTCTACTGGAATCTGTGACGTCCAGGCTGAAGGTGAAGACCAGAGGGAAGCGTTCTTCATATGGCACCAAAGTGTGGTTGTTCTACTATGAAACTAACAATCAAGGGGCCACCGAAACAGAAGATACCAGTTACATATTATTGAAAACAGTAACTATTCAGCCAGAAAATATGTGTACAAATCTTTACAGAACTGTATGACACATGTTCTCACAGTGATTTATTTTTGGAAGTCAGTAGGTCTTACAGGTGATACTTTGTTCAGCTCTCATTAGCTGTGTACCCTGAGTTTGGACTGAATACATTAAATTACATAGTTAACAATACATCCTGGTAGCTGTGTGGTGAAATGAATTAGGTTTTGAAGTCTGATTATTTTAAAGATGCATACTGTACAACCCTGTAATGCAACTTTACATACCGAGTGAGCTAAAATTAACCTTAGAATGCAGAAAGTAACAACAGCGCATGAACTTGTGCATAATGGGATATTGATTAAAAAATCTAACGAAAAAATTCTGAATGTAGAGCTATCAAAGACAAACTTTTGAGAAATTTTGTGGATAAAAAATTGAGATTTTTAAAAAATTGCATTGATATATCATACAATATTTCCATGTCAATTTTTCACCCACTTTATCACGGTAGTTAAATACAAATCCAAAAAAGTAAGAACTTTTTCCAAGTCCTGTCATAAAAAAAAAAACTCTCCCATTTGCATTCCTTTGACTAGATGTTTGCTGTATGATCACAGTAAAAAAATGGAAAAATAATCTGAATGTATTATTTAGGCCAGACTTTTCTGTCTGTTTTTAGTGTCCTGCAGAGAACAGCCGCCATTTTGTGTTAATTTTAGGATAATTTTTACCAAAGGAGAGTTACTGTACCTGCCAGTAATCTAAATGTACTGCCATGCAGATGAGCGTTCACCACAAAGCACTATAGCATAATATGGGAAAATATGGTACATCCAACTGGTTTCAACTGACATCTTGATACTTTCCCTTCATATCTGATCCATCCACCAGGCGGCATAGTTGGGAAAGAGATGAGACACCTACCTCAGAACAGACAAGTTATGCTGCAGACTGTGTGTACCTGGGGCCAGGTGCTGACCGCAGTTAAAAAACATTATGAGGTTTATGTTCAGCTATTTAAACGGTAATGTTGTGTCTGTATGCTTCAGAAAAGGGTGACTGCAAGATGTTATTTCATGTATTTTGAACCATAACGTTAGTAACTTCCACTGTGTGCAGGCAGTAAATACAGTCACCGAGCATCACTTTACAGTGGGTGACACAGTACCTGATATTCTTTTTTTTCACTGCTGCTGTATTTTATATAGAAGAACAGGGTGGTTAGATGAACACTGAACATGTGATTGTTTTCCTGCTGAAGATGAGCTAAAAATAAATTAATGTAAAAATCCACTTGACAAAAAACATTTCAAAAAAGTACTCAACAATAAATTACATGTTTTAAACATTTAAAGTATGATTTATATTCATTATTCCTATATCTATATCTATCTATCTATCTATCTATATATATATATATATATATATATATATATGTGTGTGTGTGTGTGTGTGTGTGTATGTGTGTATATACACACATACACACACACACACACACACACACACACACACACACACACATACATACACAGTACTGTGCAAAGGTCTTAGGCACCTGTGGGAAAAATGCTATAAAGTGAGGATGGTTCTAAAAATTATGCCAAAAATACTTATTAATCAATAAACCTTCTAAAAAGTGCAGAAGACAAAAAAAAACATCAATCAAATCAATATTTGGTGGGACCACCCTTTGCCTTTAAAACAACATCAGTTCTCTTATGCAAAGGTAGAGGTTGGTAGGTTCTTCCAAACATTTTGAGGAACTGGCCACAGTTCTTCTGCAGACTTTGACTGTCTCTGCATGTCCTCCCAGACTGACTTGATCATGTTGAGATGAGGGCTCTGTGGGGACCATACCATTTGTTGCTGAAGATAGTTCTGTATGACTGAGATTGGATGTTTGAGGTCATTCTCAGGCTGCACAATGAATTTGGGACCAATGAGAAACCTCCCTGATGGTAGATAAGAATCTACCTGTACTTCTCAACAGACGCTGAAGTTGCATGCCTAAGACTTTTGCACGGTACTGTGTGTGTGTGTGTGTGTGTATAATATATAATATAATACACACACACACACACACACACACACACACACACACACACACACACACACACATATATATATATAGTTAATCATTGCTGTAATGGGAAAATTTTGTATTGTCACTGATATTAATAATATTAATATTTATGATTTTGACTGTGTAAATCTTAAGAAAGCCAGATCAACCAAACCCAGACCCTTGCCAGCAGATATCACTAGTAGTTGTCAGTACTTTTGAGAAATATTTCACACCAATACATGTTGGTATAAGAGGATTATTCAGTGCAAGTTGCATGCAGATCAAAATATATAATACATATGTCACACAATGAGACAATTCAGGAAAATGGCCATAGAATCAGTAAGGTTAAAAACAAGTTTTCAGATATAGTGATATAAATATTGTTGTTATGGCTGAACAAACATAATATTTTGAATTTAAAATACTGCACTTAAAACACAAACAACTCTGTGTTGTGCTCAAGTGTCAGAATTATTACATTTCTGTTTTTACATACTGTTGATTAGAGAATTAAACCGGACTGAACGGAAGCAGTTACAAGATAAGTCCATTGTTTGGTGATAAAATGATTAATTTAATGAGATTTCTAAATTAGCTGAAAAGGGTTTTTGTTGCATACTGGACCAGCATATTTTTAAAAAATGGCACAGAAACAATAATGTCACTAAATGCATATGTTTACTAACATATGAAACAGGCTGCATCAAGAAAGAAAAGTTCAAGGTTCACTTTATTGTTATTCTGCCTTATACTGATTTACAAAAGGGAACGAAATGCCGTTTCTCCTGGACCACAGTCTCCAGCACAATGAACAGACAGTATGATAGCACTGGACAAATTGAAAATAACAGTTTGGCTAAAATTTTGTAGGAAGTAAAGAAAGACAAGAAAACAATGGATGTAGTTGTCACGCCCCCTGGTCCTGACTCTGAATACCTGTCTGTCTGAAGTGATCTTATTGAGGTATTGACATGTTCCCCATGTGTACTGAGCATGCGGTCTGTTTGCCACTCTGGTTACTGGCCTGCTTTGTCTTACGGCTTTTGCTTGTGTTTAATCCTTATCTGCTTTGGTGCTTGTATTGAGTTACTTTCTGGTTTTTGACCCACGCCTGTTTTCTGACTACGACTTTGGAGTCTCCTTTGGCAATAAATGGATTTCGTCACTTTACGCTTGCACGCATCTGCGCCCTTCCTTCAGCGTGACAGTAGGTTTTAACCAGTGGTCAGCTTGTGGATATACCTGTGATGAGGGAGTGTGGCAATGTGGGAACTCTGGAGGAAACTGTGGCTAAAAAGGGCCATGAAACTGACAGCATTTTTGTGAACTACTGCTGTTTTGAAAAGTGCCAGAAACAGCTCTTCATTATAAATGTATGTATGGATATATTTCTTCTGCTTGGTCTGTTAGATGAGTATAATAATACTTGCGAAACAGTACAACAATATTATTCTTCCTACATACATAAATGTACATTGTTCATGAAACAGAAATTAATCTGAAAAGGAAAAGTGCAGCCAAAATGCATGTTTTCATCCCTATTTGTCTTTATTTTTTTCCTTCATTTTTGCATCTTTACCTATCAAGACTTTAAATCATTTGGCTTCAGCGAGGATCCTTTGTGCTTCACCAGCACTCAGAAGGTGCAGGTGACTTCTTGCTTCTCACACACTGTCACAGAAATTCATTAGAGCTTTATAAGCAAAGTCAGGAGCCATGGATGAGTTATGGTGCAGCATGAGAATTATAGATGGTGCAATGTTTTCTCTATCTTTTGTGTGTAGTTAAAACACAAGCAAAGAAAAACAAAGCAGACCAAAAATTCAGTTTCTGTTTTTTCCATTGAGAATATAGGCAGCACCAAAGAAAAAAATTCAGAACATTGTATTTTGCCAGAAACAAAATTTTTCCTTTATTACTCTGGGACAGGCATTGGAAAATGGTATTTTTTTTGCCTGTGTAAATTTTATGAAAGCCAGTTTAAAAGAACCCACAGATAGTTCAGTTTCCTTTGGGTGCTTCATTGGAGAGAAACTAGTATCTTTACAACATTGTATTTTGTAAGAGAAATGATCCCTGAATGCCTCTCTGTCCACTTTTCGAACATATAGCATCTTTCTTTACTGCTTAGTTCTTCAAAAACATGGATAATTCTGTTATCGGTTGAGAAATTTTTCTTCCTGAACCATGAAGAAATTGCAGTAAGTTCTAATAATTCTAAAACAAAGTTCATGAAGTGTCGTCATGTTTGTGACTGTGCCAGTCTCTTGGGCAAAACAGTACAAAAGTGATCATTACAGTGCTGTGAAAAAGTACACCCCATGAAAAGGTTTGTCTTTTTTAAATTTTCAGACATAGATATTTGAGTCTTAACAATAATAATAATAATACTGTAGATAAAGGTGGCCTACTTTTAATAACACTGAAATACTAAAGTTTGTACTATTTAAATAAACAGCAATGCCCTTTCCTTGTGCAGAAAAGGTTAACACAGCCTTACGTTTAGCATTGCATCAAATGCCAAATTTTTCCACAGTAAACTGCATTTCTTTCTTTTGTTGAATAAATGATTACAAAAATAATTTTTGAAGTTATTTGTTAAATTTCCTTTTTCTATCAACATTGTTAAGAAGTTAAAATATCCATACTTACATTAGAAAAATGTAACTGTTTATGCAGAAATATTCATAAGTAACAGGAGTAGGAGACACTGGTCTTCAGTTTGACTAAAATACTCAGAAGCCAAAAAATGATATAATTTTCATTAACATTTTTCTGAAATATAAAACTTTGTGCCAAAGAAATAATAACTGCATACTTACTGAAGAAACAAATGGAGAAAGCCTATGTTTTTTTATGTCTTTGCAAGATAAATGGAAATAAATTCTTCTCAAATTGCAGGAGGCACATTATTGTCTTCAGTCTGGCTCAATCTATCATAAATGTCTAGGAAAATGAAACCATTAAGCTAATAAAAACTGTAAATAGCAGCATTTTTTAAAGAACCAAGTAAAATTAAACAATCTGGGAATTGTAAAAACTTCTAATGAAACTTCCAAACAAAACGAAAAGACAATCTGTAACAGAGAGGCCAACGTGCCACAGATCTGTGTCGTGTTAATAAAATGTAGTCTGACTAGAGAATTAGTGATTTACTGGAAAAATAATCTAACCCACTGCAGGTGAATTTAGAAAGGAAATCGCTTTTATAAGGTGATGTTAGAACAATTCAATGAATGTTAGTTTCAATGAAAACTATTCTTCCACAACCATTTATTTTTATACCAAAAGCAGTATGATCATTAATCGACATTAATTTTGTACATCCAAACTATCAATGTTTATCTTACTTTCTTTTTTACACAGATGAAAAATAATGTGAAATAACACAGGAGAAGCAATGCTGAGTTCTGGCAGTTGTCATGCATTAATCTTACCAAGAGGGGGCAGTAGCAGAAAGAAAGATTGAGGCTCCGCGTTCTCTTGCCTGTGGTGACAGATAAAGAGGGAGCTGAGCTGAGAACCAGTGGTGCCCAAAAAGAATCCTCTCCTCCTTATGTTCCAAATATGAGAAGAAATTCATAAATTCAGACTGGACTGAACAGGCCTTAGGTTTGATTTGGTACTGCACTGTTTTAGTATTATGGACAAGGTGTGATCCGAAAGATGCAAGACATCACATTTATTTAGCGAGAACATGTACATATTTGCTGTTCAGAGTGATCTCCCCCAGCTGATGTGCACTTATTCAGATGTTCCTGATACTTTCTGAAAGTCTTTAGCTGTTATCCTAAGTTCCACCTTCACATTTTTACGGAAGGGCGAATGTCACCAAATGCCTCTCAGCTTTATTTTTTGGGAAGGAAAAGCAGTTCCAACAGTCTTGGAGCAAGTTTTTCAGACACTCAATGGTTGCAAAGGTCCTCAGTCAAAATTGTCTGCAATCTGAAATTAACAGTTTGAACTGCTCAGCTGCTGAAAATTATTAGAGCTAAATAAGAACCAGGCGCCACCGAGATAGCATCAAGTCGCAGCTGGCACCGTGTTCTCTCCATGTTCGTGTGTCAATACGGCTGCAGAAACACATTGTTTCCGGCTCTAATTGATTTGTGACTTTCAAACACAGCCATAAAGGGATTAGTGCACCTTTGCTGCATTGTTCCTCTGATGTGATTGTCATGGCCATCAGTACCACAACGGCTGGCATTTTCGACCTTCTATTGGAAGATCCCGCCTGCCTCCTTCATCCTCCATCACAACAGGAAAACACACAGCCGAGACAGAAAACCAGTGCAAACACTCACAGCACCACAAGGAACAATTTTTCTTGTTCGGTAAGGACACATTAACAAATAATCTGCAAAGCATTTGTTACTGTTATTATTACAGCACTTATCAATTTATTAAACATAATGTTCTTTTTGTCTCAGGTGTGTGCAAGAACGTCCGTGGTATTGAGCTGAGGAACAGGAAGAGGTAGTGTTCCACTGAGAGCTTTATAGGATAATTAAATCAGATGGACTCTTCTGTCTTTATGGTGAATAGGCCCAGTGGTTGAAGACGCACATTTTTTACAACATTGTTTGCCATTTTGATTAAACGATTCCCCTCTGATAGGATAATAAATTCATTACTTCCAGCAGCTTGGGCCCCCAATAATCTGCTGCAGAAGAGATGCAGAACTGTAGTGAGCCACTAATCCCATTAGTGTAAGGAAACGCACACCACCACACATAATGAGGGACACAAAGCGGGAGGAGGGAGGTGCAGATTGCTAGGTTTTCGAGGACACGAGGGGGTCTTCTTCAGGTCCCAGTGCCATGATGAATTAGTTCTCTGTTGTCACTTGCTGAAATACCGAACCTACCACGGTTACCTATGTGAGCTAACTAAATAGGAAATAAATTTGTATTCATTTGACTGATGCTTTTCTCTGAAAGAACTGACCCATTTATGCACTGAGTAATGTTAACTGTCAAGCAAATACCACAGTCGAGGGCGTTAGGGCAGAAAGTATGATTCAAACCCTATTTCTCCAACTCCAGGAGTGGCAGTTCTAGCTACTATGCCACCTCTTGCTCCAGAAAAAATAGTAAAAGTGTATAGAAGGACCTGGAAAAAACTCACAATGGAAACACTCCATCTAGATTTATTCCACTGTGTTTGTTTTGCCAGTATGGCTGCTGTGCCAATCTTTCGGCCAGTGGTGAAGTGCACTCAAGTGGAGGAAGACTAATTCAGCACTGAATACCCTGCAGGGATATAGAGAGCACCCTGAGATGTGAACTCTGAGAAAATGTCATCGGCAGAAGTTGAGAAGCTTTTAAAAGTCAAACTCAAACTCTTTCAAGAGATGGAAAAATGAAGGCAGAAAAAGTGTTTCTTGCTACTTACTGGGCCTAAATGGATGAAAATCATCATGAGAAAACGATGGAAAAGGAGGTTAAGGGCTGGAGTTATGGCCAAAGTGAGGGCAATGCTAAGGCCAGCACAGAATCACATGTGGGAAAGCGGAAACGGTCACTCACTTTTCTTAACTGACCTGGACATGCCATTGCTTCTCAAAGCATAAGCTATTTAGGTGATGGACCTCATCACACACACCTCAGTGCGGACACTTGAGCTGCTGAAATAGACCAGTCTGATACAAAAAATTCAGAAATCCAAAACCACTGCTTACAATCTAAAACAGGAGTTTCATTCTTCAAGTTTCTATGCACAGAAACAGCTTTATTAAACTCATCAAAGCATAAATAGCAGGAAAGGGAAGGAAACCCATCCAAAGAGTGCTACAGGAGTGTCAGGTCAGCATATCAGACTGAGCTATGGTTTTTGTTTTATTGAGCTTCTGGTTTTTATTGACTTAGCATTAGCTCATCTCTTGTCTCAGGGCCAAACCTGAAGTACAGCCCACCTCTTCAGAATCAAAGACCCGGATTCAAAGGTGTCTTTAAAAGGCCCAAATCTCCCCAGAGCATGCACTCTTCAATGAAGGGAATACATGAAACTGAGCCACAGCAAGTCGTAAGCTTTACCACCTAGTGTGCATTGACTGGAGCTGCTTCATGATGCACCCTTAGTCTGCTGAGACACTGAATCTTAGGCAAGTAAATAATCATCTCAATACAGGAAGCACCAGAGGCTGAATGCCAAGAAGGAACCATCAAGTCAAGACCAAATCCAATCCACAAATCCAAAGCCTTGTGGAGAATTTGAGAATGGAATTTGAGCCCTCCAGTTTCTGTTCATAGAATCATACATGCTGACTTGGCATGAGGGTAGTTCCTGAAGCCAACCACTGGAGTACCAAAGATCTAGTACAAGACTAATATTAATCATAATAGTATCAACAACAGCTATATCTGTGAACAGCACCTTATAAAGATGAGGGTTTAAAACCTAATAATACACCTGAATGACTAAATCATGTCAGCAGTACGAGCACTTTGCCAGTAACCGGACGTAGTGGCCTCATGGTCTCAACTGATATGTATTCAGTCAGCCACATACTGTGACATGGAAGGTTGCCGTGCAGAAACGTGTCTTTGTGCAGGCCCACGCAGTCTGATCGAGCAGTCAGAAATGGTGCACTTCTGTGTAATTATCACGGTTTAAATGCACCCCAGAGAACACCTTTGCCAAACTCACTGCCAGACTCAGGCCAGCACAAAAGCTCTCTTTGCCCACAGAGCACTTGCAGGTCTGATGTGCACTGTGGGCAAATTTAATTAAATTACAAATACCAGCCATGGTAACTCACTCATTTAAAGTAATGGATGATGCAGAAAGGGGCCGATCCTGGCGACAGCGGCAGATGATTGATCCAAAGCCCCTTGAAGCTCATTACGGCTGCCAGGACAGAAGCGCACCTGTGTAGTGGGGACCCTGATTGTTCATCCATTTAAAAGCCTGTAGGACTGTAGGGGGAACATCCAACAGCCCAAGTCTTTAACTGACATTCTGTTAAGCATTATTTTATCATTATAACCTTCTGCAGAACAGTTTTTATACCACAGGACTAGTAGTTAAATATATTTACTATTTACTATTATCAATATACAATTTTGTCCAAGGAGCTGTAAAGTGTTAGGTTTTTAGAATATTTTACAGTGATTAATCCATTTATATGTCAGGGTAATTTGCTGTTATCAATATAGGAAAATACTTTGATCATGAGTAGAACAGCAGGAGCAGAACTTTGTTCCTTCAATTACAAAGCAACAGGGCAAGCAGCAGCCTGTTGCCCTGTATACAGTCTTACAAAGATATTCAGACCATTGACAAAATAACATATTTTCCTGGATAAAATTATGCTTTAGTATTTCTTTCTATGTGATATTTTAATTCAAAATAATAATGTTCAAAATGAATTTTCATAAGTCTACCTTAGTTTTGCATCACAAAATATTTTTAAAAAGGAAAAACCGATGTATGCTGTTTGCATAAATATTCAAACTTTCATTGTTGCTAACCTTAAGTTAGGTGTACTAAATTACATTAATGAGTGACTCATTTAGTTGTTTGGTTTTTGCCAGTGTTCAGTAACAGTGGTTCACAATAAATGATCACAGATTTTAACATTAAAATACCTACATTTGTGAGGTCCCTCAGTCAGGTAATGCACAGGAGGGCCAGAACACTGCATAAAAGCAACCTGCATAAAAATAACAGTATCAAAGCTTGCCTAGAGTTTGCAAGAAAAATGTTACGATACTGTGATCAGATGAAAAAAACTGAATTTTTTTGGCTTCATGCAAAGTGTTATGTTTGGCACAGACCCAACACAGCACATCACCCAGGTGACACCATCCCTAAAGTAAAGCATGGGAGTGGCAGCATCATGCTGTGGGGTTTCTTTTCATCAGCAGGGACTGGAAAGATTTAAGGAAGAACAAACAGTGCAAAGTACAGAGAAATACTACAAAAACAAAAACCTGTTACAGTCTGCACTAGACTTAACATCTTGTTGACATTTTGTCTTTCAAAAGGACAAAGATCCCAAACACAAGGTCAACGCTACCCCTGAAAAGCTTCAGAGCAATGAAGTCAGTGTCATAGAGTGGCCCACTCAAAGTCCTGAATCCAATAGAGGGTCTGCGGTAAGACTTGAGAATTGCTGTCCACAAGCAATCTCCAAGCAAGCTGAGATCTTGAAGAGATTTGCCAACAAGAATGGACACAAATTGCACCAAGCTGGTATCAGAACCTGCAAGAGACATACTCAGAAGGACTTGGTACTATAACTGCTGTTCAAAGGTTTGAATACTTATGCAAGCAGCATATTTCAGCTTTTTCTTCTTTAAAAATATTTAATGGTGCAAAACTCATGCAGAATTATAAAAATTCATCTTGAAGTTTAATATTAATTTACATCAAGGGTCTGAATACTTTTACAAGGCACTGTATTTAACATGTTTATCCATCTAATCACAGAAAAGCATCAAGAAACACAATCAATTACTTTTGTGGAGATCTACAATGATATTTTCAAAATAATTGTTGATTATGCTTTTATTTAAATATATTTGTCTTACCTAGTACATAATCAACTTCACATAACATCATAAGCTTTAACATTTACATGATGCTGCAGAACGCAGAGATCCTGTATTTAATGACAATAATGCATCATTTGCAGAGACAGATGCTATTGCAAGGGCTGAGGGCATTAATCCTGGGGAGGGTTTGCCTTCCCAACGCACCTGCCTCCTCTACCCACGGAGGCTGTAATAGACCTGGCATTAGGGTCTCTCCCATACGCTGCATGGGGTGCTGGGTAATGACATTGTTAATAACATCCATCATCCCAAGATGGTCAGATGCTCGTCAATTAGAGGGAAGGCGGAGCTATGCTGAAAGAGAGCACATGGTGGCCTTAATCAAAAAAATTTGCTGGCTCTGATGATGCCACAACAGGGATTGTATACCCTTTCTGCCACTAGCAAGGACAAATCAAGTCACTAAAATGTAAAATTACATAGCATATACACACACATTGAAAAAATATGTAAATCCTTATAGTCAGTGTAAACGGGTGTGATTTGAGCCACACCAGGATCAGTGGGGTTGGTTTCCTTAGGCGAAATGATCATCAAGATACAGATTGGTCATAGAACTCAAGAACCATCTGGCATGAAATCAGCGCCACAGTCAGGGTTCCTTCCAAACCGGGTGCCAGGTTCTACTGGAAGGACATTTGCAGGACCTCAGCAGGACATCAGCTTCCCTCCTTCATCCAAATTCCTCCTGTTGTGAGCATTGTATGAATGCAGCTAGTCTTGAAACATGAGCTAGTCTTGAAGCTCCTGCTTTCAGCACATGCTATTGTTCTGTGTACGTTCTATACTGTGGTGTACTTTATGTTTTGCTCTTAAAATTAAAGTAAATATTACTTTAATGCTTTCTGATCCACCAAAATTCAAACTACAGACTTTAGAAATGGTCTTATGAGGAATTATGGAATCCATTAACATGGCAATTAAAATGACAAAATTACATTTCATTGTCAATGATTCTTAACAAAATTTTCCAGAAAAAAATCCAAATCCAATTTAGACTAATTTTGTTTAATATATTTCACATGTGTAACACATGCAAAAATGTTATCTCAAATGCATCTCAGATTTACAGATCACATATTTGAACACATTTCTTACATCAGACCTTATAGGAGCTCTGCAAAGCTGTTCAGAGATATTTTAAACATATTGTCATACAAAAGGGTTGACATAAGTCACAAAAAACCAAGTTCACAAAAAGTGTTTATAATCAATGAAACACCTCAGCACAGTTTATGGCTTGAAAAGGACAAACAAAGGATTAAAAAAGCCAAGAAGAATGTAATCCAAGATCATAACCAAGCAAAACACAATATGAGTAGAATGAACGACATACTCAAGCTCCTGAAGATAAATTGTATTTATTATCCACTTTAAAAATATCTGCGGTAATCTTCAGGCGCAAGTGAAATTTTAAACATGTGTAACATACAGGTTGGTTTTAGTGACTGAAGTTTGACCTGCAGATAGAGGCCTTGGTAACTTCTGACACAAGAAGATGGCTGCAGATCAGATTAAATGACCTGCTCTGCTGGTCTCTTCTCCACTCAATGAGAGTTATGCCTGGGAGTCTGGGAAAGTCACACGCTTGTCTGTCAAGCTGCGATGAACAGAACCTGGAAAATGCCTCCCTTTAATGTCAAAAACCTTCGTTAGGCTCTTACCGGACATGCACTCCTTGAACTCCACTCGCTGTCACACAGCTCCACAGCCAAATTTCACAACTCGAAAAGGTACTATATTTACAATATGTCCACCTGAGTATACAACTCAGTTTTTTGCTTCTTATACTTTACATTGAACAACAGTGTGCCTTTTTTTGCTTTCATTTCCTACAAAACATGTATTCTGCAGGGGCCCACACCTGCAAGGTTTCCGGAAAGTTCCATGTGAGAACAGTAAGGGCCCCACATTTCTCATTTCTTTATTTCCTCTCATTTTTCTTTCTTTTTCGCCACCTTGCTCTCCTTCTGCAAGTACTTCCATTATGTCAGCTGCGATGCTGACTGGATGTGTGATTCTGTAAAGAAACAAGGAAAGAAACAAGGAACATTTATTAATATTAATATTTATTCACATAGGCCAGGAAATCAAGCACTAAAGTTATACCTGGCTAGCCTAGAACCCTAAGCTTTTAGGATAGGCTACTGTGACCCTGCAATGGTTACACTCATTGACTGAGTGTAAAGAGTGAACCTGTACTTCAGGTTTTATTATAAACTGTTCATAATAATCAGTGTTCCAGCTGGAATGCTCAATTGTCCTAAAGAATTTGGGTGCCAGTTTCTCAAGAAATTTCAGTTAACAAACTTTCTAGAGACCCCCCCCTTTCCCACACCCTGCTCTTAATCACTTTCAAGGTACAGAAACTCCTATTACCCTTTTTGGTACGTCTGCATTTGTAAAACCAGTAAAACCTTCACACATATTCACTTTGTTTATTGTGGTAGCTTTTTAGTAGATCTGTTCCGGTTATCAACCGGTTCCTACTTTCAAAAGTATTACACATTTCTAAAACATCAGTTTTTCTTAGCCCATGGCATTGTTTACAAACACAAAATGGATATTAATACACAGTACTTTTGTTTGCTTTTAAGGTTTGACATTGCACAATCTACTGAGGGATCACTTGCTATTATTTTGCTGTGCTGCAGCTGTTTTTAGCAGTAATTTTAAGATTTGACATTGCATACTCTTTTTCTGCCCAGTGACCATTTGTTCTTATGTTGTGGTAGCTATTCATGCATAGCAAATACATAATGTTAAGCTTGACATTACATGGCATTGGTTTGAACAGCTGTAGCTTATCATATTATCATGTAGGTAGGGTCCCAATAATGATGCAAGCCCAGGGCCTCCACCTGTGGTCAGTAGTATCAGACAAATGAATACATATAAATACAGGTAGTCCCAATGAATCAACTCAGTACTATAAAATGTGTCTGACAGTTTTGGATGGTGGGAGTCTATATGCCATGATTTTAAATGAGAAAAACAATAATGTATTCCCAGCTCATTCAATCCTCCATGCAGCCCAATAGTCCATCAAGGATTTATTGACAAGCTTTCCTACTTTCTTAGAACATATTTCCACTTAATAAGGCGGGGAAGATGATAGCAATAATGCAAAACACAATGCAAGCACAACACTCAATGCTATCAGGAGAACAGCTGAGATACGACTGCAGGGTACTCTTAATACCTTTTCTGTTTTGCTTCAGACAGTGACCAGAAACCTCAGGAGATTTTCATGCTAAAAACTGCTCCAGAGAAATTCCAACTTTTAATTTTAACAGCTTTTCCACAGGTGAGTGATGAATCAAAGAAGGGATCCCCTCAGTATTTTGGATTTATTATGAACAACTTTGTAACTGTGTACTTCTTAAATACACTCATACAAATGTCAGAAAAACCATTTCTGCAACTGTGCATTTGTGCAACATCTACTGCTGCCTCCAATTTATTCAATTAAGTAACATACCCAAAGTGGCTGACAGACCCTTGTCTGAAATTTCATTAATTTCCCACAATGCTCCACTCCCTTAAAGTAACTTTCACATTCCCTAACACGTTACATCCCCTAACCTGGACTAGTGTGCAACTTTCACTAGCATTGGCTTTAATTTTTTTTTGGATGTGTATTCATTATAGCAGATTTTCAATTTGGATCGTGAATTTTGGGTACAAACTTTTGCAATTCATTACAGTGAATATTTGGATAGTGAAGGTTACTGTACTTCAAGCTACTGTACAGACATAAACAGGTAGGCAGGTACCACAAAAAGAGTACAATGGCATAAAAAGATGGCTGAATAAGTTCTGTAAATAATTTCCAATGGTCAAAAGTCCTCTGTGTGATGCTCTCCTGAATAATGTGTTCCTGTATCTTCTTACTCTTTCTCCTTGTTTCTCTGTCTCTCTCCCACACACACACACACACACACACACACACACACACATTCACAGGTTGGTGCAAGCCCACTGATTCATCTGAAAACCGTTGAAAAGCATGGGTGTATGGGGGCTAACCAGTGTCCCTAGTGGGTGGAATCTAGGTCACCTTGTCCAGTGGACTCCCACTGGTGGAAAGGCCACAGCCTTACTGGTCTGCCACGCACCGTCTGGGGGCTTTTAACAGGGCAGATGTCATTCACCTGTCACGGCCTCTTCTTATTACCCACACACCTGTAGTGGGCCAGGTGTCATAGCATAGTGGCAGGGGAAAACGTCACCTCGTCCCCACTGCTCACCGGAACAGCTATTTCAATAATAAGCACATTTGGCATGTATGGTCATTTTATTTTGGTTTATTTATGTTTCATATTGTTTCTTCTTAACTTATTGACATTTATTGGAACAGCAACCAATTTTGATTCACCCAATAATTCTTATATTTACTGAACCTATTCAGTTCATCACACAACGGTGAAAACCTTTGTGAAATCCAGGTGTGTAACCACTGTTCATAAAAACAAGCAAAGTCCTCTAGGGTACACCCGTCCTGTGACTCTCACTCAGCTTCTCTAAGTGTAGCACAAAGGGTACATCTCCCAGGAGCACTATGATGGCTCAGCAGGAAATGCAACTGTGTCCCACCATTGCGGGTCTGTCCACCTCCCCAACAGCTCCCAGTCACCACCTCCAGGGTCAAGCCAATCACAGGTATTAGAGCTAAAGGCAATGGCCTCTGGGAGCCAGTAAACACATCCTCATTTTCTCCTGCAGCCTGAACATTCCAGGGGGGTCTCTTGGCCACAGGGGGTTTTTTCAAGGACAGCACTAAAATGCCTATGTGCCCAGCAAAGGAACCTGTGACATCAGTCGACATCAAAAGAGCACGACTTTCCTCTACCCGACCTGGAGACACTCTTCCTGTTGTTTATAAAACAATACGAAATCTCACACACAAGGTAAGGAAGAAAGGCTCTGTCTGAGCAGGGACACGTCTATAGAGAACACATCAACTGGGACGGCGTGGAGAATCTTGATATCCACTACGGCATCATTTGCATATATAGGAATGAAGCAGATCCAATTAAAATGGCAGGCTGATTTCCGCAACCTGCTGGCAGCTGACTGCAGCAAACAGGTGATGACCAGGTATGTAGTGAAGGAATTGAGCAGTCAGCTTATTAGTGCTCATCTGTAGCAGCGCTGGTTCAACAGTCCAACCAGACTCTGTCACGTCAGCACGGATGTTCCTTTTGCTTTCATCTGATTACATCATATTGCAGCATCCATAACCCGCCCTCTGGCTCCAGTCTTGCTCCCCCAGGAGTCCTGCGGAAGCCACACCAGTCCGACCAGGTGCAACTTGTTAATACGCCTTTGCACATCAGAAAAAGTAGAGCCTGGAGAGAGGAAGGGGTGTGTCTTTGGCCAGTTCACACCTCCCAGTGCAAAACAGCGGCAAAAGTCCTCTGGAATCTGGTTAGATCACTTTGGTCCAAGTCAGCCAGGGGGTAACCTGCAGGGAATCACATCCACATCCCGCTTACAATCTATGTCCAGCTCCTTTAAGGATATATACTGAGGCTGATAGGCTGGTTAGCAATCTGCAGCATGTGGCTTCAAAGGATGCTGCAGAATGGAAAATGAAGACAATCCAAGAAGAAACTGTCCAGCATAAGCAGAGAGCAGTGCTGTAGCTGATCTTGACAGAAAAAAGGCTGCAAAAATAGAACACCTCTAGTCCATACAAGGCTCAAAAAGACTATGCATTTTAGTTTACTGGCAAAAAACATTCTTTTGAATTGAAACACAAAATTAAGGGAGTTGCAGATTAGACACAACTTATAATGCAAGTCAGACTGAAGATATAAGGATTACATTATATTTATTTATCTCATGCTTTTCTCCAAAGCGTTAAGTCTTCATTATTAACCAATTTATATAACTAGATTATATTTTACTGTTTTTTCTTTTTAATTCAGGATAAGCACCTTGATCAACGGTATTGCAGGAGTAGGGTAACTTGAACCTGGGACTTTTGATTGCTGAACAGCAACTGCTACACTACCTGATGGCCCTCATTTCCCATTCTGGCCAAAACCAGTTTTATGATATTGTTGTGATAAACACTCTAAAACCTTAGATAAAGAGCATACTGCTACAAAGAAACAAGATACACAGATGTACAGGAAAGTTCACAATATTGCCATGTGTTTAAATTATTTAACGACTTTTTATGAAATAAAAATAAGGATTTTTTTTCACCAACTCACCTTAAATTAATGATGATTGCATATGAAATGGGACAGTTATGTAGTTCTACTATTTTATTCTACTACTTTGTATTTTTGTTTTTGTTTTTTTGGGGGGGGCAGTGAAAAGGAAGGGTCGGGTTACTGTCTGATGAAGAGGTGCTTTAAATTCCATGTACAAACATCTTTGCCACTCGCTGAGTTATCCATCAGGATTATAACTCCAGAGTAGAGCACAATACCATTGAAGGTGTGTTTTCTTGTGATTATGGTATGCATGCTTTTGAATGTTTTAATTATTGTCTTATTCTTGTGGTGTGAACAACAAAAAACAAGAAAAATCCCTGCTTGATTTGGCTTTTTGTAGATAACAGGGTGTTTTTATCATTTTCATTCACCTGTCTCTATAAAACTTGCTAAGATCACCCCCCCCATATGAATCGCTTTATCAATTTCCACTCTTACTGTGATAGAGAGCAGTCCATTCTCTGACAATCCTTTGAGGCCACTGGAAAGTCAAGCTTGACTTAAATACACTCCTTCAGTTTTATGGTGTTCTCTAAATCTGTCTCCTCAAAAATACACCTGACACAACATGTCTGAAAATGTGTTCTCTGCACAACTGCTCCATATAGTTTTCCTCCACAACAGCCACACAGAAGTTCAAAGAAGCTAAAATCAAGCCATAAGGCTGTGGTAGATATGGTCATTCCACATCTACTTCAGCATTGTGAAGGTCCATACTTGGACCTTAAAAAACAAAAACAAGTTTCGTTTGGCTGCCCTGGTGAGTTTAAAGGTGACACCATATTGACTCAAAGTAATTTTGAGTAAATGACTGGTCCAAGAAAGGTTTGAGTCCTCTGGCCAACAGCACTGAGGGTGGGTGCAGTGTGGGAGTGTAATTCCATCCTGCTTTGGAGAAATGCCAGGGGAACTGCTGTCCAGTTTGGCTCGAGGAAATAAAAAAAAACTGGCATTCTACACACTCAACACTTATCATGCCTTGGGGACCAGCAGTCCTGTCCTCTGTTTTGCTGCAACTGGCTCAGTCTCCTTGGAAACTGACCATTGCCTTTGATGTGGTACCCCAAAGGAGCTATGGAGGTAATGTGCTGGGGGGCAGGGGTGTGGGGAGCATTTCCCTACAGGCTTCCTGCCCTGGACACAAGGAGGCAAGGATCAGGTTCAGAGTAAAGGAATTTCACTCCGTTGCTGTTTTTATAGGTTTGGTTTCCTCCTGTACACATTCCACTGTGTCCAGAAGGTGCTGCAATGACCCCCCCCCCCTTCATTTCATTCAATCCTCCCTTGCTCTGCCTTCAGACATGATATTGTATACATATATTTCAAAACGCAGCAATAATAAGAAAGAATCTGGAATATTCAACCCCACACCACTGGTTATTTTTTAATCAACACTTTCTACCATGCAGGAGAAATGTGGGTCATTACTGTATAGTAATGACTTATACGTTGAGTCTGAAACTTTATGTGGCCACACCAAAAATGAAAAATCTGCTTTAAAAATGATAACAGATTATTTTAAAACTGCATAAAACCTCAAGCAAAATTAAACATGCATCTATTACACAGAGTGAGCATTATTTTTTATATACTTTACCACAAGTTTAAATTTTCATGGTTCAATTTAAAGAACAAACCATCATTTTATACAGAGACTGTTTTTAACCTCGACAAGCTTCTCCACACAATGCAGTATTAAATCCCCTGATCTTCAGGAACTGTGAATGTAAAGACCACTCTGACCCACAAGAGTCACAAGGAGGGGCAGCCCTGCTTTCTGAGGCCTAGGCCACACTATAGAGCACCATCTTATTAGCGAATGGAACAACCCCCGTGGTGCCTTTTAAAGGGACAACACTTGCTCACTCCTGTGTGTGCTCACTCTGTCACTCTTCTATTGTCCACTCATTCTCCAATACACTTGTTCGCTCTCTTCAACAAACTGATTCTTTCCAGTGGCTCTAATAATGCATTGTTCTGTGGCTCCAAATGAGACTCATTATTGCCTAAGCAGACAGGCGAAGGCAGCCTGAAAATGCATAACCAATACAACACCAAATCAACGCCTTCAGTGTTATCAAAGGCCTCATTAGAGGAGACTGATGGAGTAGGAAATAGGGAAATTAACAGGCTAAAGAACCCACCTGCTCAATTACACGTTGACGTCATTAACAGACAGTCTGAGCACCAAATGAAGATGAAAAAGAAAACACAATCAATCATTTTCTTGAGGAGCTACCATATGGGCCGAGACGTGTACAAGCTTAGAAAAAAAACTGTAAGGCTATAGTTTCCAACAAAGCTGGAGTAAAGAATGGTTGGAGCTCCCAACATTACTTCTGTGCAATTCTAAAAACAATTTTTAAAGCCATACAGACGCACTGTACAGTAAAGTTGGCCTCTAATTCACAAACTGTTGAGTGACGAACTTTTCACCCAATAAAAATTTTTTTGAGATGTACACCATAGTTAATTTTTCAAATAAGGTGCCCTATATAGCAGTTCTAATCCCATACCAAAGCATTACCCAATGCACACACATATAGTAATCTAGAATAGTAACTGCTGCCTTAAGTTTTTCAAAAGAGCAGACTAGAAGAAAAAAAGAAAAGGTGAAAAAATTGGAGGTGATCCTATGGCTCCTACATCTACCAGCTCTAAGCTGACAGTTACGTGGCTCTCTCATCTTCCACCTCAGTATCAAACTTCCTGCTCTAAGCTGATGTGCAGTTGCTGTCTGTGCTGTAAAATATAAGCTTACATTGTTTTTCAAAATTATGGCTTTGATTGATTATTATTTTGCTGGTGCTGAATGTTGTTGAAATTTCATGAGGTGAGTGAGATAAAGGCCACAGGTGAAAAGTCAAACCAAACACTTTGGTATGCCAATAGTCATAAATACTCCTATCAGAAAATACAGAACAAGCACAACAGCCCACAAGGAAGGAGATGTTTGCCAGCCCAGGGTCTGCAAATGGCTCAGAGATAGAGAATGCACTGTTCTGCTTTCCTCCCATCTGAAAAGGCCTGCTACTGTGCCCTGTCCCCCAGGTTGTGGACTTTCAGATATATTTATTTTTCAGACACTTTCCCCAATGCACAACTCAGAGTAAACAATGTATTTTCCCAAAAGAGAAAATTCTTAAAGTAGTCAGTCAAATAACATCATTTTTGCTCATGCACCTTATAGATACTATGTTCCACAAATGAACATTTCGAGAAAAAAACCAACTCTCCTTCCAAATTAAATTCACAGTTCAGCCACTGTACTTGTTTTGAAAATAGTAACATTTTAGATTTCAAAATTACACTTTGATATATAATAAATGTACTCTGATATACAATAGATGTATTTCACTCATCATGTAACACCGAGTTATGAAACCACAGTGACAGCCAAACAAAGGAAAGAAAATGACTGAACAGTCCATTCATAAACAACCTTGGTGCAACTAAGGATCCCACAATCCTAAGATATTATTTTAAGAAGTGCCAGTGAACAGGAAACTTTTAAAAATTATTCTGAGACATTTAGCCACTTTGAGCGGACTGAACTGTGATACTGACCATCCGGTTAAAAACTGACCAGTATCTATGCACAGCCATTAGCTAAACTGGTTTATAATATAATTCACAGTAACATAATCAGCCATCAGTGGGGTAACATTTAAACTCCCTGAGGTTTTCAGAATGCAATCACTTCTGCGTAATTAGTCTCCTATTGTAAATGTCTGTGCTCAATGGATGTTTCTAACATTCAAGTTCACTTCTGATCTCTACACCTTTATAAACATAACAATTTTCGAGAGGGGATAATTCTAACATGACAGATGAAAAGCTCACATCTTTGTAATGAAAGACTCCTCTAGAAGAAGATCTTTGGAAGCTCAAGCCCCATTTATTGTCCTACGAATTGTAGTTCCTTGAGGCTACTAGAACTTCCAGACATTATCATGTAAAGCAGCAGAGACACAACACTGGGCATAAACCCAGGCAGAAGACAGGCCATTGTTAAATCATAGACCCTTCAGTGTTCTCAGCTGCTGACCTGGGGCAAACCAAGATGGTGGGTAAGTCAGAACTGGACAGGAGAGGCTACAGGATTTGAGATTAGAGGAAAACTCCCTCCTTCCTTTTCTCATCAACTTGGACAGGTCAAAGGAACATTTGGGGTACACAGTGCTGAAATATTTACTTCCTCCTCCTGACAGCTCCTCATATCACCATGAAATATCTAAGCTGCTCCTAACTTTGAGCACACAGGAAATGTGGACTGCAGGGGCAGTCTGGGGGCGGGCTGGTCAAGAGAAGACTGTCAATGTACCTGGGTCTCAGCTGTCAATCACATGGGGAAAGAAATCCAAGACTCATCCATATAGTCAAGGGCCTAGGGCCAGTATGGGGGGCAGATGCAGGTCCTTGGAGGGCTGATTAGACAGAAACACCTGTCACTGCTCTTGACTGGGTCTCTGTATTCACACTCAGAGCAAATTAATAAAATATTTGGTGCTTCTCCTCACCTGTGATGGTTATTTTCTTCCTGCACAATTTTGACATTTTACAATCCCCAGAAACACAATGTAAAAAATGAAATAAAGAAAAGTGCAAGGAGACAGTGATGAGGGGCTCTAGAATGGAGCCTGCTCCCACAATCGCTTCTTTACAACAGGCTCTCCCATACTGTAACCCCACACTGGAAGTACTGTGGGCACTTGAGCTGGAAGGCCTTGTCCACAGTTTCTGCTTCTCAACCACACAACTGATATTTTCTCATCATCCATTTGTTGATCTAAAAAGATTATTTTACTATCCCACAACAGATCTCCGCCCCTTCCTTTTGATGTCATCTTCAGAGGCTCAAGTGGGTCACCAGTAGATTTCAAAAACAGTGACCTCAACGCTCATAACTCTCCACAGTTAAAAAGTCAGAGGCCACATGTGTACTGAAGTGTGACCTCTGCTCTACAAGACCTGTCCAGCTTGTTCTGAATCCTTCTCTACTGCAACCCTTATCAAAACCTAAGAGCCTCAACCCATGAAAATATTAGGTTTGTACATGTAGCTACTGATTTAACCCATTTATACAGCTGGATCTTTTCTCCCTTTCTCCCTTGCTCAAGGATACCACACCAGGACGTGGGATTTTATCTTTTACCTTTGAGAACCAATTCACTTTTTTATACCACCTTGATTTTTCACATTTTTTGAGAACACCACTTAATAACAACTAATCTCTCTCTCTCTCTCTCTCTCTCTCTCTATATATATATATATATATATATATATATATATAAAATTCCTACTCCTATACAATATAAAGCATAGCATAATATACAGTAGTATACATAATATAGTTTTATAAATAGAAAGACACACAGCTGATACTTGCATATTGGACATAAATCAATGCCTCTAAACTGACAGAATGCAAATAAAAAGGTTGCAGAATTACCATATCAGTAATAAACACTGCCTGAAGTTTCTCATCCATGAACAGTCCATGTGTTTATCAGCAACATCTGCCTGGTTTCCAGCATCTAGAGTTCAATGACTGATGTTTTGAAAACATCATTACAGTGACAGGCTACTTTCTGCCTGCTTGTCAGAGCCATATGACTAATACTGCTAATCTAGTACTGTTAACGGGGTCTTCTGTCTGTGTAATAGTATATAATCCTCTACCAGATATTGTGGTTGGGTGTCTGGATTTATGAATAAGTCTAATGAAGCAATGAATCCTTCAGCTACAGTCATCAGATAATACGGGATTAGAATTCATTTTTTTTCTTTAGATCCCAGAGGCACAAACACAAGGCAATACACACTGCCAACAGTACTAAATGACTCATACAATACACCACCTCACTTTCACGGCACTAAAGGCCGATTTCCCCAAGTTCTATGAAAACATAAAAACTTTTCACAAATGTGAAAACTCCTGCTTGCAAAGTTACAGAACATAATGTGCTCTATCTGAACTCGATCAGGTATAAATCAACCTCAGTAGTTTCATCCTTCATTCAAAAAAATAAAAACCTAATGGCTAAACTAAGTCCAGAAGAGTTTACAAACTAGAGGCCAGTTTTTTGTACCGTCTCTTAGCCATTTTTTGTAAACCTTTAATTTTCAAATCCCTTGCAGATAATTTAGTTACAGTTAGTAAAGATACAACATTATTCTAGAATACCAGTCTTAGGAAACTATGGCTGTGCATTTAAAAGATACGTTGCAGGGTGTTACTGGTGAGATTTTAGTACATTAAAAAAGTTCTGAAATTGACCAGCTGAAAACATACCACATTAAATAAATAGTTTGATATCCGTGGCATTCCTCTGAGAAGCAAATGTACCTGTAGCTCCGTTTGGAAGAAGAACTTCTGGGGGCACTGGGAGCAGTCATAGATCTTGTCCTCCTGTCCATGTGCTGAGAAGATGTGCTGCTGTAGCTTGCTAGCCTGAACAAACACTGGACAAAAAATGAACACTTTAAAAAGTGCTCTGTGAATTCACACTCATGAAAATGCCGTTTTGTCTTTTACAAAAATCTATTCAGAATATTTATTTAGGTTACGTCACTGATATCATCAGTAAAAAGGACCTTGTTATTTGGTGTTATAAAGAGCAAAGTTAAATAAGAGTTGTGAAAGCAGCACTTTATGTAAGCAGGAGTGAACCATATACTTATTTGGCATAATACTATTAATACTAATCATTACTGTAAAGAAAGAAGTTATACAGTAAAGCTGATAACATTGTAAGCATCACAATGGATTAATCAGATTGTCATGCACATATATTTTTCATAGTATTAAAATTTGATTAATTTCAGTTCTAAAACCACTTTGGAATGAGGGGAAGCAAAATAAAGAAAATAATTCTGGCTTCACTAGAATTGCTAAGTGATGGTCCCATTAGTCTGAATTCCTAATTACATCTGACAATATCCATGCTGATGCCCAGTTTATTAATGCCAATCCCAAGAATGAGGAAAGCAGCAGGGCTAGCAGTTTAAAAATGTATCTCTTCTTTTTAATTAAGCAATGTTTGGATTTGGTATAAAACTGACAAGATGTGTAGTTACTCTCGAAGGACCATTTTAGCTATGCTGTTGGTTATCCCAGACCCACAAACCCATATGTTCTTAAGGGCCACTGATGAAAATATCAACTCTCTGTGGCCTCGCTACTCTTGGCAAAAGTGAGTATTTATGGATTTATTTGAATTTCTTATTATTCAAAACCCCAGAGCTATATTGGCACCACAGCACATTTGATGAAAAGGGCAGAATCTTGTTGAGTGCCTTGAGGTCAGGGGCTTTCACCCCTGATGCAAGAGGCTTCAATAATATAAACAAGTTACTACTTTAATGATAACAAAACAAGGCCCCTCAGCAAGAACTCAGGAAGAGTTCACCTGAAAGACTTGGTATTAATAATTGAGCTGTCTATGCCAGAGGCAGAGTCAGAGTTGACAGGAAGACTGTCTGATAAAAGCCTAGTCCACAATGACCTTAAAAACTTTGTCTAGAGTATTAATCTGTGTGACAAAACAAAAAGGAGAAAAAAAGCTTCATTGCAACTGACATTACTATGCAGACATGCAGCAGGCTCACATTTCCCTCATATTTCTCATAAATTATAGAAAAGAAAACTTCTGGTAATTGGCTCATTCTTGTGCTTTGCAGCTTCTTTTGTTGTTTCTTTGTTTACTTACTTAATTGTGTTATACTGAGGCTGGTATTTTTAATAATTAAAAAAAATAGTATCTCCATAAGTTTACAAAGTTTTCAGCTTGAACCGTTTCATCTTGAGTAAGGTCATGTAGGAAGCAATCCTGGAAGCAATGGGCACAAGGCCATGAAACTGGTCCTGGATGGGACACCAGTCCATCACAGGGTGACCACACACACCATTCATACACCATGGGCAATTTGAGTGACCATTTCATCTAAACTGCATGCCTTTGGACTGTAGGAAGAAACTAACACATCCCGTGGAAACCTACACAGACACAGAGAGAACATGTGAACTCCATACAGACTGAGCCAGATTCAAATTCAGACCTAACCAACCCCTTTGCTGTTAGGCAGCAGCACTATTTGTCGAGCCACTGGTGCCACCCCTTTTCAGCTGAACAAAGTTTTCCAATAAGAGAATAACTTATTTTTAAAACAAATCCTCTCGTGCTTCTTTAAAAATAAGAAAAACGTTTTGATAATCAAAACTTTTTTGGTGAAAAACATGAAGACATCAGTAATGAAATACATTAAAGCAGTCATCTGTGAAAGCAGTATTCTTAGAAATACATGCACAAAAGAAATAGGTAAGAAAAGATACAAGGGGATCATTTTCTGCTGTGGAAAAAAAATAAATATTAGATTCTGATAAACTGAGCTTGGGGACTTTCATTTTGCAATACAAAAGTAAATCAACTGATGTATTGCTGCATCACTTAAATGTGCAGGTGGCAGTTATAATCCACTCAGAGGAAAGAAGGGGGATATAATTCAATTTGGATCACATATATCAAAATTTGAGACTTTTCGGTTCAGTGGCATTTTCACTGATTTTTGTGGTTAATTTTTCAGATTCATCAGATCAGCATGTTCAGAATGATGTTTGATGTGGCTCATCTTGAGGTAACAAAGACACTCATTCCCCCAGACTCCCTGTCTGATGTGTGTTAAGCCCCCCCCAAAGGAAACATGCGCTGACTGACATCATCCAACGTGCTCCCCTCTTTTTGTTTTTCTTCTTCTGTTCCTCCACAATTCAAAACATCTCTCCTTCATGGTATTGTCCTCCTGACTCGTCTCAAACCTTCTCACGTTCCAGTCTCACTCAGAGCTCAGATTTTCTCCTTTCCTGCTTCATTTTGGTGCTTGTCCCCCTTAGACTTGTCTACATTCACTTGCTTGTACCTACAGTAATAATCTATCTGCTGACTTCATTTACTTCATTATACATCATATTACATCAGATGAATACAATAAAATGTGAAATCTTAACTTACAACAAAAATATAGAGTAAAGCATTCTTCAACTATCAATTTTCATTTAGGAGAACAAAGAACCAGAAAACAGCACAGAAGAGCAACAGGCTTTGATCGTACAACTTCTCATCATGGTTTAGAGAGAATTTCCACAGCTGCATGCTTCTCTCTGTGCTCAAAAAAAAAAAAATCAATCATCCCAGGGATCACCCCCACCCCCTTTACAGAGAACCGCTTTTATTTTCTGTGCCCTTGCTCAGCCAACCATACCATGGACACAGTCTTCAGGTGTGAGTGTGGGGGGCTTCTTGCATCTGCTTCAACTGATGACAGCAAGGAACCTGTCCATTGGATCCATCCCTATAAAATGACCTTCCTTCCTGTTTGCTACCCGACCATGGGCTTAAAAGAGAGACATGCATTGTGCATTAAGCTCCTTTGGCAGCAAGTGTTTTGGAGAGCAACTAACACAAGCCAGCTGCTAAACAGGAGTAGTAGCCCAGAGGCAGAGTGGAGAGAGAAGAGAAAAAAGACAAGGAAAGATAGAAAGAGAGGGAGAGTGTGAGAGAGGGGGAGAGTTTGTGTTGGATTTATAGTTTATGGAATGGTGCACTTGTATGAAACTGCCAGGAAAATAAATTGAGGAGCATGAAGTCATTGGCGACCTGCTGTCACACCATGACTGCGGCTAGAACTGTAACGTCCCCGCTGATTTCAGAATCGCTTGCGGTCCAGCATGACGCACCACAGCGGGAGGAAAGGGCAACCTGTTCGCTAAAATGGAGGCTTTGCCTCGTTCATGTCATTGCTTGCCTCAGCTTCTGCCAAAGAAAAAAAACACTTCTTCATTACCCACTTCATGCACTTGCTCAAGTCTACAAGGTGCAGATCAACCTGTGTTCAACCTGAGTTTAGATGCCAATGAGGTATTATTGAAGAGGACAAAGTCAGGCTACAAATGGTGTACAGGTGAACAACACATACTGTTAGACTGAAGTTGAGGTCCCAGAAGGTCATTGCATTCTACTCTTATCCAGTGCATTTTGGCAGGATTGCTTTGGTAAAATTACCCTGTGATGGACAGGCATCTCATCCAGGGCACAACGTTCCTTGCCTATTGCCCAGAAGCCCTCTGTGAAGCCAGCTTGGTGCATTATGCCTGCCTGCACCTCCCTTACATGTTTCACAGATCTCTGAAGCAAATGACCTGCCCTCCTCATACTGCCTGACTCCAGGGAGCTCCAGGCTGCCATGACCCCCCTCCATAATCATGCAGTTTCCACCCTAGAGCTCCCTGGAGGTGACCTCCCCTTGGACACTTCCTCAGCTCATGCATCTGTGCCATTCAGGTGACCAGATGGAGGAGACAGAGCCCAAGTGGCACAACTCTCAATTATACACCTGGGTGTAATATCTGATTGATAGCAATGACATATTTATTTTATTACAAGCTGTTGAATTCTGGACCAATGGAAAAATAATCTCCTGCTAAACCTATACAATAAGCAATGATACTGCCAAGTATTAAGTTCTACAGTAAATTAATCTCCATTTCTTCACAGATTTTCCTACTGTGTTACCAATTTCTAAATAAGCAGTCTGAATCCACTGAGCTGAAGTCCAACAGACATCAGATTTTGTCTTCCATTACATATTTTTTCCCCGTCACTTGCAGCTTTGCTTACAATGCACACTGTTTTTATAGTAAGAAATTAATTCTTTAACTCATAGGGATCAAATACATGGTTCGTTTCCTTGCTGCAGGAAACTGATTGCAGTCTTAAGTCTTGGAAAAAGAGCAGCCGAAAGACACATGGGAAAAAAGAGGATTAAGTTTATTTCTACCACTTTTCACTTTAACCCTGTTTCTAAAGTGTTGAGAATGAGCTGACAACTTCATTTCATTACACAGACAATTAACCCTGCTGACCCTGGCAGGGGAAAGTGATCCTCACTGGAGGACTGCTTTTCCTCTGTTGTGACGAGCCATGAAAGGAAAAACATTACCTGGACTGACATTGACAATTAACACGTCTTTCTCTGCTGATTACGTTAATTTATTTCTGATTTAGAAGCAATTTCAGAATCCCAAATGCAGCAGAACATCCTTGCTTTGAGTCTGCCAGCCAGCCTGCCCCTCTCCCCCCCAGTTTTAAAATAATTATCCACTTCAGACAACAGTAATTGCATGTGCTCCTGTCCCACTTGCAGAGGTACGTAAGACTATAATTGTAGAGCATAGTCCCGGTAGCACTGCACATTTTTTCTTTTATCTACTTGAGTAGCAGACCTTTCCGCCTCAGGCTTTTTAAGACTTGTTTTTATGCATTTATATACAATATTTACTACAGCCACACAGATATTGTTCAGAAGCATTTCTCCTCTCTAGAGATTTCCTTCACAGAAGAGAAATATACTTTTATATATGTAAAAATAAAAAAAAAAACATTTTTTCAGCCATACTTTGCAAACATTTCATATGGGTAACATTTTCATGTATTGTTCATACATGCTACATGCACTGTTGAAGCCATGTTCCAACATTTATTTATACTATTACTCTTTCTAATATTTGAAGAGTTTCAAGGAAGTTGTCCAAACCACAACCACAAATGTGGTATTATTACTTAAAAACATAGGATGATCTGAATGACCTGTTTAGAAGTATTGTAAAGTTATTGGATATACTAACAATTCATATATCCTCTAGAGTGAAAAAAAACAATTAGCAGGGTTTCAAGAGAATATCATTCTTTGTTCAGTTGACACCTTTATCTGATGTAACAAATTATGAGTTAAATTTACATTCTAAATTGTATATTCTACTGTATATTTATCATAATTTTATTAATGTAGCATAATAGACTAGCATGTACTCTGTATTTTGAAATACAGCAATCCCTGTCTTTCTGAGTTTTCAATTTACAGCTTTTGAAAAGTAATACCGATATATGGATATCAGAACGGAAACCTTTGCTATAACAAAGCTTATCCATAATAAAAAAATCAAAACATGAATAAAAATCAAAATAAATCTTTAAAAAAAATCAATGAATAAACAGGATACGGTACCATACAACATACTGCAATAAAAAAATACTGTATACATGGTAATAAAATATGTACAGTTAGGAATTTATCCCCCTCTAAATGTGCCTGCCTGCATCCTATCAGCTGTTTCTGAGCTTCGTCGCCAGTCTTGTGCTCACTGTGTCTGACTAAGCTTGCACTGCACCACATTACTGTGATTTAAGCTGGATAATTCAGATGAGTGCCCATTGGTCCTCAAAGGAAGAAGGGCGGAAGGAAGGAATTTCACACAACTGGAAATCCGTCTTCTGCTAGACAAGACAACTTTAAAGGAAGTTTTAGAACATGCAAATGCAATGATCTCACAAACTATGGAACATGATAGTGATATGAAGAGGAGCCTTGCTTTCAATAACACAACTGAAGATGCTGTCAGGTTATAAGTTGATTTACGTAAGAAAACTGCATGAAAGCAAAATTCCATATGGAGTTTTTTTCACCCCTCATCTGCCCCTTCTTCATGCTTTCAAAGGAGAAAACTGATGCAACCATCTTCCTCCACACAGCAAATCTCACAAGCATCTCTTCTTCACTTTGTTCTATGGTACGCAGTAGAAGCTGTTAGTCTTGTTTGTTTAAATTATATGGTATATTTCAATTAAGTTTTATTTTTTAAATAAACCTATAAATGCTGTTGGGAGCACTAATGTACCATATGTTATAAGCGTGCTAATTAATGACGGCATGAAATGTGTTTTCTAATTAGGTAACCGGTGTTTACAGTGTTTTATCATGTTGAAGTCATGGGTTCATAGTTATACACGTGTTTTCTGATAGGCTGGGAGCAAATTATTTACTGTATTTCCCTTAATTTTCATTGGGGAAAAATTAACACTCAGAATCCATTTTCAGGGAAGAATTCGATTCAAATACCAAGAAATTACTGTACTGTGAAGATTGTTCTCACTACAAATGTAAAAATGATTACTGAAAAAGGCACAATATGTATAGCACAACTGCCTTTACTTTGCTCTAATAAAATGTGTCTTTAACAGACAAATCCTTGGGAAACAAGCACTCAGTATCCGAAACATTTGGTATCCAATGCATTTGCAGGGATGACTTCTCTTTGATTTAGGTTGAAGCAATTGAGGAAATTCATTAATTACTATGCCACCTGTGGCCCTAACTGTTTAATGGAAGTCAAGAGGTTTTTCCCCAACATATTTTTTCTGACTGAACCTCAGTGTAGGACTTTCACAGTGCCAAAGCTAAAGAAAAAATAACAGAGACAACAGCACACAACCCGTAAAACTGATATTAGCAGATGAATTCACCACTTTTTTCTTAAGTTGGATATTTGTACAATGTCTTCTGAAGATATCAGCTAATAGAGACAGTTTTGTTCAGCTGGAATCTATGACAGGGTTTAATTACAGCTCTAACTCTGCCTTGAAGACGTTTTACAGAGCTCCTGGCTCTACAGATGTGGCCAATAGTATTGGTACCCTTGCATTTTATTCAAATAATTCACCATTCTTCCTGACAAGTGTTGGAACTAAAAGTTCTTTGGTCATTCATGCTTGTATTCAAAAAACAGCTGCAAAAAGAACTGAATTCTTGCTTATTCTATAAAGACTTTGTAAATGGCCTGGACAATATTATTGGTACCCTTTAAAATGTACAAGAAATAATTGTATTGTCATGATATTTCAAGTAGAATATTCTCCTTGAATATCCACAGGTATCGTTCAATCTTATAATCACTCATTCAGCCAGTTTAAATGGAGAAAAGTGTTCCATTTCGGCTTTTCTGTGTCTCAATGTGCATCACAGTAAACATGGAAAAGGAAAAGAAAAACAAAGTTGTCTGAGGATGTTATAAAGAAGGTAAAAGCCAAGCATGGTCATTGTAAATGTTGACCATCCTAAAAGAGCCTTATGTTCCTGTGACCCCTGCTGCCAATATTATGAAGAAGTTTAAGGCCCATTGTACTGTAGCCAACATCTCTAGATGCTGTTCCATGAGAAAAACAGACCCAAGATTGAAGAGAGAGAGATCGTTCAGATGGTGGGGAAAGAACCAAGGAAAACATCAAAACGGATCCAAGTTGACCTTCAAGCTCAAAGTGCAACAGTTTCAAGTCCCAAAATCCATCACTATTTGAATGAATATGGGCTACATAATAGAAGAAAAAAACAAAACATTTGACCCAAAGTGGCCTGCCAAGAGTCCGGATCTGAATCTGATAGAAAATCTGTGGAAATATCTGAAAGTCACAGTTGGGAGAAGCACCCATCAAATCTTCGAGAACTGAAGTAGTTTGCTCAAAAACAGTGGGCCAAACCACCAGTTGAGAAACCTAATTTAGAGCTAAAGAAAGCACTTGATTGCAATTATTGTTTCCAAGATGTGCTACAAATTATTAGGTTAAGGGTCCCAGTATTTTTGTCTATCCCATTTTCATTTGTTTTATTGTTTCAAGTATATTAAGTCATAAATCAAAAGCAAAGTTTCTGTTCTATTAAATGTGAAATAAAAATGGTGGCTACCAAACCAAAAATACTTTTTGGTTACAACTGTTTCAACTCATTTCAGTGAAAACTGCATTTTTTGGAAAAAGTGGAAGGTTACCAATACTTTCAGCCACATCTGTTAAAAAAATGCAGTTCAGCTTCTTCTATAAAGCTTATGCACCTGGAGTTTGTTTCCATCTCTCCCCTTAATCTAGTCCAACATTTTAATCAAAAGGCACCGTGGCAAACAAGCAGAGACTGTTCATAGGGAGGTAAAAATGCCTTAGGGGTAGCATGCCAAATCCAGGCAGGAGGACGGTACACCAGTGACATACCTGTGAAGCAGACAGGGCACTTGAAGGTGCCACCCATGCCCTCAAAGCTGTGCTCGATCAGATGGCACTGCAGCTTTGCTGGTGAGTCGAATGTCTGGCTACAAAGTTTGCACTCGTGATTCAGACCTTCTTCTGCAAGGGAAGGTAAAAAACACAATGCAATCACTTAGCATCTTTGAGTGAATAAAGGGTTTTTAGTGAGATTTGAGTGAGGAATGAACTCAACTGTTTAAAAAATACACATAAATGTTTCAAAAGAAATACTGACAGAAAAATTACCTAGAAAAGAAATTAGAATTGCATAAAATACCAGCCAAGGGGTCAACTTGTTCAGAATTCAGAGGGCTGAGGAATGTCTGGATCTTAATCTTCTTGCTGACAGGAGACAATGAGGTTGCATCCGACGACGTGCCAACTGTACATGCATGGAATCAGGAGTAAGGCTACCTAAGGGATCTTCAGTGCTGCTTCTCAACAAGCACCACATGGGTATAGATTCTGCATCCTGGTTTCGACTAGAAATGTCAAACAGGAGTCAAGTGAGCAAAAGGGCTCATCAAGCTGGTTCAAAGGTCAGAGCAGCACTTTAAAGTTCTAATGTTTGAGGTACGATACTCTATTTCAACTATGACATTTTTCCTTTTTTCTACCCAAAGCATTTCATGTTAGAAGGTATGGCTTTAATTAAGTCTTCAAGCGCTCTTACCCATATGGGTCAGTTTAAACAAGAATGCTGTGATCATTCAATACAAGCAGTCACACACGCACAGACCATACGGTCACTGTTCACTTCTCCTTAGTAAGCACCTTTCAGTGCCATTTTCACAGTTTCTCAAAATTCTCTGAAATCCTTTACTGTGAGCAAAAGCATGAAACCTAAACAAGCCTTGAAGTTTCCACCTCACTTAAAGCATTTTGTAATGACGTGGCTCTTTTGGGTTTTATGTGGTGACAGTGATTAACTAAAGAAGCAGCTAAAACAACCCTCCAAAGAGCACTGTTGAGCCTTGGGGAATGAAATGTATGGCTTTCAAACGCCCTTCAAATATCAATGTTAAGCATCAACCCCAAGTTTCCAAATGTAATACATCTGAGGCGGTCCAGCAACAAACTGCCACAAAGGTGGAGTCATAGAGAGAAGGGGCACATGCGGTCACAAGGGCCATAGCTCCATTTTAATTGCTATCTTCTGCCAAGCAATAAAATATTTGTGTGCTTCCAGGTCAGTGTTATTATGACACCTTGGGCAGGTTTCATTTTTAATTCTGTATAAGGGTGTCTGCTAAGCTACTTAATAATGTAAAAAAAAAAACTCAGAATGGGGCACACAGGCCCACAATGATTTCGTGCACAAGTTTCTCATTTTCTCTACCTCCTGTGAAAGAACCGGATGGGCAGACACTGATTCTTGTCAGTACAAGGACTGTGGCCAGTGGCTTGTTGAATCCATGGATTGTTGCCATTGGATGTTTCAGCCCATAGACTGAGGCCATTGGCTGTTTCAACCCCCAAACTGTGACACATGGCTCTTTAAACAACAAATTCTAGCCAGTGGTTGTTTAAACGAACAGAATGCAGTAAGTGTCTATTTAAATGTAGAGACTGTTGTTAATGGCTGTTTGAATCTATGAAGTGCAGCCACTGATTTTCTGACACCAAGGACTGTTACCACTGGCTGTTTGAAATCACATACTACAGCCAGTGGTGGATTAAACTCACAAACTGCAGCTACTAGTTGTGTGAAACAGCACATTGATTAAATTAAGTTTTGTAAAATGTGCTTTTACCCACATAATTCTGATCACAACTCTTAAACATGCACTTTTTCCATGTATTGATACTGTGGATAATAAATAATAAATGCTCTTTCTTGTTCTCCACACACAAAAAAGCGTACAAATTCTTTCATATACATACATATGCAAGCATGCATGCACACACACTCAGTTGAACAAAAGCATACAATGATAGCTCCCACTCCAATTCCGCTGTGGAGTCCTGCCCACAATGTCTGCTTCACAATTCTATTCTAGTCCCAAGAGAGACATGGAATTCAATGCATCCTGCAAGCACAGCTGAGTTTCTCCTTCCCCTTGCAGTGACCAGAGAGAAACTCAGGGCAGAATGACACACAGCTCAAATTAGCAAAACAACAACCTGAATTTCACACTAACACCACCACAGCACCAGATGCTGTTCACAGACCATGCAAATGTTTACTAATTCACAGAGTAAAGTTTAATGGCTGAATATGGAACCATGTAAGCATGAAAGTGTGGCAAGAAGAATGTTACTGAACATGTGGCTAATTAAATAAGGAGTGAAGTGTACCCAACTAAAACCTGTTTACCACACAAGATGAGAACTGGTATGTATCACTACCCTATTGCAAATTACTTTTGAAAAAGATATTCGTTCATTGAGCAAATAATGGTCAGATGATCAAAGAGTGTGGCCATTTGTTCCTTGGAAAATCACTGATTCCACAAAATTTCAAATCCTACTGGTCCTACAGAAGTGACAACAGTACTGCAATGGACAATGAAGCTGAAATGTGGATGGAGCATGACAGGGTGGTGAGATATCTGCAGACATGTGGCACTGTACATGATATTGTCAGGTCTATTTCTTACCCTGTGCCGAGCTGCAGGACACCTGCACTGCAGTTCGGCCCTGGAACCCAGTGAGACCTCATGTAGCTCTTGGCTGGTGTTTGATGAAATGGCATGTTGGGTTACACAGAACCATAAAACAGGTCCCATCTGAGACACAGCCCTTATGCTATGTAGACAAATACTTGCAGAGACAGAGTTTGCCTGAGGTTTGCTAGGTTCATTTTTATTGCCATTCTACAGACGTACAAGAGAAAACAAAATGTACCTTCTCCTGGACCATGAAGCACAGCATACAAAACAGACACCATGACGACATGAGACAACACCAAACATGCATAAGGGCGGAAACAATTACTTAGGTAGTTAGTAAATAAATAAATACAGAACTTAAGAAAGTGCAGGTAGATATATGAATCAGTATTTACAGTAAACACAAGTGGTAATGTGCAGTGACCAAGTCCATGGATGATGGGGGAGCAGGTGACAGAGTGAATGCAGAACTTTATAACGCCAACAGTCAGTAGTGATGGTGGTGATAAAGCAGTGGGAAATCAGTGGTGGTGATCAGTCCGTATGCTGTCCACAGTTCAGCAATCTTACAGCCTACAGGAAAAAGCTGTCTCTGAGCACGATAGTGTCGTAGAACAAGCTGCGATAACATCTTCCAGACAGCATCGATGTAAGGAGAAACTGTGGAGAGTGTGAGAGGCATCCCCCAGTGATGATATGACCTCTTTTGACATAACACTTTTCTCCAGTGAAATGCCAGGTTACCTGTATTTAACAAAAGAGCACTTTAAAAGAGTTTAATCACATATTAATGTTTTTGTCCCACTTCTACAGAGTAATAGACAGAATATCTCCAGTGTCTCCAAGGGCCATGTGGTTGGCGTGGGGGAGACTGACGTTTTCACAATGATCTGCCTCATCCTTGAGCTTCCCGAGTATCCTGTGATGCCTGCCAACCAGCCCACCTGTTTCATTGCTCAGTTCAACCTATTCTTGTAACTGTTACTCTCTGCTTAGCCAGAGTAAGAGGGATGGGTGAGTTATAGCCCATCTTCCTGTAATAGTATTTCTTTTACAGTGGGCTGAAGAAGTGACAATGTTTCAAGTGCTTCACCATAGCTCTCACAATGATTAAAGTCACTTCCTGACTGCCACTTGTCCCCCACCAGGCTGACTAATCAGCACGCCCACGGGGGGAGTCTGGTTCACCTCAACTTTTCCCTTTATCCACACAAACTGTGGATATACAGGTACTTTGCTTCAAAATGAGAACATTTCTGTTTGTGTTCAGAAAGCCACTCTGAACACTCTCTGCCCTCACAATAAAGAGTATCTACGTAATGGAATCACTTAGTCTCCTATCCCTATAACATGTTTAAAATTCAGCTGTTTAAACATAGCTGTTGTGCGACTGCATCCATCGTTTATTACTGTCACCATCTGTAGTTAGTAGTAGTGTTATTGTCATTGTGTGTCTCTGTAGATGTTGTACTTGATGTTATGTGGGAGGCTTTAGGGCTGGGAAGGACACTAAAAAACAAATTAAACGATTCAGTTGAAAGTGAAAAATAAACAGAAGTAATCGAACTGCTGCAAGTGTGTAACCATTAACAAACGAGTAACAGATAACCACAGCATCCACTTGTCTGTAGGTACATCTTTTTACAGGTTGGGGAAGGTGGAAAGAACATATGTATTTGTGGAAGGGGATAATGTGCTGTCTGATAGAGCTAAAACAGTTAATATATTCAAGTCAGGAAAGCCCATCTTTACTGATGCTCACGTCTCCAGGCAGAACTGTGAAAGAGTAGAACTAATCACAAACAACAGGTCTCACTATGATTGCTTGCACTGGTGATGGAGAGCTGGTTCTGAACACTGAATGGGAAAATCTTTCATGAATATGAAGATCCTGAAACCCAGACACCCTTTGGCTATGTCTGTAAGCCAGCGAGTTAAAGTTTCACTGACAAAAATACAGCGGGGAACACTACAGAAAGTTTCATTATTTACAAACGCATTTTCAAGTTCAAAGGGAAGATACATTTTTTCCCCTTCCATGTAACTTAATGAAAATATTTGGATTGGTACAAGCCCACTGGAAATACAAGAAAAATGAATACAAAGGTCATATGTCAAAGTTATAGAGAAACAGATGTTACCTGTAAATCTCCCTTGTATTTGGGGAAGAGTTAGGGAGTCACAACGTTGTGCTGAAAGGAGTTATGCTGTAACCATCTTCCCAGCAGGAGTTATAACTTAGCAGACAATGTGGAAAATAAGGTTTGTAAATGCAGTGCTGAAACTGAACGTAAAGAAGTCCCCCCTCAATGACCCTATAATAGCTAGAGATGCCCTGCTGCACTTTTCGGCAGAGCATAAGTCACTGTAATGCCCCGTGAACATCTACCACAGTAACTGCAGTGCAGCATGAGAAATGAACCATTCAAGGTGCACAGCTGAGACAAACAACGGGACGAAGGCTAGGGAAGTACTGGAGGATGAGAGGTCTTGGACAATATTCTGATGTTTAAGTGCTGAGAAACAATGAAAGTCGGATGATTACTGTTGCAAACAGATAAGCTGCCCTTATAGTGATGCTTATGTACAAATCAATTGCCAATTTAATCCCATTTTTAGACTTTCAAATTTTAATGGAGGAGTTAAGATTAAGCAACATGCATAACTTTTTACCACTTGAACCACCAACTATATTATTACAAGCTTAACACTTGGTAGGGATCTTAGGTGTTCTTCTGTTTGGATTTGTATTTTTCTATTTCACAGTTATTTGGTGGAAACCAGCTGAAGTTGCAAGTCTTTAAAGTATTGTGATAGTGAAAAGGAATGAGAAGAGAATGGCTAGTAAACGGATGAACAGCCTCAATCACAGTGACAATGGGCACACCTGTAAAGATACAAGTGGACAACACTCTGAAACATTGTAAACAACGAAACACACTGCAACTGTGGTCAACAAGTCAACATTAACAACACATAATAATAACTAAACAAGAACAAAATTTAACAGTTACATACTTTGAGCTGTGGCTCATACTAGCCATACCTCAAGTGAGATTAGAGCCCTGTTCCACAGTTCCCCCAGAGGTGTGTGACTCCCTGTGATCTTCAATACACCTTTGTATCCTGAAGATCCTCCATTTCAGTTTCTGGTGTGGCCTAAGTTTCCAGTAGCAAACTTGAACTGCTCTAGTATAACACTCAGATTTTAAAAAGGTAAAAACCTTTGTGTATAAGTGTATTATAATAATAATAATAATAATAATAATAATAAAAACAAAACATTCCACCAAACCAAAGATTTAAGCATTTTTCCAACATTCGAAGATCCAAGTGGGAAAATCTATAACACCATGTATAACAACTTGCATCGAGATACTGTCAAACACATCAGTGGATAATGTCAATGCTGACCTGCAGATAAGAGCCAAGAGGTACATTTTCAAATCCTCACAAAAATACAGTGGCATAACAAAGGGGTTTCAGAAGGTCACAGTAAGGACAAAACCCAGTAAGGATAAATGCATGGATTTTTGGAGCAGCATTTGAGACAGCAGAAGTGGCGTTTTGGGCCTGGTGTGACTCTGATAAAGTTGTCTGATGATCCCCAAAATGATAAGAAGTGAAGCAGGAGGATATGGTGAGGAAAACTGTAAAAATCTAATTCAGCAAAACTATACAGTACGCTACAGTGATCTAAAATAAACACATTTGAAATAATAGTGTTTTGGAATAACACTATTTGGAATATTTGGAAGTATTACATTACTGCAAATAGAACAGTTTAGAATAGAACAGTCTGTGATTTCATTTTTTACAGTGATCTACAGACTAGTGAAGACGACAGCCTCTTCTAGACAATGGCATTGCGAGCTTCTAGTTGATAACACACTGAAAATTACAATTACATGCTTTGCTCTCTGTTTAATTTCATGCTTCACTGTCCAGTACAAAGTCGGCAATAGTGGTAGGTAGGTAGGTGTGGCAGAAGTTGGACAAGCTGCAGTAAGGCCAAAACAAACCAGGTTGCTAATGGGTTAACACATGCTGAGGTCATTCCATATGCCAAGAGTACCACTGTGGAGAGATGGCCACCATAACAAGATGATCAAAGGACAGAGAGAAAACTGAGAGAAATTTCTAGTCTAGAGGAGAATCTTTCTAATCATGTTTTATGTTGATTTTCAGCACTATGTTATGACATGATGGGGTATGGATCAGATTAGGGAATTAGAGGGTTAGAGCAGAAATCCTGTTGGTGTGAAGAAATAAGTGGAGCAATGAGAAAAAGAGTGCCAACCTATCACTCAACGGTAAAGGCTCTAATCAAATGTCAAGCCTCATTCATAGCTTTGGCATTGAATTCGATGTCATTTTGCCACATGCCACCCAGTTTAGTGGCCAGACTGACAGAAAGACCTTGGGTTACAAAGAAACAGACACATGTCCCTCATTCAACCCCTTGAAGGCTGCACCCTCTGTTCATGACAGCATCCTAAATGCTCTTAATCCCACGGAAAATTGCACTAGTCAGCTCTGAAATTGAGAAAATACACATATGTGGGCTCACTACACTATGAATATTTGTTTACAAATGAACAGAAAAAAATACAATGCTGGATGTTTAACATAATATGTAGGCACAGTTGTAAATGTTCCTAACCAAGCCGCCCTGAAGGAGACACAAACTCCTTGGTCTTCATTGCCTTCCATCGAACTAACCCAATGCAGCAGTAGAGTGGGCTGGTTTCTTACCAGCTGTGCATAATTTCACTTTAACCACTCGGCAGTAATGCTTTTAGTATAATAGCTTTTACATTCATTAGACTGTACCTATTACATGATCTGTTACAATAATAGAGTTTGGAAATGGAGTTCCTAGTAAATAAATGCAGTGCGTGCCCTACTTTCAAACTTAACTGAGACCAAGAATTCATCCGTTGCTCAAAAAGCTTAATAATCAAGCATGACACAGATTTTAATAAGCAGATTCTATATACAGCTACTTCTGTAATGCACACCAGCAAAAGCAGTGGTGCTGGACAAAGTTACTGTACTTCAAGAATTATATCTTGATATCTGTCTGTTGGTGAAGTGTACAAGTCAGTGTAAATAAAAGCATGTCACTGGAGTAAGGTGTCTGAAAAATGAATAAAAGACAGCAGTCTGGAGAATAGGATGCAACAGTCAGGTTTTTCAGAAGGGAACAGAGCCGAAATTGTGTTTTTTGTCTTTCTCTCCCAACATATGCTTGTGTGTCCTGAGTCCACTAGCGGGAGAATTTATGACTTTATGGCTAAACTAAAATCTTTATGTTCACCTGTGGCTTTTATCCCACAGAATATATGAGATTCAGAAATAGCCAACAAAGGTATAATACTAAAAACTCTAAACAAAATTATAAGAAATTTAAACAAAAATTTAAGTTGTAACTTGAAGCTAATACAAATGTGAGTACCTCAGAGCCAGAGGTTTTAGAAGGAGGTGATGGAGAGGTATCTTTTCACTAGATCAGAACTGTAGATTTAGCATATACAGGATCATCTACAGCTTGTTCACCTTTTCTTTGCTGCATTTCCAACTCTTCCGGAAAACAAAGGCACCACTTATTGTTCACCATCACTGTCCTCTTGTTGGGTGATGTTTTAGCATGCAATTTGAACTGCCTCAGTCCCATTTATTAGCAAATACGTCTTAATATGCTTGTTTTGCAAAAGTTTGTTACTTGCCTGTTCATAAACCAAGGTCCCATTATACTATAAAAATTATTTTTTACCTAAAAATAAGGTGTGGCAACAGAAAGACTTCCTTGGAGACCACTGTGTTAAATGATGCGTGGAAGTATACAATTACACAGATGAACTGTAAGTATTATGAAAAACATCTATACAGCATGGTTCACCATTCCATGTGAAAATATCTTCTACTCACAAGCAACAGTCCATTGAATTGTGTCCATGAAATTGATATGAAAGAGACAGCTTTGTTGGTGCTAAGCTTCTTCCATACCTTCTTCCATCTGTCAATCCATTTATTCACCTTTTTTCATAAAAAGCTTATCCAGTGCAAGGGCATGGTGAAATCTATCTTGGAGGCATGGTGAGTGAGGTAGGGTATTCCCTTTACAGGACACCCTTCTATCACAAGGGATTCCCACTCTTTCACTCACACATACCCACGATGTGGGCAATTTACTGTCAACAACTGAACCGCATATATATGTTGCACCATGTGCTATATGAGATTACACTCCTTTAAAATATTAAATTAGTCATCAAACTAGCAATGAGCAGCTAAACCCTATTCAAAGGTTTTATTTCTGAATGCTAGAATTTGTGTGTCAAAAGCTGTAACTACTGTTTCGTATACATCTTCCTTCATTTTCTTCAGTATTCCACAGCCAAAGTGACATGCATTTTTTGGCCTTATCTGCACAGAAGATTTAACGCTCAGGCCATTTTCTTGCCCGGCACTTCACAGCGGCTGACCACTCAGCTAAGCTGAGCTCCTGCTTATCTGTGCTGCTATTAATTGATTATGTACGTAGATGCAGAGAGGCTCACCTGAGCCCCACGGACCCTGGTACGTGTCATGCATCTTTCCAGCTTCATTTAGGAGGAGCTCCCATCTCTCACAAAAGAGGAACATTTGGCGAGGAAAAATTCATCATCAGGTACCTGGAAGTTTTCTAATAGAAAAGGCGTCTCCTGCTGTGCAGAACAACTCCAGAGCCAAGTCCACAGGACAGTGAGCAGCAAGCTGCCTTCGCCACAGGGCACACGTCGTTAACATAATGGCATATATAGCACAAGCCACACTATGCATTTCATACATCTCTGCAAATAAAACTGAGATCTTTTGCATAATGTCGCATTTGCGCATTTGTGTGAAATGTACTTTTGTTATACCCCCTTCCAACCCCAGACCGCTGCTCACACCGGGAGAGAGGACTTCATTACCCCAGCTAAATCAGAATTAGTCCCTTTATTTTGATGGGGAACCTCATTATACAGGCCCTGCTCATCCAGGGGGGAGATGTGAGGTATCGGTGTTGGGGCTCTGGGAGCTGGGGGTGGGGGGTGGAAAATCTGCCACTGACAGCACATTTGACCACATCCTCAGAAAGCTGCCATACTTTTGCTTCTTGCATTGCATGCCACATTGTTATTAGATAAAGACAAGAACACCTGCAGGTAATTAGTTAATGGTTGTGAAGTGGTCTTGGAAAGTGGAATTAGGTACGGCACATCCCGTCTCCCAGACAGCCTGGAGGCAAACCCAAAATCAGTGCAAAAAGACTTGGTTTTTTGCCCAGTTCATCACTGGCCGCCTCTTCTGTTTTGTCCTTTTCCTATATCTATGGATTCATTAAAAGAGTTAATAAGGTGCCCTGAAGCACAAAGTCAAGCAAACTGAAAATAGAGGATGAGCAAACTAAACAGTTGGAGAAGCAGACTCAGAATCTGTGTCTTACTGGCAGAAAGAGCATTCAGTCACAGCACAGTCTTGATTACCCAACACATTCTGGAATGGAACATTTTGTAATATGAGCCCTATTTTGAAATATTGTTTAACAGGTTGAGCACTGAAATAAAAAGTTATACAAACCTTCATTTACTCTTTTTCAATGCATGAAAATAATCATTACATCCATGTTTTTCAAAAAAAGCTTAAAGCAAAACAAAATTAAACCAGTTATTTCCTTACAGGTTAAAATGGATTTGTCAGTGAACAGAGATGAGGCAGAAAAAAGCATTTAATCATTTGAAATTCATGTAAAGAAGTATAGCTCACTCCAAATACCTTTCATAGCCATATGGCCTAGGCATAAGTAAAACAAAGTTGGAGGGCAGTTATTTTGCTACAGAGCAAAAAGGGGGCAATTCATAAAATAAATCTCTATTAATGCGCTGCAAAATATGAAGTTTTTTCGATTTGTATTCAACTCAGAGGAAAAGAAAAACAGATACCTCAGTATCTAGGAGGTGGAATGTTGACCACCTCTGTATGGAACAGGAGGTGAAAGCTCTGCATGAACCTTGCTGCCAGTTCCAGTTTTGCACACAGATTCCCAAGATGTCAGGTGATCTCCCTCAACACCATAAGACCTTTCTCTGAAAGCAACTGCTGGTCTATTAAGACTGTCAGAAGATACTATGGTAAACACAAGGACATGTGGGGGCTCCCTGCCTGATCAGATTCACACAGCTGGGGGGTAAACGGAGATAGAACCCAAAGCCACCCACTACACCAAAATACTCTGGTACCAGTGCAATAAAATGCACAAAAACAAGACCTTAACTCAACAGGACATTTTGTGAGAGCTGTGCCTTTAAGAATTCAACAACATACCAAGACTTTGCACCGTGGTATGCCGTACTGACAGCGGTACCTGCCTGTGAAGTAATTACAGCCAAAATAGTTGCTCGTGACTCGTGCCCAGACCTCAAAGGCTTAAAGCAGCACTGTGTAGCCTCCTTAGACGGCAGGATAACTTGGGGAGAGAAATCCGTGACAGCTCCATGTGGTTCCAGAATGGAAGTGATGTGATTGCATGACAGGTACCCTGTCCCAGCCCGGGAGCTTGAGTCCTGGCATCATGCTGATTGATGGCTTTCCAGAATGAGTATGGGAGGTGACAGTTTCATTAGTGCAAAAGGCCTGAGCCACATTCAGCACACTGCTGTACTCTTCCGTTTCCCCAGCCCAAGAAAAACACACAAACAGAAACAAAATAAATGTGTGCAATTTCTAAGTAGAAAGCCCAGAAGAAAAAACAACAGAAAAACCAATTTAAAAAAATTTAAAGAAAACACCTAGGCAGTTAATGAAGCCATTTCCCAAAATGTGTGGGCTTAGTTAAAGCCCTTGACATCTCTTTCATATAGTTTAGAATCTCATTTTTGTATGTTAGTTGTCGACACACAAACACTAGCATACACACTATTGTTCCACTATACTTATTAGATTCCACTCAAATGACATTGACTGGGTTTGTTTTTCCTCCAAATGAAACCAAAAGTAATCTTGTTAAAGGGATTGTTATGCAGGAAGGAAAACAGAACATCATAAGTATTATTATTTAGAGACTGATCCAACATTTTACTACAAAGTGAATTACAGTGAGAGGTTTATATAACCTTAGTCAGGGTACTACAGAGTGAGAATTCAAACCTGAATCTTTTGGTTTCAAGACAATGACTGACCACTACGCTACCTACTGCCCCTATATATACACCTGCTGACTATAATATAATTTTAGGCACTCTCTGTATTTGTTGAGCTTTTTTTTCTGCCACATCTCTTCCATTAAATGATTCACTGAAACTGGATGTGTTCTGTTTAGAAAGGATCTGTTTGTAATGTGTTTGCTGAGTGTGCCTGTAGTTCTGACACAGCTACACTTGCTGTCATCTTCACCTTCACCTTGGAATCACAAGGCAAAGGATGGAAGCCCCCTCTGTGCTCTCAATTATCCCTGGAAACAGTGGGAGCAGAACGGGGGGTGCCAGACCCGGGTAATTCAGTCCCAGCAGATGCCCACTCGTGCTGCTCACGCGGCTGGAACCAATGACAGCCGGAGGACCTGCACTGCCTCCTGGGGGCTGCTGATGCTCCTATCACAGCGTGACGGCAGAGGCATGCTCCCCCTAGGGCTGCCACTACTTCCCCACACCACGCCAACACTCCATTACTGCAATCGAGGTTTGAACGACCTCCTTGGCCAGGTGTGTTTTGTGAAGGGAGTATCCAAAGGTTATCTGATGCGGCCTGTCTGGGGGAGCACATCTGTCCAATAGGAATCGTGTATTGGCTCTTGGTTTCAACAGTGACAGGGTGACTACAGTGGGCAGTTAGTTATGGTTAACAGACAAGTTGTGGAGGAAAGCCATTCCTAGAAAAGATGCCGCTTACTTTGAGTTGTGCTTTCCGAAGTGGGAAAATTCATATTTTCAGTATAACCACAAAAAAGCAAACCTGAAACAGGAACTGATATTCTTGATGCTGTTGACGTCATATTGGCACTTGCAGATAGGATTTGAAAAATGTAATAAAAACATGTAGAGATTTCAGTGTGATGTTAATAATTTGTCTGGGGTCCTTGTAAATGCATTAACTTTCTCACCTATATGCTAGACCTACTGACATTCTGGTGTGCACAACTCAAATGGTAGGACAGCATGCCTTGAGGTTCACTCTCTTTGAACTGTCTTTCCCAGACTTAGTCCTGCTCATCTGTAGTGTGCAGCACCTTGAAACACAACGTGACAAATCGTGACTCACTGTGTTGCTGGGATAGTGACAGTGGTTAAGTTTGTGGCCTTTACATTGCTGTGGAAAGAACAATGAGTCATCCTCTGTGAAATAAGAAAATCAGAGCCCAAAAAAACCCAAATATATGAAAACGAATTTAAACATGGGCAGGAAAGGAGGTAACAATGAGCTGAGATTCAAAATGGTGTTCCAGACCCACAGAAATAACATTTGTATGTTGATGGTTGTGTTTGTGTGAGGAAAAAGCACTACTTGTGCACTGCCAAGCATCTGTTCTGAGTCTGCCTCTTTCTCCAGATCCATTTCTTCTCCCCAGGCATCCTGTGTTAACCTGGTGATTAAGTGCCTTGCTTTAAGAGCAATTCACCTGCCTCCCACATCCCAGCGGCCCACCTGCCCCTGGGGGAGATGAGGTGGAGAAGAGAAAAGTTCCACATATGGTGCAGTCGGCCCGCTTCCAGGCTGCTGAGGGTACGCTCTGGGGATGGCGTCTCTTAAAAAGGTGCAGCTGTCCTCGCATGGCCGTCTGCCTTGCCGTACCTCCACACATGCTCTGCTCCTCTACTTCTCCCTTAGATGCTACTGTCTGCACACACCGGCAGCCATTTTAGGTTCCTGCTACACCATTCCCTCTGGCCCAGAGTCCAGTGTAACATTTGGTCGCAGGCTGCTGGTTAATCAAATTCCTCCATCTGGCACCCTCCCCATGGAGCAGGAAAAGGTATGTGCAGCCCCAGGCTGCAGACCCAGCCAGGAATGGTGGACCTTCCTCTCCATCTCTGAGGGAACTGGCCAGTCTTAGGTATGGGGGTGGTGGAAAGATGTAAGTTTTTGTAAATCACTTTCAGGCAAGCGATGCAATAAAGTCCAGGTGCACAACCAGTATGGATAGAGGTGGGGGTTGGATGAAGAAACCAGAGAAGATCAGTGAACCAGGAAACTTAATGCCTCAGTAGAGCAGGCTGGGACATGGTAATGTACTACCTTTTCATGATCCCTCTCTACAGGAATATAAGATATCCAGGTCTGGGGAGGAATGGGGAGGAACACTACTAGCTCAAGCATCACAGACATCTTTAAAAATCAGAGGAGACCTTATCTCGAACCATCAACTAGTCTTGCACCATATACTGTATATCACAATAATTCTCAACAGATGGGTACAGCATACATCTACTTTGCAACACCCACAGTTTAAAGAGGGACTTTCAGACAGTGTAACATTTGCACACCCTTACCCACTGACGGATATATAGTTGCCTGTATATGTGCAAAGTGAAACCATTAAGTATCTCTTTCCTCAAGGTCATAGCTACAGCAAACCATCAGCGCTTTTAGGCATGCAACCTTTTGGTACCGCCCCTTTATCACTGGCAATCTGATGTGAACGCCACCCGCTGACTGAGTGTTTTGCTTCCCACCCCCTGTTGAAAAGCACCTCCTCCTGTCATGGTTTTGCAGTGATGTCAACCATCTGGAGGGAGTGCCTGAAAGCATCTCTCTCTCTCTCTCTCTCTCTCTCTCTCTCTCTCTCTCTCTCTCTCTCGCGCGCTCTCAAGACTCCAGAGTGCAGCATCATGTTCCAGTAATTTGGCCAGAGGAGCAGGAGGAAAGTGGAAAGAAAATCAATGTTTCTTTTACAAGTCCTCTATGAATTGATGAACACCTTCTTTGGGGAATTACAAACACTGTAAGAACTCTGGTCTGAACAGACATTAATGAGAACGATGACATTGTGCTTAAGGTCATTCCGAACTGGGTGTTGGTTCAGATGCATTTAAAGGGAAACCAAACTAACCTAAATGTAATCTATTTACCAAAGAGATGAATATCAAACTTATAATACAGAAAAGAATAAAAGAGAACAACAGTCACAATGTATTTTATTTTTCTAAGCAGTTATTAAACAAATTAAAGTTTTGGAAAGTCACACTATTGAAATAATTAGTCATGAGCAGAGTAATATTCCTCTCGCGGCAGTGTTTCTCTGAATGTAAAAGAAACTACAATTATTAACCATTGTTCAGATGACAACTGCTATAAATTTAAAAAATGGAAATGTGTAAAATGTAACAGATACCAGATGACAAGTTCAGTCAAATAAAGGATCACTCTATGAGTCCTGTGATAACTGTTTGAAATGGCTACTTATTCTGAGTTGTGTGATGTTTGGGGAAATGTTTGATAAATTAATAAAAGCAAATGGGAATTGGGCACAGCTACCTGACAGACAGCTTTGGACAGTTGTGACCATGTCACACAACAATCTCAGACCCTTTGTCATAAAGAAATGACTTGCTTTTTCTAATAGAACTGTGCTGAAAGTGAGTTGTGTGGTCCAAAAAAAACTTAGGACACCGAAATCAGCTGGGTGCAAACTGTAAAGCGTGACATGGAAATGCAAGATGAGACCACTATAGTGCATTTCTGCATTTCTTTTCCTGGTTCTTGTCTATAACAAAAAGCAAATACAAGTGAAAAATTCAGACATTCCAAGAACGGTGACCTCTCAAATGCCTGTTCAGTGCACCTACACAATGAATGAAACCAAAATGGAGAGACCCTGGAAAGATATTTTTGCATCCAATTCTGAGAAAACAATATGGAAAGACAGAAGAAAGGCAGACAACTGTGTGAAATTGTGGCCCAGCCTATGAGATCACTCATGCAGCCTTTTGTGTCTGAAGCAATTCCTCTGGTTCAAGCAGACTTGTGAATAGTAATGAAGGTGTGGTTGGCAACAGAGGTCTTGTGTTGCAGCTTTGGCTACAGCGTTCCCATGAATTCCAAATTCATCTGAGGGGTACTAGTAAGCCCAGAGCATTTCAGCAATGGTAATCACTAAAGGGAATGCTTGGGCATGAGAGGTGTTTAGAACCCCTCACAGATTCCCTCACTGCTAGTGTGCACCTGCAGGTTTTGTTGTTGCCACTACGAAAGACACCAACCACCCTCCGGCCACAACATTTAATAGCACCATCCATGAACAAGGTTAAAAATAAGGCCCATTCAAACTCAATTTCTCCAACGTCACTCTCGACAACTGACACATTTTCTCAGAGGTTAAACTGATCACGTAGTATGTTGTCTGCTAAGCATTCTCAGAACACCCTTACAGAACGTTTGCATCTCCCAGGTCTGTCTAGTCACCGTCTGGTATATCCAATCCATCTCACCACAAAGCAATCAGCAATCAGTTCTGTCCCAGGCTTCACACGAGTGTTCAGAACATACAACCTCAAGCTAGATGATATGACCACAAAGTCAATCATTACCTTTTCCCATGGCAAATACAGTTATGAATGCCTTTGTCTTTAAACATGTTGTATGTTATGGACAGTCCATGGCTAACACATAGGTTCAATAACAATTCCTTGTTTGAAATCAGATGCAGCAGGCTATTTCTCCAATCACACCATTCTAAGCATCGTTCCCATTATAATCACTGAAGTCCCCCAGGAGGACTACAGAGTCAGTGGGCAGCTCCCTGTCAAATACTTCACAGACCTTTTTCTATTATGGCTGAATACTCAGAACAGCTGTTTGTTGCATACGTACAATCAAAAGTTGACTTTTCCTCTCTGCATCCCACACTGAGACAACCCTCTAGCTGCATAGCCCTGAGGGGCAGGCTTGTGAGTATCCCCACACCTGTTTGTGGCTTTCACAAAGAGGAACTCCAGAATAGCAGAGAGATGATTGAGAAGTTTGGGTCTAGCACTTATGTTATGCATAGAAGTGAGAGCAGCTATATCTAATCAGTACTTTTACACCACCCACAGTAGCTCAGGCTCCTTCCTCACAACATGATGTCCACATTCTCAGAATCAGTTTCCACTGCCAGGGTCCATACCATCTAGGTCCAAGCAACTCATAACTGGCATTGCACCTGACCCCCTCCCTTCATCTTGCAGGTGGTCAGCATACAAAATGGCTTTGCCTTGTCTGTTTCAGACTAAGCATAACTGGGATATATGGGTTGCCTGGACACTAGGCACTCAGAAAGGAACACCACACCCAAGAAAGGCTTCCAGGGTGAGTTCTGGTAAACCTGATAGTTCAGATTACACTTAGTTCTTTATTTCATATTCATGGGATTCATGTTTAGATTCTCCCCCCAGACTAGTTCATCAATGAAGACTCCACCAGGAGCTCTAAGGTCCATATGGCACAGGTCAGAGGTTCACAGAGATGACCTGTCAATAATTTGTGTTCTATGTCATTTGTGGGAATTGTCTTCTATTATTTACTTATTTAGTTTGCACCTTGTTATGCATTTTATGTATGTACAGCTACCACATAGGTAAATTTCCCTGCTGGAATTAATAAAGTTGTGTCCTATCCTTTCCAGGAAATCCCACTCCACAGCAAAGTGATCTTCTATTGGTGAGGTGATTAATATGAATTGAAAGATGCTGAAATTACCCTGGAGCATAAATGAATAAATCACTGGAAATAGCTTAGTGCAAAGACCTAAAATTGTAAGTTACTTTGGTGTAAAATGTAAAATAAAAATAAATTAAAAATAAATAGTTGAACAAACATCTGTGTGTATGTGTGTGAGAGACTTCACAGTGTGGTGCCGAGCAGCAGGAGTTGCAGGCAAACATCCGGTGCCTGGCTCCCTGAAGTCAGGGCATCTGGGCTGGTGGCAGACCCCCCCTACTGTGCCCACATCTGTTCCCCAGCTGAGGGGGCGCCACAAAAGAATACCATGGTCCTGAATCGCTCCCCTTCATTTGGCACTGCTCAGTGCCAGTCTGCTTGGACAGTAATGTGGTTATAATCCTTTCAACAGTGAACCCCCAGTCCAACAAATTACAAATACACAGAGAGTCCTAAGATATAAAAATAGATACAAAAAGCACCATAATAATAATTACTTGACAAATAAAAACAATAAAGAGTCTGCAAAGACTCTAAGGTGATACTCAATAAATAGGATACTTTTGTCACTTATAACTGTCTGATTGTTTAAGTGAATATGGTAAGAATTACCATTGATGTAGATTTCATATGCAGTATTTGAATAATCATCACCCACACACATAAAGCTGAGGAAAAACTGACATTTCATACAAACCCATCAATATGAATGACCTGTCTTCAAGGCATCACAATCTACTCAGAGTTGCAAAACAATAACAGATTAGATTTTCACTAGTAGGGTGGCACTGGAACACATCAGGTAGTCTGAGTCCTCACTGTTCCTGGGCTGTAGGTTTGAACCCATCTCAGTCTGTGTAGAGGCAGCATGAATTTCCTCCTACAGCCCAAAGACATGCATTTTAGGTGAATTTTTTACTGTAAATTGTCCTTATTGTGTTTATGTGTGAGTGAACGTATGTTTTTCCTGCAATGCACCCTCCGTAAACTACCCTGCATCATATTCTGTCCTTTTGGGACAGTCTCAATGCCACCACAATCCTGCGATGTACATTACTGTGAGAGGAAGTATAGCTTCCATGATTACACTGATCACTGATGACACCACAGATAGCAAAGTAATATTCTGCTTTATGTAGAGGCTGTGCACTATAACAGTTAAAACAATAACTCAAACTGATAAAGGTGTAGAAATGCTTTCAAATTGCATGTTATAAAGACAATCATTACCTTAGTGTTATCATAGGTTATTCTACTTGCTCACTTTTTGTTAACTGCTTGTCCTGGGTTGTAGCTGTCCCGAACCTATCCAGAGCCTACATGGAATTACTGGGAAGCAGAAAGTGCATTTTGGATGGGATACCATTGCAAGTAGATAAATGATCAGGATGTTTATTATTTGAGTGCTTATCTGAAACAGTGCAGCAAGAAGCACTGTCACTTCACAGTGCCTGAGTTGTATAGGAATGAGTTTGAATCCAACTCAGTTATTTATTGAGTTTGCATGTTCTCCCCATATCTGAGAGGAAACTGGAGCACCCATACACAGTCTAAAGAAGTGTGTTTAAGGTCAATTAGTCACTCGAAATTTCCCTTAGTGTGGATGACCTTGTGCAGGCATGACGTTCCATCCAGGGTGTAGTTTCATAGCCTAGTTTCTAAATTCTATAGCTCCAAACTGCTGTGACTTTGACACAACAGCAATTTAAGATGACTGATGTATATTTTTTCACTACGTATTTTTATCTGAAAACTACCAGGGAAATATGAGTCTACAGTAGCACCACATACAGAAAAAATCTGCTTAGAGAAACTGAGCGGATTTAAAAATTAGAAATCCTGACTATAAAATGATTTATGTTTTTGCCATATGAAAATTCCAAATACTAGCCCTGATGAAAACAAAAACATTTATAACAGAACACCTAAATTTTGAAAAGGGAAAGTGCATTTGCACATGCCCACACAGCTCAGTGCCTTGTCACTTTTTTGCCCCCAGAAGCCGGCTGGACAGGTAGCACCTTTCACAAAGTGACCACAATGAAATGAACTGCTAGGCACCTTCAAATAAAGAAATTCAGGTGAAGGTAATGCTGGGCCAATAAAAAGTGACAGATTAGCAAAAATGTTAGGATTTAATTGCATATGACATTCACTCATCGCACACTATGTCTACAGGCTGGACATAATATCCCGTTACATTTAAGCTCTATACTCATTAATGATCATTTCAATTCTTTCTGCTCTTGGTTGAGAGAGATGCAATACATTCCTCACCAAGCAAAATTCATTTTAATGAGAAAATTTCAACATTACAGGATCCAACAATAATACGATTAAGTGCTAAGACCAGAATGGGCAGCTGTGAATGAGGATACACTGCCCTACTGATAAAAATTCTCACTAGATCACTGATTGCAGACACAACTGAAAAAATATATCTTAGACCTGAGTTTCCCACAGAAGTGGGCGGCAACAAGTTACATGTACTCCACTTCTTGTAATAAATAAAATAAATTTTTGATACTTTAATGGTTTGACATGATTTTTACTTTTACTCAAAATTTTGGATGAGTAATTTTACATGGCGATTTAAAGTTGAGTTTCTTCATTGAGCATTGTTTTTGACTAGCCACCTCTGGTTTCCAAACCAGTATACTTTAAACTAACAGTTTTAGAACAGGTAAAAGACAAATAATTGTTGCATATCATGTCTGTAAAAACTAAAATAAATACATTCAAATATAATATAAATTTCAAGATAAGTTTAAAAAAAGGTCAACAGAAAACCATTATGCTACTCTATGCTAAAACTATTGAGCATTTCTATAAATTTCATATGAAGTATAAAGTATCATATGAACATGTAGTATGCACCAAATTTTACAGTTAACCTTAATTTTTTTTCTAGATCCCAGCACTTGAAAGTAAGACTATGTATTTATGTGATACTTAGTTACTGAGTAATACTTTTATGAAAGTATTCAAACAGTGTTGCTGTTGGATCTTTTATTCTCGCATAAAACACCTATCTGACATATGTGTAGCTGTTACACACAGAAATACAATTAAGAAATTAAGACTAATCTAAGAATTAACTCCAGCTGTATATGTGAACAGGGTAATAACGGTGGCTTGATAGTTGCTTTATTTCCAAGAAAATTACATTTACATTTTGATTTTACAATGGATTTAATCCCTGTGGCATTAATCCTGACTGTCCTCAGCTTAAGACTGGGTCAGGGATCAACAGCAAGATCATAAGTAATAAGTCAGATTGTACTCATGACAATAGTAATTATTTCCAAGTACATAGACCACCATGTGAAAATGCCTTTGCAAATATTTTTTGATGTTTTTGTTCTTTTTTGTTTTATTTCTGACAGTATACTATATTAATAGTATTATATTATATTAATATATTAACCATTATCATGATTAAATAATTCTGTATTGTATTCAGTACTTTTTAAAGTTTCTTTTGAAAAAGTACATATGTTCATAACATTTTTTAAATACTGCAGTATACCATGCCATACAACAGCAAGATGTAGTAAGCACAAGTGACATAACCTCTTCTGATTATTCTGGAGCTCGGTGATAGCTGGTCATAGGTCAGTAAAGTGACTGATGCAGGATGTGGAGTTAGTGCTACGGGGGACAAGGCAGCAGTTGTGGGAAGAAGTAGTCCAGATAACAAGCAAGATGATCATGAGGGTTCTGTATTCAGTCTCTTCCACCCTCCCCAAATGCACCACCTGCTGACGAAGTGGAAATGGACAGCCATCCCCAACAGCACCTGTAACTGGCTACTGGAACAGAAGATTCCACTGGGCTCTGGAACTTGAGCCAGGGATTTGGCAAAAGCCTGACAGGAAGGACTTCAGACAGTATTGCAATGGGGGCATGTGCCTTGAGTTTCCCCTGTCTGTAAGAGGAGCATACTAACAGACAAAATGAGGTGAACAGAACATGTTTTCTCACATTGGCTCAGGTTTGACACTCCCAACCCCAAAACAATAAATACACATTCCAAAAGGCATCACCACCCTAGAGCACAGCAGTGTAAACAAAAAACAAGTAATGCAGAACAATACATAAAACCAAACCTCACAACAGTGACTGTATTATTGAGTTGGTCAAAGTCATTATTTATACCTGCTGTTCCCATACCTGAGTGATTGCAGCAATGTGAGTAAAAGTGTCTCTGACAGTGAAATGATTTGGCACCATTGCAACAGTATATGGTCTTATCACACTGTCTGTCATCATTGTGCGATTTTATCTCTGGCCTGAAACTTTCTAATCTAGTGTGCCCTGTTTACACTGTTTTCTATATACCTGTCTGCTTCACAATATAAGCAATTATGTATCTAAGTCATTATGACACTAGGAGGGACCTGCAACTGCTGCTCACAGTTGGCAATCGCGAGGATTAACACCAATACCACGAGGACACATTGGTGCAAAGGCATGAATAAAACATGATGACATGCAGGTTAGTGATGGCTTGCTGTTGCTAATATTATCTAAACAAGGGAAACAGCAGAAATGACCACCCATAATGCTTGTTACCACATTCTTGCACTACACAAAATAGTCAAATTAAATATACCTGAAATAAATGCATGCATAAAGGTTTCATCTCTTTGCATTCACATGTGGTTGTTGGGTCACAAGGAATATTTGATTAGCTATATATTTATTTATTGTGTGGGCTTGATGAGTACACAAGTAGCTGTTAAAACAAAATGCTAAACAGCAGCTCCTTTTTTGTATCTGCAACAAGGCAAAACCAACAAGAATAAATCTCAAAATAAAGAATTAAGTAAGTCAATGCCTCTCTGTGGTTTAAGCCTCCCATGGGTATATAACAGAAATTCCAATATAGCAGACATGTAGTTGTGGTTAATTGCTTATGGCTAATAACATACTTGGGTGCCTAGGAGATTCTGTCAGGTTTTCTTTTCTAAGCTGTGCTGAACTGTATTAATCGTTAAATAATGCAGAGAGTGCAGATCACCCTGAACCGCTGGGTGACTAGATTACTCACCTAGGTCAAGGGTGAGCACACATTTCTAAAATATCAGTTTCAGCTCCGTGCCCCCCTCTTCAAATAGACTCTTATTAAGGGCCATTTAAGGATCAATTACAGAGATCTAGAACAAGCACACTCTAATGGCATGTTGGCTCTTATGCAAACAAGCTCAGAATTTTATTTCCATTGTGTCGCCAGGCAAGGTGGCAGGCACCGCTTGGCTGTGATGCCACCAACAACAGCTAAAGGAGGATAGTCTTTCATTTTCCAAATGACCACATCCATGCACCCTCCCCCACCTTAAAGTGCAGTGACAGCATAGTGGCGGCCTGCAACATGAAGGTCTCCAGGGGCTGCCAGCTATTGTGGGGCTTGAGCAGACAATAAAGCAGGGCATTTTCTCATTATGTTTCCACCTTGTTGCGGAGCTAGTAACGGCAGGCAGATTAAATGTCACCTGACTGGTGTTTTTTGTCATGTAAACAGCAAGATGGGCAGCAGCAGTAAGTTCTTTTAAAGCCCAAGGTAGAGCCAGTTTTGCTCAGCTTAGCCTTGTGCTCCCCTCAGTTACAGATCTGAAACAGGCTACATAGTCACCTTTTACGAGCTACCAACTGTGCAGCAAAATAACATGTCTCTGACTTTGGCCTAGTGAGCTGTGAGCCCATCATTCAAAATGGTTGATGGTGCTTGTCAACAGCTCAACTGGTAGAGGTAACTTGGTGAATGGGACCTTACATCAGCTTCTCACACCACTGCTTTGGCTACTTGCATCAGAAAGGCAAAGAAAATACATTTGACGTTTAATTTAAACAGATATTTGCCCACTTTTAAAAATCTGAGAATAAGCAAAAAAGGACATTTACACTGAGATTTCAAACTTTGGGTTCCTTCAGAATCCACCTCAGTAAAAGTTAAGAGGTTAAATTGTTATGGTCAACAAAGATTTGGAAGTGGAAGTGATTCTCTACAACCGCAGTGATTATAGTCATTCCTATTCTTATAGGAAAAATAATGATTCCCAGCCCATCAAAAAAATCCTCAAACCAGCTTTCCCAAATATCACTGAAACACTGTAAAATACCTTGAGGCACACGCAGGGCAGCACAGCACAGAGGGAGCACTGCATGCATGCACACAACTATACAGGCAGAAGGGCACACACATGCGGGGATTGTTCTGCTCATCTATTTATGTTTATAACAAAGAATACCAAGCTTAATGCAGGGATTGTATCCTTGCAGAGCACAATTATGTGCAAAGTTTTAAAGAGACATACTTGGTGGAGGAAGAGTGCAGAACAAGGGAAGTTTTAAGTAATGCAGAATGGTATTAACTGTGTAAGAGAACCATAATGTGACCTTTCAGCAGCAGTGCTATGAAAGTGACAGATCTTTCTGGCACATTCTGTTTTTCATATATACAGCATGATGTCATCCACAGACCAGTCATGACCAAAATATTTACAAATATATCTTTCTTTACAGACACAACAGCAGGAGCTCCTTTTAACTTAACTTTTGCTGCATTAGGCACCTGTACATGAACATCACTGCTTTCGCAGAATCCAATACTCTTTTTCTTAACAACACCCTCATGCATAATGCCCATTACATGACAAACACAGCACAGCAGAACACACAGGAAAATTCTGTGCAATTTATGTTTTTTAAACAAATTGTTACATATTTGAATGAAATTGTGATGTTGGAATTTTTCAGGGTTTTTTGGACAGAGTATGCTGTATCAGGCAAATCTGCAAGTAAATTAAGGAATGGTCTGAAAAATCAAATTGTGTTCTAGAGAAAACACATAAATCGAGTGTGCGTAAATCGAGTGTGCGTAAACCGAGCGATGACTTTATAGCAAAAAGTAACACCAACAGAAGCAATTACTAGAAAGTCAATGAACCTCAGGTTGTCACTGATATCAACCTGCGTAACAAAAAACTGACTGGTGAACACATACAAGCAATGCAAGGAAATCAGTATTTTGTTGTACATAACCAGAAAGCAACATTTTAAAAAACACCCAAGGCAACACTATCAAAATATACAAATCGACAACTAGAAAACTGGGAATGCTATTGATTTAAAATCCCTTTGGTGGAAAAAAAACGTGAAATCCATCCATAAAAGCACCTTTTGCCAGAAAATGCTAAATAATACTGACCAACTGCCTTCCCTCCTGCTGTTAAATTGTTCCTTGGTTGGCAGTGTATTGCACCCCACCCCCCACAAATGGACCACACAAAGGTTCCCCTATAGAGCATCAGCAGCTGCATAGCAACTGTGATCTCCATCAACTGGGCCATTCAGACCAAGGACCACTGCAACTGCGATCTTGGCAATCTCAATTTTGTCACCTCCTCTTTTAAACAACCCTTTCCCACATCTAATGTATAAAAGGTCCACAGTGTAGCACATTTCAGCCAGCTCCCTGCTCCAGCTTCTGTCGGCCATTTTGCTGATGTATTAAAATGTGCTGGCAGGCAGAAGACTCATGGGAGCTCCAAATAAAACTGTGATTGGAGGGCTGAAGTGTGATGGGTGGGGCAACAACATTCCATTACTGCCATTTGTCACCATGTCTAGCTTCTCTTTTGTTTTTGTATCTGTTCTAATGGACCCATCACTGCCCATCATCACTGCCAGTTGATAAGTCTTACGTTATTCCATCAATACCTAGGTCTGAGCCATGACAGCTGATGGAAACTGACCTGGGAGAAAGCTAATCTCTCCTGGACAGATGGCCGTTATAAGGGACAGAATCCCCTTCTATTGGGGCAGAAAATGTAATTAAATCGTGTCCAAATTAGTATGTTTTCATCCAAATTGCTTTCCCAGTAATAAGCTTTGGATCCAAGCATAAACCACTGTCACTGAAGAAGTCTGTCCTGGAACTTCTGTCCTTTATTATGCTCCAGTTCCCCTGCATCAGACCTGCTTGTTTCATCTCCAATGTGTCTTCTCTCTTACTGCTGAATTTATCAAAGTCACCAACATACCTTCAGAAGCACTGAAAAACCCAGCATTGGTTTTCACTGGGGAATTAAAATGAGTACATATACTATTATTGCAAATGGTCTAATTTCTTCATTCAGTAACAAAATAACCGAATTGCCAAACTACTGAACGTCTGGGAAATATATGCTGTAAATATATTAAAATAAATATAACATAAACATCTGACAATTTCAAAATGCATTATTGTTCTCATTCTGAATAAGATGATCTCAAAAATGTTTACTTTCCTTTCTAACCATCCTTCAAGTAAATAACATACTAATTATGCTCAAAAGCATTATAACTGTGCATATTTTTAATTTTGTTGCTAATTGATTCAAAACATGGAAGGCATTAGGCTAACATCATGGAGATCTATGAGCTTCATATCATTGTTGCTAGGGAAACAAGAAATTCATTTCTGCTGAAATCAAGCAAAATGACAAAGTGAAAGAATAAGATGAGCAGTGAAATATATCAACTCCCAGCTTCCACCCCTGTAGTGACACAGGTGCTACCATTTATTTATTGATCCTGTCGCAATTTGTCTGTGTCTTTTTATGCTGTATATGTGTTTTGTGTTTGTCTAAGTGTATTGTGCACCAGGTCAGGGAAAATGACATTTGTTCTCATTGTACATCTGTACAAGTGCAGAATGACAAATTTACCTTGAACCTTTGGATGCAAAACATAACTTGGTTGCTTTAGCCTTAGTTCACATTTTGCTTCATTTGGTTTAACTGTGGAGCAAGGGGATTGAGCTATGTCTTTTGTGGTTTTCACAGAACACAAGTCCAATTAACTCAATGAGGAAAATGGCTTCAATTAACATTTCAATGTGCAGTATGCAGACAAAGTTAGCTTGAATTCTACAAATCAATTGTGACCTTTTTTAATTTAGTTTCTGAATAATATTTTTTAAAAAACTAACGCACTGCGCAACAAAGACTTTCTAAGTCACTCAGAAACAAACTGCCTTCTTAATTTTTATTCTGGTTTATATTCAGAGGAAACAACATGCAGAACTTGGAACTATGAAGTAAGCATTTTTAATGCATGAAAGAGACAAGATTCAGACTTTATTCTTCAATGGTTCACTTTCTCTGAATTTGGTTAAGCAGCTGAAAAAACTGAATAATGACCAAAAGGGTCTATGTTTTGAGTAAGGAACATTGGCACAACTGATTGTAAAGTCACCAGCTCTATAAAAGGGAAAACCCATAGAAACTCTAAGCTGCATCAGTTGTCAATTGCTCAAGTGATTAGCAAATAACTCAAAAGCAAAGACGACCCATCTGTGTCTGGCACAGATGATCTTAGAAAAGTCTTCTGAGGTGAATGCTTTTATAAAAATACTAAGCACAACCTCATCTAAAGTGTCCTAAACCACTCTCCACAGACACTGAGGGAGAGCAGATGGGTTGGGACTCATGGAATGCTTGAAAAAGTGTTAGGACTACAGTCCTGTGAGAAAAGGGCAAGTTTGAACCTCCATAAAGAATTAATTGTGACTGTAAAGACAGACAATTCCTGCTTGGAGTTGGTGGCCAACCGAATCACACATTCCCCATGTACATCTCATTCCAGTACCAGCGATGACTAGGTCAGCTCTATAGGGTTTAGCAAAGAAAATGCTACGCTGTCAGAAACCATCAGCCCAAGATGCTGCTTTTTTTCTCTAGGTGTTTCGAGCCAAAGAAGAGCAAAGTATCCATTTTACACAACGACATCCCAAAGCACATGTCAGAAATAAAGTCCTTAAGACATTAAAAGAGGGAATACTGGACAACTAACAACAAATACAATTCTGTTAGCAGCAAACAGTCCAAAATAATAGATATGCACAAATATTTATGTATGCATGTGTGCCTGTGTATATTTATATCAATATCTCAATAGCAGTCAATAGCATAGCAACCACAGGTGTCTCGTGCTCTACAAAAAATAAGCAATCCATGTGCATCTTCAGGCCATAATTCAGAACTCCTGGTTCATTATTCAACATGCAATAAGATATACAACTCATTCTTACCGAGCATGTGGTTTGCAACATGAATTTGAATGTCCCATTCACTGTAGAAAACCATCTGGCACTTGATACACTGGTATGTCTTCTTCTGCAGCGTACAAGAAGTCATCATTAATGCAACTTTCAGTGCTTGTTGGAAACATAGGTTCCTGATTTTCATTTAAGCTGTGTTGCAGGAGAGTTCAAGCTGTAATTAATGTAGTAGATGATCAACAAACAAAAAGGAGCATGCTACAATTTCTTTATGAAATGATGATCCTTGAGGAAATCTGGACCATATAATAATCAGGGTTTTAATGTAAACGTCAGGGCAATAAGAGGAAGACCTCCTCTTCATGGCACAAGAATAGTTATCTAAACAATTTTTTTTAATGGAAAACAAAGTCAGGGTTTTTTGACTGTCAAATTTTACTCAATTTAAACAACTGTGCAAATAATGATTAGCTATTATGACAGTAAAAGGAACAGTAGCTAAATTAATGAAAGTGATCATCTCCAAATGCAAATGAGCAGAGAATGTGTGTTTTTATTTTACCTCTTCCGTCTGTGAGGGGCTCACCCTAGCCACGGGTGACACCTGGGATGTTTGGACCGGTCTGCACTGGTTCTCAGCAGGCACGTCTCTATGTATGGCCAAGATGTGGTTCTGTAACTCTGTCTCTGACTCAAACTTGACATTGCAACTGGAGCACCTTGTTTTGATGGAGAGAGCCTTGCTCCTCCCTTCTCCAGAGCCAACTGCATCTACTAGGTTTGCTGCACCAGTGACCAGCTGCTGCTTTCTGCCATTCACCACGGGGCTAGATCTCTGACTTGCAGCACCCATGCACACAGAGCACAACCCATATGGGAGGCCACTTTTGTCCAGTTTCACTAGATCCTGCCTGCAGCGGAACTCCTTTAGGCAAGAGGCACACTTATAGATTTGCTGAGTGGCCTGCTGGGCCTGCCCAGGTGGCTGGCTGGCCACCAGGTTTGTAGTTTTCTGCATGTGGAAGGTACCGTGGATCTTGAGCTCTAGTGTAGACGTCACTGTCTGCATGCAGACAACGCACCGGAAACCTGTTAAGGAGTTCCTCAGATCGGGGTGCATCTGACAGTGCTCAAGGAAGTCCTCCTCGCTCTGCAAGGGCATCTTGCATATCCGGCAGTTTCCTGTGTCCAGGCTCTTGCTGTGGGTAACCTTGTGTTCAGTGAGGGTAAGGAGGGATGGGAAACGCTCCCCACAGATGGGGCACATGTAGTGTTTGACAGGGCCCAGGTGTGTTTGTGTGTGCTCACGCAGACCCCCTTCAGAGAAGAAGGTCCGGGAGCAAATGCTGCACTTGTGGCTACCCTTGATCAAGTCAGCCTTCTTCTTGACCATGGCACTCTCACCTGGCCGGATGTTGTGGTCACGCAGCTGGTGGTTGGTGAGCAGGGAATCCATGGTATAAGCAGCACCACAGATGTCACACCCATACATGGGCTCAGAAGCATCAACATCTTCCTCACTCCCATCATGGCTGTTGCGGGACTCGTGGCTGTTAGCCACTAAGCCCTGGAGCTCTGCATCATCCTTGGGCGCTGACTCTGATACAGGGGCAGCACCATTAGTGCCACAATTCTGAGGCTTGGCCTCAAAAAGACAGTGCTTCTCCCGCAGGTGCTTCTCCAAGGGCCCAATGGAATGGAAGGCCTTGCTACAGAACATGCAGTTGTACCTCTTGCTGTGGGTGGTGATGTGGCACTGCAGTTCTACCTCCGTGCCAAAGGCCTCACTGCAGAAGATGCACTTGTGGACCTTACCCTGGCTCTCCAGGTGGTTGTGCTGGACATGCTGCTGCAGGTCAAACTCATGGCGGAAATCCCAGTTGCAGGAAGTGCATCGATAGACTTTTTTTTCATTGCAGTGCTTTACAGCAAAATGTAGCTGGATGGACACTTTGGAATCAAAGATTTCCTGGCAAAGGCTGCAGCGGAAGAACACAAAGGTGTGCATCTCAAGCAGGTGCTTCTGTAGGTCATCCACTGAGGTGAACTGCTTATCACAACTCTCACAGATGTGGTAGGTGGAAGTGACCATAAAATGAAACGTTACATGCTTCAGCATGGAGTCCTGGTTGGGGAACTCTTTATTGCACTGTGGACAAGTTAAGTCAGGAACGCTAGTGTCAATGTGCATTTTCAGATGAGTTTGAAACAAATCCAAACTAGAATACTTGGCTCCACACTGATTGCAAATAAATTCGCTAGCTAAGCGGGATGAAGAGCCACTCTGTTTTAAAGAGGCTTGTTCCACACACACAGGGGACAGTGGACTGAGAGCCAAATGAGACTTTTTCCCATTATTCATGTAGTTCAGTGCTAAGGGAATGTTCTTGTGATTTTCTTTGATATGCTTGTTCAACTTCAGGACAGTGTTGAACATGGGTGAGTTAGTGCAGTAAGAACAGGAATACACCTCAACTATTGAGTCCTTGGGGGTCCCAGCCAAGGGTGAGTCAAAACGCAAGCTCCCACCATCACAGTGCACTTGTTGGATGTGCTCTTCCAGACTTGCTTCTGTAAGAAATCCCATAAAGCATTGGGGGCAAAAGAAGGCATTGTTCTCCTTTGTGACGGGACTGGGAAAGCCATGGAAGCAGCGAATGTGCTCTTGTAGACCATTGAGGTCACTGAGCACCTCAGGGCAGAAATTACACTGTAGGGCAGCAGCAGGAAGGTTGCTCAGGATAGCACTGTGGTCCTGGATATTGTGGGCTTGTTTCAGGTGCTCGTTTAAGTTGTAAAGGGAAGGCAGAACCTCTAGACAATACTGACAAATATGTGCCTGCTCAGGTTTGTCCAAGTGCATAGTCTTCAGGTGTATCTGTAGCACAGCCACGCTAGAGAACACCTGTTTGTTGCAATGGATACAGCTGTATGTGACCTTGGCCTTTTTGGAGGACACTCTGCCTGGGCTGGCATGCTGGGCAGCTCGCTTTCTCCGCCGGGTTTTTGGCAAGGGTGGTGCCACATCTACCACAGTGGAGCTGGCGACGGAAAGGTTTGAGTCTGGGGTAGTGCTAGAGACAGATGTGTAGCCCACTGTGAGCAGAGATGGGCTGTTACTGTGGTTGCTGGATTCCGGTTGCTGGTGGTCATCCATGTGACTATAGAGGTCCTCCACAGTGTGAAAGTGCTCAGAGCAGACGGTGCATGCGTGACCCTTCTTGTCCCGGCCGTGAGCCTGCTCAATATGGCCTAGGAGAGCTCCCTCATCAGCAAATATTTCCTTGCAGTATATGCATGACATGGTGCTCCTCTCAGGGGTTGGGGTACTCTCAGGGTGGCACTCAGCAATGTGTCTCTGCAGCTCCTCTGGGGCATCAAACCCTTCCTCACACCGGCCACATTTCTGGGTCTCCTTTAGGTTCCAGGCATCTGGTGTACAGAGGCCCTGGCTGTCATCCTTAGCCCGCTCGTGGACCTGCATGTGGCTGTGCAGCAAGTTAGCTGACTGGAAGGCACGCTGGCACACAGCACACTTATGTGGCTTGCCAGAGTCGTGTGTCTTCATGTGGATCTTGAGGTGATCGCTGCGGGAGAAGGCAGCACCACAATCACGGCAGTGAAACTTACGGTCGCCCGTGTGCAGCTTAACGTGTCGGTCACGGCTGCGCTTGTGCTTAAAGAGGCGGCTGCAGAATGTACAGCGGAAGGGCAATCGGTCACCGTGACCTTGCTCGTGTCTCTTTAGGAAGCCCAGGCGACTGAAGGACTTCTCACAGAACTGACAGGCATATGGCAGCCCTGAGCCACCATCTTCTTCTCCAAAGTTGACTCCTTCCTCTTCGTAATCTGGGGACCTCTGGTCTTTGCTGGAAGGTGAAGATGCAGGCCAGGAGTAGGACAGGTCATCATCTACATTGGCACCATCTGAGGAAATCAAAGAAATTTGTTTTTTTTTTGTTTTTTTTTTTAACTGAAGAACACATAGGGGGTATAATTTGTTCTTGTTTCATGTTCACTTTTAGTGGTTGAAGTTAAAAAAAAGGGTAAAAGTCAACTTGAGGTCACAAAGTTTTAATTTAAATTATTATTATCATTATTAGTGTCTTTTCTTTCAATAGGTGCTGCAAACAAAGCCTTCCCTAGGATTCATTTTCATTTTTTATGTTGAATTTTAATGTCTTCAGCATGATTTTACAAAAGAAAATGAAAATGCTCCAACTATAATTAGCCTTGTATGTGGTCATGTAATGACTTGGCCCACTGAGATTCCAAATGCAGTCTTGCTGACATTTCTACCAAAGTGGAACAGGGTGGGTACCTTGAGATGTTCTCCCTAGATGTTGTAAATTAGTTCGTTTCCATGATTTTTCTTTTTTCAAACTATTGTTTGCTACTCATTTCTGAGAGAGTATTACTTTCTAAAACTGCACAGCTCTCTATGAATGTGCTTCATAACTATGTGTAGGAAAAGTACAGATGATATGCACAATGATCACATTTTTACTAAAAAGGGATTGGTGCATATTAAGTACTGCATTTCAATTCTCCCCAGAACATTTTTGTATCTTTCACAATTTTTGGTTACAATATTACTGCAGTCAACAGACAACTTAATTTGTGTGCTAATTTGATAGTAATAATTACATCACACTGATACTGCTTTTCTATGATGTTTATACTTAATTTCTTTACTGCACCCTATTAATCACAACAAAATCTTGTTCTGCCAATATCAAGTGGGAGGTTGACTGACTGACTCAAAGTAGAAAGTAAAGCACTATCTAGTTTGATTCAAGCTCTGCTGGGCTGTTGTAACCCAGATGATGGCCACAGCTGCCGTATTCTTTTTCTTTCACAAAATGTTTCTAATTCCAGCTTCTCTCAAATACTAGGAGGGGAATCAAAAATGAAGTGTTCAAATTTAATTTAACAAATTACTGCAGTCTAATGAAAATGTACTGTTACTGTATCTGTTGCAAACATAGAGGGTTTACACAACTGAAACACAGCTGAAAAGCAAATTAAATTCAAGAGTCTGCCAGAGACATGCAGGGCTTCACAGAGACATTGTAATGAAATTTTGGTGCCAAAAGTTGGTTTCCTCAGAAGGTCAGGGGGTCATTAGACACCTCTTCCTTCAACTGAACACCCTAGCTTGTTACATTTTCTCACTTAAATAAAACAAGCCCTCCCAAGCACCTGAAAAAGCATATAATGCGAAAAATGGTGACAAAATAAGCAAAAGTAAATTTGATAGATTTATTAAACTGAGTGAGAAAAACATAAAGGTCAAGCAGGAAAAGCCCTTTTCACTAACATCTATTACATTAAGAGATTTCTGCACATAACTGCACAATATTATCACTAGTCTGTTCGTGGTCTGTTCTGAAGCATGGTCCCAAACACACTGGTACCAGACTTGCTTCATAGATGGATAAAAGGTGCAGATCACTCTCAGTAAATCTGCTATGAACTACCGTGGTTAAGCGCCCTTTCTTTCCCCTGCATATGTGCAATCAAAGCATCTCCTCAGCCTTGGGGCTCCCACATAAGAACTCTGATTATCTAAGAACACTCTTCATTTTACAGTTCTTTAGTTATGATTCAACAGCAAGGACAAGTGGGTCTTGAAAAGGACTCTCAGAAAGAGTTTGGGGTTTGGTGCCCCCTACTTACTCTTTCCATTTCTACGTCCTCTCTTCTACTATAAGTCGCAATGATAAGCATAAGCTGCTGTTTCAGCTTAAATTTGTATGTAGCAGAGGCAGAATTGTTAGAGCCATCGCCTAAATTTACATTCATTCAAGCCTTTTCCAAAGCAACTTACAATAAATACATAGAAGGTAGTATGTCACAACCTACTTTACCTAAGATGAGTTTCAGTGCTGTATGTAGTACCTGTAGTCATTCACATATCTATACACCAATGCAATGCAACACAATGAGTCACTCACATAAACTATGGACAATTCAGAGTTATCAAATGAACTGAAACACATGTCTCAGGAAGTCAGGAAGAAACCTGAGCACCAGGTGTTGCTAACTATGTGGCACAGGTGGCTACACAGGCAAGGTAAAGGTGCAGGATAGTGGTTTTCACTCAGAAGAAGCATTATTCATAAATCAAAGCAGGGATGTTGCCCCTTAAATGCATAACAAAACTAGTCCATGCAAATTACCCAATATGGGCAAACATTAATGTTGAGGATTTAACTGCCAGCAGCTGGTCACCATTACTTACCCTAAAGTGATACCGTAATCATTAACATAGAGTAAACATTGGCATAATTGCTAGTAAATTAGTGTACAGATCTAACATTGTAAATTGCTTTGTAATAAGTTTCAGATAAACAGTTAAACATTATTACATCAAGGTCCATAAAGATTTGTTGGGCCTTTTTCAAAACTAAGCACAAGAAAATAAAAGTGGTTTAACAGCTCTTACAGGAGACCTTCCAACAACTCACTCCAGCAGCATGTGAACTCTGGAGGAAGTCGCTCCGGGGAGCCACCTGTCAAGCCCTACTGCTCTACCTGCAACCCTTGCCCTGCAGGGATATCATGTGGCCTGAAAACAGCCGCTACTTTGCTCTGTTTTACTCACTGGCCATTTTCCTCCCAAATGTCTGCATGGCAAAATGACAGCTGGTACCAACTGCTTTAACAAACGACACCAAAAATATGAAATAGATCTTACTGGGCCAGATAAGATTGCAGCACACTGTAATAAGCTCTTTATATAACACTACTAAACTGAACTTTTTCATAGCCCACACAAAGTCTCCAGACTGTCAAACAACCTCAGATTTATCTGGTTTAATTAATTTCCCCGTTCAAAAGAACTATTAAACAATCCTTGAAGCTTAAATATATGATAAGTACAGTAATATCCCTTGAACTATGAATGTAATGTGTTTTTGGGAAAACAAATCATAAATTGAAAACATAAAGACCCTAACCATCAATGGTAATTATGTTCAAGGGTTCTAATGACCAAGGAATGAGACCATGGAAACCAAAACTTTACTTCTACAAGGTATGCCTGACACATCTCTGAATAGTAGCAATACTGCAGCCTATGAGATAATGACTGACAAAGCAGCAGCCACTGAGAAGCACAAAAACAGCACTTGAAGCTCTTGAACATGCAGAACACCATTAGTATCTCTTGTAATTGTTGGTTAAACAACTATTAACACTTTTTTTTCAAAAATGGATAAGAATGGCGATACCAAGACACAGACGTGTCTGGTATCACCACCACCAACAGTTAAAAAACTCTCCAATCATCAATTTCATCTGTACTTAATATTTTTATTTAAAACAAATACATTAACTATATAAACACATCTACAACAACAACACATGATTGAAGAACCAAAGCTCTGTACTATTTACAGAGATTGAGCACATTTCCCTTAACCCATACACTGATGACACAGAGTGTATTGTGATGGCACATTGCAAGTAAAAACACACATGGCCCCACGAGTGCTTTATTGTTACAACATTCTGCACATTTGTATTGCTAGGGAAAAATTTTAAAATCTCAGGAACAAGAACACCCTGCATTGAGCAGCAGCAGCATCAAGAGGCAGCTAATACATCTATGAAAATTTATTTATTTATTTATTTATTTATTTAGCTAGCACTCTTCAGGACTGAGACCAATGTTGTCATTCGTAGGACTACCTTGGTTTTCACCTTCCACCTTGTGGAAGTCCTACAGGATCTTGGCTCTGATGTTTTCCACCACTCTTTGTGGTACCTCCTATTTAGACTTGGGAGTATCTAAGCCATATTCCTTACAGATGGTCCTGTATATAATCCCTACCACTTGGTTGTGCCTCTCAGCATATGCTGTCCCTGCATCTGCTAGGTGCTTGATTGTGTCAGGGGCTTCAACACTTAGGCTCCTCCTGATATGGTACCTCTCAATCAACTGACCTGGTGCTGAGGACTTATTCTTCTGCTGCCATGATTAATGTCTCAGTACTGTCCTTCAGTATTGCCATTTTCAGGATTTCCTTATACACAAACGCAAACACACACACACACGCACACAAAAGATAACTAAATAGTAGATAACAAAAAAAACTCTAAACTGCATAGCACTGTGTGTGTGTGTGTGTGTGTGTGCGCACGTGCGCAAAACCTTTATTTCAGGCAAAAAAAATTTACATCTGTCTTACAGTTTAGTAAGTTGGTAGGTTTTTATTATATTTGTCTATTTCAAATATTTGGTTGTCAACCCCAAGTATGGCTTTTGCTGCATGTGATGGCCTTCGTGTGTTTGTGTATGTTGAGGGCCAGAACTAGGGTTTTGTGTCGGTGCTGCACTTTATGGCAAATGAATAAAAGGTATGGGTGAATACAAATTTGGAGAAAACTGGCCATGCAGTTTGCACACAAAATTTGGATTGGTTGTTTATTAGTGCAGGGAAATGTTTGGAAATCAAAACAGCTAAACTAAATGAGAATATCTGATATAAAGAGTTTTTGTATATTGTATATTCATAAATCGAGGGACAATTATTTACAATATGTTTATCCTTCATTCCAGCAGCTGAATGGGGGCTTCGCAGTGTGTTACACATTTCCTTCCCTTTGGTCCATGGGTACTTTTTGACTTTGGCGTTTGAAATCAGACACACCAGAGGAAGACTGGGGGTTTTGGTTAAGACAAAGGTGTGACAAGAAATGTCCTGTTGATGCTTAAGTAGGGTATGATGGACCGCCAACAATAATATGCATCTTTGGCTTGTATTTGGGAAAGTCCAATTCATTCCAGCAGTGACACGTATCTTTTTGAAGTTACAAGCTGGAGTCTACAGAGCAACTCAAAGCTTCTATCATTGTGGATAGATAATGGAAAAGGGAATTCTTGAAAATTATTTTATGAGTGCTGCTTCATGTGAAAATTTATCTCAAAATGTAATTGCACTTCAATTAGACCTACAAGGATTAAAAAATATCCTTATTGCAGGGTTGCTGTGACATTGTACATTTTTCAATCAGTGGGACTGTACAAGCCATGCTCCTGTTTGAGCATACCAGAATAAGTTGGAGGGATGACGAGGGAAGGAGGAGGGAAAGATGGTGCCCCCTCACTTCAGCCTCCATCCTGAGCAGCTGCCAGGACAGCGGGGTGGTGTCAGTCACCTCAGCATTCCCGGCAACCCATCTCCCAGCATGCTTTGCACTTGCAGTGCCTGCCCAGGAGCCTGTGGCTACAGACAGCTGCCACAGCTGACCACCAGGCCAAAGTGTGAAATGGCCAAATTGAGACGCATGCTGTCAAGGTTGTTGCTATACACAGCATATGTAGCAGCAACGACCTTGGTCTGGAAGACTGCTCACATTGGCTGTGCTGTGTGAAGCCCTGGGCAGAATCGCAATTTTTCATTTCTGAAGAGAGGACTGCTACTTGCATCCAATATTACTCAACAAAATGGTGGGTATACACAGAAGGATACCACACAAGGAGACAGATGGAAGCACAGGAGACTATGACACTTGTAGAGCAGATCTGAAAAAGGCACAGCTGTAGATTTAACTCAATCAGTTAAATAGTCAACACAAAGGCAAGGTTGTCTATCATTGCACGCAGTCACAGTGTCTTAACTGCCCAAATCTCAAAGCTCTTGAAGAGGAATCTAGTGAAAACCCTTACCTAGGGTACGGTATATCACATGACTCTCTACATATAGGCTGGCTCTTAGCTGTGGTCCAACAATGGCAACAGGTATGCTTATCTAATGGGGACAGAAAGTGCCAGCTGAGTGACTAGGGTGCTACCTGGACAAGCTCCGTCCCATGTCAGCCCTACACGGCCCAAAACAGATTTGAACAAAGGTCATGTTTCTGTATCAATGGCTGAGGAACTCTTTTTCTGGAGTAAGTGGGGTGCAAGAGTGTGCTCAGAGTATCTCCAGGGCACCAAGCCACTTCTAGTTCTGCCTCACACCTTCTTTTGCAGTATCCCTCTGGTGAACAGGCAATGGACCCCAAGCCTGATACACTATCTTGGGTTGGGAGCGCCATCTCTGAGACCTGAAGATCAGTCAAAGAGACTTCAACTTTCCTCCAGAGGAACCAGAAAAATGCCACCTAATTTGTCAGTTTGCCTTTACGTCTTTCCCCAAGGAGATACAAGTCCACAGAGCTATGTCCCCATAGAGCAGAAATATTGGACACCCTTGAGGAACTCAGAAAAAAACTTATACCTGGAGAAAATTGGGGATTTTTAACCTCTAAAGAAAGATTTTCTTTAAAAGGTACTCAGTCACAACATTTTTGCATTACCATTCTAAAAGCCATGAATAGACATTTTTTTAATTAAAATTAAACTGCCAGAAATCAAATGTGTGCTTTGTTACCATAGATCAGCCTATGAGATTCAGAACTTTCTCCAAAACAAGACTAAGCTCTCCTGTAATAACAAAACAACATCTAAAATTAGGTGTAAGGCTTGGCATCCACTGCCAGTTAATATCCTTGACATTTATGACTGGAGAACAGGGAGTCTCCACAGACAGCTGAGCAGGTCAGGCCAAAGAACACAAAGCAAGACAGCTTCTCAGTTTGCTATGAACCTGGCATATTGTGTGCCCTCTGCACACTGCTTGTACAAAATTCTGTCATTTCCCCACATTCCTGTTTCATTTAGATACATGAAAAAGTTTTAGTAACTTTTGTTTTTCTAGATCATTGTGCCAAATGTGGACTATTAAAAATGCTGAGGAAACTCCCAACCCATTAATTTTGTCCAGCACTGCAGAAGGGGACATTATTTATTACAGGCAGTATGTACTGCACATAAAGGGAAATCATTAAGGTTTGGATTGGTGGTAAATTTTCCAAGGCATTATTAGAGGCATTTCAGTTCATTTTAACATAACAGATTAAGTTGGCAAGAAAATGCTATTAAACATCCCCACTGTTAGATGCACTGTGAGAGCATTAGGCTAGGCATACCGCAGAGTAAAATATGCAGATGCTGGAATCATGGAGCTCCAGTCTTATAGAGAGAAACTCAACATTGCATCCGCTAATGCTTACCCAATCAATATGGGCAGGTTTAATTGCGCCACATTTCTTACCATTCATGTAGAACTTAGGATCTGTCCTCTCGGGGTGCTGGGAGGGGGAGAAAGACCAAACGAACTTAAAAAGAATAAGCGAAATATTCTGTCATATGCCTCAGTATGAGAGAAGGGCAGACAGAGAAGGTGTGTCCAGACTCCTGTGTTGCTGTGGTTTTCAAATGAGTACAGTTCCCTGTTCTTTAAAATTGCCATCATCAGCCTCCATTCTCCTCTTAAACCAAATCTTGCCAGCAAACACAGTTCAGTTATAATGTATGGACATAACTATTATTAACTTATATTTAACTCACACTTTTGTCCAAGGTGACAATGAATGTTAGCAACACAATGACAAACTCACTACAAACATTCTTCTATTTAGGCTGTAGAGCAATTTACCATACACTCTCATACTTACAAACATTGTGGGAAAATTAGTCACCAATTCACATAAAACACATATTTGAACTGAAACAGTAACAATCTATCTTTAATTGAGCAAATTATCATGCAATGGAAAAGCCAGGAAAGAGAACAATTAAACTTGTAAATGGGTGTGTCACTATAGTTTGGCAGTACTACTAATATGACCACTGCAGGTTGAGACTCACTGCTACTCACTGATATAATTTTTTAATTCACTGGAAATGGTCTTTCACCAATGAACTAACAAAGTGGATTAATTCTTACACCTGACATTTGTCTCTGCCTTTGTAAAAAAAAAAAAAAAAAAGTCAAAAATAGAGAAAAACCTAAACTCCATGTTACTGTGATGAGACTAAACTAAAACAAAAACAGTCCTGGTAAATACTGAAGACATGGCTGGAACTAATTAGCTACACATGGACAAGTGTCCCGAGGGTGGCTGTGAATCTCAACTTTTCATTCTGGAAGCCCATCCAGCCATCATCAGGAGATGGTCAATTAATTTAATGTGTTGTTTTTGTTGTTGTGGAATTTGTGAAGCCCTGTCCACTGTATTGTCTCACCTGCAGGCGGCAACAGAGTGGAAATACCTAGCAGGGAGCTAGTGGGTGAAGTAGTTAAAGGAACTGCAGGCTCATTCTCAGGAATTCCCAGCATGCCCCTGCATCATACTATACTGGAAATATTCAGTGCACATTACTGTTCGATATGCAAGGCCTTCAAACCATACACGGGCATCTGCCATGCCCACCAAGCAGAAAGGAAAAAACATCTAGATGGAAGTTAAACAGCCAAACATAGCATGCAGACATATGCAGATACACAGTGAAGGCATGAGAGCTTGCAGGCAGAGTGGGGTTAAAAGTAAGCCTTTCGTTACAGATTCCTCACACAAAGCAATGCTGTGTGCCACTTCATGGTTGGGTGGACCTAGAATAACCTTTATTCTTAAGGGTTTAATTATGACTAGCCAGTGAACTCTTTCCTTTAAGAACAACTTATTTCATCCTCTCCTGAAGAAAAATCCCTCCAGCTCCCATCTTGATAGCCTTGGGAATGATTTGTTATGTTTTTGTTCCTGAAAGTTGGTAAACAAACAGATGAACAATCAATAGTGATATTTCTCTGATTCAACAGACTTTATGTGTAGAATGAACTGTTTTGCAACTAAACTGTCTAGTAATAAGGTTTGATTCAGTGTTATTTGACACTTCGTAATTCTGTGGAATTGTGCTTAGCAAGACTATTCATGACAAATGAGACTGGAATATGCTAATTAATTAAGCAATAATGAATTTATTTTTATATTAATTGCCACCCCCTGAGAAACTTAAGAAGTGATTAATTTGATTAAGTTAAATACTAATTTAAACCTCTCAGTGGGAGTTTTATAAATAACAAAAACAAGTTAAAGGCTTAGATTTTACTTTTGCAAAGGCACCACTACTAATAATGTGTTTTCCATTTAGCTTTTAACTATTAATATAGATCAGAAATTGTATGTCTTAACAGCCTAATTAAAAGGAATGTTATGAAGAGATGACCATAAAAATATATGAATAAAACTTATTTCTCATCCCATTTTCCTCTGCAGTTGGTATCTTTCCTAATATTTGGGCCACTTACCACAAGCTTGGTTGTGCCTCTCAGTATACATTGTCCTTGCCTGCATCTTGCAGCATGCTACTAGGTGCTGGATTGTCTCAGGAGCTTCTTTGCACAGTCTCCCTATCTTAGGTTTTGTCTGATATAGTTGGAGGTATGTGTGTGTGTGTGTGTGTGTGTGTGTGTGTGTGTGTGTGTGTGTGTGTGTGTGTGTGTGTGTAAGACTGAGAGAGCGTTTGACCTGTGGCAGCCCATTCAGGATGTACTGTGCCATATACTCTATGCCTATGCTAAGATACTGTCATCCAGTACTGGACAAGAGGTTATTAGTAATGGGCAGAATTATGCAACTGAAAACCACTAGGCTCAATAGACAGAATGCTAGCTAGCTTCACAGTAAAAATAAGAAAAGAAAGGAAAATTATGTATGTGTTGCTACTGAAATGTCAAAAACTTAAATACTGCTTCAACATCAGAAACTAGTATTCATATGTGATTAAATGCTTTATGTGAAACAAGCAAAATAGAAGAAATTGAAAATAGGGCAAATTCTTGGATGCTTAATTTATCACAAAAAGGGTCTTGATGTGATATCTTAGAAGAGTACATTACTACAGTCGGTTGATACTTGTATGTCACTGTCACTATGTATTTGTTTTGTGACTGGGAGTGCAGTCAGTCTTTTAGATGACTTTATGCAATAGCTGTTGTCAGAATGTGTTGTTCTAATATGAGTGACAGCATTCTATTGGTTTAACAATGCAAAACGATCATTAAAAAAACAAAAGAATTGCAGGACGGAAATACACACAGGATAAAAGCAATTGGCAAACTGCACGAGGTAGAGCAGGAAGACTGATAGAAAACAACCTGGACCAGATTCTCAGGAAAACAAAAAAAAAGACTTTTCTTAACACATAAGGAGCATGCTAAGCTAAAGGCACAGCTACAAGGAGAAATTAGTAAAAATAAAAAAAAAATAATAAAAAAGAGCACTTCAGGCACTTTTTCACTGATTCTTTTCTTTCAGCGATGCATCAAGTCACCTCCCTGTGGAGCTACTTGCCTCTTCCTGGTGTGGATAAAGCTCTCTCCAGGGATAGCTGTAATTTCTAGCTTCTCCGAATTCAGGTATTAGTAAAGGGTCCTTGGGGAACACCACATTTTCAGGCATTTGGAGGGAGAATGCCCCCAGAGAGTCCTGAGTTCAAATTTCTGAAAAGCAGGCATTGTAAAGGGCGCCCCATGGGAGTCAAGGCCAATGGAAATCCAGCAAATTCAAAGTGTTTCCTCAGCCTGGGCAGAAATCCCCCCCCCGGTCCCATTGGAGGCTTTTTATGAAACATGTTGCTGACATGTTGACAGATTGCTCAGTGAAGTGTTAGGTGCATCCGTGGGAGCGGCTGTTCATGGGGATGTCAGTTCAACCTTCTCATCCTGTACCTGAAGCTCAATATTTTATACATCAACTCAGGCTGAGGTAAAGAAATGGCCACCCTTTGTGCAGGGGGATGAAGAAGAACCTATGGACCAAAGGGAAGGAAATATTTAACACACTGTGGAGCCCCCATTCAGCTGCTGCAACAGAGCTGGTATGGATTATGTGGAAGCTTGAGGTTTGAAATCAGACACAGCAGAGGAAGACTGAGGGTTTTGGGTAGGGGAGCAGACAAAGGTGTGACAAGAAATCTCCTGTTGATGCTCGAGTAGGGTATAATAGCCCGTATTGTCAATATCCAGCTTTGGCATGTATTTGGGAAAGTCTAACTCACAGCACCTTCTGCAGTCTAGAGATTGAATCTGGCTTGAAATAGGGGATAATAATATAGGTCTTAGCTTCAGCATCTCCTGCAGCAAAAACTTCAGGTCTTACAAAGAGACAGCTAGAAGTCTGGCTCTACTCTGGCCATGTCCCTACTTTATCACTATACCCCCACACCCCAACCACAGCCCCCTCAAGTCTAAACTACAAGATTTCACCACAGAAACACCCAATATGAAAACAAAAATGTCCAGTTACACTCACAAGACTTTTTTCTCATCTGAAGTTGTTTCATGACAAAAAAAAAAAACAGAAAGAATGGGAGGACTGGAAAACCTTGAAAGACAGTTCTCATTTTTGTAAAATTACTGTATGTAAAAGAACTGCTGTTCAGCACTACAGTCTCTGCACCAAACAACACCTGCATTTCTGCACTGCATATGCACCCGCTCCCCTGTGTGTTTAGATTTTTCATTTTCCTGTTTCTGAAAGCAACTTCCATCATTGCCATTCACACTGCATGGCAAAACAAATATTTTGGTATACATCGCATTCAGATGTCCAACAGGAAGCAAGAAATAATGGCCTTCTATATCTAGGACCCAACATGATCCATCAGATTCAGGATAATTTTCTGCAACTACAGCAATTCTTCAGTATCCGAACTGTCTATATCCAGATTTTTACTATAACAGCTGTTGAAAGTTAATACCTGTATATCAGTATCTGAAAGGAAACTTTTGCTACAACAAATTTTTATCCAAAGCTTATCCATTAAAAAAACAAATCACGAATAAAAATCTAAATAACTTTTTTAAATCTAAAAATACAGTACAGTACTGTACATTGTACTGTACTACACCCTCTCATTTCCCATTCGCAACACAGTGACACTGGGAGGGCACTGACATGCAAAATGTCCTGTACTGTACATACTGTATCATGCATCATAAACGTGAAATATTGACAACAGTAAGTGTTTTCTAATTAGGTAACTGGTTTTTAGGAGTGTTTAATCTGGGCTGGGATCACATTATTTATTTATTAATTGCCTTTTAAAATAATGGGAAATAGGCACTTGGTATCCAAAAAAATTTGGTATCCGACTTGTTTTCAGGGATGAATTAGATTAGGATACTGAGGAGTTAATGTACTGCAAAGATTGTTCTTATTACAAACTATTACAAAATGTTTACCAAAAAAGGTGTAATATATTTATATCACAACTACATTTACTTTGTTGTAACAGAATGCTGTTGATGAATATGTCTTTAACAGACAAATCCTCACGCAGATCTAAGCCTCATTCCCACAGTTCACTGTGGTCACCTTGTACAGACATCATACATTGCACAAAACATGGCCTGCAAGACCAGCTGCTTCCTTCACAGGAGACAGGACAGGTGTTGGATAAGCACACACTTGCATACAGGATTGGGAAAGCTAGAGTGGTGACTGAGGACAGAAGAGCAACCAAGTGCACCTAGTGGTGTTAGAGAAGAGTTCATGGGTGTACCATCTTGTACCGTACCACCAGTTCACATTTTTCAGCAAATACGCTGAGCTTATAATTTGCGTGAAATAAAGCAACTATGAAGACCAAACAAAACCAAATAAAAAAGCACTAATGAATTTGATCTCATTCACTGCATGCATACTCGGGAAGAGCTGAAACTCAAAAGTTAAAGGCCATCTAACATATTCTTCGATTGTAAAAAGGTAGTTGTTTCACACTTGCCATCAAGATGCAGGCAGGGACAAAGTATACTGAGAAGCACAACCAAACTTCTGGTAGGTGGCCTAGAACATGTGAACCTGCTACACTGTGGGAAGCACAACTGAACTCCCCCAGCCAGACCTCCTATCGACAGTAGGTAGCTACTAGCAATACAACAATTTTTCAATTAAGATATGCTGCACCTACTGGAAGAACAAAAATGTACAGCTAAATAATAACTATGCAACAAAAAAGAGCTATCAGACAAACAACAAAGAGAGGAAAATGTAAGATATATTCTGCACTGCATCCAAAAATCATACCTCCAATACATCTCAATGAAAACAACCATTACCATATAATAATAAATTCGAGATAGAAATTCCAGAGAAATATGTTTAGTCGCACATTGCTCTTCCCTGTGGGAGGGCAACGTCTCAGAAAAAAACACAATATGCAGCAGTCTAATGAAATGTCTCACTACATTCATTCTAGAGACCTGAATCATCAGTAAGAACCCCAAGGAGGTGAATAAAGCAGACAACCAATCCACATCCCAGCACAGCTGCTATGGAGAGTTCAACAACAGCATTTAACAAGCTGCTTCAGGGAAAAACCCATGCCCTGTGCACCATTCACAACATTCCCGACCTCCTCGCACATAAAAACACAAAACTCTGGGTTTTTAAAATAAATTTCAGTCCCTACTGGTCATGGCTATCTGCTCTGAGTTTCAATGGAACAAAAAAAATCAAAGACCGAAACAAAACTCTTGGTTTAAGTTTCTTGGAGTTCTGGAAAAGGAGGTTAAGGACTGTGTAAAGCACCGAGGGAGATGACATTTTGGAAAGTTTTTAATAAGCCAAGTCTAGTCATGGGATTTGTGACAAAGGACACAAATTGCTTTTGAATTTGATGAAGTTACATGTTAGAGCAATGCAACTCTGCAGAGCAACCTGGTATCACCTGAAAATGTCATACCACCTCATTCCAAACACATGCCACTTGGGCTAACTTTTCACCTCCTCTTTGCTCCAATCCACCACAGGTTAACTTGATCACCCGCAAACAAATACACAATATTAAAAATAAACACAGAAAATGGGATTTTTATACCAGAATACAGCAAACGGTATTCTGTCCCAAGGTGTTTGAGGACAAAATTCAGACCTTTTAACGTTTTCTTTCTTTCAAGTAAAAACTGAAGCCATCAGATCTGCTTCAGTGCAACACCATCTGGTGTCAACCATTAAACTCCCCCCAACATGATGGATTCATGTTTTGTTCAAACCAAGGAAGACACAAGAGAGATGACAAACCAGATTTCAAACCAGACTACATCCATGGCAGCCTTAGAGAAGGGAACTGCTAATATGTCGAATGTAAGCCAGACCTGTGGGAGTTAATATTATATTCTGCACAAATGTCTCCACAGGATAATGGGCCACAATAGGGAAGACGTCTGCATTTGAACCTTCTGAAATAAGGTCTTATTCGTCAACCCAATGTCACGTGTACATTAAGTCAGCCAACAAAAGCTTACTTAATCTAGACATCCCTCCATTTATCCAAGTGCTATGATTTGTAAAAATCTTGGATATCTCAAAATATATAAAGTTCAATATGTCTGTTTTTTCTTTATGCATAGCTTTGTTTCTCAAACCATGGACTTAGAAGTTGGCACACGTATTTCTCACCCTAAATGAGATTTTTAAACTTTCAAATTGTGAAACACCAAGAATGCCACTTAGTAAAGATCAACCACAGTATGCACAGCCCTGGTACACATAATTCTGCTATAACACAGCTAAGCTTCTAATACCAGTTCCTGGTTTGTGCAACAGAAGACCTGCTATAATCCAGAGTCCTAACACAGCACCAGAATTTCACGAAAGTGCAATATCCTGTATGTGTGTTTGTGTTGAATGGCATGATGCCTCATGTTTCTGCATGTGTGTGTGTGTGTGTAAGAGAGATGTGTAGCAAAGTGTCCTTTTGTTTGTGTGTGTGCTATGCAGGATGATTTCCTGGGTGTGCGAGTGCTACACAGCATGATGTCCTGTGTGTACGTGTGCTGCACAGTGTAATGTACTGTGGGTGCTCTGCACAAAAAGATGCTCCCTTTGCTACAGAGATGCTTTATAGTGTTCTAATGGTATAAGGAAAAGTTGGTTTGGGGTTTTTGGATCAACTAGAAAACCCTTATACTTATTCCTATTCAAAGTAAAATAGGATCCCAGTATACAAACTTTTAATTTACGCAGTATTTTTGTGCAGTATATATTTTCAGGTAGGAATTAAGCGCACAATTAATTCGGACAGTAGTTACACCACACACACAGCATGTGTCACACTAACGGAATGAAACAAGTATGTTGGATGAAAAACAGACAGTTCAGCCATTAAATGAAAAACGTTTAATGATTATACAGTTTGGAGAGCTAAGAAGTCTGCTGTGTAGGGAGAGGCAGGGGAAAAAGGAGGCATGGGTGCCTACGTGCATCCACACTCATTATGAGTCTGTATTATAGCATGTCTTCTTATTCAGGTCTTTTGATTTTAGGTGAAAAGTACCTGTGTGCCGACTTCCAAGTCCACGGTATGAGAAGCAAAGCTGTGCTTAAAGAACAAACAGACACATGGAACTTCATATATTTTGAGATATCCAGGATTTTTACAGATCATAGCACTTGAATAAATGGAGGGATGTCTGTAATGAGTAAGCTTCTGTTGACTGCTCAGGAATACCAATCATACTATAGGTTACAAACACTGTGAAAATTAGATAAATTAAGGTATTTTGATACACTTATTCTGTTTCAATGCTCTTTCTCACCTTCTATCAACTCGCCTTGTAAATACAGCTTGCATTTGAAGATGCTGAGGGCATACATCAGACTTCTCTACGATTTATTAATATAGTTTTTGTTTTTTTAACTGAAATGCATGGTCTGGTAGGTTATAAAAAACCTGCTGGTCCACAAGTTATAGTAACACTAGCCATAACACTTAACTTCTGCTTCCAAGACCGTGTGTAGAAGCACTTAAAACCATACAGCACACAACATATGTTGTACATATGTCACTTCCTTCCTACTCAGGTTTGTGATGTTCATCATGGTGTTTTTTTATAAAACAAACATCTGACATCCTGTATTCACTATGGTCTAATACCCCAACTACACACGTACACACAGAACAGATTAGACACATTTAAAAGCAGTAACAGATGTATTATAAAATGAATCACAAAATATGTTCAGAGAAACCTGACAGTTAAAAGTTGATATCTGAGGAAACCCACCAGAAATCACCCAATTTATAAAACATGAATTTGTGTTATGCCATACAAATTAAATAAAGGAACACACATCTGGCCTACTCATCCTCCATTTTTAACTGATATGCTGACTTGGGGGGCGAGGGGAATACTGTGTTTATTCTCTCAGAAACCAAGGAAGGCACTTCTTAAAAAGGTCAAGTCACTAAGGGTTCAAATGCCAGGCCTCAAAACCTCATGAGGTTTCATTTTTCCTTCCCTTACTGAAAGATAAATGAATACTCTTCGAGAGAAACCCTTAAAACACAGTAATGCCCAGAAGCAGCACAGAAGCACAAAGACACATATACAGAATTAACTGTATGTTATCTTCCAGGTTAGAGATGTGTGTCCTGGAGACAAACAAAGATGGGTACAAAATCCAATAGTGTAAAAAAGCATAAATCTGTGTTCACTGTGGAAATTGTCTGCAATGAAAATCATGGATTGAAGTCAAAGAAAATGAGACAAACTAAATAAGAGCAACAGAACACAAGACCAGCTGCTGGAACCAGCTAGAAGACTATCCCTGCATTACAGGACCACACAGATGCGCTGCAGCAATAAAGAAACTCTAGACATCCCCAACAGATGGAGGCTCAGCAGATACAAACAGGGCAGACCTGTTGACGAACAGCAGGTAAAGAGCATTATACCACCCACACCCTGCACCATCCTCTGGGTTTGTTCTCTCCTGCATCAGGATGCTAATCTTAAGCATGAAATTGGATATGAAGGCATCCTAAAGGCAATGAACCCTCCCCAGAGGCCTGAGGAGGGGGTGGGGTCCCCAGTAGTCTAGTGCGCAGGCCTTCTCCCTAGCGCAGTTCACTATTAGCACAATCGATCAGGGTGGTGGAACCATGGGACTAGAGCCAGTACGTACTTTCTCACTGCGGCAGGGAAAAGAAAGCTCTAGCAGATGAGTGCCACCGTTAACAATCGAGGAAGAGCAGCTACAGTCATTGATTGAGGGGTGGGGATGGTAGGCAAGGAATCATTTCCTCAGGATACCCACAGGTATTGAGCAAGGTCAACACGTCCATTTTGTCCATTTGTTGGACTTCCCCAGAAGTGGGTTTATGTCTTAAAGCGAAAAAAAATCGTTTTCACATTTCAGGCTTTCTGATTCAACAGGAGCCGTTGCCAACACTTAGACAAGAATGAGCACAGTTCATTAGTTCAAGCAAAGCCATCGCTCATGTGTCTACAGTTAATGCATTCCCATTGGCCTGTGCATGCGCTGACATTTTTTATTTATTTGACTGATATTCTTTCGACAAAACTAAAAATATAATTAGCACAGAAAACAAGAACTGCACAATATCGGCAGTATCAGTATGTCACTGAAAAAAGAACAAATAAAAAAAAAAAAATGCTTCACCCAAACAGGTGCTCAGTCTAATTATAAAATGATTTCCATTGAAGATCCATCTGCAGTATTGTGCTAATTTATTACACAACAAATTGCTTAGAAATCAACTAGCCTTTGTGTCTCAAACATTCTGACAGGAATAAATCATACTTAGCACTGCATCAGTGTGCTCCAAATGATACAACAGTTACCATTATTGGTTGTAAGGCTCAAATTGATGTTTCAGAGATGTCTGATCGGTCTCCAAACAGACAAATCTGCTATTAATTTTATTTTCCTCACTTTGTTCTACTTTTTATTTCAAATGTATATAAACATGGAATTAATTGTCAGCTTTCACATGCACATACCAGTTTAGCTCAGCATTTATGAATTAGGATACAAAAGGGTAAAAAAAACTAATTACACTATAACCATCATCTGAGAGGAAAAGTAATTTAACAGGATTTCTGCACTGACAGACAGTGCGTGGAAAATGTTTATTTTTAAAAATATGTGATCTCTGCTAAAACTAGTCTCTTCAGTTCTAAAACTAATACTAAAACTACTTCTCTCCATGTCATAGACAGATGACCCCCCAGATTAAAATTAAGTTTGAAAAGTGTCTGCTGATGTTTTATTTCACACAGTGGCCACCCTGGTATTTTTAGCTGCACACCTCCAGGAAATGAACTGCTTCTTGCCAGCCTCTCCTCCCTGGGATGTCCTCAGGGGAGTATGTCTGAGCAGCAAGCTGGGCTCAGTTTACCTGTCTGCTGGCACTGGCTTGTCCTGTGTTTGCCAAGGTCACTCTGTGACTTAAACACCTGCTGGCAGCATGGGCAGCTGTGTGATGCCTCTTCCTCCTCACAGTCTTCCTCCTCCTCCACAGAAAGCAGTCCTCTTGTCAGGTCTGCCTTGGGCACATTCTCAGCACGCCTCCCTAACTTGCTCTCTGGGTCTGCAGATGGAAGAGGTGACATGGAAGTGGAGAAACACCAGATCAGCAACACCCACCAAGTAAAAGCACCCATTAATAATCCAGTAATAATTCAAATTCATATAAAGTCCAAGTAATGGTCATTGCTGCTGGCCCACACAAAGCAGCCATTGAAACTAAACCCCTGACCCCTCTGCAGAAAAGTGTTTCTACAGCCAAAACAGGTCACTGGAAAAATCTTACTGTCTCATGGTGAAAAGATTATCTAAGATTTTCTCCTCAAAACATGTTTCTCTCTGCACTATGTTAAACATTGGCTGTTTCATCTAAATAACAGCAGCTGCTTCAGATAATGGAAAATTATTCCCTAATTTTTATTAACTCATCACAACCACCCAAGATTCATGTGGCAAATAATGATGTAATATTTTGCATACAACCACCACTGTGCTCACAGAAAGCCGTACAAAACCCTGCACATGGTGGACCCACAGAGACACAGACTACCAGGTGATATATGAAGAACCATACATTTGCACATCTTCCTCAGTTGAAGCATCTCACTTGTGGGTTGAACCCTTATTGAGTAAACAAAAGGTCTCAAGTTTACTTCTACATTCCAGCTAATGTTGCATCATTACTGCACATTTTAAGGGAATGCTACTTTACTATTACATCCCTTCCATATAATTCTCAATTGGCACACCCAGTGCCAAAGTAAATTCATAATTAACACATATTTTTGCACTAAATCAGTGAAAAAGTACTCTTTATCACCACGATTTAGCTGTAGCATCAAACTCCAATGCATCATGGTTTACCTTTCACAAACATATTTTTATCTGTTTCTTCATTACAAGCAGGAGTGCCATTCCCTGTTGGCAATCAACTAATGCCATAGCAGCCATCCTGGTGATAGGAAGTACAAGAATTTTCAAAAGCAAATTTTTTACATGGCAAGTTTCCCTTCCCTGAAAAGTCCAGTAACCTCTCTATGATCAACTACCTCCCAAGTTAATAGTGGTTCAAGGCAGATAAAGCTTTACAAACTGTACAGAAACTTTCCACCGACACAACTGGAATTTAAAAACTTTCTGAAGTTCAATGCAGGTTGATGTAGCTGGCAAGGGCACTGATATTGGACCCTTGAATAGCCATGATGTCATATTAAAATGATTCAAATGATTTGCTACAGATGTCTTAAAAACAATGCATTTCATTCATTTCCTGACAAGAAAATTTTCAAAGATTTCCCTATTAAAATAAAATGGCAAATGAGAAATTTAAAGTTCGATTCACTTGTTAAATCACTAATATGCGTATATATGTATGTATGTATGTATTCATTTATTATTTAAATACAATAACTGTCCTAAGAGGACAGCAGTGAAGTTGTGTACCACATTGTATGGCATATTCAATTCAGTATTTCAAAAATCATTACCAAATCAACTATACTATTACTGTACGTTTCTAAGTGTATTTGTGTGTACAATGACAACGCTGGTAAGGTATCATTCATTTTTCTTCTCCAATAAGATCAAGTCACAAACATAAACATTGAAAATCTCAGTGGTACAGAAAAACAGTTTTCTATGCTTTTTATAAGTTTATTTGCCACGACCCTGTCAGAAACAAAAAAAAATTTAAAACAGCATCACTCCACCTCCAACACTGCAAACACAGTAAGACTCTACGATACAACAATGCAACACTTAAAGCACAATGCAACACTTAAAGTCCTGAGACATCAGTGGACAACATTTTTAAAAAAAGAGAGACAAGAAGCAATTTTTGTGTGTTTAAGCAATGTTAACTTAAAATATGATAACTATACTATTTGTCCTCTTTATTGCAACAACCACATAATAAAGCTGAATTGTAAGTGCTTCTGGCTCTTTCTGTACAAGGCCTCAGTCCACTCCGTTTAATGGATCCGACATCTTTTTCCTGAAAATAGCCGAAACCCGACACAGCCAGAACTCAGAGGAAAAGAGAAAATGAGAGGGAATCATGTGGTTATAATTGCATACAGACAAGCTCAGTGGTAACATGAAGCTGTAGACTTAGGTCTGTGCAGCACTCTCAGAAAAACACAGCTTCATCACATCTCAACAAATGCCTGTACCTAGCAGCTCACAGCCCTGACACTGAACACAGTGCCATTAATTCCATAATGTAATACAGTCATTTACTGGGCATTTTTTCTTACAACTTACAAAACATTGCACACAGACTCATCTAGTATGTGAGGATTTAGAGAACAACAAATATTCTGAGGTATATTCATACTTGTTTTTATGCCACTCCCGGCAACATTTACTCAATTATTTAATTTATTATTCTTTAAATCGGCTTGTTTCTCCAAACTGACTTGCAATACTTGTTTGTTTGTACACTATACCACTTTAAAATGATTCACCCAAGCATACAGTTGGGTAATTTTTATTATATCAATTAATCAGGGGTACTACAGCAGGAATAACTTGAATAATACAGTTGAACCAGGAACCATCCAACTGCTAGGTGACCGCTGTAACCAATACCACTACCTTCTTATACTGTTTTAAAGGTTTAAATTTGTGCTGGACCACTGGCCTCTTGGCAGCTATTAAAACACATGAAAAATAATTATATTGAAATCTCAGAAAAGATGAAAGGCTGCTAAAAAGAACAGAGATACAGGACAGGCAATGGATATAATAACGGATACATCCATTGATCGGCATCATGCATCAGCTATAAAGAATGTATGACAAATTGCACTTTTGGCAAGTTTTCAAACCAACATAAAGAAACTAACAAAATTTGGAAACAGGCCCAAAAAGTTAGTACCAGAACAGGTACTTTAGTGATTAAAACTAAAAAATTATTTAATGTGTGAAAGGAAAGTCTCAAAAATAATAAAAGCATGTGCCAAACATGGAAAAACCGCATTGGTAGAGGGCTACAGTAGCTGAAAGTTGAAACTCACAACAGTTATAGACAAACACATCACAGGATAGTTACTAAATGCCAAAAATGCACAGCTTCAGTAGCACCAAAGAATTCAATCAGAATTCTGAAGCAGTTCTGAAAGCAAAGGGTGGCCCTATCATCTAACAAGCAGTCGTCATCATCGTGGTTGTTTGAATACAAGCAGACATCAGAATTTGAAAATAATACAATAAAGTTGCTATGACAGATGTTGTATATCTGGGTAGTTATAAGTCAGGGACTACCTGTATGTTGGCATTTCTGTAAAAATAACAGTAACAGTAGGGGTACATTTAGGTTTTATCAAATACCAGGGTTAATGAAGCATTACAACCTGTAGACCACTGGTAACAAGAAACATCAACATATCATTTTGCTAATCACATTAAAACAGCACAAGACGAAGACATACATTTTCTTCAAAGACACACAACATTATTTTCATACAAAAATTAAATAATTTTTTTTCAGTTAATGCATTCTTATATCTCTTTCAAAATTACAGTTTCATAAAAACTGCTTCTAAGTGAGAACTGGCCAAAAATCAACTCAATTTCAGACCTATTTTGCAAATTTTGCAGCTCAAAAATGGCCTAGGACACCCTGCAGTTCACAATGCTGAACTGAACAGATTGTAATGAACGCGCAAACCCAGTGACCTACAAAATACTCTCCAGTTCTTTAGCTAAAAATAAAAGCATTTGGTTGAAAACCAAATGGAGAGAAGAGTAAGAGATTTAAGAAATGTTAACAAAAACATGACCACTATGTCTCTTAAGTATTTACATTGCAACTTCATTGAAAAACTGTCTACAGAAGGTTCAGCAAAAAACAAATGCACAAGTTATTGATTTACATTTAAAGGCAATTGTTGCATAATGTAAATTAATACTGGAGAATCAAATAATATTTTCAGGAAGCATTAAGTTTTTATAACTGACATGTATTAAATTTGAACAGGATTTAATGCAAAGAGATATGGCTGAAATTATTGGTACTCATGCATTTTATTCAAGTAATTAGCCATTCTTCTTAAAAGTGTTTATTCAAGTAAATTTAAAAGATCTTTTGTCATCCATAGATGTACTTCTTTGGTTTGCAGTGGAACAAAATAAAAAAGCTGGACAAAGAAGTGGCTTCTTGCTTATTCAAGACATTCTAAAATATCTTGGAAAATATTATTGATACCCTTTAGAAGTTATAAGAAATCATTGTATTGTAGTGATACTTCAATCAGAATATTCTCCTCTAATTAGTACCACAGGTGTCTTAAATCTTATAATTACAAATTCAGCCAGTTTAAATGGGGAAAAGTCCTTGCTCTGCTGTTTTGTATCACAATGTATATTACGCTAAACATGGAAAAAGAAAATAAAAGGAGAGTTGTCTGAGGAGGTTAGAAAGAAGGTAACAGCTAAGCTTGGACAATGTAAAGGCTGCAAAACCATCTCCAAAGACCCTGATGTTCCTGTGACCCCTGCTGTCAATATTATCAAGAAGTTTAAGGCTCATTGGACTGTAGCCAACATCCCTACATGTGGCTGCAAGAGAAAAAAAGACACAAGATTGGAGAGAAAAATTGTTTAAATGGTAGGGAAAGAACCAAGCAAAACATCAAAACAGATCCAAGTTGACCTTCAAGCTCAAAGTGCAACAGTTTCAAGTTGCAAAATCCATTACTTTTTGAATGACAATGGGCTCCATGGTAGAAGATCCAGGAAGACCTAAAAACAGAAAAAAGCCCGACTGGAGTTTGCATATTGACAAGTCACAGTCCTTCTGGTAGAATTTCCTTTAGACAGACAAACCAAAATTAGAACTTTTTGTTAAATCACACCAACTCTATGAAAACAAAACAAAGCTTTCAAAGAAAAGACCAATATCCCAACCGTGAAACACACAGGAGGCTCAATGATGTTTTGGGGTTGCTTTGCTGCTTGAATGTGTAATTCTGAAACAAGCCAATTCTGTAATTCTAATTGAACTGTAATTTTGAATGTGTTCCTTGAATCTGTACGAACAAGACAATATCAAAAGTCTATCAAGACATTTTGGAGCAAAACATATCACCGTGTCAGAAAGCTGTGCCTCCTTTCCAGGTCATGGATCCTCCAGCAGGTTAATGACTCAAAACATACCTAAAAAACACCCAAGAATGAATGAGAAGAAAACATTGGTCCATTGTGAAGTGGCCTACTATGAATCCTATTCTGAATCCCATACAACATGTATGGAAAGAGCTGAAACTTGCCATTGGGAAAAGGTACTGATAAAACCTGAGAGGTCTGGAGAAGTTTCCTTAAGAAGTGGGACAAAATATCAGTGGATAAGTATAGAAATCTCATTCAGAATTGCGGAAAGCACTTGATTTCAATTATTGTCTCCAAAGACTGTGTTACTTAGTATTATGTTAATGATCCCAGTAGTTTTGGCCATGTCATTTTCATTTCTTTAATTATTTAAAGTAGCATGTTAAGTCATAAATCAAAAGCAAAGTTTCTGGTCTACTAAATTTGAAATAAAGAATGGTAGTTACCAAATACTTTTGTCAGTTTCAACTTATTGTAGAGAAGAGTTTTTTTTTTTTTTTGAAAAAGTAGAAGGGTACCAATACATAAAAAATCCACATCATACCAGTAAAGTCAACAGTCAAGGTCTTCACCCAACCTATTTATTTGTCAGATACCACCACCTTCAATAAACTAAAACCAAGCCCTATAGGCAACAGACTGCGATGTTTACTGCAGATATTTATATTTGACTTACAGTGTCAGATCTGTACACTAAATTATCTACAGTTACTTAATCATTTAAAGTAAAGTAGAGTATTTCTTACTACACCAGTTCAGAGTAAGGGCCTTGATCAAGGGAACTGCGGCAAGAGGGTGATTCAAACCCAAGATCTTCTACTGTACTACACAGGTTGTAACTACAGGCTATTCCATCTGAAAATGTTCATCTAATTTTATACCTGAAAATTTTATTGAGAGATTTACTCATTTATAAAACAGTATTCTTACAGGAGCAACTGAGGGTAAGTACTTTGATCAAGGGTACTTGAAAAGCGGGATTTAAGTATAAGCCTTCAAATTGCTAGAAAATAGCCCTAATCATTACACCATTAATGCATATTTGATAGGGTATGAGAGCCAATGCTCAACTGTATATATTGGTATTTTGTATAGGTATTCTCCAGCTTATGACCCAAATGCATTCCTGGAAATTGGCATGTAAGGTGAAACTTTGTAAGTCAGAGACATAATTCAGCACAAACTTCAAAATTCTCTCCATGCTCAGCTCGTTACTCATAAATGTGAAAAATTAGCCTCATATTTGGCCAAAACTCGGCAAACGGTACTGAATAATTTCAACTATATACATGGAAATGCATAAGTAAAAGACTCGTATCTTGAGTGATACATGAAGTTTATTTATTCCTAAGAATATCAGCAGCACAAGTTGAGGTGTATACTTTTTTCCTTTGACTATTTATTCAGAGGATTAAAAAAACTGAAAATCTATGTTTAATAGTTTAATTTACAAATGCTGAACATAAAATATTATAAAAGTAAAAACAGATCAGCATTCCACTCTATAGATGAAGAAATGCATGCCATCTCATGACAGGCAATTTGTTTATCGGCCACTAATCAAAGAGCAGAGTCGCAGCTCTAAGCCGTCACTGTGATTCGTTTCATTTTCTCACATTGCTGTGAGAAAAGCTTTAATGAAAAAAGGTAAATGCTGCATCAGCAGTGGCGCAAGCAGTCAATCTAACTCTGGCAGACTCACAGAGGGCCTGTTTGTTTATTTATTTAAAGCTTTTTTTGTCACGGATTAAGCTAACAGGGACTTGCAACAAAAAACCTCCAAATAAAGCAAATATAAATATGCATAAAAGTATAAATTCCAGCAGTCATCTACAGATTTTTTCCCCAATCTAAAATCTAAGACATATCAATATGCAATAGAATTTGCAAAACCTACAGGACACAGCACATTGGATAAAAATCACAAATAAACACTATTTTAAAAGTGGGGTTTGCCACGAAGAAGGATTTTCAAAAAGTCATGTCACCAGAATTACTACAAAATTTTCACTGAAAAAGTGAAAATACAAAAGTCACTGAAATTATGGGTATAAATAGTCCTTAGACATGGGTAATCATAATTCAGGATTGTATTTCCGGCTCAAAGGAAAGTTGCTTTCTGGGTAAGTAACACACATCTGTTTACGCATACAAGGATCTGCGACCCCTATTTTTGGTTGCTGTATGTGTTTATTTTTTTGGTTTGTTCAAGTTTTATTTTAGGTGTACGGTTTTACATATCTATTCACTTTTATATATCTTTTTGTATATTTTGAGTATTTATATTTATTAATATATATGGTGTATGTGCTTGACAGCCATATATTTTGGCTGTTATATTTATTTATTCATTTATTTATTTATATATTTAGATTTTAGTTATGATAGTGTAGTTTAGTTTTTCTCACAGAGGTGGGTGTTTATACTATGTATAATGTATGGTTTTTTTCTGTTTATATTTATCATTTATCATTTGTCTGTTAGTCCCTTTATATTTTTGTGTGTCTGTCTTTAATAATTTTAATTTAAAAAGGGAAGACGTGTTTAACACCCACAAAGGCAGGTTGAGATCGGCAGCACCCTGGAACAGGCCGGGGGACCGCCCATCTTCTGTGGTGGAGTCTGCCAATAAGTTTCCTTTAACCTATTAGCTAGAGCCTTGGGGTATGTTTTTAACTGTCTTAGATTTTTACTGTCATGTACTGTGAATATTTTTTGGTTTTAATCATGGAATTTAATAAACTAGTTTTTTTACGTGACAGATTTAATTATTTATTGTAGTGGTTTCTATTAGTAGTTTTAATAAAGTCAGAAATGATGAATGGAGAGATTGTAACTGTCGAGGGGGACGGTTTGGTGGTGCTTGATACTATGTGTCAATGCATGTCCGTTCTGATCCGGAAAAAAAAATTGTTCAATCACTATACAAAAATCCGAGGATACTGATGCCTTTAACTACATGATATTAAATTTATAAATCCATTCATCTCCTCTGGCTTCCTGTCCAGGGTTTACACTGCCTCATGTTTATCAGATCTATGGTCTTTCATAACCCTGCACCGAATACATTTTTAGTGATAAATTATTTTTATTTATGCCGTATATAGTGAAATATTTTGATTCAGGCACTACATAAAACTCTTTTTGGTTAAAATCTGTTGGGAAACAGCAAAAATTAAAAACTCACCATTCCCATCTGAAGGGTTAGACTGAGCTGTTAAGAGGCGAAAATTATAAATGTGTACTTCTATGACAGCCACACTGCTAAAAGGAAACCTGAATAGTACTTTTTTAGCATTTCAAGGCCACATTAGCTTCCAGACATGCGGATGCATTCTAATGAATCACGGTGGCAGGTTCTCCAGCAAGGGCTGCAGTGCAGCGACAGCCTGTAATGTGCTGTGACACTCACACCCACTCAATGGATGGTGCCTCCCTAATGAGGACACTGCCTGAGAATCATGAGGAAAGCGACAGTCCCAGAATTATGACAGGTTTAGAGACCATCACGTGCCAGTCACAGACTGGGGCACAGCCTATCCAGGCCACAAAGTTATCACTGGTACAGGTCATATGACCTGGGAGTCATGCAACTAGGGGCAACATATTATGAACAAATATTTTAATCCATCAAGACAATTACCTAACACCAATAATTTCAAAACAAATAAAAATGTTAACTCTTATTAATGAAGAGTAAGTACCTTGATCAAGGTTATTAAACAGGAGGTTTGAACCTCGGTCTTTCTATAGCAAGGAGACACCACAAGACACTACACCACCAGCTGACACAATCATGGTCCTGTCCAATAGGTGAACATGTGCTCAGTTCCAATGTGCCATTCCCATGGCTTCTGAAATCCTAACTATGACTTCAACACTTTTTGCAGCAAATTAGCAAAAAGGTAAAGTGGTCATTCCAATGCAAAAGTCGCACACAATGATTCATACAGTCACATTATGTGCAGTTTTTCAGTGGCCAATTAACCAAAATCACATGTCTTATGACCTGCTGCATAAGTGAGGCACCTGAAAAAATAGACCTGAACATGCAAACTCCATACAAACTTAACTGGAATCAAACCTACACTCAAACAATTCAGGTGCTGTGAGGCAGCAGCACTATGCACTGCGTGCATATTTAATTTTTGATTAAAAAGTAATTTGATTAAAAAAGAAAAGGGTGTTAGGTTCTGGCCATGTGTTTTCTTAGATTTAAATGAACATTTTCTAACACATAATCACAACAGAAACTGCACCCTGTTATGTTCTCTAAGCTAAGTGCATTTTAGCACCGGAAAGCAACAGAAGCTTCTTCCCACCCTGATTTTCAATCATCGGCACTGCATCTACCCTCTCACTATCCTAGCCACAGGAAGGCAAGGTAGAGATTCCAAATACAATCCAGCACATTTTGAATAAAGGCCTGAAATATCTCATTATCTGTTAAAGCATTTAAAATGGCGTGGAAGCTTTGCAAATGGTACACAATGATCAGCAGGAGCTTTGCACTTCCTACTCAAGGATCCAACAATCTTGTCAGTGAAAGACATTTTCCCATATTCTTGTTAAAGTTTCTTTAAGCATTTTGTAACAAGTGTATTACATGCTGTGTGAAGCATTCACACTAACTTTTGCCACATGTAAAGCCATATTTTATAATGCACAGATGTGTGCACGTAGTGATTCCATTGTTTCTTGAGACATCTTTTATAAATTCTATGGAGGAAAATGTAAGAAACAGGCAATGTAACCACTACCACCAATTTACATAAATTAATTTATTTGACTCCTTTCACTAATTTGATTTGCTAGGTTATATTTGCACACTTAGTTATGCCTAGTGAAATGCCTAGTTACTATATGCTGAGGGATACTTTTTATTGTATTAATACAAGATAAATACTTCCATTGTAGGGTAAGGATTTGAACCCAAGTTCTTTGACTATAAGGTATCCATGTATACTGGCCACCAAATACTACTGATGTTATATATTAAGTATCTGTTTATAACAAATAGTAGGACTATCTTTACAGAATTTTTCAAATGTTCTGATATCAGAAACACATCAACACAACTCATGAACTGGATTATCATTGCAGATAGCTGTATAATGATATATCACTTATTTCTGTTTAAGACTACATTTACTAGGACCTTTTATCTTTGTGAGTTTGGTCCTACTGCAAGAAACACATCTTGAGTCTCCATCTACCCAAAGAAGGAACCCTTATGTAAGACCCTGGGTAAAGGTAGACCTCTGACTTTAAAACAACACCTTAATGACTTTCTCTTTCACTACAGAAGGTTTGTATGCAGTATCATTTAGCAAAGGTTTTAATGAATCCCCCTGTGCTTCGCCATAAATTGGCATGGGGAGTTGGAGTTTTTGTTTTGATTATTGTCCCTGTTGGTGAAATAAGGCATGCGAGGCATGAAATTCACAGAGCCAATTGATAATGACAAGAAGTCGATGTGCAACACCGTGAGAGTGAGGGGTAATTTGTCACTGCAAAATGCTCATTTAAAAGTTATTCTTTCCTTCACTGTTTTGTCTTAGCTGTAAAACTTCTTTTCAGTTTTATGTACCCGATGCATAACTCTGAAACTTTTGCCAGCAGGTTGTCTTTATGTACAAAAAAAAAAAAAACTCAAATGTATGACACATTATTAATGCACCAGAATACTTTGTAGATCGCTTAACACAAAACATTGTAAATATTTTTTCACATGATGTATCTCCAAATTATTCATTACTTTAGTCTCGCAATGACTGAACACAGATTTTCTTTTATGACTAATCATAACTGCAATCTGGGTGTGATTTTTTTTTTTTTAAATAGCCTGTTTTTAGCTACTATGAAATAATAAAGCATTATCAACACACAAAAAAATCATATTGCAAGGTTATGCATAAGGTTTTCATTGAAAGGATTAGAAGAATCATATTCATTTCAGTGACTTGGTACTTGAACATCCCGATCAGAAATAATTTTAAAAGGTTTCTTTTTTTGCCATTCAGTACAACCGATTCCAATGCGTGTTTATTACATCACAAGCTCAGCTACTCAGTGCTACCTGGGCCAAAAAGGTATAGCAGTGTAGGGGAAAAGGTAACAATACCTTATGCTATCAATACTAAGTAACAGTGCATATACTAACCATACCACTTACATACAGTGGTTGTATTTAGCACATAAGTATTATTAGGGCTGTCAGACAGAAAGACACCAAAGAGTGATGCACGTGCCAGTTGTACACAAGTGGAAAGGGGGAAAAAACAAAATGTTTGTATATCATCAGACTATATTACCTTTACATCACTAATGTGTGCAGCACCTTGTCAATGTGTGATGCATAATTTCTTTTTAATTTTTACATTTACACATATGTAAAAGCTACTGGCTCCTTTGAAAACTTGGTTGGCACTGAAAGCAACACAGCCAGTGAGATGCAGACAGGAATAAATTATACATCACCAAACTTTATAACCTTTAAACTGTTTGAACTTATTATATTTGCATATGTGTATGAGAGAGAGTGTATGCCAGAGTGTGTGTTTGCAAAGCTTTGTTTCTCAAGCTACTTGAAATTTAGCACAGTGGTACTTCTCAACCTAAATGAGGTTTTTGCTTAGTTAATTAAATTCCAAGAAGGCTATTTACTATTTTAAAATTTTTAAATTCCATCTATGACGAGGTTTGGAGAAGCAGGAATAGTGATGTCACACTCAGTGTACATATAGAAGCTGAGGGATTTTTTTCTCCCCACACACACGGATGCATCTTCTCACACACTAAAAATACATGCTGGCATACTTTCTCACTCAAGTACACACAAATAAGATAAAGTTTGGTGATCTATAACTTTTTACTGCGTACACGTCAGTCCACACACGGTACTACACATTCTCTCCCCCACAGGCATGCACTCACACCCAACTCAACAAATTTAAAGGTAATAAGGTTTGACAATATATATTTTACTTTATTACCATGAGTGTGTCACTTTGCCTGATGCATGTGTTGCTGTCAGTGCCATCCATGTGTTCAACCACAGAAGCCAATACCCAGTATTTGTCAGAAAATTAAAATCTAAAAATAAGAAATTATTCACCACACACACACACACACACATTAGTGATGTAAGGGTAGTAAAGTTTTGTGATATATGTATAGTTTTTCCCACTTCACTACAACCTACATGCGTGACACTCTCTGTTGTGGTTTGCCAGCAGTAGCAATACTTATGTTTAAAATAAAACTATTTTACTGGTAAAAAGGTTTGGTGATTACATAATATATTATTACTTCTTATCTTTCCACTATTACACTTTTTGCAACTCAGCTAGTTAATACTAAAAAAGTCATTATTAATTTAAAAAAGGTAGGATTTATGTTAGAAAAGTTACTCAGATACAGGTACTACTCATATATGGATTCATTCTGGGCTATCACGCTTCCTCCATGATGAAATCTGTGACTTCTGAGCATCTAAAAGACGTGGTTTAAGAGTTAAATGGGAGAAGAGAGGAAAATAAATAAATAAAATCAGCCCATAAGCTTTTATGAATCAGAAAAAAAATCTCAAAGAACAAGGCACTCTGTGATATTAGTATTCGGGAGAACAACCTCTGTTTAAATTGCAGAATGAGGGAGCACAATTTAATGATCAAAAGAATTATTACACATCACTCTGATGCACAAATTAAATCAGTCATAAACAACTCAATACTACAGAGCAAATACATTGTATTTTAACGGAAGGCTATTATTGATGTTTTTCAAGTGCCCTTTCTGAAAATACTGACAATATTGATTAAAAAAACTAATTAATTCATGTGAAGAACTAGCACCATGGCACTGCAGTCCTTGAAGGACCCTGGCCATTCTTAGTAAATGCAGCTGTTTGTTGTTGTTTTAAAGTTTTCAGATAAAATGGGCAGGAATTGTGTTTTTCATCATGAATACATCTTCAAGCTATCATTCATCATTTAGATTAGATTACGAATACTTAATCCTTCAAAAGATAAACACTGTATTATAGCACTGAAGCCAAAATTATACTTTACAATTCTGTATACTCATCTTGAATCCCCCTACACTCTAAAGATTAGAAAACAATATAAGACTATAGCATCTTTTTATGATATGTCTATTTATTCAGAATAAAAAGCAAAAACAAAACTCCAGGAACATTACCTATATACACAGATCTTTGGTTCTGGCAGAATCAAACCAGCTGAAATTAATCCAATGTGTAGTGTTATGTCACAGTAATACCTCAATAAGCCCTCTAGATATGTTCTTGAGGAAAGCAACAGGTATAAGAGATCATTATTAATACAATATTTTGCATAAAGGGAGCATGAAAACACATGTGCGACATAATACAAATCAGCTTAGTTATACAGTACCATGTAAAAGTATTCTGATCCTTGACAAAATCATAAATTTTCCCACAGTTATTGAGCAACAAAATGATGCTATAATATTACTTTCTGTGGGATATTTTAATTCTAAATAAAATACTCAAAAGGAATTTGTGTTTTGCATCACAAAATATTTTAAGGAAGAAAAAAACTGAAATATGCCACTTGTATTCATATCCTTGAACTCAATATTTAATTGAAACACCTTTTGCAGCAATTATAGCACCAAGTCTTTTGGGTATGTGTCTCACAGGTTCTGACATTGGCTTGGTGCTGTCTGTCCACAACTCTTGCTGGAAAATCCATTAGATCTCAGGTTACTTGAAGACTGCATGTGGACAGCAATTTTCACAGATTCTCAACTGGATTTACATCAGGACATTGACTGGGCCACTCTAGTACACCAACGTTCTTCTTCTGAAGCCACTCCAGGGTAGCTTTTGCCTTGTGTTTGGGATCATTGTCTGGTTGAAAGATGAAATGTCTCCCAAATTGTAAGCCTACAGCAGACTATAACAGGTTTTCCTCTAGGTATTTCTCTGCACTTTTCACTCTTCATTCTTCCTTCGATCTTTACAAGCTGATCAAAAATAACCCCATAGCATGATGCTGCCACTCCCACGCTTTACTGTAGGAATGGTGTCACCTGGGTGATGTGCTGTGTTGGGTCTGTGCCAAACAGAGCACTTTGCATGAAGTCTGAAAAGTTTGACTTTTGTTTCATCTGACTACAGAAGTTTCATATTTTTTTGTGCCAGATCACTCAGCTGCTTTCATACGGTTATTTATAAGAAAAGGCTTTCGTCTTGTCACCCTGTCCTACAGGCCGCGTTTATGCAGCATTCTGGAAATAGGTGACATGCACATGCTCTCTCATTGCAACCATTCAAAGTTGATGGCCTCAGAGTGGCAGCTGTTACTATTTCCCTTCTTGACCAATTGGTCAGTTCGAAGTGACGAACTGATATGGGCAGTGTCTGGGTTATATGACGCTTCTTCCATTTTTTGATAAGAATAGACTGTGCTCACAGGGATGCTCAGGGCATTTGATATTTTGTGTACCGTTCTTCATATCTGTGCTTTCTGATAGCAAATCAGAGATGTCAATCCCTAACTGAAGGTCCTCACAGACCTCACAGACCTGCTTTTATCTTGAAAAATGTGATCATTTATTGTGAACCACTGTTATTGAACACTGTCAGACCAGTCAACTAATTACGTGGCTCATTAAGGTAATGTTTTGCACCTAACAATTAAGGTTAGCTGCAATTAGTTTGAATATGTATGCAAATATTGTATTAAAGTATAATAATTTAAAAATACTATGCAAAACCTATGTAGTTATAAAAATTCATGTTGAGTAGTTTTATTTTGAATTAAAATATCACATTAAAGAAATAAAGCATCATTTTGTTAATCAATAAAATTTGTGATTTTTTCCCCCCCAAGGGTCTGAATACTTTTGCAAGGCGCTATACTCTTATTAATAGCAAATAAACAGAAATTAGTTTATTTTAAGAATAACAAACATAAAACTCAATTTTTTTCCATTTTTTAAACTATGATAAATTGTGATAAATTACTCAAAGGGCTAAAATAAGAGTGCTTTCAGAAAACAGCATAATAGGAGGTAGCACTATTTGAAGTATTACTGAATGTCTTTGAAAAATTAATATAGCAGCTTTCTTCAGTGCCCAAAATAAATAACTTGCTCATAACACAAATCTATCCAAAACTACCAACAGCAAATCCCTGTAGAGTTCTCAACTGAAGGCTTGTTTTATTAACACCTTTCTCAAAGCAAATTAAAACATGAAGTTCATTTTTACTGATAATTCAGGATAAGTATCTTAAAGGAGCAGCAGGAAAAGAGATTTGAACTCAGATACTGTTATTGGATGGCAATGGCCGTAAAGAATACACAACTTGCTACCAGATGATGTCTTCACACAAATTCAAAAATTGATGTTTTTCCCTTTTGCAGGACCATTTACCATCTGACTTCAGTTGGCTGGAATAAAGGCCACCTCCAGTTTCTCCAACTTTGGAAAATGCTTTCCACATGGGTTCCTAGTTCCTTCCTACAAACCAGATCATAGTTTAATGAGGCCAGAAGGTGACTGGGTACTTGGTCAGGGTCACTTTGGTCAGTATGGGAGATCAAAGTTCAATTCTCAACACCATAACCTATCCCCCAGTAGCAGTTACAGTGGTCCTTTAGCAACCCAAGGTGTGTGTCACCTTGCCAACCCCACAGTTCACACAAAGACCTACATATTTAAGTGAAATGCCACCAGAATGCCTTCATACAGTCCCATTCACTGTTCTGCAATAGGTGGGTTAGTGCTTAGAGACACTGCCTTGCAACTTGAGGTAATCCCTGCTCCTGCCATAATACTGTTGTACTACTTGCCCCAGACTGATACAGTAAAAACTGCTAGACTGTATAAACAGGTAAAACAAAATGTGCAAACCTTATAGTGTAAGTCACTTTGAAAAAAAGTATAAGGTAAATGAATAAATAATAATAGCAGATACAGAAAGTAAAAATGCAACAAAACCCACATTCTTAAACTACACAATAAATTTGCTGTTGCATTATCAATTTTTACATATTCCTAAAAATCCAAAAACTTAAAATAAAATGAAAATTACATTTTTTAGAGAAAATTATCAATTAAAAATACCAAACAAGCACTGATATAACGTAACTAGAGCAGGATTTGTACAGGGTTAAACTGTCCTCTCTCAGGGTATAAAAATGAGAGGGTTAATTTTTTGTATACAGTTTGTATTATTATTATTATTACCACCATTATTATTAGTGCTACTATAAAAATGTCACAGTTTCTCTTAAAGGATACACACTAACGATTGATATGTTCTGTGCAATGACCAATAAAATAACAATAATTATATATAAACAAAATGTCATCAAATTAAATCAACGTCCACTACAGTGCACCTGAAAATGTGCAGTTAAATACAGTATTTACTAAACACGACGGTAACCACACTAAAAACTTTAAATGTCTGCAGCTATCTCTCTAAAGCATGCTTTTATTAATTGACAGATTCATAATCGTTATTTCTAATTATTTCTAGAAAGGACACCTGGAGGTGTTACCTCAGGGACGGTGGCTGTTTGACTGGTTTCGTCGCTGAACTTTCACTCACCTAGTAACCGATAACTACCGATGTTACCGTATGGATACTCATGTTCGTTTTTGTGGTCTTGATGTTTTTCACGATCTGTTTTTCCCGCCCTTCGACACTCCCTCACAGCTGTTCTCGGCTCGGCTCTCCACTAGTGCCGCGCTGCCACGTGACTGCGCTGCCCAGGGAGGCCCGCCGTTAAACGGGAGGTTCCAGTTCGCGACGCGCCTCTCCTATTAACACATTCCTTAGTAAATAAATTAAAAGATAAATCTGGATCTCATTGTTAGCTGTTCTATCTGCCAGGTGAAGCTCACACTCGTCAAAATAAATCGGCTTCGAGTCCAAGATAATGATAAAAAATAAAAATTCTGTATGAAGTTAATTTAATACACAGTTTCAAAAAAGTTAAAATCTACACAGGCGGCACGAACACCACGGAACACTTTTGCAAATCTCCACAAGGCGCGCGCCGCCCCACCAGAGCTCCGCGCGCTGCGCACGCCGAACACGCGCGTGCACCGAACACACCACAAACCGCAGCGGCGCGTCGCACTTACCTCCGAGAGAGCGCGGCTTCGCCTGCTTCCGCCGAGACATCCTACAGACAGGCGCTCCGTGCCTCCGTTCTTTAACTACTCAGACCGGGAACCCCCGCGACCGCCACGCGAAACCCACTTTCTTACGCTGAGCCCTTTTCTGCAATTACGAAAACGCATAAATGCACAGGAGAAAAATAACAGAATTTCAATAATATATGACGTGATGCTACAATAAGTGCAGGACGAAAACGTGACGTAAAATCGGAGCTGTCGGTGCCTGTTTAACTCCCCACGTTGGAAACCTGAAAACAGATCCGCAGCTCCGCCGCGCGCTGTTCCATTTTTACTGTAATAACACACATGCACGCAGTTTTTTAAATATCCCTTCTCGTCCTACTCTACTGTTCGATCCTAAGGCGCACAGCACGTTGAAGGCATCGACGGTAGCCTGGTAAGACGGTTAAAAAAACGTTACAAAACATCACTTTTTCCCGCAAAAGCGAGCTCATAAAGTAACGAACGGCTCGCGGCGCTATCGCGCTACACGCCGCGCGAGAGTCTGTTCCCTGTCCGGACACCGTGGAGAGGAGCCGCGCGCGCGCGCCCTCCCTGCCTGTCACCAACCTGAGAGGTCCTGCACTGCGCCGCCGCTCCGGTCCTCCACATAATAATGGGAAATGGAAGCGAGGCCCCCAAAGCCACGAGGACGGCTCCGGAGGGGGCCCCCGGCCCACAGGGACCCGCTCTGTGCGTAATCACTGAGGAAATCATTGTCAGGCCGCCTGCGCTCGCACACAGACAGGGAGGCATGATTAAAACGGGGGGTACGCTGCAAGACCCGGATTCACAGACTATGCTCCGCACACGGATCCGGAGCGCCAACGAGCCCCGTCCGATGGGCTGGTGGTCCCCCTTCTGGTGACAAACTTCATACGCGGCTCAACTGGACCTCTACATTAAAGGTCCTTCTAAGAAGGAACATCTATGTATCTATGAAGATCCAAGGTGAATTTGTCATTCTCCACTTGTATAGATGCACAGGGAGAAGGAAATGTTGTTTATTGTGGGCTTGGTGCACAGTACGCTGAACAAACACAAAACACATGCACCAAAAAAAGTCATACAGATTGTTGTAGGATAAATAAATGGTACCGTTCTGATCTTCTGGTCTTTCCTCCTCACTGTGAGGCTATTGATATGCAATTCCCTGTGTGGAGTACAACTTTCCACACTCCAACTTCTGGGCTTTGAGTGACACCACCTTTCCAGTTATTATTCCAGTTAATAACCACTATTTAAACCACTATAAGTGGTTTTAACCGCTATTTATCTGACCCCTTATAATGTTAGATAATTATATCATTTATAGACTAGGTTATTCTTTATTAGATGACACTCTGACTGAACAAATACTGCTGCTATAAAACTGTACTGGATGACAGTCTATGGCAGGGAATGTATAAAGTAATTAATGTTTATAGATTAACTGTAATTTAAATTGTATTTTAAATTTAAAAAAACATCTGCCACAGTTCAACGAGGAAGACTGTGTGCACACATTTAATTTCTTCGTGGCAGAACTCAAAACTGATCATAAGAAAAGGATGTCAGTAATTATGCTGTTTTATTTCTTATTCTGAGAATTATATTGGTTTGTCAATGATCAAGTGGTTTTAATTTAATTCAGCATCAGATGTTGGTTTGAAATGCAAAAAAGTATGTCTGATAGGATGTTACTTAGTTTTATTGATTTAATTTTATATGTTTAACAGTAGTCCACCAAATAAATAGCATAAAGTAACAAATTAAATATAAAGAACGCAGAGTCATCGGAGAGTAACATCTTATAAAGCAATCATATTTAATCTCTAAATATATGTTCACTGTGTTTAGTTTTTTCTGAATATATAATACTTTCAGACTCTAGCCTCTCAGAAACACATCTTGCTGCTGGGCCAGAAGGGACTAGGTAGGACAGAAGAAGGTGCTAAAGGGTCACCTGGAGGCTTTCTATGATGCCTTTGTGATCAGACTGCAGCTGTAAAGTGTGTAGTGATTAAGGACATAGACTTGTAAACATAAAGTTGCAGGTCTAAATCCCAGGAGGGGCCTAGCTGTAGTATCACAGCAACATTGTTTCCACCAAATGCTTAAGGGATTTGTTTCTGTATGTTCTGACATTTCATGTCCTTACATCCATTATCAATGCCTACTTTTCTAAGGTAAGATTAAGTAGGTCCAGAGTCTATCACCAAAGTAGGATGTGGGAGATATTTTTCTTTCATTCCTGTCCTGTGTAGCTGCACTGAAACTGATTCCCTCACCTTGGTGCAATTAAAGAGTAGGAAAATGTTCACAAGATCTACGCATCATTCACAAGCATTTGTTGCTTCTCCTCAACACAGATACCTTCTCATTTGCTCTCAAGAAGCATTGACTTTCAACATAGACTGCTCATGTCAAGACTAACAGCAGACCACAAAATTTGTAGGGGCAAAACCTACATTTGCTTGCTGCTCTGTTAATTCTGTGGCAGAAGGGCTTTCTGTCAAAGGATGTTGTTCAGGAGCAAAGTGTCTGAAGAAGAGTGACACTGCAATGTTTACTGGTCTATGAGTCATGCCCCCAGAGTGTGCAGCCACAAGTACCATAGCCAGAGTTTGTAAGAGCACCTGTTGCTTCAGACCTCAATCTCAACTGTGTTCAGCCACTCTGTTCCCAGAATGCTGCAAACAGCTACTCCTCAGACCCTTTCCCCAAATAAATAAAAACCAAACAATAAGCTCTCTTCCCCAAAGGTCCTCCTGCCTTTTCATCTCACACACAAGAAGAACCTGGAAACGGATGACACTCGGCTTGCTGTCAAGCTCCACAGGAGGAATCTAATACTGAGGCTTGCGTGTGACACGCAAGGCATTATTCCCACAATGCCCAGCACGTCATGTTCAATACCATATCCAGGATTTATTGCTGTGAATACTCCCAGATAAATAGAGTATCTCACAATTGCAGCAAATAGTTTTTCGTAAACATATAAAATCACTTCCAAGCACCATAATTATTTCTTAATTGTTTCCTAACCAAAGAATCTATATGCATAATTAACAAGTTTTTGACAAGTCAGGAAAACCTTAGGATGTAATATACAGTAAATGTTAAATTTAACCCTGTCACTCACAGTGAATCTGGATGCTATAATAAGGAATAGTTTGTTTTACTAATTTTTTAAAACCCATTTAAAACCCAGATGGAATGCTAAACACTTCCATGTACAGTCCATCTTCTATTGGCAATCCAGTACAGAAATGCAGACAAAAAGTAAAAAGTATACAATTATAAAAAACTAAAAATGGGTAAATATTCATTTATATAAATTATTTATTTCAAAAAATCAAGAATTGTTTATTGTTGAACACTCATACTGCAGGTATACAAGGGAGCATGAAGCAAAGTTTCTCAGGTCCATGGTACACAAAACAGGGGAAAGAAGTTAATAGAATGACAAAAATTTAAAGACTGATAATATAATATAGATAAAATGAGATAAAAGTGCAGTATTATAAATGAATAATAAAAATAAATAAATATAAAATGGAAAAGTACACACACACATGTAAATACATAACACACTGGCACACACAAGTGGTGGATGGCAATAGTTATTGCCAGAAGAGGTGGTCGGTGGTGGTGTAGGTGATGGGGGCTGAGATGTCTGAGCTCAGCAGCCTGACAGCTTGTGGTAGGAAGCTGTTTCTGAGCCTGGTGATTTTGGCTCTCAGGCTGTGATAGCACATCCCCGACAGTAATGGTGAGAACAGATGGTGGAGAGGGTAGGGCAGGTCTATGGTGATGCAGTGCATTCTCCTGCCACACCGCTTGTTATAGGTAGTCTGGACGGCAAGTAGTGAGGTCCTGGTGATGGACTGGGCAGTCTTCACTGCCTGCTGCAGAGGTCTCCAGTCAGAGTCATTGCAGTGCCTATACCAGACTGAGATACAGGAGGTCAGGAGGCTCTCTATTGCACATCTGTAGAAACTGGTGAGGATGGGGATAGAAGTCCAGCTCTTTTCAGTCTTCAAAGGAAGTGTAGATGCTCTTGTGCCATTTTCACTACTGGGGTTGTGTTGTGGGTCCAGGAGAAGCCCTTCATGATGTGCACTCCTAGGAACTTCAAGCTTTGTGCTCCACAAAACACTGAAGACTGTGAGCATCATGAGTTCTTCTGAAGTCAACAATTGTCCTTAGTCTTATTGAGACTGATTGTTGTCCTTGCTCCAGACTACAAGTTACTTTGCTTCCTTCCTGTAGGCTGACTCATCATTTTTCGAGATGAAGTCCACAACTGTCATGTCATAAAGATACTTCATTTGGCATTGAATGCTGAACTGAAGTCAATGAACAACATTCTGACATAAGTCTTTATTCTCCAGATGGTTCAGGGCCAGATGTACTGCATTGGGGATGGCATCCTCAGTGAATCGGATGTGGCAGTAGGCATAAAGGTGTGGGTCTAATGTGGAGAGTGGACTGCTGGCCTTGATGTGGGACATGATTAGTCTCTCAAAACACTTCATAATGGGTGAGCACAATGCGACGGTAGTCATTAAAGCAGGACGTGGTTGATTTCTTGGAGACTGGGGTGATGATGGTGGATTTGAATCACGTGGGGACAACAGCCTGAACTATGGAAGCATTAAATATGTCAGTGAAGACCTCTGCCAGTTTATTAGTGCATGCCTTTAATACACGGCTGGGGGATACAGTGTGGTCCTGTAGCTTTTCATGTGTTGACTCTTGCTGGAGTCCTCGTCACATCAGTTAGGGACATAGATACTACCTGGTTGCCAGGATGAGCTACTACTTTTATGGCCAGGGTGGTACTGAGTGCCTCAAACCAAGTGTAGAAGTTTGTTAAACTCAAGTTGTTGAACACATTCTCATCATCGACACTGTTTTTCTGTTCCTTGTAGTCAGTGAGAGTCTGTATGCACTGGCACATCCTCCTCAGGTTGCTGTCAACAAAGTGCTTCTGGATCCTCTGGATGTAGGCTTCCTTGGCTTTCCTTATGCCCTTGGTTAGACTGGCCCTGGCTGCTTTCAGCAAAATTCCATCACCAGATTTACAGTACTGTGCAAAAATCTTAGGCACCTGTGGGAAAAATGCTATAAAGCGAGGATGGTTCCAAAAATAATGCCATGAATACTTTTTAATCAATAAACCTTCTAAAAAGTGCAGTAGACAAAAAAAAACCTCAATCAAATCAATATTTGGTGTGACCACCCTTTGCCTTTAAAACAACATCAGTTCTCTTATGCAAAGTTAGAGGTTGGTAGGTTCTTCCAAACATTTTGAGGAACTGGCCACAGTTCTTCTGCAGACTTTGACTGTCTCTGCATGTCCTCCCAGACTGACTTGATCATGTTGAGATCAGGGCTCTGTGGGGACCATACCATCTGTTGCAGAATTCCTTCTTTTTGCTGAAGATAGTTCTATATGACTGAGATTGGATGTTTGAGGTCATTCTCAAGCTGCAGAATGAATTTGGGAACAATCAGAAACCTCCCTGATGGTAGATAAGAATCTACCTGTACTTTTCAACAGACATTGAAATTGCATGCCTAAGACTTTTCCACAGTACTGTATAACTAGTGATGCAAGCTTTCAGCAGCGCACTGACCCGCTTCCCACTCTGTCCACCCAGGAGAAAGAAAGTCCTGAATATAATTGTGAAGGAACATCATTTACATCTTACAAGGCCCTGCAGATCAGATGTGTTTGCAGTGCTGATACTGATTCTGGTTCTATATCTAGTTCTGTACTGTGCTAAATTTAGTACTGATGTGAGTTGTGGTATTATTGCCAGTTTTTATACTAATACTGCTTCTGGTAATACTGTTGGTTCTGGTACTGAGGCCTGCAGTGGTGATGCTACCATGTGAGGAAATCTTGACCATCTGTTGGATCTCCACACTCAGCTGCACTTTTTGAATTTCTCCCAAGCCAAGTCATTAGCAAGCCATGGTGACCAGGCCAGCACAGCAAGGGCTGGAGGGGGCAGGGATGGATTCCTTGGGGCTGGCTCTCACTTGGCTGGAATTGACTGTCCTTTCCCTTCTCCAGTGCCTTTGCTTCTCCATTCCTCGTCACGCTCAGCCAACACCACAACCTCCTATGCTAGACTCACAAGATATTATAATTCCAACCATTGGTTTGGTTTTGGTTGACAGGCACATTTCTTCAAAACAGGAGATCTAAAACTGGAGTCAATGGATAGGTTTTGCAGGGGTCTGTGAAGAACAGGCTTGCTGTGAAAAATAACACTAATTAAATACAAGTTAGGAGTTATATTGTGAAAATATCTATCCATTTTTATTAATCACTTTTCCTAGTTGCACCAATCCAGAGCATATCACAGGAGCAATTCATGATAGCCTCTGAAACTGCCCCTTAATGGGACAGTCTGTCACAGGGTGGCCACGCACACACCCATTCTTACACTACAGGCAATTTAGAGTGACCAATTAACCTGAAACATATGTCTTTGGATAGTGGGAGAAAATTGGAGGCTCTTGAGGAAACCCACACAGATACAGAGAGTACATGTTAACTCAACACAGCCTGAGCCGAATTTAAACTCAAACCTGATCAGCCCAGGTACTGTGAGACAGCTGAGTCACTCCGTTGCCTTTATGAAAATATAATCATAAAAATATTACTATGCTATTATCCATGATATAGTGTAGTTGTAGCCGAAGGCAATCAATTTTCACTGCAATAAACTGACTGCAATGTGGACATTTTTCTAGGGGGGAGTAACTTTCATTATATTCTTATACAGGACTGTGGCTGAGTGGCACACTAAGTATCACTGCCACCTTTTAGCACCTGGGTTTTTTGGGTGTGGGTTCTATAATAGACAACTATTAATGCCCAACTGATATACAGTCTAGAGTATGATTAGTAATGCCTCAGAGTGACACAGGTGTAGATCTAGAAGATTCCACATGTTAGTTCTGTATGTTCAGTTCAGTTATATATTTCTCTACAATTCTTTAGATCACAGAGCCAAAAACATAAACATGACATGACATGCTTGAATCTGGCTGAGTCAAAAGTGGAGTTTATGTGTCTCCCTGTGTCTGCATTGGTTACCTTTGAGTGCTCTTGTCCAAAGAGATATGATTCAGGGTAATTGATCACTCTAAATTGGCAATAATGTGTGCATGTGTGTGTGGTTTTGTGCATGAATGGCCACCCTATGATGGCATGGAGTCCCATCAAGTGTGTAGTTTCATAGAACTGCACCAAATGATTCTCTGATAGGCTCAAGACCACTGCAATGCTGACAAGAGTCAAGATATGAATGATGATGGATGGATCCAGATCTATTCCCCAAAAAAGGTTAAGCACAATTGCCCTAAAACATAAAGGTTTTAAAATAATTAAACTTTTTATTCCCTACAAGCCTATATATTTGCTGCATGGTGATTTGTACTGTAACAAATGACTGAATACCTGAGTGCACAAGTCATTAGAACAGTGGGCTTTATTGTTTACAGTTTTCCAAACTCCTTATCTTCAGTGGTTTAGCAGTTTCTGTCACAAATAATCATCCTCCACATTGCTTACATACTAACCGCAGGTCAATGATTTATATAGTTTTGCCCACTTAGTTAAAAACAGGTAACTAATAGTCATGTTAGTGTCTAAATAACAGGGTGGAAACAAACAAAAACAGGCAAATGTTCATCTGGCCTCAGCCAAGTGACAGTCTTTCACTGTGAATATTTTGAGTGGGAAAGTCAGATAACAGTCAGAAATGAATGTTGCACCCTGTGGTATATAATCTAAGACACAGGGAAAACTAGTCCAGTAAAATGCCTTCTAATGTCATGCAGAAAGTGTTTTAGAGACAGAGAGTCACAAAAATAAACTTGAATGCATGAACCACCACACTACTTGGAAACAAAGCATTTCCATATTCAGTTCCCAATAAATTTTGCCACTTATTGTTCTGGCTGGTTTAATTATTTGGCTTAGGTACACAAAAAAAATGAATATATGCAAACTCTGCTGGCAATTATCACATTCCTTTCATGTGGAAAGTTTGTCTACATGGTCCCCATCATGAGTTCATGAATATCACAGCAAGAGAGCTAACAAGGAAGGAAGTGTGGAATTGAGGAACAAGAAAGTCCCACGCTCAGTTCCCGGCCTCACGGAAGGAGTGAATGTTGCCAGAGGTGTGTGTGCATTATGGGAAGAGATTTCTTACACTGTTCAATAAACATCATACAGAAGGTTTTCTTCTCTGTGTCTAATTTAAATCCATACGGGGAGCCAGAGCATGCTTCATATGTGGCATCAGAGACCACTGGATCAAGTTGGAGATGAAAAGGATTTGAAGACACTATGCTGCCAAGCAACTGGTAGATTATTCATCAGCATATATTCCCAGACAGGACTGAGAATGTAAGCTCTCACAAGGAAGGGGCCATCTCAGAATTCTGGGACAGTGTTACTTAAGTGAACTGGTTAATTGGCTGTGTCTGCTAAGTGTATGTTTTGTGATCTAGTCCAGTCTGCTCAGCCCAACCCTCACCAGGCTGTGGCTCACCTGTCACAGGACTGCTTAGGTCTTTGGTGTTGGCTGGTTAATCAGTCCTGAGATAGGTCTGGAACATGGGTGCTGACAGTAACTGGGCTGTTGTACATTTGATGTACCCAGCTTGCACTAGGGCATGGGGACTTGGAGTGGTATCCCCTAAAAATAGACCCACCCAAGCAAGTAGAATGAAAATGACATGGGGGAAGGGCACAGAGAAGAGTTGTAACCTTGTTCTCCACAACTGGGAATAAAATGTCTGAGAATAAGCATTGGGATAAAAAAGGGATATTTTGAGCTTTGCCTTGGGGTCATGCTTTTACACCCATCATCAACATGTTTTTCCTGCTATTGAGGTGTTGAACATCTTTTTAAAAGAATTTTTGGGAAATTATCCTATCATAACAATTGTTAACTCCTCTGATTGAGACCCACTGAGCAAAATAGCAGAGGAGGTGGGGTGACAGTGGGTTTGCATAAAGCAGTTCTTCTGGGGTGGGAGTTAGTGGGAGTTTATATTTATATATGCATGAATGATGGCTGGGCATGGCCAGGGACTTGGTCTAGTATTTGTCTCCTGAAATGTTCTTTTTACCAATGTCCAATTCAGGAGAACTAGACTGGGTGTGTGTTGTTGCAAATGTTTCCATCTGGGTTTAGGGCCTCGTGGAGGGCTCAAACCTACTGCTGAAAAGCAAACAGCTGAAACTGAGGTTAAACATTTTACAGATCAAATAGGGGTTAGAGCACATAGGTGAGGGCAAGCAGCTGGTGGCACAGGTCGAAGGAACAAGGTGTGATGTATGTACACAGACTGTGAAGCACATGTTAAGGTATAAATATCATACAGAGGATTTACATGTTGAAATGCATATGACAATTTAAATGTCTACTGCAATACTTTATTTTTCTTTCAGAGCAGATTTTCAGCACAGTGATGCAGAGTGGTGAACAAAAGATATAAGTTGAATAGTTACGGAAACAGACAATGTAGTAAACCAGGATGGAAGCTGAAGAGAGGAAAACAAAAAAAAAACTCCCAGTCACGACGAAGGGGAGAAAGGGGGGTGGAAGTAGCACTAGCACCTTGTTCACTGAGGACTAGGAGATGGGAAATTACCTAGCTACACTGAACTACAATGATCATGATATTTAGATGGAAACAACTTTGGTATTTTACACGGAAAGAGTAGCTGCACTGCACTTAATAGTGCTGTGAAATTTTATATGGGCGTTTCGTGTTATCACATCCCCAGGAGACAGTACCTCAATTGTCCAGTAGGGGCCCTCCTGACTTTCTCCACCTCTTTTCAATTTGGTTATTAACACTGTTTAAATAGAAGCCTCTTGACCCTGGACCTCTGTAGAATCTCACAGTGCTAATCCTTGCCCTGCACGTATGCTTCGTGTGAACCAACCTCCGTGTTTCCTTGATCCTCAAAACTTCCAAGCCTCCCTGATGTTCAACATGCCAAATTCTGTACCTGAGTGTCTCCTGAATCCCCTGTGTCTCTGCACTGAAATTTCACTGATCTCCACACAGTGTTTTTTACAGCACTGGTTCAATGTAAATAAATCCAGCGCTTGAGCTCATGCACTTATCCAAAACCACACCCCCGTGACAAGTGTTAGCAGAAGATGTATTGGAGTTAATTGTGGTGTTGGCACAAAGAACAGCGCAAGCTAATTAGCTGCAGTATTCAAAGCATATGAATTGTGGAAAAACCAGGAAGGCAAACCAGGAGACAACTTTCAGCACATAACTGATATTTATTCCTAACTCTACTTGGTATTTTGGTTACTTGGAATAATTCCTGATTCCACTGAATACTGAACTAACCGAACAGCTTGACTTACAATTACAAGAAAAAGTTTCTAAAAACAGTAAATATAGATAAATATAAAAAAGATAGATTATATATTATATTTATCATAATTATATTAAGATAAATAAGTATAAAAGACATAAATAAAAAGATAGGTAAATATACAAAACATAATATAGAATACAGAGATGTGCAAACATCATAATAATGTAAATGTGCAAGTAAATAGTACTGGTCCGTGGTCCTGGTCAGTGGTGGTGGCGGTGGTCCGACCTGAAGTATCACTCTTATAAGTCACAGTAATATCCATCCTTTATCCATCACCCTCAATTACTTGTCCTGGTAAGGGCTATAGTGGGTCTGTCATGGAATCACTGGTCACTGGGCTAGGAGATTTTGTCTTGAATCAGATGCCATTCCATAACAAGATATATAGGCAATTTACAGTGACCAGTTAAGTTTAAATACATGTTTTTGGACTGTGGGAGGAAAATGAAGCACCCATAGGAAACTCTCATAGACATGGGAAAAACATGCAAATTCCACACAGACTGAGCTGGATGCAAACCCACGCCCAAACAGCTTAGGTGCTGTACCATCATGCCAGTCACAATGATAGACAAACACAATCTGCTTAAACTAATAACACACAAATAATTGCACTTGTTCTTAATGCTGAATACATTATTTAAACATTCACAATCCAGGCAAAAAAATATGTGAACCCTTGTATTTAGCAACAGTTAGAATCTCCTTTAGCAGCAATACATTCCACCAGACATTTCCTGAAGCTGTTTACCAGACTTATGCAATAACTAGGAGGAATTTTAGACCATTCTTCCTTACAAAACTGTTTAGCTTCATTCATATTTGTGGTATTCCTTGCAAGAACATCTATCTTCAGGTCATGTCACAGTATCTCAATTGTTTTGAGATCTGGACCCTGACTTGACCATTCCAGTACACAAATTTTCTTGTTTAAGCCATTCCATTGTTGATTTACTCTGGTGTTTGGAGTCATTATATTTTTGTATCATCCAACTTCTATTAAGGTTTCGATGAAGCTGAATAGGAGATGGGCAAACTTATAGGAGGTGGGTGTTCTGAGATTGATGGAAGACCCAACTAAACAATGGCAGTGACAGTAGATTGCTAGGTTAGCCAAATTCCAGTGACAAAAGAGGCATTAGCAAAAGGGAAGACTCCATTAAACTAGTACATATCAAGTTCATGCACTTGATGGTGCAAAGTCACCAAAATCAAGGTGCCACACATGAGCAGGAGAAGTAAACAGCAGTGCACAAACCCGAACAAAACAAGATGAGCAATGACCTAGAGTGAGCAGACTGCAATACAGGGCAGGACAGCTCACTTGGTGACTGGCAAGCAGGAGACCATTTGGCCGACAGATGGGATGGCAGGTGCCTGGGGAGGTGCATCCAGTGGGACAGAGATCCAGATCAGGGAAGGCAGTATGAAGAGGATGGGGAGACCCATGGGAGCAGCAGGGATGGCTGCACTGGTGATGGCCAGATAGAACAGTGCGAAAACTAAACCTAGTACAGAATTATAGGGGTATGATCCAAGCACGCAGTCGTCAGTAGCAGTGACTGTGGACAGAGTGAGCCCAAAGGCAGAAGAGAAAGCTAGGGAGAAAACTGGGCCCGGACTGAAACGAGGCAGAGCAGTGACATAGGGGGTGCAAGAGTGTGGAAGTGCTCCAGACTTGGAAAGGGGGTGGGAATGGGAGAAACTGGGCAACCCCATGGAAAACTGTGATGAAGAAAGTGTAGAGAGCATATACTCAATACAAATGAAGCCAAGCAGAATGGAATAATGGCCCAAGTCAGGTAAAAAATGGAGGCAATTTTGAATAGTACACAGCCCCACAAGGTTGCACGGGGCACAAAATGTAGCATGAGTGCTGCAGTTGTAAATTCACACCAACAACAAAATTAATTCAATGGACTTTGTTAGCACAATTCAACAGAGGCAGTCTGTTACAGAATCCCAACAGCACACACAACTAGTAATGCAAAGCATGTAACTGAGGTTCAAAAGTGACACTGTGGCATGCAGTAGCTCAGTTAAAGCTCTCATCCCACAAGGAGCAAATCATCTGTGTACTGTATAAACAAAAGCAGCACAGCAAGTTCACAAGCAAGAAAGCAAAATGGAAATACAATACTGTCTCGAATCAGTGGTGAAAAAACAAAATAAACCAGAGGAAGACAAAGTGAAAAATACAGCTGTGCAGGTATGAGTTCTACTGGCTGCCCACCCCACAGGATTATAAAAAGCGATATGGATAAAGATCATGGGAGGCCGGTAGACTGCTGAACTGTAGTGGTTAACCAGTAGTAGTCAAGGAGAAACGTTGGGAACAATCCAAGCCACATTATTGGGAAAGGAGAATGAAGCTGCAGGCAGTGGCAGCGGCAGCAACAGTGGTAGCTGGGTGGAACTGAAGGCAGACAAAACACAACAGAATATGAAAACTAGCTCTGTCTGTGGGTGTATCTGTATGATTGACTGGGTGTCACCAGGAGTTTAGTCCAGTTCTCCCAAAATTTTGTTATTACAAACTCCAATTTAGGGCATGCTCTTGCAAAAGAAATGCTCTTTATTGCATTTGGAATAGGTCCAGTGTAGGTGTTACAATATTAGACCATTGAGTATTGGACCTGACAGTCCAGATGAGGTCTGCAATGCAACACATTTTGGGATCTTTAAACTCAACAATCCATGTCTGAAACTGAGACAGCTAACCAGTAGGCCTGCTGAATACCTCTATTGCATAGGTAGATAGATAGATAGATAGATAGATAGATAGATAGATTGGTTGCTTGACCGACTTACTTTGACTTATCTTGAGTTTAGTCCCCTTTGTTTTGTCTTTCACTTAAAGAAATACCAAAAACAGTTTTAATTGCGGAGACCTGCAGAAGGGTCCTCTGCCATTGTATTCATCTGACACATTTTGAAAAGGTTTGCAGGGAGATTAATGCATTTCTCTACAAGCTTAATAAAGCCAGGGATGAAAACTGGAAGACACAAGGACAACCTTTGTAAACCCCCAACATTCCTTTCATATCTAATGAAAGACATGCAAGACTCTCTCTCTGTACTCCTGATTATACCATCAGCAACTTTAACAAGTTGCAGGGATGTACACTTATAAGTTGCATGTCTCATTAGAGCAAATTTCTTGCTTTCTGTCTAGAGCAGGGTGTGACCCCGCAAGTTTCAGTGATTGCAGAGGGGAATGCTGAAAAAAATATTTAAAAAAAAAAAGAATAATTTACAGCTTTTTTTTCCCCAAATTTGCACAGTATGAGGTCTGTATTACTTCCATGTGAGGACAGCAGTGCACTTGATCCCATGCTACACCTTTTAAAACCCTGAGTGGTCTAAAGTAGCGATTCAGATTGCCGCTGTTTTTGCGAATCACCGTGACCCGGATTGCTACTGTTTCACCAATTCTTCCTCTTTAGGAAAGAAAAGGATGGCCTGCCACCTTCCATCCTCTGAGGATTTTGCATCTAGTGTTGAATGGTTTGTTTTCTGTCTGAATATCATACATTTGTCTCTACTTGAGTATCCTTGCTGTTGCTGCTAATAGTAGATCAGTGGCCTTGGCACTTTGATTATCATGTTAGCTTCTTAAAAGGGCACCTGGATAGTTACCCTAAGCTGCATCCATGTCACTGTGACACACACATTAAGTTCTTCCTTGTACTATGTATTTACTACTTGAATGTCAGATCTATAGGCAGCTATTTGAGCAATGTGTACCAGCAAAATGTGCACGAGACACACAAGATGTGCTTAGATAATCCTCGGTCTGTGTGTAAAGCTTTTCATTTGTTGCTGATATGCTTTTGTTTACTCTGAGTTCTATGTCACTTTGAAGAAAAGTGGTAAATGAGCATGTGAATAAATTCAAAAGTTTAAGCAAGTTGCAGCTCCTGGGCTGTGCTCTTAGACAAGGTTTCAAATTCAGTTTAGTCTGTGCAGTAGAGCTTGTGTAAATGAGTTAAAAAGTTTAAGCAAGTTGCACTGAAACTGTCTGTGTTGCAAGCTGTCCTGCATTCCTGTGTAACCTTCCCTTATCTATACCATCCTAAATTCATAACCTGGATAGATTCACCCCACCCTAACCTATAATGTAAACACATTGGTGCTCCAACATTCATTGTCTGTCTTACCACCAGTACTTTTCCATTCATAAAACTGTGTAACTCCACCCATACCTACATATCTATTTAAGGTGACCCCTTTGTTTGGGGAGACCATGTGGTTTGCTTTCGCGACATGTTGAGTACACTGATGCTGAAATGACCTTAGAATAAAGCAAAATTTTGTTTTTCAATCGCTCTGTCTAAATTTTCTTTGGCAAACAGAGCACCGTACAAGCTGGTGCTGAGTCCCTATCCTTTCTTAGTGATTGTTAACAACATCCTTTCTTGCCACTAATACATGTAGATAAGCAAGTATTTATAACAAATGCACACTAATATACTTATAACAATATATGGTGTGCACAATTGCACATTTGTACACTATACTACACATATATGCAGTACAATCTTAGCAGTCAAAGGATACAATCTTGGTCAACGCTGCAAAATATTTGCAGCTTTTTAAGCACAAAAGACAGCAGATTTATTTCTGCCATCAGTTTCTGTTGTCTGATTTGGAACCAACTTTTATTAAAGCTCTGCACGAGTCTCTGTGCGTGGGTCTGTGCAGGTTTGCACGGCCCCGTCTCCATCATGCACTGTACTTTGGGCTTCCCTTTCCAGCCTCTGCACAATCCTCTGTGGATCAATAATGTCTTTTAATTTCCCCCAGGAAATACTCACCAGCAGAGGGAAAATAACAGACAAGTTGCAGTCTTGTCTGCGGTCTTGTGTGGCTGTTATTAAACCATTTTTTCGGTCTGTCATGCGCCATCTGTGTCTAGTGTTGTTGTCCTCTTTTTTTGTAAGACAGAGGGTAAAGGGGCATTTCAAAGACAGTATCCATTAAGTAAGGTGCTTCACAGCTCTGAACTCTCCCGGACTGTGCAATTGGCCTCGCTGACCTCCCATTCTGAAGGCACTGTGATATGGGACCCTACTAAGACACGAGTGGTGATTTTCCCGTCTTGCCTGCTTGCAGGAGAAAAGTCTGTGTAGCCAGCTGCAGGCTGTGAACAGGGAAATAGTGCCACTTTAAAACCTTCTGAAGTACCAACCTGCACAATATGTGTGTGTCAGCATAACAGTTGAGTGAAGTATTAGACTGTGTATTACGACATGATGTCAGCACCCAGCAGCACAGCCAGCAGCCATCTTCTCACGTCTCACACAACATTAGTTGTTCTCACGATCAATAAACATCTTCACACGACTGCTGCTGTAAGTCCCATAGCACCACCTCCACCTGACCTGCACTATTTCACACCACTGATCAACGACCAGCCATCAATGAGCTCACGGGATTACCAACAGAACAGTGGCAAGAGATCATGTTGCTTGTAGTTACTATATCTGAGTAATATAATATCCCTGCTGTCATATGGGCACAGAATACTGAAGTCTTTAAAAATGTTTCATTATTAACATGTTTTAAAAAGAATATTTGGTAAAGAATACAATAGAATTATTTAATAATGGTGTGGATAATATACTATACTGTAATCAGAAATGAAACAAAATACATCAAAAATATCAACAAATGTTTGAAATGAAGAAACCATGTAGTAGACTATACACTTAGAAATAATCACTCAGTTACAAACGCAACCCAATTTACAATCGCTGCAACTTATGACCAGGTTGTTCTTTCCCTAACCAGTTTGCAATTTGAGGGCAATCTGTAGTATTTAAACACATGTAAGTCCCAAATATAATTAAACTGGCATCTGAAATGATAAATTACCTGGAAATTCAGTGTTACTGAAAAACAGTCATAACCTCAATTGCAGAGTCTGTCGCATTTGAGACAACTGGAAGTAGATTCTATGACCCAGTGCTTTAGGAGAGAGAGAACAATACAGAATGCAAAGCCAAAATGTAAACCAGAACAAAACTTATGCCCCCAAAAAGCTGCTACTAGCCACTAACTTTAGAGTTGTATGCAGGAGTTTGGGCACCCCTGGCCAAATTACATTTTGTTGATATTCTACGTATAACAACGTGAACACAATCCCAGCATCAAAAAAACTTCCACAGGACACATTTCTGTTCATTTTAATGCACAGTCACTTTTTATTCACTGAATTTAGCAGATTGAAAAAAAACAAAAACGCTAAATATGGGATGTACAAAAGTTTGGGCACCCTATCAGACTACTTCATTGATGATAACATCATCAAACTTGTCTCTCTTACAGATGATTTTAGTTGATAGATCAGGTTAGAGTTGCATACTGTAGTCTTTAAGGATGATGTTATATTTCTTGGCAGTTGCTTTTTCATTTTCTCTGTTAGAAAGGGGCAAAAACTCGATCAGTGTGGTCCTTGGATAGTCATTTGGGTCGGGGTGCAACCAAGGAGTCAGTAGGTAAAATCAGTCTCAAAAGGAGCCAAAATAGGTGACAATGCAAACCAGGAGTGCAATTAATTTGGCAGAAATTGTTTCAAAGAAACATGACTTTCAGTGTCTCAGACAAACAGACAACTTTCAGATTATCGCAACTATTTTGAAATTCCGTTTCGTCCAGTTTTGCTTGCTGCTACATTACCTTCTCCTCTAGAGCAACTATTAAGTTAGTTTTTGAATCCAGCAAGTCCCCCAGTTCAGAGATCCTATATTCCAGCCCAAAGAAATGAATCTCTAATTTATAGTATCCATGTCAATTAACTTATAGAATTTTATTTCCAAAGCTGAAAAAAGTAGGGAAATCTCTCCAGTTTAATGTCATCAGTGCTCAGCTGAAGATCCATGGCCTCTTGGCTTCCATGTGGTTCCTTTGATATAATAATTTTCTCACATACACGAACAGATCTAACAAATCTGCCCCGAGGGTGAGCAGCTGCAGCTGGTAGCAGACCAGACTGCTGTAGCTTCAGTTTCTTCTTTGTGTTTGTCAAAAATATCCTGTGTGCCCATAGTAACATTCTTTGGATGTCGAGTTTCTGCTTGTGTTTCAGTAGTGCGCCGCCTGGTGGCAGCAATGTAAAGAAAACCCTCCTAACCACCTATTTATATAGTCGTTTTTTTCCCGAAATACCTTAACATTTAGAAGATGCAAAAACGCATTAATCTTTGTAGTAAAGTCAGCTAGTTCAATGATGCCACATTAAAAAGCACTGCCTCCTTGGATTGTTATCATGGAGACTTGTTACAAAGGTGTATTACATTAATGCCACATCCTATCATACACAGTTTTTGTGTGGATGTATGTAAAGCAACAATTTGTTGCCAATTTATCCCCAGACAGGATCTATGACCTGTAACTCATCCCTGATATAATAATGCAGTAAAAATATGTTTCCACATTATAGGCTTATTTTGCAAGTAAAGCTTTAGGTCCATGAATTAAAATGATCCTTTTTGTTTCACTCCAAACATATATCATCAGCTGTAATATTTAAGTTATGTTGTGGAAATTTGTTGCTCATTAAGAGCTACTATGCATTAAATACCACTGTACTTTATAAAAGTACAACACAATACTAATCTAATGCCTGAACACTGAACATTGCTGTACCCACTTTGAACAGAATTTTTGGTTTATTTAAAGCACCATTGAATTTTAAAACAAACACTGGAATTTTTGACATTATTAAAGTGACATTTTTGGTATCTTGAATAATACTTCTTGCAATTATGTGCAATATTAAACAGCAGTTTATTTTGTGTTCATTGTGCGAGACAGGCTGCAGTGAAGGAGACTGTCGAGTAGTGTGGAGTGGGATAAAGATATCCGTCACTGTGGGGTATCTTAGCTCCACCTTCCCTCATTTCCATGTGGGGATATTTCAGGATGACAAACATCATCAGGCTGTGGCCCTTTTGCACAGCACAACTCTAAAAGGAAGAGAATAAATTTCCTCCAGACATTAACTTTCAGGGTTTTTTTTATTTTATGGTTTCTCTCAATTCGTGCAGGGTTACATCTCTGCCATTTATTCATGATATTTGGGGTTGTTAGAATTGATGTTAAACAAAGAATAACATTTTATGCAAAATATATCAAAACAATTCAGTGATTTTATGAGCATTAAAGATTCTGTTTGTTCTAATAAATGGCTCAGCCAGCAAAGGTGAGGAAACAATAACAGAGAGCATTTTGTGTGAATGTAACTGAAACAGGGAGTGTAGCAGCACCCCTTCTGGTCCCATTTCCCTCACTTCCATTCTGCTTTTCATGGACTCCAGGTGGTCTCATTCCTGGTCTAATTACAGTGGGAAAGATTGTAATTTTTCACAAGATTGTCAGGAATATCTCTCGCTGCAGACACAGAACAAATTTATATGCATTTTTAAGTGGTGTTACTGTGACAGTAATGGGCATAATATGCATGTGGTAAATATTCTATATTCGACATATAAATATTCTCCTAACCCTAAAGAAACAAAGACCTACAGTACAGTTTAACAGTGATATACTGCAGTGTAAGATTGTGTGTAAATATTAGCACCTTTGTATGAATGACACCCTTGGTTGATGTTTGTGTTTCACCACCAGCAGACTTTAATATTAAATTCACACAGAACTACAGGTTTGATGTCAGGAGCAGCAGGTGATGTAGTCTTTAAGATTGTCACGTTTCAATCAAAAGATCTAGGTTTTTATTAAAAAATTACCCTGCTATAAAAATGGACAAGTTTTTAAGCAGCATGGTGTATAAACCTTCACTTGTAAGCTACCTTAGAGAAAAGGGTCAGATAAATGAATACATAACTGTGCCATGAATCTAGTTTGTGTGTCTTGGGCAGGTTTTGTGTCTGTTCTTTCATTTTTGCTGTCTTGTCTCTTTGTCTCTGACACTACAGACAGCCACTCTGTTCTACTTGACCTTGAGAAAACCTCATGCTGGATACATTTAATGCCCACCAACAGCTCCCGATTTCAGGATAACCCTCAGGGAGAAAAGACGTGACCCCTGTGGCCATTTGAGGTGGTAATCAGCTGCTGGCCTCTGACCAAATGCTGTGTGCCATCAGAGCTCAATCCAGGTCACAACAGCACCTGTCATCAGCTACAAACATGAATAACAGGCAGCTGGTGGTAGAACGGTGGTAGGTAGCCTGATCTGTAATGAGGCCACTGCGAGGATGGAGGCCTGCTTACGCAAAAGCCTTTCATCAGGATGGCCCTCCAGGTAAGAATAAAAAAATGTAAACTAAATTTCTGCTTTGGCGGATTCAAGGACGTTGCTCTTTTAAAAAAAAAAAGGTCTGAAATACTGTTGGACTCAAGTATATACAATTAATATTAAATCCAATTGATTATAAATAAAAACTATTGAAAATGGTATCAGATCACTTTGCTATATAACTTAAGTTATATAAAAGCATATATATGTATTTAGGGCAAGTAAGAACAGATTGAACAGTATGTGTGCACTAAGCACTACCACCTCACAGCCCATGGGCTGTCTGGGTGTGGGTACAAATCCAGCTCAGTCTGTGTGGAGTTTGCATGTGAAAGATCTGAGATAAGTCCAGCTCCTTGATCAAGGAGGTGGCAATTCCATTGAGTCAAATTTGATCAAGACAATAACTTAGAATTTATAGTAAAAATTACCCTGCTGTATAAATGGGTAAAAATGAATAACCAGAAATGCATTTATGAAATAAGGCCTGTTTTTTTTGAGTTGATAACCAGTGATGAATTAAAATCGACGCAGCTGAGCTGCTCAGATCCAAGAATGATGTTCTGCTTTGGAGATGCTTCCGAACAAAAAAAGCATTTTGTGAGAGAAGGGGGATGCAGCTGACACCAGGGCTGCAGCCTATTGAGCTGTTCTAGTGCATACCTCCAGTAGTAAGGATGCCCTTCGGCAACTGGCGTCCATCCAAGGCCGGGGCGGGTGAGTGGGCGGCTCTGCTGGAAGCACACATTGTACACCAAAGGACCCAGGAGCCCTCTGCCTAGAGGCAGAACACTCAAGGACATAGGGAAGTGGAGCAGTGCTCTGCTGTGCGGGTGAAAACAGTGTTAAAGTGCTCCGACACATGAAATAACAAAACCCGTAATTTCATCCCTCAAACTACATTTAAATGTGAAGATGGAAAACAGTTTAAGGACTTTATATATTTCTGAAATCACACAGCAGGGTAATTTTTACTGCATCAGTTCAGGCTACGTGCCACTATCGAGTACAACAGCAGGAGGTTTCAGGAGATTCAAACCCAGTGTATTCAAGCACAAAGCTGCCACACCAGCTGCTATGCTGCCTGATTTAGATAAAAAGGGTTATGCAGAGTAAACAGGATTTCTCTAATAGTCCACCCACGTCACCCACCCTTTCCAGGACAGGTGGAGCAGCATCAGTTGAGGTTCAAGTTCAGGTTTGTTACAAGTGCCAAGGGTTCTACTGGGTTTTGATGGGTCCAGCTCATATCCAGTGCCACCAAACTGCATACTGTCCCTTTGTCAAGGAGAAATCCTCCCAGTGAGGCAGGGCCACCTTCAGCCAATGAAGGGCTTTAAATAAAAACACAGATAGCTATTGGTGGAACAGTTACTGAGGGCATGCAGTCACTTTCGGTCAGTTTATGACAAAATAACTCAATGGAAAAAAACACCCCCAACGCTAAATTAGCATTACTTTTTTCAAGCTTTTGCTTCATACTATGCCAAAACCATGTGAGTTTAAGAGAAAAGGCTGCAGAAAGTGTTAACGTGTTTAAGTTTCAAAAGTGTCAAAATTCCAACAAAAGTTGCTTGGGGCCAATGTTGCACTGATGTGAATCCAAAGCTGCATCATACCTTTAGGAGGCCACCTATGGAAAAGAACCAGTTTACACCATTTAGGTTTGCCTGTTGAAAGTGTATACAGAAAATAAAATCAGCAAGGACACCAGGTCATTGACACACCAATGTCCAGGAAGCTATTACTCCCTGGATGTGAACACCAGGATATTAGCCCTGCTTTCCCATCTTCTGCCCCAAAGCCTTAATGCTCATGTCCAGTAAAGGCAGAGGATCAGTGGAATGCATCTAACAGTTCAACTGCCCACTATTCACATAACCTATTTAATGTAACACGGTTCCGAGTGTGGAGGTCAACATTCCAGTCCAAAGCCGCCTTTTCTCTCCTGTAGACACGAACTTTGGAAGACACCCACAATGAGGTCTTACTCAGGAAATGATTTAATTGCCATGGCTTCATCAATATAGCTGCCATACTGAACCATTCACACGTTCAACTCCAAACTTATACCTTCTATTATGTTCTCCCATCTTCACGTCACCAAAAAACTGAGCAGTTTGCAAATTCTAATATCTCAAGAGCTTCTCTGCAAACCAAAGGAGGCCTGAGCTTTGCGTGCAATAATTAGCAGCCGTTACTTTCCTCTGAAGGGACTTACAATGTGAGCTTTGTATACTGAGCCACTTACAGTGATTTTCCAGCTTATACAGCAGGGTAATTTTTACTGTGTTATTTCAGGGAAAACACCTTTGTTGAGCAGTTGCTTAAATTTGAACCCCAGCTCTTTTGAGTGCAAGCGCTGACCTCATCAGGAGAACTGGAATACAAACCAATCACAACATGCTGATGAGCATGTCTGCATTAGAAAGATGTATATAAACAGCATATCTTCAGACTGAGCGTTCCCTCATGAAGTGCGATGATGGAATGTGTTCTCTCCCACACGGTACTTGACCCTCAGACAAGCACTGGTGGAGTTCAAAGCCAGTCTTCTCTCTACCAAAGAAACAGGGACTAGAGGTGTGACACACACCTCATCTCAATCTCATGACAACAGGTCCCAGAGAGGATCCCCTCCCCCACACAGCCACCAAACATGTCTGTCACTGTGCCCAAGCCATTTGTAGAGATGCAGCCAGAAAAGTGTGAGACACAGCCTGTCTGCTGCCCGCAGACAGACAGACAGACAGACACACACACACACACACACACACACACTGCAGCTGGCAGGCAGAGCTGCCTGGGAGCCCCAGCAGCATCTGGACATACAAAGTGCAAAGGGCTGAGACAGCTGGTCTGTGAGACAAGTCAGCGTGTGCAGGCCACTAACCTAACCCTCCCACACCAATGTCCAAGTGGGTAATTAGATACTTTGCTCACGAGGCAGGGAAGAGCCCCCCCCTCACATTGACCACTGCTTGGGTAAACTGTAGACAGACAACACACACAGATACAAAAAAGATGGTAACCTATTTCGTTTTTGTTCCAGCACAGAGTCACATGTGGTGAAAAACTACAGGGTTGTTTGGAAAAGAAGAGAGCTGGTTCTGCAGATGAATATGGAATAGTTGAGCGCTACCATTTATGAATATGACAGACATTCCAAAATATTCAGCAACTTCATTGTCACAGCATTGTACTGAACTTTTAAAGTCCGGTGGTGGAAAAAGGGTTTGTTCATGATTTACTCAACTAAAAAATTAAAAAGGACAAAGATCACAGCTTTAAAGAGACTTGGAACTTAAAAACAAAATACATTTTCAATTCAAATGCATATAACAAGGAAATATTCTAGACTAAAGGTGTAAAATACATTTGTACACTGATTAATTGATTCCATTTCTTATAAAATGCTTCCTCTCTGTGTTGTCTCATATTACAAGGACAAACCTGTCATCATATTGCTTCAGTGCAAAAAAAAAACAAACAAAAAAAAACAAAACAATTGCACTGTCAAGGTTAGTAGCAACAGGTCCTCTTCACACAAGTGGCTAAAAGAACCAAAATGACATGTTGTGCAGTCTGAATGGTATAGAGTAAGGCAGGTGTCATCTTTGGGACTCACCCTTCTCCAGACTGTTGTTTCTAAAGTACTTCACACTTAAGGCATCTAAGGACTGACACCAATTAAGTTGCACACATACACTTTTGGCATAGAACAACACAACAGGAAAAGCTGCCATGACTGCATGATTCGGTTTGTTTTTTTTTAAAAAAAAGTTGCTGTCTCATGTGATGAAAGTGGGATAGGACAGGACTGCCTACACAAAGTGAGAAATGTGTGCCAATTTCCCTCATGCAGACTTACAACTCAAGCTGCTAGGTGGCAACCCCGAACTTGTGTATGTTTTCAAAAAGAGTTTGACGCACAGGGGAATAAATGCCACCACTCAATTACGTGGCAAGGAGTGTATGATGCAAATCAGGTCCATATAGTCGAGGGGCGGAAGAGTGGCTCATTAAGAAGGCGGTTCCCTTCCTCTTGGCAATGAGCAACTGTCGGCACCACTTGTGTAGAGAGCAGCTTCCACTCTGGTCACTGCTGGTAGTTCCCATACTGACCCTGTGGGAGCACAAGAAAATTACGTGGATGAAAACAACCCTTCTCTACAGTCAGCAACATTTTACTAAATAATTTACAGACTTTTACAGAATTGCTGCTTGGATAAGACTGGAATATTCAAATAAATAATATGTATGCTGTAGATATGTTACTACTAAATTCCATTTAACTTAAGAGCCAACAATGCCAAACCAATATTTAGACAGACCAGCAGGTGGAGATGTGGTGTTATAGAGAGGGGAGAAGAAATTTGCACTTGCTGGCTTCACTTCTTTTAAATACAACAAGCACGTGTAGTCACTTTGCAAATGGTCACTGTCTGCAAGAGTTTAGACATTCCTGGACTTATTTTCATGAAAATTTCTAAAAATCTAGAATCAAGCCATTATAAAAAGTATTTCACACTTTACAAGTATTTATCATCTGTCAAGTATACACAGGTAAATTTTTAAAAAATTTTGGAAATGCTTTTTAAAAATTTGTGTCAAATGGAGTGTACATTTTTTAATTACTAAAAACTTTCATCTTCACCTTCCCAAAGTTCATATTTTATATTTGCAGAACCTTCTTACCTGGTCATAGCCATACGAGCGCTGCTGCTGTGCTTGGGGGGGACCTGGCTGGGGTGCCCTGTAAGCCCCATACTGCTGGCCCTGCCCTTGGGGGTAGTTGGGGTACTGTGCTGCACCTCCCTGAGAAGGACCTGCAAAAGAGAGAACCAGAGTTGGAGTGTCTGAATAAGAAGAACAGAGTAGAACACAATGAAGTGTGCGCAAGGCACACACACATGCACGCACAACCCCATACCGTAGCCCTGTTGCTGTGCTGGATAGCCCTGCTGGCCTGGGTATGACTGCTGCGGGGGCTGTTGCTGCTGGGGGGGATAGCCTTGCTGTTGGGGAGGGCCTTGCTGGTATGGTTCTTGCTGCTGGCTGTACTGGGCGTTTGCTGTGGGGTCATGAGGAGTCATAGAAAGAGCCTAAATTTTCCTTCCAATCAATACAACAGTCAAGTGTCCAAGCATCATAATTCTACACCTTCTGTACAACATATTCAACAGTTATGTTACACTTGTAAATTGATACATTTTGTCCAAAACAAGTCAAATTAAATTAAATTAACTTTACAAACAAAATGTGACCCATTTGAGAATCACTGACATGTACAGCATGACAAATGGTTCTGGAACCAAGATCCTTCCAGTGTCAAGGCCACTTCTCTAACCCACAAAGCCAAACAAGATGTGGCAACAGCCATGCGATGCTCCTTCACCTTCAGGAGCTCCCTGACCGCCATGGTTGTACTGCTCCCCATAGTAGTCCTCTTGACTTGAGTACTGCTGAGGAGGACCTGCCAAAACACACAGACACATACACATACACACACACAGGGGTGGGCAAACCTGTGCATGCTGCCTCTAGCTGTGCACCACTGAGACACTGTTGTGGAAGCTAAAATCCAACATCAGTTTGACTCTGCAAGTGGTGTGCTACACTTTCTCCTAATGTGCAAAAGACAATGCAAAGCATTGATCACCTTGCTGCGGGGGCCGGTATGGCGGCATAGGCCTCTGTCCCATGATGTGATTTCCCTGGTTCACCTGGCCCATCATTCCCATGGGGTTCTGCTGGCCCTGGTAGTGCTGCCCCCCACCAGGGGGCATGCTGTACTGCTGGGAGGGTGGCTGCTGATGCATCATTGGAGCTGGTGAAAAGAAAGTATAAGAAGAATATAGCAGCTGCCATGTTAGATGGTTTGCCATCATTCTGTTTCTATAACCTGAGAAGACTGTGATTAACCTGACAGCTGCGCATTTTCCCCATTATGTAGCTAACAGAGACAGTCTCCTGAGACAGACTGTATAGAGAAGCTAGAGAGGGTACTGCACCTTGATTGGGCTGCAAGTTCATGCTGGGACGTGGACCGTAGTTTCCCATGGGCTGCCCCTGATTCATGCTCATCTGGCCTTGGGAGGACGACACAGAGTGGTTGTAGCCACCCATGGTGCCATGGCTGCTGGGGGGCATGTTCATGGCACCACCGGGCATACTTGGCTGGTTTGGACCTGGCATTGGCATATGATTGGGCCCTTGGAAAAAATATCACAGGACAACTCAGCTCATTACATTTACTTCATTTTAACTGTCACCACCAAATTATACTGCCCCTAACAAGCTGACTGGGAAAAATTGAAAGACAAGAGAGAGACATTAAGCAATATTTCCTAAAACAAAAAAAAATTCTATAAAAATTAAACACTTCCTTTTTGTCTATAATTCAAGGAGTAACACCCACAGATCATGGCTGTTTATATTTTTTAAGCATTATAGAGTCGAATATAGTGAGTGAATATTCATCACCAAAGAAACTATGCTGGCCAAATGAAATAAGTTACTCTTGCAAGCTCAGCTGTCAGCCTGTCCAAAACAGTTCCTTTAAGTTGAGAGCAAGCCCCTGCGGCAGGCTGCTCAGACATATCCCCCGTTGCGCTGCTATCCATACTAAGGGCAGGATGCCCCATACCCTTGCAGGCAACAGCTGCTATATCACTATATTAATCACAGCCCTCTCTGGAAGTGCCAAGAGATAATGCTGTGATGGTGAGTGGCAGAGCACTTACCATGCATCTGTCCATTCATGGGGTTCTGCATGTGTGATGCTGGGGAGCCACCGGCAACCATGCTGTCCGAGGGCATGCTGTGACTGTGCGGAGGTGGGGGAGGGCCGCTCTGGGTCATGCCCCCTGGGCCCATGGCCATGTTCTGCGCAGGTGGCTGCAAGTAGAAACCCAAATGACGAGGGACATAAAACCTGTATCTGAGCAGTTAGAGATGTGAAAACTGGATACTCCTAAGAAGCAGTAACAAATCAGAAGAAATGATGGAGACAGAAAAGATGACTTTGAAAAAAGATGAGGCAAGGTAAACAGGTACAGATCCGATGGCAGGAAACTAATCTTACAGCTCACAAAATATTCATTAGAGCTGTGCAAAGGAAGCCCATTCTCTTGGGGCAGGGAAGTCAATGATGCATCATTACATTTGGATAACCAGACTCAAAACCCTGGACAGTTCTGCTGGAGTCTTAGTTAGCACCTTCAGATGCAGCCAAAGGCCACAACAACAGATCTGGTACCCCACAATGTGATGACAAACACTTTCCACCTCTCGTACAGTGTGGGGTTACAGGGTCCTCTGTGACCCAGACATGTACTGCGACAGCCCAGTTCACCTAGATCATCTCTGAGGTCTCTTTTTTGGTTATGCAAGTGCACCGTGAGATAAGGATGACAATGAAAAGACTTCATGACAAGGATCGTGGCTTTTGATGATGTCAAGAAAAAGATGGTGCAAATGGACCAGAAAGGCAGGCTAAGTTGTGTGTAGTCCTATGCCACATGAGTGTCACATTCACAGCTTTTTTTAAGAGTCTTTACATGCATGAAGTACACAGACACATGAATGTGTTACTTTTCAGACTGACTCTTGACAGCATCATAACAGTGGCAGCTCTAAACACAAACATACACACAAAAACAAACACGCACACAAAGCATCACCCCCCCCTCCCCAGCAGTGGTGAGATCTTACATCACTTCACAAGTGAACTTCATTTGCCCTCATACCAATATGTACTCACTTCATGCTTTACCTCAGTGGTGGGGGGCTCAGACCTCTGAAATCAAGTACAGAAAACCTAGGTGAATATCTACCCTTCATCAAAAGGAAAAACGGCATTTCTCATTCTTTTGCATAATGTCCACTCAAATACAGTAGCATCTTCAAAGACATCATGGCTGCACAAATTTAGTATTCCTTTTGTAAAACCAGATATAATTTAAACAAACTAACACCGTCTATAAGACTCCCCCATATAAAATCAACACATTTTAATGACTGTGTCTGCGCACTTCATACAAGTCAAGACATGATCAGCTGCTTCCACTTGAGACACAAAGGCACTTTTCTGAAATGCAAATGTCTGCAAAAAAGACACATTTGGCACACAGACTTAATATGTATCAATATGTTGCAAACAATGATAAAAATCTCACACTGATACTGAATGTTAAGTGTTTGTATTGTTCCATTAGCCAGCAGAATAACAGTCAATGTTTGCTGAAGAGCAGCAGTGTCACACAAACAAGAAAAAATTGATTTGTAAAATGTTTATCATTCTGAAACCAAAGCTATTAACAGTTTGACATTAAAACTAAATGTTTATACTTAGCATTTCCTTCGCCTGTGTACATTTTATGCAGCAATACCAATTTTGCCCTAACAGATAAGGAAAACTTCAAATCAATATTAATGCTGACACAGACACAATGTCGTGAAGAAGTGAAATATGGGTAGAATAAATGTTTGGAGGACTTACAGCAAACCTTTAGCTTATACTAGAACTTGAGAAGGATGTTTTCACATAAGAGGTTATGCTGAAAGTAATCATGCAAACAGTGCATTAACTGTTTCCCTATATGTGACACTCACAGCAGGCAGCAGGGATTGCATGTTCTGATTGGAATCTGCTATTGTGGCCAAGTAAACCAGATTTCTGTGAAGCATCTGCTGATATCTGTTGAAAGCAACCAAAAAGCAAAAAAATTCAGATCAATCAATCTTCTCACAAGTCACACATGAAAAATATTTTATACTTCACAATCGTGCAAAATGCACTGTTATTGGACCTTCTGACCTCATGTAGTATTTCAAAGATAACAGTTAAAGGTTATTTAGTTAACCTTGACAGAATGTACTGCAACGCGTACACATGTGGCTTTGAAGAAACTCACTGTGAGCATTCCGCAGTTTTGCCCTTGTTTTGGAACTCCATGATGCACTGGATGAGATGATTGTTCTCATCTAGCAGCTGTAAAAAAAGAGCTGGTTCAGAAACCCATCATAATCTAAAAACAGCTGGCACACCCTATTAATTGCCACCTCAACACATGATGGAACATTACCACTCATTCCATATGTACGATATTCAATGCTATTGTTCATGTCATGTGTTCACTGACAACAGCTGCAACTCTAATCACTTCATTTACCCTACAGCATCTTTGTTTCAGGTTATATCAAAACAGTTGTGTGCTGACTAAACATAAACAACTGGTTAAACATTTTAAATAAGTCTTGTTTTCGCCATTTTTCAACATGAGGACCAAAGCTATGCCAATGAAAGTCAAAGAAGCCTTATGAGGCTGAAAAACAGGAATAAGACACGGAAAGACATTGTTGTTTTCAGGCAGACTCCTAAGGTGATCCAAAGTTATCTTATACCTGCATCAATGAAGCAACACACCTGAGTAATCACATACACCAAAATGTATGAAAACACCCTTTAATAAAATCTGAGAAAGTGAACATTAAGGACGCGAACTGTTTTATTCCCAATTTAAAACTGTTGAGCACAGGGGGCAAATCGAGGAAAAAATGTGTCTGTCCCAAACATTATGGAGGGCTCTAGGTGAAAGAAAAAAAAAAAAAAAAANAGCACAGGGGGCAAATCGAGGAAAAAAAGTGTCTGTCCCAAACATTATGGGGGGCTCTAGGTGAAAAAAAAAAAAAAAAAAAAAAAAAAAAAAAAATCAAGCTAATACGAGTAATATATTACAATTAAAATGGTCACCTTTCAGGATATGAGGTACATTTCCGTTTAATATTTAAATATATTTTTTCGCAAATCACCTAAAACCTACCAGGAGAGGATCAGTTAAAGTTTCAATACATCTATAATAACCTCACTTTAAAAGATAAAACAAAAGTATGAGTCACAGCGCGGTTCATTTAAAAAGCTTTCATTATTATGTTAACAAAGAGAAGAGGCTTCGGGTTGCAGCCATTAGGCCTCGAAGCTTTTCGGTGAAAAAAATTCACCTTTTACATCGTTTTTAATTTTTTAATTCACTTTCCCTGAAACATGAGCGGTTGTTCCGCGACAAATATTGCGCCGCGTGGAGTTTTTCCGGTTCCGTCCGCGAGTCCTCTGCCAGAGGGCCGCTGCAGCCGCCGCCGCGCTCGTGGGATGTTTAGCCGTGCGCCCGAGACTCCGGCATAGTGAGCCTACCTTCTGTATTCCCGCGGGGGTAATATCGCCCTTTCCGCGCTGCCTGTGAGCTGCGAAAGCCACCGACATCGTGGTGCTCCCTAATTCGCAAACAAAGGGAAGAGAGGAAGCCAAAAATCGCAGGTAGTTCTCCTCTCTTCGAAGCACTGGACGCGGAGAATAGAATGGGGCATAGAACTGACATGGGACAGTCCATTGGCGGGGGGGGGCTACTTTTACATATATAAACTGGATAAAAGATTAGCCTATTACCAAGATAAATAAACAGTGAAGTTTTATTATATTGAACATAAATAAGCCACTTAGTAGTAAAGACGATATCTGTCATGTAAGAACTGACACACTCAGCTCTTTAAGAACCTGTATTCTTTGACAATCACACAGAATATTGGTGGTTTGTTCTAGAGCAACAGGGGGCACCTCGTAAACTGCAAAGAAACGCTGAATTCAGGACTGGTTTACAATGAATGAATACAGTGTTTCGGTACTGTTATATACACAGTTCAAACTCCAACGAAACCGAAATCTGAATATTACAGTATAAAATCTGGCTTAGAAATTAAAAATAAAATGTGCAGTTCTAACACCTTAAAATAAATCACTTTAGCGTACACCCTAAAACTTGTTCTTTGGTATGGACCTGGGTCAAGGTTCATGCGCATGCGCTTATTTCTTTTAAACGATGAATTTTTTTTTTTTTTTTACGTTTACGCGGTATCGCTTCAGATCAAAGTTTATGCACATGCGCATATCTGAAGCAAGTAGATGGGGCGCTTGTTTTTTAATTGTATTAAAAATAACTTTAGTTACACACTTTGTAATATATGCAAAATATAATCAAAACTAGTGAGGTAGTGTTATTACCATAAAGGCGTTCTGTTATTAATTTAGTTGCGGTTTAGCCGCCTTTAAAAACGTGTTCAGCTAAACGAGCGATTTCATTATTAACTTTAACCGTTGTTTTTTTAAATTAAAACCTTATTAACATTATCAGCAGTTAAAAACTTTAAAACACAGACAACAATAACTTTGCAGTAATGCCAATAGGATTGCACCTAAGAAAGAGTGAAAAGGAAAGGAGATTAAAAAATACTACACATCATAAATGCTTTAGATGTCAGCAGAAGCAGTTTCAGTAGCTTTGGGCTGTTTTGTGTTTACGATTGTATTCTTCTGCTTTTATTACTTTTATGAGCATTGAGTGAAATGCATATTTGCAGCAGTGATGCATGAAACCACATCTGAAACAGCGAGGATTGCAGTGAGAAGGTGCGGTAGACTTCATCAAGTTAATAAATGTTTGTATTTTGTCAGAAATTCACCATCTCTATATTTGTAAAGCTCAATCTCTGCTTGTTTTTTTTCTTTTTTTGTTCTTTATGCACGTCTTTGTTTTTCAAGTCACAGACTGGAGATTTTGCACAAAGGTAGTTCTCACCCAAAGTGACATCTGTGCATAGTCAAGTTCACTGAACTCCAAAAGGGCTGTTTTCTATTTAAAATCATTTTAAATTCGATCTCTGACAAGTTTTTGAGAAGCTGGTGTAGTGACATCACTGAGGTTATATACATGCAATGTGCTGATCTGCGTGATGTTGATTGATTTTCTCGCTCCACACAAGAGCACAGTCGCCTCATATATGCTGACATTCTCACAAACACATACAAATTGGAAGGTAATAAAGTTTGGTGATGTATAATTTATTACTGTTTGCACCTCAGTCCACAAATGCTTCAGCCTGTACTCACAGACGCTGACAAACACATGTTCTAAATTCAACAGTTTTAAAACTAATAAAGTTTATATCACTTGTTACTCTCATTGCTATGTGCATTTCATTACAGCTGGTATTGCTTTGAGTTCCAACCACGTTTTCAACAACAGGACCCAATCGATATTAAATGTGAGCAAATGAAAACTTAAAAATTAGTAACAGTATATACACACACGGTGCTGCACACATTAGTAATGTAAAAGTAACACAGTTTGGCAATATACATTTTCCCTCCTTTCTGCCCGAGTACTGGTACACATCACTTTGTGCCTAAATAAATTTTAAATACAAATGTAGAGACAGGAGACAACTGAGTAGCATGATATTAGTTTTGTGTAACATTTATTTGTTACTGTATTGTATTAATGTATGTGTTTGGTATTCTAATTTGTTTTAAAAACCAAAAACAGCAAAAGCAGAGCTGATCTTTCATTAGACCATGATTTTATAAATTCATTGGTCATTTTAGGGATCTGACCCTTTCTCAGCAAAGTAAAGATCAGCCAATTAATCGATTAAAGTCTATCTAGAAACAGAAGTTGCTTTCATTCAGCTTGTCTAAATAGATGTCAGTGAATTTTGGACTAAATAATGAAATGAACACCTGAAATTTGATGCGCTTGAAATGGACAGTTTTTCTTCTGTAAGAATATGACTGTTTTCCTCTGTCATTTACATAATTCTAGAACAGAAGACTCAGCAGTAAGGAGGGTTAATCACCTCATTAGGACACTTATTTGTGTCCAAAGGTAAAATATTCTTTAATTATTCATTTTTTTGGTTCTGGTTATGGCTCTGATCTCAAGGAAATGAATAGTACATGATCATAATACATTTCTTTATGACAAACATTGGATTTATTGATTTGATTTTGTGTCTGGAACAGCAATGAAAGTGTCTTTTTATAAATTTCAAGGTAAAGTAGTCATTAACAGCTAAAATTGCTCCCTAAAGCATTTCATAAATCAGTCTGATGGGGAGAGCTTCATATTCCATGAGATGTGACCTGTCTTGCTGTTGTCACAACTTCTGGGATCAATACCCCACTGCTTGCCAGAGGCCCTTGTTTTGAAAAACCTGATTTAATACTACACACCTGATTCTAATGGTTCCATTGCAATCAAGGACCCCAAACTTTAAGCAAAAGATTCTCACTGATTAGCTTACGGAATCACATGCAGCACTATGGATTTATCTTAGCTGCTTGAGTTTGCTGCCCTTTCTTTGTCCATTACTACTGCTGCTCGTTTCTAGTCCTTTGTCCCTAGGCTTCTATGTGCTGTTGCTTTGTGCCTTCCTATTTGAGTTAAAGTGTGAAAGTTTATTCATATCACAAAACACCACTGGATCCAGCTTCCCGTGTCTTAATGTTCTTACATTTCCACATGTTCACAAAACCATGTTGTTATAACTCCATGTTCCCCATAGATGTACAGTTCACTACTTTTTGTGGTCATTTGTAAGTAAACTTTGTACTTGGGTTTATCAGTTTCCTAGTGAATATGACAGCTTTATTAGAAAGAGCCTTTGAGCATGTAAAATGATGGTTCCACAGGATTTTGCTGACAGGAATGGGACTCACACTCAAGCTCTCTGTGAATGAGGGTGTACCAGTACTACAGGTTGAGTGTAATTTTGAATCCTCTCTTTCTCATAGACACACACCCCATCAGTCCATCTCCAGAATCACAAGTAGAATGATGATTAAGGTCTTCATGTCTCACACCCACTTTAAATATAAAAATACCCAGATTACTGTGCAAGCAGGTGCTACAGTATAGAACTGTATACTTGTTAGCTATCAGTCTCTACAAATTATTTATTAGATTACTGGGATGGAACTCATTTAACAGGCTTCTGTATAGTATTTAACTAGCTAGCAAATGCAAAAGAGCTGCAGATGTTTAATGACTTAACCAATAATGGGGACAATAGGTGCAATACGTTTTTAGAGCAGTCATCTTTCCCTGTTGCTGTAGTAACCCTGAGTAGGGTACTTAAGCTGTACTGATACTGAAAAATCATACAGCTGTATAAATGGGCAAATCACTCTAAATCATGTTGAACAAAGGTTCTGCATAAGTAACTAATCCTGACATACTGCAAATAAACCCAGTTTTGATGCTCTGAATTCTTTTAAATTGGATTGTTGACATTTTCTTATTTAGGATAAAAAACAGTTAAGAAGTCGCTTTGTTATGTACATAACTTTTCAAAATACAATCCATAGGTGAATCCCAAAAAGCCCACATCATAGATATACTTGCCATGTGCGCAGAATACTATGAACCCAGCACCTGGCTGTGTGAGGCACAATTCCAGCCCGGTGCAGTTTGTGTGCTTAAGGTGATTTGAGATGACTGTAGTACATTCCAACAGGGTTCTTACACTGAAATGATACTGAATAATCACCTAGCTACATGAATGGGTAAATTAATGTAAGAAGCCTAGTATGAAATCCTAACACTGTAAGCTACTTTGGAGATACTAATTAAGTTAATAAATGATAGTAATAAAACTCATCTTCCTACAGTCCAGTCTTTTGAGTCCTCCTTGCCTAATGCCACACAATCAAAGACAGTCATTACAACAACAACAATAGTTATATATGAAGGCTTTCTTGATTTCTTTCTCTGAATATAAAGGTCTCAGATCAGTACTATCTGCATCATACCAGTTAATAAAATATACTAAAGTATTCAGCAAATTATCACATTCCTAAAACTTTATTGAAGCAAGCTTTCAAAAAGTGTGTATGTGTGTAATAGCTGTGTTTGCTGCTGAGAATGGTTTCTGTTAAATGACACACTCTGGGAGTGCAAACAGACTATCACTGTTATGACCCCTCCCAAGCCTGAAAGAACAGATGGTTCAGACCCAAACATGTAGCTACTGGCCTGCAGCCAAAGTCACACCTTTTCAGATTCATTTAATTTGCAGTCTCTTGTCTGGTGCATGACTTGCCATATTTTTTCTCCCTAGTTCCATTCTGAGAAGAAAGTAAATTGTTCTCATTTGGAAAATCATTCCTCCTCAGGTGTCCATAATGATCCCTGGGATACTTCATTATTCTTTCATTTTAATCATGCCATGCTTCTTTATTTATATGGCCATAATGGGTGGCAAACAGCTTGCAGCCACATTTTCTATTTATCAGGATTGTGGCCCATTTCACAGAACCCTGGACCATCAGATCACTGAGATGTAAATATTACATCCTTATAGTGGTGTCTGTTGTCTCTTGGGTGACTGATGTTTCACCGCCTTGGTCAAAAAAATGATGTGTCAGCAGTAAGAAAATCGAGAAAGCCTGACTGCTGAGAAAAATAAAGCGATGCATAAAAATAAAATGCAAACTCTAGCCGGGTACAACACATCATGGTGTCCTCTGCATGTACCACAGGACTGGCTGCAGTTAGCAGCTGTGTTTCAGTTCACAGGGGGGTGTGACCTGCAGCCCCACCATGTAGCCTGGAGCAGGCAATGACCGCATCAACAGGGACATTGAGGGTTGCAGTTGTGGTGAGCTTGTGGTTCGGGGATATGCTGGATGTTTGCTGGGCCTGTGCTGAGGCTATGCTGGGTGCAACACCAGGGCCACATTGACCAACTCACTCTTCTTGTAGAGACTGTCTCTTAATCCCTCCTGCTTCCAGTTTTTCAGAAAAATGTGCACATATGTTCTTTTGTGCAACATTTTCCCAAATTTCACTTAAGACCTGATCATTTGTTCAATAATTTATTGTAAAAGGAATCTCTTTTTGAAATATGATTATTAAAATCTGTTACAGATGCAGTTATTTTTAAGAGAAATATGCTAGTATATTTTCAAAATAGGAAGACATATCACACAGAACCTTTTTCTATTTTTGCACTTTGGTGTTCAGTGTCCCGATGTGGCGCTGCCCTGTGTTTATTGAGCCTGAATCTACAGCTTTTCTCAGTTCTGTCACTATTGAGCCCATTTTTTTAGAAGCAATAAAAAGGAGTCGCACCACTAGGACGTTCCAGCAGGTGGCGCTATTAAACTGCACTAGAACATTTGATGTGAAGGGGCTCACTTGCTGAACAATTACTGAAATGAGATGTAACACTGTCCTGTTCATTTTGTGACACATGAACTTAAATATGTTAATATTAATTACTAACTTTTGAATTGCAATTTAAATTTTTAAAAATTGTAAGCAGTGTTTCTAGTAAAATGTCTGTGTGAGTTACCTTATTACATATATTTGCACATAAATATGTATTATTTAAATATGTGGGAAAAATGCATGTACTTATATGACTTACACAGATTCAGAAAAATGTGCACATATGTTTTGTGTAAAGGAGAGATGTATTTCTTTAACTCATATAGCTGAGTGATCTTTAGGACCGTACAGAAAGAAATATGGTCTCTTGAACATAACATTAAGGAAGCAATAGGCTAAACACAATTAAGCAAGTGGGGCAGTGGCCGTGTGAGGGCAGGCGGTGGGAGCCCTGGGGCCTGTGGCCTGATGGGACCCAGGAACCGGCCAGGCCCCCTAGCTCCAAAGGGAGCGTCACAGGATGATGTTACACGGAAATGTCAGAAGCGCGTGAGGAGAAGCCACTGGTCCATGAGATAATTCCTCCCTGCAGGCGGTGCAATCTTCAGTTCCCCCCCGACTCCTGTCTTCCACCCACATCCTCATTTTTGTGGTTTTTATAAATAATTTGAATTACTCCTCACTACCATTTGGATGTAAAACAGTGGTTATGTACAGTGCATCCAGGTTTGATGGGTCCTGCTGCACTGGGTTGCTTTAGCCATCTTTTTCAAGAGTCTGTAAATGCCAGATGTCTCAGTTTTGAGGCCAGGAGTAAGAGCACATTTTCTGTGGGACTGCACACACACATACAGCCACACAGAATTCCCATCCCTGACACCTCTCAGTAACACTTCCCAGGGCTGTGGGGCCTGTTTTGTTCTTCTAACGCCCTTAGTTGGCGAAAAGGTTGGAACCCCTGCTTTGGACTCTGGACATTCTGATACTTTTTATGACCCTAGACTCATATCCCACCTTCTGCTGTAGCAGTAATGATCAAGGTAGTTACATTGAATTTATTGAGCAAAAATGACAGTAAAATTATTATATGTATAACTTTTTTAAATATACTCCCATGCAGGTGCCCATGTCAGCTTGCATCCCTAACAAAGGATCCAAATGGGCCATGTATGTGAAATATGTTAAACCCAATGGCTGGTTGCATGTATGAGGTACAATTCCAACCCTTGGCAGATTATACAGTTTGGGCGAATGGAAATGGCACATGGCTATTCTGTCTTTTTTCTTCTGTTTGTCGCACACAGACATATACAGACAAACTAACACACGTGCAGAGTGTCGTGTTTATCTTCTAGGCACAGTGTTTCCATCTAAGACATATCCAGCTGAAAAAGATCAGTTAGAGACATTTATAAAAATAGCAAAAAAAAGTGAGAAGTGTTGCAGTCGTTCAGGGATTGCATCTTGTTGAAGCTGATGTTAAAAATAGGAGCATGAATGCTTTGATTGAAGGCACAGGGAGCCATTCAGCTGCATCCACATATGTGATACCGGGCAGAACTGGTAATGTGGCTCAAATGTATTCTGCCAAGGTGATCGGACTTAAAAAGGGCAACGTGGCTGCAGGATAGGAAGGCTGCGAGAGCATTCTCATAAAGATGTGTTGAGTGTGGTGGGCTGTGTGGGTGTGCAGGAGCACTTATCAGGGGACATGGAGGAGGAAGGGTGTGAGTAAAAGGTCCAGTTGCTGCAACACCACCACAGTACAGTACCACATGTGCTGCACCTGAATCAAAAGAGTCTGTTTAGCCCATCAATACCTGTACTTAGCAGTAGTTCAGGACTGCAGGGGAGTAAATTGCCTCAGTAGGAGTTCAAGATAGATGTTCATTGTTGTATCTGACTTTTTTCTCAAAGGTGACTTATAATGTAAAGTTATTTACAATCAGTTTAGGACAATGATCAAGAATACTACAGCACAATATGGCAGGCAGCAGCTCTAATATTTACACGGAACACTACAAAATTATGATAATTTTTGATTATGTGATGTTTTAAAACTTTTTTTTACACCTTTTGTATATATTTTTTAAATCATACTACTGTAATTTTTTAGCAGACACCAATGTCCAAAGCAGCTTGATTCTTGCAACACAGCATGTTTTGAGTTTAACTGCATTTAAATTGATCCAATGTGAGTTATAAATACACATTTATATAACTTCAGCAATTGTATCTAATATGATGCATTTTTTAAATAGTTTGTATTATAATTAATCATATGTAAAATGAATTTTTATACAAATATTAAACTAGATCAACAATATTCCAGGTCTTAGATTAGAATCTTCGTCAACAGTACAGTAGAGCAGGAGGCAGGATTTGTGTGTCATTCCAGTACGAGGCATTTGCTGTCTCAGATGGTTTGTTTCTCGAGTCTGTCACATTTGCTTTTTGTTGCCTTCACTTTTAAAAAATATTTTTATAGCACAGTAAACTGCTGCGCTTCCTGCATCCCACAGTACACCCCCCCGTGACACTGGACTGAGCTGAGGCACTTTACCCTGGAGGTACCCAACCCCCTTTCCCCCTCCTTTGCAGAGACTGCATCTGCAGGCCACTGTGACTCCGGGGCACACACCTGGAGCTCCACAAATGACAGAGTCCCCCCCCCCCACCACCCATAAAGGTGGAAGGGGAATAACTGAGCAGAAACTGGAAGCCAGACATAAAGAAGCGAAGGGACTTTGTTTCACAGGAATCTCATCCACTGTCTCCCTGATCCCAATACCACATGGGAAGGCAGTCTTCATTTACTTTTTCTTGTTTTAGTTATTTTTCTTGTTTTTCTGTATTGTTAACTAAACTTAACATACCACATACAAATGAGGATAAGTGAGCATGATGGAAGCTGGTGGGTCCTGGGAAGTTCCCACACAATCAGGTCTCTCCTTCATAATACAGAAATTTAGATTCTGAGCACCTGGTGCTTCAATGTGTCCCCATGGTTAAAAGCTCAGCACCACCACCCTCAGGGACATATTATTATTATGTGTCATTGAGAATGGAGACCTCTTTGGAGTTGACAGTGTAGGGGATGCTGCAGGTACTTCCAGGCTTGGGTTCCTCCTGTCTCCCTCTCCCCACCTGTAGGAAACCCATGGGACCCTTAGCTGTAGTGTTCACCACGAGCACTGCAGGCTGCCTGTGGCCTTTTCTCAATGACACCAAGCAGACAGAGTGAGCACGGTGACAGATGGCCCTAACATTCGGCATGGCAGCCATGCTGACCAGAGGCAGAGCCACCAGCCTAGCTATCGTGAAACAAAAAAATGCATTACATTACATTATTTATCTGCCGAAGGCCTTGAGTCTACTTACACAGCATCTTCCTTTTGAACCCCTGCGGTTACTGCTACAGCTGCACATTTACTGAAGAGATTTGGGTTATGGACATCGCTAAAGGGTACAGCCCCTTCAGGGACCCTAAGAGAAATCATCCAATTCCTTAACTGCTCCTCCACACAGCTGCTATCACTGGTATCACATCTGCTATATTGTTTTCAGTGAATAAGCGTATTAAGTCATTGCTTGAGCCTGACAGGAAGTATTAATGAGCACCACAGAGCATATCGTATTTTACATTTTCATATATAGGAAACACACAAGTATACGGCAGATCCCCTGTTACAGTGGGCGTCCCAGTGGAGAGCAAGTGCTCAGTGTAGAGTGAATGATTAACTGCTCCCAAGAGCCATGCCAGGGCCCCCGTCCACATGCCTCCAAGCGAACAGCACTCCAAGAGTGTTTGCCACCTCAAGGCCTACATGATGAATACGCAGGCTAATCTGGCCCATACATTTCAGAAATGTACACTGAATAAATAATATGTTGGTTCTTAAGGATGGAATTAATCAACCATTTGAAGTGTTCCTTATGAGCAGACTTTACATGTCCCAGATGTTTTACCATTACTCTGTTCTCGTTGTTATTTATGAAAATGATGTTCGCATGAACAACATTAATGGGCCGGTAATGTAGCCTTTGAATAATGATTATAAATACAGTCTGTTGTTCAGGAAATGTACAGCATTTCTTATGCTAACATATAAGACATATCTATGCATCCTGTGTGAAAATATACGAATCCCAAGTGCAGTTCTGTTACATTAGTACTATGAAATACATTTTTAAATGAAAACAGTCCTTACTATTCTAAAAGAAAAGACCAATACCCAGATGTTAAACATTATCTGAAGGAGATGATACACACAAAAGAACAAAAATATATACAGTTCATCTGAATTGTAGGAGTCATAGTTTGCACAAGTTTAGTCCAAAAGGTGGCTATTGTCAAATGCATAAGAACCAGTTCAGTCTGGTGGCTGAGGGTGTGGGTGGCATGCTGGTTAGAGCTACTACCCTCTTTTAAAAGACCCAGGTTCAAATCCCCACTCTTAAAGTGCCCTTGATCAAGGTACTTACCATGAATTGACACAATAAAGTGATCTTGCTATACAAACGGTATGTTATTGTCAGAATGTTTGTGGTCCAACATGACATTCTAATTTGCTTTAGAAATTTGCATCAACTAAGTAATTAAAAAGATACTTGTCCACATGCTTTCAAACTGCACTGTATACATTACAAATTTGCATAATTTTCCTTTTCTGCATTTTTATAAAAAGGTTATCTTTTAATTGATTGATATATTGATTCCAGTGAATTCAGTTCCTTAAAATAAATATCTACATTTTGCAGCACTTTGTTGGTTGTGCATCAGACACAACACTCCCAACATGCCTTTGCAGAGTAGACAGAGATCTGCACATTAATGCACAGATGGAATCATTGCTGGAATTTTGTACTTCTGTAAAGGCTGCTCACTCCACTCTTACTGTCAGATCTCTTTCTTTAACGCACTGAATGGTTCTCAGACTAATCAGATTAATTTTTTTCTTTTTTGCTTGTAATGTACGTAAAAGGAGGAGCATGCTTTTTATATTGCTAGGACTTTGGCATGAGAACGAGTCCTGCTGGGGAGATGAAAGAGAAGCCTTTTTTCCATCTTTCAGAAACCCATTGGGTTTTAGTATGTTAATTCTGGCAGTTTTGATGTAAGTTTGTGAAATGAATCCCAGTTTTCAGTCACTGACTCCGAAGACATGCGGCTGCCAGAGACCATGTGTTCGCATGGCACCTCCAGAACATGCTGTGAACTTTCCATCTTGTCTATATTGCTGCACAGGGGGCACATAGAGAGCCTGGTGGGAACTTTGCACAGTACATTGCTCAGATTTGCAGCATTGATTTAGCATTCAGAGATGTTTGAGTGTTAACTGAGAGCTGAGGAGTAATCTTATTTAATCAGTTTCCTGATAGTCAGGTCAATGTGCATCAGATAAGTAGCCTCCATGACCCCCTGCAAAAGTGCACAGAAGTGACCAGGGGTGGGGCAAACTTACATTTTATTTGTCCAGAAGAAAACGTGATTTATATGTGTGAATATTTTGTTACTTGGAATGGTGGTGCAGTGGGTAGCACAGCTGCCTTATGCCGATTGAGCTTTTTGGGCATAGGTAATAATAATAATAATAATGCCACGAACAAATTGTAAGCCACTTTGTACAAAAGTATGAGTTAAAAAAATAAATTAAAATCTGTTATTTTATTTAGCTTGTGCCCTTGTTCAAGGTCACTTGTTGGGATAGGCTGTATAAGCCAAAATAGTGCTTGGAAGATTGTATGTTACAAAAGGTTGGACAAAAAATTAATGTAACAAACAATTTAATCAATTTTTTTTTCAAATGTAAAATGTAGTGGTCATTACAAAGTGACATGGCATAGTTAGCATAATGGGAAAAAATAAATGCAGTTGCTGATGAATTACAGTACACAATACATTGAATTAAACACTATTTTTCTGTGCACTTTTAAATTTATTGATGTTTGCAACAACTTTGAATTTCATACCATACTCAATGGTGTAAACAACGTGCTGTGTATAATTACTTGGCAAGGACGAAGCACTGGATGTTTAGTTGCAAAAGAGAACTGCTCGAGGCTTTGAAACTAAACCCCTGTGACTGCAGTTTATATTTCGCTGCACATTTCACGTCTTCGCTTCATTGCCTGTAGCAAGCAGAGCCCAAGCTCTCCAAGGTCTGTGCAGTACCCGTGGAAATCGATACAGTGGTTTGTGCAAACCGGAGAAAGTTTCACCTTTCTCAGCATCCATTTTCACCCAGGAGAATAGGGACTGCTAATTGAGCCTATTATGACATAAGCTACAGGCTATAAAAATGAGAAATGCTTTGTCATCTTTGAGAAAGCAAATCAAAAACAACAGCTGGAATTGGATTCAACAAAAAGATATAAGTACGGTAATTATTTTATATCTATAATAAAATGTGAATATATAATAGCCTATTCCCAGATGGTTATTAATCTACATAAATCCATTAATTGTGAGTAACTATGCTCTATCCTTCAGAATTAATACAGTTCATTATTCTGATAGATTTTCTTGCTCCACTCACACACCCACACACACACACACATACACACGCATACACAAAAACGGCCATTTCACATACTCTGCAAACACGCTCATGTACTTTTTCAGTTAAACTCGCTCAAATCAGAAGTTAAAATTTGGTAATAAATCATTTGTCATTACTGTTTGCACAAGTCCGCACATGCTGCGCGCACACACACAAATATACTAAACATAGTAAAGTTTGGTGACATATAATTTGTTATTCCTGTGTTCATGTCACCACAGTCAACACTATGGCTATCGGTAATAACCATGCATTTGATGTCTGGAACCAACAGCTGCTACATATGAGTAAAATTAAAATGTAAAAATTGATATGAGATTATACATGACACACATAGCACTAGACCCTTTAATGATGTAAGCGTTATAAAGTTTGGCAATATGTATTTTTTTCAGCACAAGCATTATACCCTATGTGACATTTGCCTGACTGTCAGCATTAACAATACTTATGTACTAAATGCAACCACTTTAATGACAGAGCAGTTTGTTGACTTTATAATGTGTTATTGCTGTTTACCCTTCCACTGCTACACCATTCTCACCCATTCAGTGTCAGATCACTGAGCTAGTTAATACATAATATGTAGTTGTGGACACAGAGAATAACTTTCCCTCATTGTCTGGTGGTTGTTCCTTTTTTTCACTGTACTCACTGCACTCATCCTCTGCACTGAAATCATTGTGAAATAATGTGAGCTAATTTCCTGAGATTTGAGGGCATTTGATGATATTTGATGATTCAAATGTTTTATTGATGTTTTTTTGCAGTCAGTGATGGGATCATGAGCAGCTGACATGCCAACACCCCCACTCTGAGTTTTGGAGTTGGGAAACACTTTAAAACACTCCTAAAACAAAGGTACTGAGAAATGTCAGTGTTGGCAAACCATATAAACACTTAAAAATGAAGGCTGAATAAAAGGGAGTACAGAAACTGTTTTTGTTTCTGTCAAATGAAAGTGAAGGGCTTTAATTCTGAGCTCCATCCTAGGGGCATCTGCTCTCCTTATTTGCCTTGTAAAATAACAAATTCCCGTGGAAAATTTGTGTGTTCACCTTCCACGAGTTCCTGAGGATTATGGAGGATGCTGCTGTCAGCCTGTCACCCATCCCTCGAGGGGGGGTGTCTTTTCATTTAGGCTGTTGCCTAGGGCGCCTCCACGGAACTGACCTCCTTTTCAACCCTGGGCTGCCAGCTGCAGAATCCGACATCTATTCCCCACCCCACGGCTGCCTCATTGGTGCCATGGTTAGTCATGTGACATGTGACCTTTGACCCTGTGAGCTGCACGAGGTGGTTTGTGCCCTTTTCATTTAGTAAAACTGTGTAGCTTCAAATAAAGCACTAAAGGGAAAAGCACCCTAGTGTTGTATTTTGTCACTTTCTTTTTGCTCTACATAATGGTAAATCCTTCAGCAACTGAATGCAGGCCAGTAAACACTGTTATCCGTTTGCTTCAATTTGTTTCATTGCCTTACATTAAAAAACTCAGTATTAATGCTATGTCAGGGTTCAAATCCCCACTCCTGCTGTAGTTTCCTTGATCAAAGTACTTACCCTGAACTGATGCAATAAAAAATGACCTTGTTGTATAAATGGGTATAATATTGTAAATTGCTTTGGAGAAAAAAGTGTCAGCTGAACAAATAAAATCAAACAATGAATTAAGTGTTTATATGTGGTTGACAAGGATGGTCAAATTGCACAGCCAGTTGTTTTTCGCATGTTTAAAACTTCAAGCATTTCACCCAAAGTACTTTTAGTTAATACTGGTTTTCTTTTTCTTCTCTGTGAGCACTGGCTGTCTCCTGAAGGACATTTTTCTGAGGATGGGGATTGATTCTGGACACTTGCTCCAGGCTGAGCCTGCAGCAGTGGATGACATAGGGACCCCCTGCAGTGGCAAGTGATGTGGACCCCCTGACCCTCCCAAGGGCACAGGGCAGATCCATGGGATTCATGGGCTCCACAGTCTCATTCCATCTGGTCTGGAACAGCATTCCCTTTGGCAATACCATCCCCCAGCTATCTTTCTAATCTCAGGTGGGGGGGGGGGGTAGTGAACAGAAAGGAACTCACATTTTCCATTCTGACATTTATTTCAGGAAATTTGAATCAGGACTCCAAAGTCTGTATTTTTTCTTTTTTGTTTTGCACTTGTCTTTTTAATGTCTATATGCTGTTCCTATATGAGATTAACATATATTCTATCATTATTTTATTTTAAAGATAATTTAGAGACTATTTGACTGATTTATTTGAATTTATTTGAACATTTCACCTGTTTTATTAAGAACAAGGTGTTTCACTCAGTAATGTTCTGAATATCAACAGCATCGTAACTAGAATCAACATCCATCTGATTATAAATCCATTTAGCTATCAGCTCCTTCCTTCAGCTGCTGGGCTGATGTTAGCATCGTGTCTTGTTGGCTACTGCCCTAGATTCCTTGATTAAAACAATATCATCCTGTGTTCCCCATCAAATCTCATCCAGGGATCACACTATTCAATCGTGCTTCTAAGGTCCTTATCAAGTGAATCTTGGTGCCACAGTGCTTATTCAAATGGCGTGGGTAAAACAGAGTAATAAATGCAGGCTATATTTATGAATACTGATGTGATTTTGCACTGTTCGCTCAATTTGCTTTGTTTATATTCACCTCTTGGCCTTTCATATCTGCAATATTCATGCAAAAGGGGATACATTTTGCATCTCGGTGCTTTGTAAACATCCTTGACTGACAGACAAGAATGTTGTCCAGTTAGACTTCAGATTGAAACACTGTGCACTCAGACTTTCTTAGTGTACCTTTCACCTTGCTACATCCATTTGTTTATCATTGATCAATCATCCATTCATGTTTTACTTGTCTAACAACTTTGCTCAGGTAAATTTACAGTGTTAGAGTTGTGCAATTAGCAATGTATTTGCCTATTTATACAGATGTGTCATATTTAGTGTATCAGTTTAGGATAAGTACCTTGATCAAGGGTACTATAGCAGGAGCATGAGTTTGCACCAGAAGCCATCAGACTGGAAGGCTTACTATGCTACTTTTTTGCCCCATTTTTAAAACTGTTGTGATGTTTTATATGAATCACTTTACAAAGCTTGGTGGATGCAATAATTAGGTACAAATGATTTAAATTGCAGATCACTTGTAAAAATATTAGCATTTTTAATTATGTGGAGCCTCTGAGCTGGATCCCATGTTAATCTTCCTTTACAATAAACTAATTTGTTACTAACATTCTCCATAATTTATGTCAATAAATCTCAAATGTTTGGCCTGAGAAGGGGGGTTATGAAGAATAAAACACACAAATGTTGAATATTTCATATTAGTTTAGTTCGGTTGGTTTCTGCTCCTTGGTTTATTCAGCTCCACCTCCTTCAGGCTGAGAAATATGCAAATGAATCAGTGGGATTCTTTAGAAAAGTTCCTGTATAAATTGCAGTTATCTCCCAAAGCCTTTGAAGATAAGCCAGATGGCCTTGGAGCATTTCAGCCTGCAGTCTTTCTTTTCTTTCCTGTTTTTTTTTTCACTTGGGGCTAGAATGTGAATGTTCCTCCTGACTCCAGGCTGAGCTGCACCAGTGCAGATTGTGGAGGTGGGGGCAAACTTGAGGTGTTCCACCCATCCTTGTCCCCGCCCCACTCTTCTACATGGCCAGAAGAGTATGGGCTCTCCTCTCACTGTGATACCTGCAAAGCTATCATAAAAAGGTTGAATGCACAGTTCTTTCTCCTTTTAAGAAGGTTTAATAAACCCTTTGTCATATTTGGAGAGCACCATGAACATTCTATAAATGGGAGCACATCACTGGGTTGTGAAAGACATGTTAATAAAGACGTATCTTGCTTAGAATTAGCAGAGAAACAGAAACCAGGACTGACTTTAACATTACCATCACTATATAACATCTACAAATGCAAATAAGTTGAGTACTTTAATGAGAGCTACAACACTAACTGTATTGCAGTGCTTGTAACCCAACAGCATCCTTGGGTGTCTGTCCTGCTTTCAGTGACCAATCATAATACTTTTACCATAGAAATAATGGGGAAAGAGGTGATCGTAAGTAGAGCCATTGTCTTTGACTCTAATGGATGTTAGTTCAGATCCCATCTCCTGCTGTTAGACCCATTATACAAAAGTATCATATAAATAAATGTAAATGTTATGAATTTAAATGGAAGATTCTAGAAATGAGTCATGTACCTTAAATGATATATCCTAATGTTCTTGAACATAACACTTAACTTGCAAATAGGATTGCTTTGACTATTCAACAACACAGAGAAGACACAGTGATGTTTTACAGTAGAATCAAGAATTCTGCAGTTGGTTTTCCATGAAATGATGGTATGTTCCATTTTATCAGGACAGCCCATTTCATTTATAGGCCCTGGCCTCTGTGTTTGGCAAGATGAATGCTTATGTTGGAGTAACTTCTGTGCCTTGCAACAACCACATAGCTCTGTGCAGGTGAGGTCACCCTGAGGCAAAAACAGTCAGGGCATGCCTCAGGAGAACAGGTTTGGCCAATGCTATATTTACACAGTCTTTTATTGTGTCTCATATTGGCTGCAAATACATCTAACCTATCCATCTGAACAACCTTTATATCACTAAAAAAAAGCACAGCTGATCTTAAACTAAAGAACTTCTATAAAAAACAGAAAACACATCTGTTACAAGAAAACACGGTTGAAATGACCATTTCCAACACTCAGCAAGTTCTGGAAAACGTGGTGTAACAGAGCTGATATTGTTGAAAAGCCAAATAAACCTTCAGAGAAATCCAGATTACTGGAAATAATTACTTCTAGTAGGTATAACATCAGCGTTCCTGACTTTTCCTAACACATTCGGCAAGTAAACATCCAAATTAATTATAATTGAGATCAATGGAGGCCAGTACCTTTTGAGGTCCTTCTCTGTCCTTATGCACTAATGCTCTTTAATTTCATTTTAGTTAACAAGTTCGTTTTATCAATTTTTTCCATTCAGGGTGGCATGCTCAGTAGTGTTGGTGACTCATGAAACCTGAGCTGTAGATTTGGACCAGTATCATGCAAAAGCATAAATCACCAATAAATTAATTTCCATCAGAAATACAGCAAAACAAGTGATTTTTCTCCTCTTAATTTATTCATTTCAACCAGTCTTCGCCATTTTTTCTGCAGAATATTTCTGTATTTCCTGTCTGTTGAGTAAAATGAAAAGAGTGTAATGACAGACCTTTCTAACAAAAATTCCTTCCTGGAAATTAGCATAGGCTTTCGTACAGATATTCCTGTAGAGATTACTTTTCTCATTTAAATAGCTGGGTACATATTTATTTATACTTTTCAACTTATGCCCACCCATTTAAAGGTATAACAGACTAACAAACTCTGGCACTAAAAACTATCCTTGTACTACCAACTAGGTAAGTAACAATCATCTTTTCATATGACTCTTGTTTAGTCAAAGGCAGTTATTTTTGTTTAGGGGCATATACAGTGCCTTGGAAAACTATTCAAGCCTCTTGAAAGTTATAAACATTGGCAGGAGTACATTATAATATTTGTTAGTCCCACCTTTTATTACAATATCAGCTTTAAGTCTTTGGGTGTTTTTTGGGTGATGATTTCCCCAATCATCTTGACAAATTGTGAAGCAGTTTGTTCAGTTTGATTGGATAATTCTTGTGAATCGTAATTTTCAAATAGTGCAACAGATTCTCAATGGGATTGAGGTCAAGACTTCGACTGGGCCACTGGGCCGCCTTAACGTTTCTCAGCCACTCCGGTATTGTTTTGACCTTGTGCTTGGGATCATTGTTTTGCCAAGAAGTGATTTCTCTTCCAAGCTTCAGTTTCTAAACAGGTTGAAGCAGCTTCTCTTGCAGTATTTCCCTGTACTTTGCTCCATTTATTTTTCCTTAAATTTCGACAAGGTGCCTCATCCCTACTGATGAAAAGCATCACCACAGTGTGATACTGCCACCACCATACTTCACTGTAGGATGAGGCATCTTGAGGTAATGTTAGGTTTGTACCACACAAAGCACTTTGAGGTTTGCCTAGAAAGCTCTGTTTTGGTCTCATTTGGGAAATTCCAGGTGTGTTTGATGTGATTATTTTTGAGTAATGGCTTCTTTCTTGCCATCCTCCCACACAGGCTAGTTTTATGCAGAGCTCTTGATATTATGGACTCCAGTGACCTCTGTAGTTTCTTCAAAGTGATTGTTGGTCCTTCTGTGGTTTCCCTCACGAGTCTACATCTTGGTCAGATGATCAGTTCTGACAGATGTCCTTCTCTAGGCATTGCCTGGGTGGTGTGTTGTAGCTTGCACTTCCTGATTATTGATCCAAAAGTGCTGTCTGAGAGAAGCAAAAACTTGGAAATTGTTTTGAACCGTTTACCTAATTTATGTTTTTCTGTGATTTGGTCTCTAAGTTCTTTAGTATGTTTATGTAGAAAATGTTACTTTTATTTAAGAAGTAACCAGTTAACAGACAATTGTTTCCTTGTTAGGGAATACTTTTTCATGTGTGTAAACCTGGAATTTCAAAGTGGATTGAATACTCATGTAAGTAGCATATTTCAGTGTTCTGAAAATAGCTAGAAACTTATTTTAACTCTAACAAGTGTTGAGTTAACAAAAATATGAGTTCAAAATATCTAAGCAATCTTGTTAACTTTCAAAGAGGTTTGAATTTTTTTGGAAATCACTGTATCTACTTATTTGTGTCTTCAATAATTAATCCATCCATCCCACAAACTTTGTTAACCACTTATCCTGAATACGGTTGTGGTCGTCCAGACCCTATACATCTTGAAATAAACAACTGGCAAAAATATATAAAAAAGATATTTTGCAACATGAAACATATAAAAATTTATGTTCAATGGCCTTTAGTGCTCAGCTGATTCCCAGTCTTTCATTACTCCCTTTGCTCAGAGAGAAATACTGATTCCCAGTCTTTCATTACTCCCTTTGCTCAGAGAGAAATATACATGACTCATAGCTGTGTCTGATGAAGCCTGCAGGAAGAAATGTCCCCACCAAAAATTCTCCAGTAAACGGATATTTTCCTTCCTGTTTAAGTCAAGATTTTTTTAAATTATAAAAAATAACCAGAACACCAAAGACAATTCTTTGATTTCCTTTCTGATCACCCTTTGAATGTGGTTACAATACGTTATTAGGAAGCTTCCTAAGGTTGATCTCAGAGAAGCAAGAAAAAGCAGCACAGAAATATGGAGGGATGGGGTATGGGCAGAAATGTGGGGTGATACATGTCTAAAGGTTGAATATCAGAGTACAGGGTGAGATGGAATTCACATTTCAGCAGCCTGAACCTGTAGTTAACAGTGAATAAATGGGAAACTATCACATGGAAATAGGTGATAGATTTTTGAAAATAGTACTGATTTATTTTTGTGGCACTTTTCTCTAGAGCAGCTTACAGTCTTACACTATTGACAATCATTTTCCCATTCATACAGCTTGGTAATTTTTACTGTATCAATTCAGGTTATGTATCTTGATCAAGAATAGTGCAATCACTTCACTACCAGATACAGTAAAAATTATGCAGCTGTATAAATGGATAAGTCACTGAAATTACCTTATTGTAAAAACACAACACTGTAATTCACCTTAGAGAAAAGGGTCTAAATATAACACCCATCAGACTCCTCTGATCAGTTGGAATCTATAGGAGGACTGTGGAGGAGTACGAAATGACAATGCTGTGACATTTTTTAATAACAGGAAGTTGCTTGACAGAAACAAATGCAAAGTATGGCATTTTATTTCCAATGGCCTTCTCAATAATAACTGGTTTTTGTAAGGTGAAAGGGAATCTCTAACATATATTCTCTACATTCATGATAGTTTTAACACCTGTAAAAATATTTATAAAGAAATGAGGATAGCATGAATTTAAACACCTTTTTAGGAACACATTTACCCTTTTTTAATTGGTTACTCCAATAAATTGCAAATAATATTTTCAGTAAATGTATGCATTCATAGATTCCTATGCACATCATCTTTCTTCCTGATACCAATATTTTTTTAGAGATGTCAATTCCAGTTTCTTCTTTCTTTTAAGAAAGTATAATTTATATATGATTTGCGCTGCTGTTAAACTTTAGTACTTATTCTGACGTTTTGAATATACATTTTTTCCACTTAGTGTTTCACTTTAGTGTTAATGAAAACAGTTGTTAAGACTATTCAGCATATAGCAATCGTTTCCTTTAATGATGTTGGATCTTTAGCGTGTGGCATTGTTCAATATAAAGGTCATTCAGAAGATGATTATAACTAGCATCTTTTAACATCTTTAGTTGTGAAATGTCCTCAGTTAAACCACTTCTATTCATCTTTTAAATATAGTGACTGAAAAAGTTTATCCTTCATTTCTGCATAAATTTCACTTAAAATAGGATTAGAATTTCCTCCAATTCTTAATAGATAAAGGCATCCCAGTTAATTAAATACACAAAAAATGGTCCTATTTTATATCTTTAATGGGCACACTGAAAATTAAATGGTTTTGTCAGAAAATGTGTGCAAACCACATGAATACTCAGCTCTATGAAAGGATTCATTTTAACCTGAATTTGCTTCTTTTGTAGTGGCTACTTCATTGCACTGGAAAGAAAATATTGAAGTGTGGTAAGAATGAGGATAAAAAGGAAATATCTCCATAAAATGACCTTTCACAACTTTGCCAATGATGATAATCCAGATGTCTATCAGAAGAACATTTTATGGATATAGGATATGAAAATAAGAGGGTCTGGAGCCATTTTGGCCCAGGCAGTATGCAGTCTCCAAAGAAACCAAGACTGTGTCATCAAGTTTACCAAGAGAGACCGTCCATGACAAGAGCTATCCAAGAGTTCTGCAGCCAAAACACCACCCCAAATAGACAAGTTAACAAAAAAAAGGCTGAAGCATAATAAATATGAAATGTACTTCTTAACCTGACAAAAATGTTGTGGGATGACAGGACAGTCAAGAAATTGCACTGAAAATCACTTCTGTAAACAGGAACACAGTATTATAAAACACCAGTCCAAAGTAGGAGAATAATAATTAGGACTGACAAATGTTTTTTATGTCATTTCTATGAAATGACATGGCATTTTAATTCAAATATGGTTCAGTCTTTCTCAAATCCTATAGATTACAGGGAAATAATACTTAACGCTTTTTAATTACAAAGAAAAAACACCATATTCCAAATACATGAAATTAGCAATATCATTAGAAGTGCCAATATCAATACCCCAGGTTTTAAAGATATTTCACTTTTATCAATTTTCTGAAGCAACCAAAAGGGAGAAAACTAATTCAGGCTCTGATCACAGGAGGTTTGAAGAAAATTGTAAGTGGCACCTGATTGTAGTTCAAGGGAAATTAAGCTGCACATTTTGTCAAAGTTTTAAAACAAACATTTGAAAGCTGGGAATGAATTTGGATGTGGGATGGGGCAGCCTCATCAATTAGAGCCCATCAAGGTCCAGAATTGGGCAAAAAGTTTGTTTGTTGTTCTCTAAGAAAGAAAATGGGACTTCACTCCATCAGTGGTTCTCCTGATGTTGTATTGAAGATGATTCAGTTAAAAAAGTGAAGGGATGTACCAGCTGTATTTGAATTGTATGAAGGTCTTGGGGGGTAGAGAACAGGACCTCCACAAAGCCTAGTCCAGCTCCTCCTGCTTTATCCGGATGACTGAGGGGCCACGCTGTCCTCTTCTCAGCTCTCTTCGAAGGACATACTCACTGAACTGTGAGGAGTCCACACCTCCCCCACAAGAGCCGGCGATCTCAAACCCTCTTTGCTGCAACCTCTCCAGAACCTGCAGCACAGACATCAGTGGATTACTACACTTTCAAAAAACTTTTGTCAGAAACTAAATTTTAAAATTTCAAAATAGTAAGTATTTTGATAGGGAGAAGTTCTGAAGTTTAATGAACTTCACTAAGCAAAAACCTAATTTAGGGTGAGAAGTACCTGTGGGCCAAATTTCAAGTCTGTGGTTTAAAAAACAACGCTGTGCATAAAGAACAGACAGAGACTGAGCTCTATAGATACACATTTTCACAACACATTTAACCACCTCAGTAAAACTTGGCATTAAGCAGCTGAGGTGACAGGTAATAGTCACTCCTCTTTTTAGCAGAACTTTCTCAGGAGAGAGGGGTGCTTGTTTGTGCTCCAGTCTGGTAGATCTGGGGCTGACTCTCAGTAGATCTCAGCAAGTTAGCTGCTCTGCAGTGTACAAAACCTTACCCCAGAATTATGTTGTTTGTAAAGGTTTTAAAACCTAGATCCACCTGAATGAGAGGTACTTTGATAAAATATAGACTGCACTATGGAATGTTTCTGTACAGTGCACATTTATTTTAACAGTGCTCTCAGTAAGCACTTTTAGGTGGTCAGGTTGAATTTGAAGCCAAAGTTGATATTCTTTATCATGCTAGCAATCAAAAATTTTGCAAAGATTTGCAGCTAGAGACACGTTCCTTAGCTGCAAAGAAGTATGAATTTTAAATATTACTCTGATACAGTTCAGCTTCACTCTGATAGAACTTGTTATGGCAGGACTACTCAGCTCAGATATGAAGTTGGGCATTACTATATATCGTATGCTATATTAGGAACTCGGAAACCAGGAGCTTGAATACCCAGCTACAGGTGTATTACACTTAATGTGGGTAATGTTACTTTGAAATACATTATAGTGGCAATGCGGGAAAGTAAGAAATCTGTTAGTAACAAGATACTTATTCTGGTTTTGTGTTTCCCATCCAGATGCAGAGAAAGCAGAGACATTAAAAATTACTTTTAAAGATAGCTTGTTTCACATTGTCTGTGGAAATGATGCGATTTCTGTGGTTAATATGTTGCTGCAACACTGACATTAAATAGTTTTGCACTTTTTTCCTGTATGATGGCAGTGTTTAAGTAGTACAGTAGATGCCCCAGTTGACCACTGCACAGAGATCTCATCTTGAACTGTTTGGATTCTGTCTTGCTACTGAAATATGGGAATGGGAAGAGAGATTGAGACTGATACTGTGCGAGTTTTCCCTCACTATAATCCAATTAATGTGCAAGCAGTCATCTTTACAATATTCAGCACTCACATCTTCACCAGACAGACAAACCCCAACCCCCAGCTTGCTATCATTATCAATACACATTTAAAGATTGGACTGGGCTTGTCAGACATCTTTGCTTCCACAACAACAACAACAACAACAACCCAAACTCGTATAACAACATTACAAGTGGCATCACCACCAAATCTTTGCTTGAATGACACAGATGAAGATGGTCCTCACTGGTAACAATGGACAAACCACCATGTGTATGTAAGTGTGTTATATAGCTCTACTGTATAGATGTGTGCATGATTTTACATACTTTAATGTAGTGCAAGTACTGTAGGTCTGACTGCATGTAGTTTTACATTAATTTGCATTATGTTTGTTCATTTCAAATCAAGGCACAGTAAGATAAGTGAGTGGCTTATGGAAATGGCAAGAAAAATTAACACAAAGTCTGTTATTCAGGGCATCCACAAATGTATACCCTGATCACAGGGTGCAATGAAAAAAAAATTACAATGTTAATCACAAATTTTGCTCCAAAAACAAAAAACTTAATTATTCCAGCCTGTTGCTTTTGATACCTGCAGTTGGTGTGAAGCTTACTGAACTTACAGCATTTTATTTTATATAAGTAGGTTGAATGTTTACTATTGTTTCTTTGGAAATCAAAGGTCTGCCAATGTTTTTGCTTTTTCCACCGCTCTGGGTTCTAAGAATTTACTCATCCACAACTTACTTCATGTGAAGTGAGTTATTTCTGTATTTTGTTGCAATAAATCACATACAAGATATCTTTTTTAACTTGCACTGTATTTTCTTGGTGATGGATACTATATTTAATGAACGGTCAGATACCCAAATCAATCATACATTAAAGAAAATGGTATACTTTAATCATTTTATTTATGTTCTCTGTTTTGAGTTCTGTCTCTGGACCAGCCCCCCGCCCCCACCATCATGGAGACCAACAGACATGTGCAGACACATTTCCGCAGGGCCTGGGATCACATTCCATTAAGGTGCCTCCAGGGGATACTGTGGGTTTTTTTTCTGGGACACTTGGAAGCTCAGGGGCTCAGCAGCCTTCTGGCCCTGGAGCCATACCACATGCCAGACTACAAAGGTCTCCCCCGCACTGTACTAGAGCAGGCCAAGGGGCCTGATGGCAACTCGTTTTAATAAACCAAACAGGATTATACTCCTGCCCCCTCATGAGCTGCTGCTACAACACTGCTCCAAGGCCTCTGCGACTCTAGGGCCACCCACAAACACCAGAAAGGGTAAAATGTGCTCAAAAGAGCAGAAGCTTCCCCTGATATCACAAGCATTAGGGTGAAGTACTTTACATACTGTAGTAGAACATACATGATCATTATTCGAGCATTTTCTACAGGAAACCAGAGAAGGAGGTCATTTATTCTAAGACTGATGGTCTACTGATACTACTGATACCCAAGGTCAGTAAGAACAAGAACAGTTGCCCACCAGATAGATCACTGGCAGAGAGTCTTGTAGGTGGGCCACCTCACCTGAACGGAGTTGAGATGACAGTAGCCATTGAGCGGGAAGCGGATGACATGTGTGGAATCGTGGTTCCAGCCAGCATTAACTGAGTTGCACATGACATCGCCAATCTCAGGGAAGACATCCTCGATGAGTGCCTTGTCACCACTCAGGCTGATACGCTCGCCCAGATCAGGAGCCACACGGACCACCAGGCACTCACAAGGCCGAGACACACGGCCCAGTTCCTGGTCCTGCTTCCAGCGATCCAGCTCGCTCAGCATGGGCTGCAACTGAAAGTAGCGTGCCTCCTCATACAATAGGCTGTACTCCTAGGGAGGGGAGAGTGATAGGTACAAGGGAGAGAGTGACTAAAATAGAAAGGAAAGGCAGAGATGCACCGTCTTCTGTTCCTTAGAAATGAAAAAACCCTTCTAACATTCAAGAACTGCCTTGAATATTCCCTTCATACTCATTTCTCTGACAGCTACATAAATGACCCACACCATCTGCTATGATTATGTATTTGCTATTTGCAGGTCAAGAAACTACTCCAAAAAATGTGTTGTCACAGCAAGCTATGCTTTGATCATCCTGTAACTGTGTCTAAAACTCTTCATGTTGTTGATGCACTTTTTTTTACTTGGAAGTGCATGAGAAATGAATAAATGTAGATGTAGTTTCACTGTGTTCAACCAAAAAAGTGCCTAAAACACAGATTTAGACACAGTAAATTCAAATATCATCTGAAATAATCATACAAATACATTTTTAAACTTTCATTTTGTACAATATATATTCCATGGCTGATCATGAAAGTACTTACTTTGAAGTCATCAGGAATAAGCAGTTTGGAGGTTCGCAGGAAGTTCAGAATGTATCGGAACATGTGCCCATCTCTGTCAATGAAGTAATGCTGTTTCAGGCTGTCAAGCACAATGGGCTCTGTGCCGTCAAAGAGTCGTCCGATCCTGTAAATGACATTATTGTACAACACAGTTATTGACGTATTTTAGTAGATCTTCTGTAACTTACAAGGTCAACACTGGCAAGCCCATCCAGCATGCAGACAGGCACTGCTGTGCTGTAAGGTCACTGTACTTAAACTGGACCATTTCAGACAGCTATGATATCAACTGCTAGTAAAAAATATTAAAACAAAGGATTCTTAGCGCTAATGTCATCAGAAAGGTGAGACAAAAATGCAGCATTGCACCCATTTTCTACACAAAGTTGTTTAACATGTTTGAAAAACAGATTAAATGATTGAATGCCTGTCTATGTTTGGTATACATGGATAATGGGACATTTTTACAGTGTCTATAAAAAGTATTCCCCCCTGGGGTTCTTCCACGTTTTATTTTACAGCATTGAATCACAGTGGATTTAATTAGGCTTTTTGACACTGATAAAAAAAAAAGACTCAAATGTCAATTTGAAAAATATCCTCAATTGGACTGAGGTCTGGACTCAGACTTGAAACCCGAGCACATTAGCATTGTCTTTTTAAGCAGTTCCTCTGTAGCTTTGCTTTGACTTTATATTTGGAGTTATCTTAAATAAAAATAGATCTTCTCCCAAGTTGCAGTTATCTTGCAAACTGCAGTAGGTTTTTGTCCAGCATTTCCTTGTATCCAGCAGCTTTCATTTTACACTCTACCTTCACAATTATTCCAGGGCCTGCTGCAGGGAAGCATCTCCACAACATGATGCTGCCACCACCAAGCTTAACAGTGCAGATGGCATGTTTTTGAGGATGTACAATGCTTTGCTTACACCAAACATACTGTTTAGCATGATAACCAAAATGCTCTATTTTGCTCTATTAGTGCTCTCCTTGCATAGTCACTCAGTTCTTGAGGATGATTTGCTCCAAACAGATTTAGAGTTGAGCCATATTTTTTCCATTTTTTAATGGTTGACCTAACTGTACTCCAAGAGATATTCAGTGAATTGGAAATGTTCCCTTGTATCCATCCCCTAAGTGATACTTCTCAATAACCTTATCACTGAGTTGTTTTGTTTAAATGCTCTAGTTTTTACCAGGAAATTGACCCACCAGCAGTTAGACCTTCAAGATACAGGTGTATTAATACTACAATCACCTTGACTGCACCCAAGTGATTCCATTTAACTGATTATGTGACTTCTAAACCCAACCTGCTGCATCAGTGTGGATTTAGGTGTATCATAGTAAAGGGGGTGAATACTAAGGTAATCAATTATTTTGTGTTTAATAATTGTAATATATTTAGATTAATTTTTGGAGATTTGCTTTCATTTTGACATTCAAGAGAGACTTTTCAAGAGTCTCTCTCTTTTCAAGAGACTTTTTCTGATGACCAGTGTCAAAAAAGTTTAATTAAATCCCCTATGATTAAATGTTGTAAAACAATAAAACATGAAAAAGTCCAGCGGGGTTGAATACTTTTTATAGGCACTTGAATCATCACACTTGTAAATATACTTTTAATATTTATGGAGGTGACCATATTTGTATCAGCCAGAGCAGTTCCATCAAGCTAACTGTTGTCTTGTAATGTTCTATGTACCCTTTATGCATGATTTCATAGCATAATAAAAGTGTCTGCATGTAGCTGTATAAAAACATGTACAGTACTACAACATGATTTAGTGCTTACAGCTTATACGGTAGATGAAAAAGGTATGAAAAGTTTAGGGAAATACAATGCAACATTGCAGGTGCACTTGTGTAGTATGCATGTGTAACATTATAGCATAATGACTGTGTAAGGTGAACGCCATATGGGACTGTGTCTACACACTTGCCCCTTCCACACACAACCAGCAACCATCATCACACCTCCTCCATTTGACTCCTCCTCTCTCCTTTCTTCCTCCCTTCTGCAACTAAAAGATTGGGCAACACGCAGTGTTTGTTGTTCTCACGAGCGTTATCAAATAAAGACACGCCGGGTTGATTTGGCATGTCTTCCTTTTATTGCACACAGAACTAAACTCACACTGAAAACCTGGCATGACACTCATGAGCAGTAAACATCTTCCCACAAACACCACCGTATCCCTCATAGAACCACCTTTGTCACCTTATGAGCTTCTGTGCTTACTACCTCATTTTATGGCACAGAATACTGAAGTATTTTTGAAAATCTTACAAACATACTATACTTTTAAAAAGAAACTTTAGTAAAGAATACAATTCTTTCATTATTCAATAATGGTGTGGATAATAATGGTATGTCTGTGGCCAGAAATAAAACAAAATAGATCAAAATTGATAAGATTTTGACACTGACATTGATAAATATTTGTAAAGAAGTTACAATATGGTGGACTATATATTTAGAAGTAATCATTCTGACACAAATACAATCTGTTTTGCAACCAATTCGATTTAGTACTTAGCCATCAGTCTCTAACCCAATCATACCTCAAGTACAATCTGTATAAGCAAAACATTGTGCAATGCATTAAAATAGAAAGAACAACAATGCCATTATATATATAAAAAATCATGATGTGAATGTAAACTTATTTAAACTTCTAATTGCATGCATGGACTGCTTTCAGGAAGTCAAAAGTGGTGGTGTTAAGCAGAGGAGTGAGAGCTGGTTGAGGATGACATTTTCATAATGGAAGAAAAATGTTTTGTCTTTCACCACACTCTATAGTTCCTGTTTCTTTTTACCCCAAATTATGAGCCTTTCAAGCATGCTTTCCCTTCTTCTCCACCTTAGCTAATGTTCTCTTTCATTTTTTTTCTTTATGAGGCATTTTTGAGGAATACTGCAATAATAAATAATGAATTAGACAAAGAAAAGTGCAAAATGGTGCAAAACAGAATGCAAGTTCACACTTATCAGACATTTTGAGCTGAAACCTGAAGACTGCATCCCCTTCATTTTGGAAAAGATTAAATATGGTATGCCCCAAGGTTCAGTATTGGCTCTGTTACTTTTCACATGATTAATTTCTTATCCCTCCCCGTCACCAATTCAGGTCCTTCCTCCAGGATACCTCCAAACCATCACCCCTCCCTGCCACCAGTTTGGATTGTTCCTCCAGCACCCCTCTGTCACTCCTTGCTGGTGTGTATGTATGTGTGTGAAGTGTCCTGTTTATCCTCATCAAATTAGGTGGGATCTGTCTGGAGGCACATGTCTCTAACGTGTGTAGTGGCGTGTGTAGGTTTATGAAGTGCCCATTTATCTTCATCTTGACAAATTATCTAGGAATTGCTTGGAGTCACACGTCACTAATGTGTGTAGTGCTGTGTGTGTGTGTGTGTGTGTGTGTGTGTGTGTGTGTGTGTGTGTGTGTGTGTGTGTGACCACGCAAAAACCTCATTTAGGGTGAAAAGCACCTGTGTGCTAAAGTTCATGTCTGAAAACAGTTCAGACAAAGCAGTCAGCGAAGTACAAACAAACAAACCAAACAAACAAACAAAGATTTAGCTTTATGATTACAGAGATGCAGGTAAAACTTGTGGTGGATATCAATGCTGCACTCTGAAAATTAATCATACCTGTTGTTAATACTTAATACATGGATTAAATTTTTACAGTTCCTCTTGCATTAGAAATTTGAGTGTTTCATTCGCCAAGAATCTATTATTTGGTTCTTACATCTCTGCATCTATGTTGCAAGACTAGCCCTGTTTGTTGTTGATGTGGACCCCCAAGTACTAGGTAAACTAAGGTATTTGTTACTATGACAAGATGCAGAGAAACTGGTTCATGCCTTTGTCTCGACTACAGTAATGCTCCATTATCAGGTTGTCCATATTCTTCAGCCTGATGTTAATGGAGAATGCAGGTGCTAAGATTATCACAAGAATTAGGAAATGATTATATAACTCCATTCCTTAAGTCACTGTGCTGGCTTCCAGTTACATATATATTTATAAAATCATCCTTCTAACGTATAAGAGATGGTATTGCTCCAGTTTACCTTAGAGAAACTGATTCTTAATTTCTAGTACATTATGTACAATCTTTAAGTACCCAATATTTAAAGTACCTATGATTAACCCTTCCATATACACCCGGGGTCATTTTGACCCCAAGCAGCCTTCAAAATTCACTTACTTACTTGCTAATTTTAATTAGCATTTCAAACCCTCAGTACCTTTTCGATAGTAACAGACGCTCAATTTCCTGTAGTGTTTTGTAAAATCAGCAAATTGATCCCAGGTGTGTAAAGTTGTCGATAGTTTAATGTGTGCATGGAAGGGTAATGAAGACTTGAGGAGGATGACATGCCTTTAGCTATAGAGAACCAAAATTTTGGAATCGTCTGCCAGGTACTAACAGGAATGCTCCTTCAGTCTCAGTGTTTAAACCCAGGCTTAAGATTTACTTTTTTACCTTGCTGTACATGCTGTAGTTATTGTTGAACCCTGCATGCTATACCTTTTAACTTTAACTACTAGTATAATAATATTTACTGTTTGTGTCAATAGTAGCTAACCCCCTTGTCCATTTTTTCTTTTCTCAGTACCCTGCAGTCACTTGGGAGCCACCAACAGAAGGTCTGATCACCCCTGATGTCACTCCCCTGTCAAAGCAGGTTGTGGCAGTAGCATACCATGTTGACAGGAACTGATGCCTGAACACCATGATCCACTGGATAAAGGACCTTATACCTGAATGCCAAGTTTTGCTTCATGACACTATAGTTCTGTCCTAACCATTATACTTTACATCCTTTCTAGTACTAGCCTATACTAGCCATATCTACAGAGATTACCTGTCTCCACATTAGAATGCCCATGAGGTTTGGGCAGCCACGGGAACTTTGTCCAACAGTGGTTTATTTTTAACAAATGCACATTCTCTTCATGCCATTTCAAATGACATTCTACTGGGAAGGAAGAGTAACTACTAACTTTGTAAATACCTGTTTTACAACTTATCCGCAGTATCTAGAGGCAATACATACTGAAGCTTCAAGGTCACTGAGTTGACTAAACTAACTCAAAGTCAACCATCAGCACATCTTCATCACAGACCTTATCAGTGTGTCACATTGTGCTTTGTATTGGCAGAGAGGTAAGAAACACTGTTACTAGGACTCAAAGTACTGTACCCTCTTAACAGGATAAGAGTGGCACCTTCTTACCTGGATTCAGGGTACTTGGTTAGCGTGGCCAGGCTGCTGGTGTACATGTGACCACCCACGTCAATGTGCACAGGTGCGTTGAACTTAGTGAGCTGTGCCGGGGTTGGGATACCCTGGTTGCTGAGGGGAGATGCAGGCGATCTGGTAATCATGGGCCTTGACATGTTTGTTCAGTTGTCCTGTATCAGAAAGATAGTGAAAAGGACCCAAAAATGGCCTCATACAAATCTGAAAATATATATGACAAATAAGCAAATATGCAGTAATTTTTTTTTTAAAACATGAGAATGGTTCTTCTGGTTGTTACTGCAATTGTAGAAACAAATTAGACTCAATAGCTACACAAAAGGAGAGCACTGTGTCTTCTGCTGACTGGTAGGGAAGCCTGGAAAGGAACTGACTGACTGCTGATGGAAAAGACACTGATCATTCCCACATCATCCGTAATGTCTGAACTGTCCTCATCCACCTCTGGTGGTCCCGCTCACAAGGTGTCCAAAATCAAGTTTGTCAACTCTTGAAGTAGGCCCTGATGTGGTGGAATGAATTTCCTCTGTGCCTCAGAACTGCTGAATCCCTTTGATTTTTCTCTTGATCTCCTGACAGCCACATACACCATCTGCTATAATTATGTATGCACAGTATTTGCTATCTGAAGCCACTTCAGTGATGAATACCAGCAAAATGGTGGTATCAGTCAAATCTGTTCACCCTGTGTCTGCCTTTGCTAGTCTTCTATTTACTCTGAGTTGCTTCTCTTTGGAGAAAAATATCTGACAAATGAGTAAATGTAATTTAATGTAAAGTAAAGTATTGATGGTATGATCTATAAATGTTTGACTGGATGAGAGCTTCAGTTCGAGATCTCATATTGGCACCTCTGTTTTCATGCAGGTTGTGAGGCCTGGGATAGACAGAAGCCCCTTAGGTAGGAGGTATGGGGGAGGAAAGAACAAGCCCCAGTGCCACAGCAAATGACAAGAGTGCCTATACAGAGGGGATGGATGATACAGGGCTGCAACCCTGTCAAATGGCATTTCCATCATTTCTGAGAAAGTTCTGCTGCTGGAACACATTGTGGCTTCCATAACAAGTTGGCAAAGTTAAACTTTGCTATGATACATCTAAAGAGTTTTAAATTTAAAGTTTTATGCATTGACGAACACCTTATCTAAACAGACTTTGCAAATCACTAAACTGGTGAATCTTTTGATCCATAAGTTTCTATTTTTTCCTTTGTAACAATAACAATGCCATTCTTAATATCATGTCACAGCAGTACACAATTTCATCTTAAAACATAAAATCTAAACAAATATAATAAAAAGTATGATTTTATGAGTATCAAGTTGATTTTATGAGACAGTGTTGCATATCATATCATATCATATACTTGGGTACCAAACTAATGCAGGTGTCAATTCAATTTAACAACTTATCAGTTTCCATCCATCCATCCATCCATCCATCCATCCATCCATCCATCCATCCATCCATCCTCAGTAACCAGTTGTTCAGTGCAGGGTCACAGTGGTCCAGAGCTTGTCCTAGGAGTATAGGGTGTGCTCTGTAACTTTATTGCAGACCACTGACCCCATGTCCTTCCAGTGCAAAGAGTGCTCACAGAGGTACCCTGCTGTGTTTCCCTAAAATTTTGTTATTCCTACTTTGGTAAAATCTTAAATTCCCTTAAGTAACTAAAACTGTTTCACAGGGTGATTTCATGGGAGTGAGGAGGGGGCAATTGCTCTGAACACACCTCTGCCTCCAGCCAGGGATGAGCGTGGAGATGAGGTAAGGCTGCCCCGAAGATCTGCCATCAGAGCTCCCTCCTCCATGGAAGGTACAACATAGGCATGGTTTCTGCGGGCTGGTATGCAGGCTGTCAGGGGTGAAGAATCCTCACCGTATTAACAGTTGTTGCGTTGCTGACCCAGGGGCATGACTGCAGCAGGAAAATGTTCTTTATTACAACCACTTCTGACAGTGTGATACAATCACATGTACACCTCTACTCCCACAGGGTCAGCAACACTGTACCTATGTCCGTATTCAAAACTGGATTCCTTTCAGTTAATTGTCTGTCACAAAGTTATCCTACCCGCATCTAGTATACAAGATTTCAATTGATCCAGAAGGAAACTGCATGGGACTACAGCAACATATGTATGCAGTTACAGAAGGTACTGGAATCACGCTGTAAGTAAATCTCCACATTTAGATAAGTATATAAGAACAAACAAATAAACAGAAATAAAAGCACCACAGACAGTCCAGTTCCACCTTGACAGCAAAAGGACTCATAGAGCCTAATGATCACTGGGTGACCTCAGTACAGGTGTTACAGGTCTCAACTTACAATGCATTCAAAGTACAACAAACCTGAATTATTTGGCCAGCATATTGACCTCATCAAATTATTTTTTTGTCCTGACATTTGGTTGTAACATCTTACACCGACTGCTCCATCGGCTGTATGTTAACATTGGCTGGCCATACTGCTGCAAGGCAAGGCAGATATGCAAGGCCATATCCTATATTCTTTGGTTTGGAATCAGTATTTGCAATTATTATTCTGTACTGTTGCTTAAATATTAGTGTGCCCCTCTTAGCCTACTTTCCAGTGGTTCTGGGACAAACAGTTAAGATAAGACTTAATTTATTGCTGCAGGGAAATTTTGTGTACAGCAGCTGAACACATAAAGCACATAACACAAGACACTCATAATACATATAATACTAAATAAATAACAAAAACAAAAAGCTAAAATAAATAATCTATGACGAACAGCAGCAAATACAATTTAATCATTGACAGGTCCTTTTGTGGCATTATGGAGGAAGATGGCTGTTGGTAAGAAGGAGCCCTTAGTACACCTAAGTTGAATGACCCAGTGGCTAAAAGAGCTTATGGAGATCACTTCATTTAGGGGATGTCAGCCATTGTCCACGATGGACTCTAGGTCCTTCCTCATCCTGGCCACTGCCATCACCTCAACTGATCAGGGCTCTGACCCATGGCAGAATCTGCTTTCTTGACAATTTTATTTGAGTCTGTGCCTCTCACCAGAAGTGATGTTTCCTCCACAACACACCATGGTATATAAGATCACACTGGCAACTACGCTCTGGTACAACATGCAGAGGATGTTGCTGCTCACATTAAAAGACCCTAGTCATCTAAGACAGTGCATCTGATACCGCACATCTGTGTTGTGAGACCAGTTCAGTTTGTTGTTGATGTGGACTCCCAAGTATTTGTAGGACTGGACCACCTCCACGGGTGCATTCTTAATGGTTAGTGGCCGCCAGGGTTCCTTAACTTGGCGAAGATGAACCACCAACTCCTTTGTTTTGTTGATACTGAGCTGGACGTAGTTTGACTTACACCATGAAACAAAGTCTTAAATCAGATACTTGTACTCCACCTCATCACCCTGCGTAAACATTACTATAGTATATTATTTTCAAGTCCCAACATTTGATAATGAAATTTGTTTGGTGTTTCTCAAGGATTGCATTTTATTTACAAAAAAATAATTACAAATAAGCAACCTATTACTAGATTTTTTTCTTTCTGATTCAAGTTACTTTTTATTTACAAGGACTAGCACGCATAAAAAGTAAGCATTTTAGCTGTGCTGAATAAAGCAAAAGAAAATAGATTTAGCATGAAAAAGAAAACAGGGCAGCATGAAAATACAGTATACTGTATTGCGTTTATATTATTACTCTACATAAGTACAATTTTAATATTAGTACAGTATATTACTTTTGGGTCGCAACAGTAGGTCTCAGTGTTTGGATCTCAAGCAGGTCTTGTGTTTTATTTAAGAAAATTCTTTATTTTCAGTTTTTTATTTGCAGTTCCTTTTATTTACAATGGTTCCTAACCCAGAAAGATAGGTGATAGAAAATAGATTTTGAAATAAAAACAGTACAGCATAAACAGGGGTGGATATAACGGTTTGAGGGATCTAGGCAAAGATAGGAACGGGGCCCCCATCGATCCAAATTCTCTTCCCCTTTCTTTAGTAATTATTCTAAACAATTAGGCCTGGTTATAAAATTTGCATTATCACTTGTTTCATGGACTGCTTATTAGAAGAGCTGTTGCAAAGGTACAGGCTGTATCTTGTATGTATGCTAATCAGTGAGAAAGTGATTATGTACTCATTAATTTATGAAACATAAACAGTTCAAACCAATATAAACTCTTACATCCATGCACTTCCCTTAGGCTGTTTGGACTGCTCCACTGGTGTTTCAATCTAGCTGTGGTTTAAAGGTGTTCTGATTTACCTCCAGATAACAGGAGGGTATGTTTGATAATTAACATACAATCAAAATGCTGACAATTTTCTTTTAAACACGGACCATGTTTTTGTGTCTGCTGCTGATCTCCAATCAGTTAACTGTGACTCAAGAGATATAACTGACTGTTGTACACCAGGTTAACAGTTGGTCAAGAGCCTCTTTGTCTGTTCCAATGTGCAACAGGTATGTAATGACATTGTTGCTGTGAGGTGTTGGGAGGACTAAAGACAAGCAGAAATTTGTATACACTCCTGCATGTAATACCAAACTCTTAGCAGCTACAATTAAAGAAACAATATAGATTTTTACTTTAATAATGACAACACTTTAACAGTAAGTGGTGGCTTCATGCACCTCTCAGTATTTATATAGAGACTGTCCCCTACCCCTGAGACCTGGCTGTCAGTCATAACCCAGTTGTAAATTGTACTCATGACAGAGTGATTATTTGTAAGTGTGTAGTCCACCATACAGCAATTTCTTTTCAAACATCTGTTAATGTTTTTGAAAGAATTTTTTATTATTTCTGGCTACTGTATAGTTTATTATTTATACCATTGTTAAATAATTTAGTACTGTATTCTTTAGCAAAGTTTCTTTTTAAATAGTACAGTATGTTCATAATATTTAAAAAATACTTTAGTATTCTGATTCTGTTGTAGTAGGCACAAGCTACATGATCTCTTGTGACTGTTCTGTTAGTATGGGGGAGTGGGAGTGGCTATGGGAAGATGTTTACTGCCCACTGTTATGTTTGTACAAACCACCATTTGTCATTGGTGTTGCTTGTGCTGAGTTATGATATACTGCGTTACTGCAGAGGAGACAACAGAGACACCTGCATGGGGATTTTGGTGTAAGTTCTGTTCTGTGAGATGCCAATGTGTCACAGTCCACAGTCTCATACAGCTTTCGATCACAATGGTTACTTTATGATGTCAAACATGTATACTGTGCAGGTACACATGTGCCATGTTTTAATGCAATTTCATAACATTTTTCATCTACACTATCAGCTGTAAAGCCCCAGTCGTGTCATAGTACTATAGTACTTTATATGTTGTCGTACAGACATTATCATTATGCTATTGTATAGAGTGCATTACAAGATTTTCATGTATACATGTTTTAATTAGCTATAAGATGCTTATTCACTTACCAGAATTCCTGGAAATCAGGAATGGGGATATATGTAGGGATATCCTTAAAATAAAAACTAGAATGCACAACATAATGTGTGAAATTCACAGTTACGTCACCAATTCGCTATATCTGTTGTATTGTTAGTACTATACTCTCTCAGGCTTCTCTTGGAGTTGGCAGTATTTGTTTTTAGTGATGCAACAACATGGAACAGTCCATTAGCGCCTCCACATTGACAGTATGCAACTGAAAAGAATAGCTATGACAGCCTTTTTGGTATATTTGGCATATGAAGGCTATGAAAGTTACTGTGGGTGTGGAAAACACATAGAGATGGCTGTGGATCAGGAAAAGTTGGCTATGGGTTCAAGATAGTACTACCTGGACACTGGCCATGGCTTCATCAGCCCTGGTTGAGTTGCCTTGGCAAGGGTGTCTGATGTGGAAAGACTTGTGACCCCAGATTGCATCACATGATGCATTGCAGAATGTATGATATGAAGTCCAATTTAATTTCTTACCTAAGCACAACAAGCAGACATGCATCCTCAAATTTGTTTTATATTGTCTCTAAGCTCGGCTTAGTCTGAATAAAATCTGTTTAACACTAAAGAAGAAACGCACAGCACCAAAGGCTCAAGATGAAAGGAGGGGTAAACATACAAACAAGATAATATTTCACTAACTGCACAAAAGATAAGTATATATTTTTTCCAATTTGACTTGTGGAAAGGTTAGCGGCATTACCATGCATTTTGAAAAACGAGTGGTTTGTTACTTTAATGCTGAATCTGAATTTTGGATCACATTTACCAGCTAAAACATCTCTTCCCCTTTTCTCCCTTAGGGCGTCTTTAATAGATGCTAGCAGCAGAGTAGCGCAGTGAAAAAGGTCTTCTTCAACATGGAGCAGCTCATCTCTCTAGAATCTCCCACCAACATGCAGTGGATTTCTCATCAGTCTTTCACCATGTTTGAACCTTTCACATGATCATGCAGACCCCAGCCCTAATGTCAAGAGATATAGATCTGTTTGGTCAGCAAAACATGAAGAAAGATCAATTTCCAGACTAAAAGCAATGCAGGAAAATATCAAAAAGAAGAACTCTGCAAAGGTGTTTGAAAACAAGCAAATGGCAGCTGGTCATGAAATGGGTTGTTCTTTGGATAGAGACACCTGACAAATGAAGCATGACCCTAAACCCCTCAAGGAAAACCACTTATCAGACCAGCTACCATGGGATTCAAAAAGGCATTATGACAGGTAAAATAACACTTGTGTTGAGCAGGTAGTATTCTCTGTTGATGTATATCAAACATGTGTCAAGTATTCAGTTTAAAACCATGTGGCACACTGGCACACTAAACTTCACTACCTGCTTCCACGGCAACCTCCACAGGTACCATCTGGTGATTGTGCACCAGAATGGAGATCCTTATGGAGTGCATCCTGGAAGTTTTCGTCAATTCTGCATTCTTCAACAATGTTTGTATGTACCTCACAGAAAGTCCTGCCAAATTGTTTTAAACATGGAGAAATTTCTATTCCTATCAGTAATGACTGCATTTCTGAGTCACATGCACCTCTCAAATGTACAAGTACGCAGTTATTCCATCTCCTTTCACACAGACCTTTAAACCAGCTCATGAGGATTCCCCCTCTGCCAAGAACATGTTTCACATCACATTCTACTGAACAAGATGGGCTTTGGTGTTAAATACACTGCGTACATAATCTGCACAAGAGGCCCTTCAGGTGTGGATCAGAGTGCCAGAATGGTACCTGGTCGTAGAACTCATGAGGCTGACCACAAAGGACTCGCTGTTCAGATGTCCACTTTCTGAAAGCTTCACTATGCATATAGAGCCAGGCATCTAGCAAAGCTCTTTTTTTCATAGTCCCAAAGTAAGACCTTGCAGATATTCTCAAGATCATCACCAAACATTTGGTCTGCATTCATCAGGTAACAGAGGTTTGAGTCCATGCTTTGGATGTAAAAGCCTACATCAAAGTCCAGTTTGGAACTCTGGTCTTTACTATGATCACACAAATCGGTATGTTCTCCACCACTTCCTTTGTGGGAAATCTTCTACAAGTCAAGGTGGTCTACGTGCTACTGAATCATTTGGGTCCCCACCCGCACACAGCATATACATCTTGACTTATTAACTGAATAACAATAATACAAAAGCCACAAGATAGGCATTCACAAGGATTATCTACTATTTTGACTTAAGTTATTTAGTGCTGAGTATTTAATTGTCAGCCCCCCCCAGCAATAAATACCAATACATTAATAGCAGTAATTTCAAACATTCATGCCTAATTTGCCTGTTCTTTAAGCTCAGGGTGTACATGTCGTTTGGCATCCAAAGTTTTAATAATGTACATGAAACATGGTTACAGTGATGAACAAACAGGATGTATGTTAAATTTTAGATTCCCCTGTATAACAAGTTCCAAGGGAAACTTAAAATTAAAAGTTTGCTGGTCAAAGGAGATGCCATAAAAGCTTAGACCAATTACAAACCAATGGCAATGGGTCCCGGAAACCACTTCTGAAAAGATCAAAAGCAGCATCACAAATGATCATTATAACTGGTCTTGGGGAGAAGAGCTGCTATGATGCAACTGCTAGAGTGGCTCCAAAGGACTGAGGTGGATGGACAGAAGTCCTTGCACGTGAACAGAGCAAAATCTAGCCAGAATATCGCAACGCCACCCAAACAAGACTTTTTGAGTGCTATGGTCTACTGGCTTGTCTACACAAAAATTTAATCTAAATTTAAACTGGTTCCACTAAACTGCTATGAATTTATGAGCCAAGTTTATCACATGGTCGAACTTGACAACTAAATAATATGCGGAATCAAATCTTATGCATCATACTCCTGTAAAAAAGTAAAAAAAAACACACACACAAAGTCCTTTCCCAGTATTCTTCACCAGTCACACAGTTAATGTCACAAAAGATGCAAACTATTCAGGACAATGTGGAAAAAGACACAGATTTCCATTCTGTTTGACTTTTTAAATATAAATCTGGCCCATGGATGCCTGCGGCAAGGATGAAAGCAGTGGGAAAAGATGTGTCACTAATTTTTACACATCACTTTATCTGGTCCCCACTATTTACAGCACATCCATATCTCTATTAAAGAGACACATTACTGAAATAAACATTAGGATATTTTGTGCTACATTTTTCAAACACTGAAGTTATCAACTTTACATACACTGCATGCCTATTGAAAAATAAACACTTGCACTCCAAATTACTTATTTCCTCCTCTGGTCAACGATATAAAAACAAGAGGATTAATGGCTTTGAAAGGTGAGGAAGTGTCCTGTACATCTATATGAACTGAGCATGTGCTTTTAAGGATCAGGCAGCATGTTTGTTACAGCCTTTCACTCAAACAACCTGGGCTTCAATTCACTGTCATGTTCCTGACCAAAAATACAACCCTGAACTTATAAATAAAAAGGCCCTCTGCTGTATAAATGAGTGAATCATTGTAAGAAGCAGTGTTTGCAGTATCCATGCTTGGAATGTAACTAGTCTACATCAAAGTCCAGTTTTGACTGCAGCGTTTGAGGTACAAACCTCACATTATAAGATGCTTTGGACAAAGGCATAAACCTGTTAATAACTGTTTTAATAAAATGGCTAATAGGGGAAACCATTACAAATGATTCAGTATTTTCACAAAATGAAACTTTAACAATTAGATTCCCTGCAGTTCTAATTTTTATTTTACAGAAGTTTTGAGTTAACCTGACAGTTTTCAAGCTGTTTTTTTTAGATTAACCTGACAGAACTCAGTGCAATAGAGTAGCCATTAGAGCACAATACAAAAGACGAAGAAAATGCCCCCCCCCTTTAACATAGCAGCGCCCTCTAGCGAGTTGTACTTTGATCGTTTCTGGACACTGGAAACGTATGGAAAGCGCAGTCTGCGCACAGCAGGGGTCACCCAGAGAAAGGATGTGGTGATCCTCATGTGTCATCTAAGCTTTGTGGGTGGATATGTTCTTAGTGAGATTGCTCTTGCACCTTGGGACAAAATAAAAGCAGAGAAGTAAAGGCACAGAGAGAGAGATAATGTTGAGCACGTATAAGTGAAGTACCACCCATTTTAGTTTAAAAAAAAAAAACTGATTGCAGTTACATTGCAGAACAGCCCTGCAGGGAATCGGGAATATCTGGAATAATTCACACTTTTCCCATGATAGGGACGTGCAGTTATTAGGTTATGTCTCCATTGCATAAAGGCGCTAAAGTGCTTCTTCAATATTTGCAATTTATTACAGGATTAGTAAAGGATTTTTATGTATTTCTCTACTTTTCTGTCCGATTGATGACGGCTCTCCGTTTGCAATGACCCCCTCTCCCCGCCCCAACACAAAAGTGTAACCAATAAGACTGAAGATGGCTACAGTGTAAAATAGTGGCATTGTAACTACCAGAAAACAACTGATTTATTTTGACTCGATCTAACAAACACTGAATATGGTTTCATTGTATCAACGTCCATTAACGGTGCGCGTTCCTCCATATCTACCATTTCTCCATGTTAAAGAAAGATCGTGTCGCTCTCGAGTCCAGCCTTCAGAAATTACGGAACAGCAGAAGACGATGACTTCTCACCGAACACGCAACCTATCTGATGTTCTGCGTGACCCTCATGATTTGTGGCCATTTGGAGACGCTGAGCTCTTCGTCCGACGCGAAACAAAACCGAAAACGTGCTCGCCTTTTTGGTTTTCTACAAAGCAAGGGCTCGGGTTACAGAGGACACTCAGCACAAAGAGATGATTCATATGACCGGCATCAACTGGCTCCCAACAGGTACCTCCTGCCTGACTAAACAAGAGCGCCAGCCCTGCGGCCAAATCGCTCCACAATGGCGCCTTTCATGCGCCGATCCGAGCCACTCGGGGCTTTCAGCCGGGGTGGAACCGGAGGCTGGGTGTGCAGCATGGGAGAAGAGTAGGAGTGTGGTGACGGGGGCAGAGCAGGAGGAGCAGGGGAAGGAGAACAGAAGAAGGGCAAGAGGAGCAGGAAGCTGTGGGACGGAAGGAGCAAGGGGCGTAGAGCGCCGGATCTCCAAGGTCAGCGCGCGCCTCTCCACCGCCCTCGATGGGGACCTGTCCACGCATCAGGACACGCGTGCAGCGGAGTCCACGAAGTGGTTAAAACGATCCCCCTTTTTTCCTCCGCCACAAATGTGGCGCTTCTGTTCCGGCACATGCGTAAAACGCCTCCGCGCACCAAATGCCCCGGCCGCTCCCCAACGTGGGCAATTAAAAAAAGGAAAAGAAAAGCAACGCACAAGGAGTCGGCGCTTACCTGGACCGTAGAGCGTGGATCGTGGACGAAGCCCCGCGAGCGCGGTGTCCTCCTGGCGCCGGCGATCCGCCTCCCCTGCTCCGCCAGAGAGAAATGCAATAGCCCGGCCAAGGTAGACAGAACAAAATAGAGGCAATAGTGGCTCCGGGGCTGGAACCCCCCCAAGGCAAAGATCAGGATACAATTAGCTCATGCCTCTACCCTGCCTGAACCGGCGTGCTCGCGAGCGACAGCGGCGGCTTGCACGCATCGCGCCGGCCCTTTTCCAGCGTGCATTTATTTTACACAACGGAAAATTTAAAAACAACTATTTTACAAAGAATTTCAACACGAAATAACCTAGTTTCTGGCCCTAACCTGTCTTTTTGTGCAGCATCCTCACGCGCGCACAGAACAGCAGATTTGAATCGTTGTGATTAGTTGAGATGTGCGGCTCCCGCAGGGCCGTTTCTGCGAACGGAGCCACGGAGCGAAAAGCTGCAGCATTTGATGGTAATTATATAGATTGTCGGTCATGTTCACAGGTTTTTAGAGGAGAAAAAAATCGTTGATTTTTTTTTAACGACTTTATTAGACGGGGTAACGGCCTGGGAACGCAATTGCAAGTTGTTGATTAACATTTTTAAGAATGAAGGATCTGCTTAGGATTAAAGAAAAAAAAAACCAAGAAAACATTAAATCCCCCCTGGATGAATATGTACAAACCCTGCGACGGACTGGCGTCCCGTTTACAGTGTATTCTCCTGTTCGGGCGCCTTGTGACTCGGGGATAGGCTCCAGACGGCCGCCACCCTCACCAGGACAAGTGGCTAAAGATAATGGATGAATATGTATAAATGATGCTTACTTTTTTTACCTTGTTTTTGATCAGGTACATAACCAAAAGGTTATAACTTTGCATCATAAAATTTACAGCATCAAATGCTGATTTTCTAGCATGAAAACTATTTTTATGAAAGTCAAAAATACAGATTTATACTGAAAGTTCTATTTAAAAATTCGGACAGTGTACACCGTACACCATTTTGGACAGGACAAAAACAAAGCTGCTACAAATTCTATTTATGAGTGCTATTGGGGCTATATATACCTTTATATTCTCTTTAAATGCTCTCTAAAAGACACCTAACGGTAAACACTTGGCTCGTTCTCTCTCGCCCCCTGGTGTCAAAAAAGCCGTTAATTTATGGTGGTTTGGCTTCAGTTGAAATAGTTTTGGACGGACTGAACATATAACAAAGAATCCATGGAGGTGATGAGTTCTGCAAAATCATGTTATACCTCAAAGCAGTTTTATAATTGTAGCTCACAGAGGTCGTAGAGCTATATCTCTGAGAATAGTAGTGATGACACTTTCATGTCATGCATTCCATGGTGTATCGTTTCTAGTCAATTATCCATTACAGTGGTTTCCCCAAGAACACTTAGTCTAAATATTGTATTCGTGAGTAACAACACAAATAGTTACATTTCTAAGACAAGTCAACACATCAAATGACAAAAACCAATGACACTGGACAAGTATGAACAAGAAACTGATGTAAACCAGACTCTTTTGTTCATTTATCTTAGTGTAGCCATTAATGTTGTATATGTAGCAGTATAAAAGAAAAGTCATCTAGTCATGAAAATTATAAAGTGTGCCAGTTCTAGTAAAATGAATCAAGATACTTAAGATGATCAAGCCAGCGAGAATTACTGACAATCTTGCAGCAGCCCTGATCATGGTAAGTACCATCCTGGGCACCTGTGGCATCCTGGTTAAAATCACTGGGCTAAAGGCTGCCCATACTTGGTCCTTCTGTTCATTATTCACTGTAGTGATTTTATACTTAAAATTGCTTTTGATTTCTTGGGTGTTTTCCTTGGGTGGTTTGTATCGGTTTCATAAACATTTTCAGCTTAATGGATATTTCTTCCCCTATTCCTGGGAAAGATGTGTTATATGGCCCATGAAGGTGTCAGAAAGGAGCACTGAGATTGGCTCAGAACTGGCTTAGAAAAATTGGACTGCATCAGAAGTATAGTAGTTCAACATTTAGACTTTATTTTAAATTATTCTTATCACACTTAATGTCACACAAAGCAAAGTTCATGCAACCATGTCAGAATGTCCTTAACATCAGCACTTCATTATAGAGGTGAACTTAAGATACTTTTTTTAAGGATTTTAAGTTAAAATTTTAAGGATCCATTTATGCATTTTATTTCATCCTGAGTTAGACTCATGTTGTTGTTTAGTTGCAGGTTTTAGTTTGCATGATGGGAAGGGATGCAGTCTTGTTGTACATGTTTGGGTCATTGTAGGACAGAAAAGCCATGTTGCCACAACACACCCTGTTTTTTGTAAATTGTTTGAAGAAATCCTTGCAGAGATAAGCAGAGAGAGGCCAGTAAATCCTGATGTAACCATGGTTGTGGATTTTTTTTTCACAGTATTTGGCCTTGTTTTCTACAGGAAAACAAACATGAGATTAAAGTGCTAAAATGAAGTTATTTGCCTGAAGGCAGAGCATAAAAAATTTGGTTATTCTGTTGAGAAATCCTCCCCATCCCACTGCTTTCTATTTCAGCTATCAGGGTGCAAGCTTCTGGAACCAAGTGTGTTACTGGACTTTTAATTTTATATGTTGGGCATTTTCCACACAACTAAAGCTGGTTAGAGATGGATCTTCACATTTAACAGGCACGGTGCACTATTAAATGCTGTTGAAAGTGGCTTCTGGCAAAGTGTTGACTGGGATGTGTTGCTGGCACAATTCGGCCTTTGTTGTCAGAGGGGGGTGTGAAGCTTCCTCTTTCCTCCCAGAGAGAGCAGGGGCCCCCACTGTGCTGGAATGGTGCAGTATTGTGGTATTTTGTGGACAAATTGCTTAAATTGCTAGCAGATGTGAATTTCCCAAACAGAAAACAAGTTCTTAGTGGTGCAAGATTACATCACCTCCCCCACCCCAACAAATTATACATTGCATATTCACAGTGGAAAGTTTAACCTCTGGTTCTGATTAAAGTGCATTCTTTGAATGTGGCTCTCTGATGTGTTGAAACTGAAGAGCCCCAAGTCTTTAACTTAAAACAGTGGCAGTCCAAACATCATTTATTCTTTTAATGTTTTAGTTGATGTTCACAAGCTTCCTTGCACTATCCCCTGGATAGGTCTGGCATGACTGCAATAGCACTCATTGGTCTCTACAGCATGGAGCCTGTGACTGTTGACTGATATTGAATGGTTAGGCAGCCATGGGCCTGCATATAAATTGTCTCACTCTTCAGCTCTATTATGATAGACACCATGGACCTATCCATACATTCCACTAAAATAGAATGCCCAGGAAAGATGGGGACCCACTGATACTTGGACCCCCACAGCTTTATTTTTCTCTCTTTGTTCTTCAAAGTTTTTTTTTTCCTCTCCTCAGTTGCCAGCTGGCTTATTTAGACGACTAACAGTCTTTTTGACTTAACCGCAGAAAATCTATGCTATGTCTTTTCCTCCCTGTTTTTTATGCCTTTATCCTTTGGACTTTTGTTCAGTGCTATCCATCTGACAGGAGCACAATATAAAAATAAATTGAACAGAATCTCTTGTAAGTATAAATTGCCTGGCTTAGCGGACCTTTTTTTCTACAAAGCATCTTGTATTGATTCACTCATTTATATAGCAAGGTGAGATTTAAACTGTGGACCATTGACCAGAAAGAGGCACAATTTATAGCTACAGCTCTCTCAGACTTGTTACTTTTTCACAATTACTTTTATAAACTTAAACTCAAAGTCCTACTTCTCCTCTGAAGAGAGAGAAGTGGATCGTGCTACTCAAGCCTTCTCCATGTCACGGCCTGCATTCTGAGGAGGACGAGGTTGAACGCAAATTGCTTTACTTTTTGTTGGTCAATGTGTGCTGACATCAGCTCTTTGGGAAAATCAAAGCCACCTGAGTTGGACATGAGTGGAGTTTCTGTTGGATTTCTGTGGGATCAGTGTTTATTTTCCCAGCTTTGTGCCATTTGATGACATTCAGCTGGAGGGCGTGTTGGGGCAGAAGCTGAGAGCTTTTTTCCCCTGCAATTTATGAATTGTGGTCCAACTGGAAGAGACGACCCATTTTGAGATTGAGACTGGAGCACCAGATCTGTGAACAAGATGAAAAATAATGCCAATAAAATACAGAATCAACCTAAAAAACCAGGAGGTATGATTCCTGTGATTCAGTTGTTTTTAATAGGATAAAATACTGAGACTTGAGAGCTTCATTTATAAAATGTTTCTATATAGATTTTAAGTTTATGCACAAACCCATATGAATTTTATGTGGCATTGGGTAACATAAAGATTACAGTTGCTGCCTTGCGCTTAGCAAATAAATGTAAACATGCTTAAATTTACAAAACCTCAAACTGACCCTAACCCTTACCCTACTTTACAGACTTAATACCTTTTTGAACCACTCTTTTTTTACAACATGCTAACACTGAAATAATTTCAGAAGTGAAAGAAGGGAAATATTGTTTCTATACTTTGGGATGTGATCAGACACTCTCCACTAGTACTGGACCTAAGAACATCTTATCAATGAGGATTGAAGACTTTATTATTTGCAGTTTTGTGAAAAAAGAATTTCAGGAGGGAATTATTATATCAAACCTCCAGCCACGCCCAGCCATCAACTGCACATATACATATAAGCATAACTGCTACTAAAGGTCACTGTTTTCATACATGCTCATCCGCTGCCGCCCCACAAGCTCATGCAAACGATTGCTCACCAGCTGATACAACTCTCGCTGCTGCCGTGCACCAAGGAGATGGTTTCGTAACTGCCTACCCTCCACCCTCACCCTGTAATAGCACTACATTCCAGTTTCATTTCTGGTGCCCGTGGGCTTGGACTTTTGCCTTATTTCCATTTCCCCCACCATCATGCCCACACTGTTTGCCTGCTGCGGGACCTGCCTTCTCCCCCCCCCATCTCCTCAATGGCCATGCAGCCCCCACAACTGCACCTCTGTTTGCAACTGCCTGCAGCACCACTTGCCCCGGACCTCGCCTCAAACCAGATCTCCTTCCTCATCTTCCCCTCTTCCCTCAGGGCAGTTCCACCCTTGACAACTTCTGCCACCTGCAGGTTCGAACCTCCTCTGCCTGCATCAATCCATTCACCTCTGACAACAACTTCCCTACTGCTAGCCTTTTGGTTCCAAATGCTCCCAGCCCTGCCCAGCCTCCTCAACACCCCCCACAGTCGCTGTCTCCAGAACCCCTGCTGGGCCCTTCAACCCTTGTACCTACATGCTCCTGAGGTACGTAATTCACAAGGACCCAGTTCTGCCCTGATCCAGTGTTCTCTTCACTGCACCCCCGTGGCAGCTCCATCTCCTGTTGATCCCCAGGACAACTGCCCCCTCAATTTCAGACTGGACGATGGCAGGTCACCACGATGGCCAAAACCTGGAAGTCTTGTGCAGCTATCTTGCCTCCCTTCCTTCCCGTTCACCCCTTCACTACACTCCCTCCAAGGCTCCCCCCTTCCCCATCTCTGGTTCTCTTCCCACTGCTGTTATCACCTTCTTCACTTCGCCACAACTACTCACCCACACTTGGTGCCCTCCAAGGCTCTCCTGCATCCTCACATATCCTTGTCAGGACTGTACCACTCACAGCTCCTTCCACACACCCCCTGGCCTCTGCCATGGCTTCTAGGTTGCCCCGGTCTTGTCAGGAGCCTCCCCAGGAACCTTCCCACTCACTCTGTTGGTGCATGGCCTGTTGTGCCTGTTTGCTTTCCATTTGCAGAGGTGCTGTCTTTCCACTGCTCACTGAAGCACCGTTTGGATGCTGTTGCTTGCTGCCCACCACTGCTGTCACCCACCGGGGCACTGTCCCATTCTCTGTTGCCCACTACTATTGTCTGCATGGCCCATCAGGACACAGTTTTGTCCCAGGGTCCTGGTGCTCCATTTTGGGAGGACATTCACACCACTTGCTTGTACCCATCCTCAGGGTCCCCAGTAGTTTACTGTATCCACAATGCCACCTAGGAACCATTGTTAGGGCTCTGAGGCCTTCTCTTTGCCTATCTGCAGAGTTTCCAGTCACCAACTAACATCTGTTACCAGTGCTCCATCATCTTACGCATCGTCACTGCCAAATAAGCCCACATTTACAGCATCCACTCATTTACTGCATTCATACCGGCGACCAGTCGCAGGGGGCCTCTGTTCATACACAGTGTTCATACACACTTTGTGCATTGTTGTCCAGGTCTGCGTCCCTTCAGCAGCCTGCCTTGCAATTCTCTAAGACAGTGCTTCATTTTCCTTGCTTCTATTTCCTGTTTACCTCAAGCTCTTGCTGTGGCTGTTGGCCCAACCTCCTCCTGCACAGCCACTTTGATCACCTCTCAAGAAAACGGCACTTCACTGTGTCTGGCGGACTGCACATCTACCACTTAGTTTCTTCACCAATTCAAAAACTTTACAATAGGCAGGTAGTCCTTGGTGTAAAATCCTCCTGCTGCACTCTTACTGGCATAAAAGAGGATGCAGTTTCCCCAAACCAGTTAGTATCCGCCGTGCTTCACTCCACATCACCAGACTGAAAGTGCTCGAGAAGTCAAAACAAAGTTCAGCTGGTCATGTCATAGTTTCCATATGCATTCAAACAAGTACTTCTTCACAACTCCCACGCTTTAATGTGCCTTTGAAAATTTGCTTGAACATCTCAGTTGCTTCCACCTCTTCATCTCTACCTCTTTCCGTGCATCTATACACACACAAACCTTTGATATGCAAAGTACATCATTTTGCAGATCCATCGGTTTCGAGTCCACCATGCTTTGACGTGTTCAACAACCTCACTGGACAGCAGGTGCAAGCCCTCTAGCAGACTCCAAGCCCCAATGGACAGTACACTACTCATCCAACCAAATGTACAAACCAGTCTAATACTTCCAACTTCTGAATTGCTTTGTATCTGAAACAAGGAGGCTTAGCTGAATGCAGCATCAACCCTCTAGCTCAGGGGCAGAACACTGATTACCATGGTTCTGCTGTCACATACATGTAGGTCAGAAGTGGACTGCGTCCACAGAGCAGTGAATTAAAGTAGAAAATACTCTCTATGTGAATATGCCTCTTCTAGAACATTTAAAGTGGTCAGGACTGTTAACGCATGCTTCCAAACTGTTCAAACTACCCTCCTAATACCATGTTCCTTTTTTCTGCTCTGCTTTGTATATTCAATATATGTGCTTTTCTACTTGTTCAAACTACACTGGAATGTATAAAAGAGCTGCTTCCATTTCCTGACCACGATGGCATCCTTGGTCTGTCAAGTGTGCAAAACACAGTCTGCAGTAGATTCCATCAGATGCCCCCTCAAACCCCCTGAAAACACCCTCATTCTGCTGCCTTGACACAGATTCAGCAATATCCCCTTTTTCATCTCCTACTCTATTGATTTTTTCTTCATGAACTCCAAAGCTCATTATGTCATGTAATGAAAGCCAAAAAAACTGTTTCTTTAAATGAATACACCCAAATCTAGCTGGAGGCAGAGAGGGTCATTAAGGTATGCATCAGCATTTCATTTGTTGGGTTTACGAAACTAAAGAATGATGTCAGGAAGCACAACCCAATGTGTAAGTATGATGATTTTCTGAATACCCCAGGCTCACTAAAATGTTACTCGTTGGTGTTGTGATAAGTGAATTCTGTTCAACAGTTGAGCTTTCCATCTGTACATTTCTTGGGCATACAACATGTTTCTGAAGCTGATTTTGTGCTGAGATATGATTTTTTTTTTACATTTGTCTAGCAGATGCTGGTGTTATCTAAGCCTAGATTCTCTGTATACCTGTAACGTGTCCGTGTGTGTCTGCATGTGTACGTGATTAATGCCACTTTCCAAAATTTGTCGATGTGGCATTATCCACATGTACACTTGCAGAAAAGTGTAATGGGCAGTTATGGGATGTGGATTCAGATGTTGATTTGAATTGGGCAAACTCTTTGTAGAGTTTGCATATTTTCACAATGTTTGTGTAGTTTCCTCTTACAGTCCAAAGATCTGTTTCAGGTGAACTGGTGATTTTAAATTGCCTTAGTGTATGTGTTTGTGATGAAGTATGGAATTGCCTTGTGATGGACTGATGTTCAATCCATAGTCAACCCTCTTTCACACCTAATGATTTCAAGATAGGTTTTGCACGACTGTGTTTCTGCATTGGACAAGTGGCTAATAACAATGGATTTATTACTCTTGTTCACTAAATCAGAAAGATCAGCCAAAAAGGGAGTCAAGATTATAAAAATACAGCAGTCCAATGGTATCTGAACTCTTTATTTCCGCTATAATAATTTTCGCTATTACAGCTCATGAAAATGAACGGTAACCAAATGGAAACTTCTTCTATAACGAATTTTTATTCAAAGCTTATGAATAATAAAAAAATGAAAGGAAAACAAAAATCAAATTAACAAATTAAAAAATCAACAAATAAATATTTTACATTGTACTCTAATAAAAATAATACTGTGCATTGTAATAAACTGTGCTGTATACTGTTATGAATTTATCCAAATCAAGAGGTGTTCACACAGTGTCTTAGCGGGTTTCAATACTTTCACTTTGTCTGAACATATTTACACTATCACTGCATTTACTGCACATTTCATTTTTTAAATAAATGCTGCTATTGCATATTACATCCTACATGTATGAACTACATGCATGCTACGAAGCTTGATTTCAAAAACTGATATAGAAATTTTAAAGATATTAAGTGGCCTTTTTGGAGTTTAATACACTTGACTATGAGAAGCACCACTATGCTAGCTTTCAAGTTCTGTGCCTTAGAAAACAAAGCTGTGCATAAAGAATAAACCGGACAAACAGACATGGAACTTTACGGAGATAGAAACATCATCACCAAATACCACATAATTACAAAATGAGGTAATTAACGCATTAGTTCATAACACAAAAAGGCAGTTTCCTCTCATCAGTTTCTGTGTGTGTAAGAAGTTTTGGGCAATGCCCCATTAAAGGGACTCTGTTTGTGCTTGGGTGTTACTAGCCTCTCAGAAGACTACGATCCTCAGGCTAAAAAAGCAAACTTTCCATGCATCCTTCCCAGCTGTAACCTCCTGTTGCTGCCTTCTTTTATTTAATGCTGTATTGTGAAAATTGTCCTCATGTCTTCATTCTCTATACTGAAGCCCACAGCCAGATTCTCTGCAATGAATTTGTAGTTCCATACAAGTAACTTTTTTACAGTGACCAGCAAGTGAAAAACTGAGGGTTCTGCTGGTGCTGGAAAAACCAAAGCAGAATAGATTTAAAGTGAAAAATAGGTTTTAGGTGAAAATAACAGTGAAGCATGTAAATATCATTGTTACAGCACTGTAGGTAGATCATTATTCTTTTAGTACTATTTTAACATAAAAAATGTGTGAAATATGTAAAAAAAAATAACAAAGCCAGATAATACACCTAATCAATAATGAGGCCCATCAGACTCAAACTCCAGTGTAAATCGGGAACTCAGTCTAGTCCTGCCAACAAGTTTGCTTTTCTTCACCACCAAAAGGAGCGCTTAGCACATAAATTTACACATTTATAGATTTATGTATAAATTTATGTTAGTATTCTTCAATACACACTTGTATGCACTTTGGCCTACATGATTTCACAAATGAAATTATTCCGTACCCTTTACTAAGTTACAACCAAGTATAAAGCTGATTTTTGACATTTATGAGGAATAAGATCTGTTCATGCCATAATGGTAATTCCATTTCTGACATAGAAGATTTCACCTTACAAGTCGATTTCTAGGAATGTGCTACACTCGTCATTAGGGGAATACCTGTATTGCTGTCTTGATAGAGAAAAAGAATGCAGATATTTCTGGAAATATGAGCATGGCATGAGTATAACTGAAGTGAACAATGCTCCCTCCTCCGCAGTCTTCATTAACACATATGTATCGTCACTAACCAATCACACTTGTGTTATCCATGTTATCCATATCATTTTCTGTCTTTCTTTTCTCAGAGTACAGACTAATCTGTGAAGCAGAAGGAGCATGTCTGTGAGGTGGGGAGCAGGGGGATGCTGTGCTCTAAAACCCTTAGGGCTCCAATAAAATGTAATCCTATTACACAATTCCCTCTGGAGGGCAAAATAATAAAGGTTCTCTAATATCAAGATGCGGGACCCAAATATACAAGCATTTCTGTGGCTACTCTAGTCCCGTGTTGTTGTTGCGGATCCCTTCATTAGTTGTCTAGGGGGGCATCATAGCACAAACTATGCATGGATATTAATGATGGTGTTGCAACAGTTAACAAAACAAATGTGTTTCATCAGCCAGTTTTTGGTTTTCCATGGGCACAGAGGATAAACAGATGAAGGCCAGGAGGAATCCAGTTGTGCTTTTTCTACTGCCCTCCTCCAGGTGCTACCTGACTGGGTCTCAGGTATGCCACATGTTTGTTTGTCACGTTTAATGCTGTTAGTTGTGTTGTTGGTGCAAAAAAGAAACACAGAGGACTGAACTGGACTCTGCCTTGCAACCTCAACATAGGCGTTGATCAACAAACTGCAATGCCGCAGATGTACTTCTCTACTTTAATCCACCGTGCTGTTTGGTGATTAGCTCTGTCTGTCTGTCTAGTTCACCGAGGGGATCCCGGGTGATCACTGGGGGTACTGCTTCTAGGAGTCCTGATTTTCAGGTGTTCAGGTTTCCTCCCACAGTCCAAAGACTGTGTTTCATGTGAGCCGGTAACTCTAAATTGTCTTTTCTGTGTATGTATGTGAGTTACATTGCTCTGCTGTATAGATGGGTGTTACAATGCTCTACACTGCTCAACTGTATAAATGGATGAATCAATGGGAGGGAGTTTTTGGTAAAGTATCTACCACTGTGAGTCACATAAACTTTACTGGTTTCAAAGGAAACTGTATGAGGCCATAGCAGGACACATAGTAAAAACAGTGTCAGAGGACCCTGGAATGAAAAACACATGATGCTTTTCTCCAAAGCAACTTAAAATGTGCTATTTGCAATGATTTACTGATTTATATGACAAAGTTACTTCTGTTGTATCAGTTCAGGGTAGGTACCTAATAGGAGATGGGACTGAGACATGGGTCTTTAACCATTGTGCCACCCACTGTCCCTTACTGCTACCTGTTAAATAAATGAAGTTAAAGTGTCATTCAAGAATGTACAGCCTAAAACACTGGTGCCTCCAATTTTCCAAATGAATGTGTGTCATTGGGCTGCCAGCTCTCTACCATCCTTCTCCTTATATCTCTTTGTGGAAGTGACTTACTCTGATTCATAGAGATTACTGTACACCGCTGTGGAGAATACCCACCCTGTCAGACTGCTCATGTAGCTGGAGGCAGGAAGAGGGTTGCATCTCTTATGTACTGTGGTAGCTTAGGGTTAGGGTTACAGCACAGGAAACTGTGGTGTGAAAGGAAACCACAAAGCAGAGCTGGTATGGTGCAAAATTTACACATATGTAGTTGATTTAGAAAATACTTATACTTAATTGATTCTTTGATTTGGAAGGTTTTAATGTGTAATTTTACTTTTTATCTTTTGATATCTGATTTGTACCTGTGTTCCAGGTAAGGGCAGCCTTTCAAACAAACATTCATTCATCTATTATCAGTAAGTCCTTTATCCTGCCCAGGTTGCCTTGGTCCTGAGCCTATCTTGGAATCATGAGACTGCAGTTATGTTCCTCACTGGTACTTTACAGGTACTATGTCTGAAGTGAAACTGGTCTTGGATAAGGTGGTTCAGAAATTTCAGATGTATCAGTCCCTGAATCCAACAACTGTGTCAGCATCAGTATCACAAAATCCTGACAGATACAGGGTGAGAGGTGATCATCACTGCAAAAAGTGCCAGAGATCAATATGGATTGTGTGCTTGGCCTTCAGAGTAGCAACTGGACAAGGCCTGATCTTGCGGAGTGTTATTTAATGGCACTGTGCGCAGCTTGGTGTTCCAGTCCTCCCACCAGCTGCCTGGCAGAGCCACGACTCTGGGCGATCCAAGAATCAAACAATTTCACGCAGCTGCTGGAGGAGGAAATGAACTGAGCCGACAGCGATAATGGAATTATCCAAATGTTATTACAGACTAGTCTGCCTCTGTCCCAGTTTAATTCAAATTTCAGCTCTGCAAGCACCGCTGGTGGCAGAAACCATCCTGAATAAATCAACATTAGCTTATGTCTAAATTATTAACAGGGAGTCATCCTTGTTTGCACTGTGTGCTGGGAAGTAGCGTTCAGCATTAAACTCACAGACTTCCCATGATTCCCCATTGTGATTCATTGCCTATTTCCTTTATCGCCTATTCTAGAGTGGTGGCAACTCATAATGCCTCATTTGGAAACTATAAAAATTTGGTGAAATAGGTCACCGCAGGTTATGACCACTGGTGATTTATGAGTTTATTTTTTTAGTTTGCCAAAGTGCATAATGCCGCATTATCTATAAGTGAAACAAATATTATCTCAATATGGCATCCTTATCATGTCAACTCCCAGGGCAGAAAGTGCAATGTGACTAAAAATTAATGAAAATCTTTGTAGTAGTGTGCAGTGTACATGGTAGTTGCATTTCTGTATGTTTTTTTTCTAACCATGAATCATTAATACATAAAGCTATATACAGTAACTAGTGGTTTTACTCAAATTTGTACTGTTGAATACTACTCAATTTAAACACACATATGCATTACGGGTAATTCAATCACCACTCTCCCAGAAACATGTTTGGACTGTATGAAGAATCTAGTCGTAAAAGCAATCATCTTGCAGCTGAAGGTCTCAGATTTAAATCCCACCCTTGCTATGATGCTATTAGATACTTATACAGAAATATGACCAGCTGTATAAAAGAGTAAGTCAACCTTGGAGAAAAGGATTATTTAAATATATAACTATGAAAACTAAACTGCTTCCAGAATAAGTGGCAGACCACTGCGACCCTTCTCATGATAAGTGGGAAATGGAAATGGATGGAAGAACTATTAATATTCCCTCCCACTTTTGCAAGTCATTTCATTCAGTGCCCTGAAATGTGCACACGTGTTTTACTTTTGACAAGTCTTCGTCAGTTTGATATTGTGGACAGTGGATACAACTGGCACTGCACACCGATGCTGGGTACAGTTCAGAAATCATTCAATACTGTTGTATAAGAAACTGAAGATACTTAATGGCGTGTATATTAGGGAGCCCTTGGAGGTGTCACAGAGCTCACTGTCACTGTGTTCAAAGTACATCACAGTCTTAAGGGCTCTCCTCCTTGGTTAGGTATAATTTGTGTCCTACATGGGTTTTGCTATGCAGACAAATAATATGAATTAAAGAACAATGTCAGTGTTGAGGCTGAATTCATCAGAGAAATAACTATTTTATTTTATTTAATACTCAAGTGTTTGAATTAAACTAAAGCTACACATCACAGTATGTCTAGACTGGAGTTGACCCCCTTAATTTACTGTGTTTTACCAGCATATTGACAATGAAACACGTTTTTAGGAATAAAATATTTTATTAGACATCAGAATACATTTATACACCCACTAACAGAGACGTGTGTCCAGTTGTATTGTCATTAAGCTGCCAGTAGGTGGGAGTATTGTCTTGGTTTTTCAGTTAATGACTTTGGGAACGTTGAACTGTACAGGTAGTATTGAACACCCCACTACTGCAGTCATTACAAGAATTTTTTCAAAATTTATTCATATAAAACTGCAGATAAATTATTTTATTAATTGGTCTTGCATCCATACAATATCATAAAAATCACTGTGGTTTACAAAAAAGATATACTACATCGCACTTCAGTGCTGACCACAATGGAAAGCTGCGCTGCCATGGCATAAGTAATCGTACAAAATATATTATTATTTCACAATCATTTAGATCAGTTTTATACTTTATTGTAGTAAATAATATTTATTTTATTTATGCTGTTGCTAAAACTCTACCTCCTTAACTTATGTTATCCTATTTGAGTCTTTGGGAACAGAATGTCATATTCAAATAAGAGAAAATACTATTATGTGCATCATCCATTGGGTATGTAGAAGTGAGCCATTATTATTATTAGCAGCAGGTCCACCTTACTGGGCTGTTGCGCACAGGGCAAGCTGGTAGGCAATGCCTACTCAGTTCTGTGTGGTTTACACTATACGTTTTATATATATATATATATATATATATATATAAAATTACACTTATTAATAGATGTCTGAGGTGTAAGCACTGCACCACCTGCCACCTGTGCATACTAGTGGCTCACTTTGTCTCTGTACTGGAGCTATAATTGTATGGACAAGTAATGTTTTTTCAGCAGTTTCCAGAGAAGTAGATTTGTGTGTAATTTTGCTTTTGTTCTCTTATACTGGGATAAGAAAGCATCCCCAGCCATATTGTGGAGTTGCAGTGAAACTGAAATCTGATCTTGCACAATTTGCAGAAAGAGTCCCGTTGACGACTGTTTTGCACCAGTGTGCTGAACTGCATGGTACATTTGAGCAAATAAAGCTGGCACAACAGCCACTGGCAGACTGCTGTTACAAGGATGTCTGACATTTAGTACCTTAATTATTAGTGCAGATGAAGAACAGACTCTGCAGTCCCAAAGTCAAGAAATGAACGTAAAAAAGAAAGGTCTGTGAAACTGGGCAACCAGAAAGAAGCTATGATTATATGAATGAGTATAATTTCAATTACTTTTTGTATAATGTAAATGTTTATGTTTATCTGTCCTAGCAAAAACAGACTCAGCAGTAACGATACTGGCAAGTAAGATAATAAAACCGAAAGCACTGAAAATGGAGAGAACTATTAACAGGAAGCCACACTGTGATTAATATTAGATCTCTGGGGCATTTTTCATTGTTTTTGTAGCGGGTCAGGTCAATCCACGCCAAGCTAAACAAGGCTAATCCAAATGTTCTGACATGGATAGAACTGAGATGATGTCAGTTGCAAGAATGAGAAGTCCCATTAAGTGTTCTACAGGCTTGTCTCCATTTCCAGTGCCTGATCTAGTCATACTTTAGACAAGGAGGTCTTGTCTTCCTTCTTCACCTCCAGGGTAGACAGGGATCCTAGCCTGATGCCCAATTCTTCTGACTCGAGATCAAGCTGTCTGCTACCCACCTCATGGTACTTCCCCGAGAATACCTTGCAGAGTCTCGTCTTTAGGTCTGGGTTGGGACAGTATAAGTACTCATACATGGCAGCTGCAATGACGCCCCCAAGTATGGGACCGACCCAGTACACCTGTGTAATACAAAGAACCAGCAGCACAAAAAGCATATTTTACTTTGCTCATACTTTGGTGAGGTTGCTTCACCACATTTGCAGCAAGGTAAATAATATAGCTGATGGTACAGTATACAAATGTACAAATAAATCCATTTCAGGTCACATGAAACACAAGTCTTTTAAAATAAAAGTATTCTGAAAAATCCAAAGGGACAGCACACAAAGCTCAGAAAGCAAGAGAAAAAATGAGAAAAACTTCAGGGTGGCCTAGAACATAGTACCTTCTAGGAGAAATTAAATGACCTTTAGGTTCATTAAGATACCCTTGCATTGCTTCCATGCTGGCCCAAGCCTATGACCTTCTTAGGTTTTTTCATGGATGGTAAAATCAGTAGAAACGATTGGTGAGGGCTACACTGCCAAATGTAGTGAGTCAACATAGATTTCATATAAACACAGCATCTGTTACTGTTCTACCATGTGCAGATATCACACAAATGGGCTAAACATGTGTAGTTTACCCTTCAGTGGCTGATATCAGAGCTGGGACACAGCAGAATTGCCTTACCCAGTGGTTGTCCCACGTCCAGGTGATCACAGCCGGGCCAAATGAGCGAGCCGGGTTCATACTGGCCCCAGTGTAAGGAATCTGAAGGAACAGCAGGGGTACTGCATAGTTTGTTTCATCATATAACATTTTAAAATGTTCCTGTTCCTTTTTGGAACACTAAATAACGGAATAGGTAAAAACATATTATATCAAAATGAAACTACAGTACATTTAGCTGACACTTTGAGTACTCATTTATACAGCAGGGCATTTTTCCTGTATTAATTTACAGTAACTTTTTTGATCAAAGGTACAACAGTAGGAGGTGAAATTTTTCATATCCAGGACCTTCGAGTGGAAAATGATAGCCATAATCAATTCAGTTCAATTAAATTTTTTTTATATCAAGCGGTTCTAAAGAGTGACACAGGGGACTGAAAGAAGATACAACAGATAACAATATGTTACCTGCTGCATGCAAACTGTGAACTTGGTCCTTAAAAACAAAAACATTTGAAGTGGTCTTAAACTTGTCCTACAGTAACCTTTAGTTCCACTCGTTCAGGTTTTGCTCTGGGTGTCTCACAAGGGGGAAACGTGCTCTTTCCTCATGGGCTGTAACTATGGATACCCAGACCATGGTGTCAGCTACACAATCTCTTGGCAAGTCTGTTGAAGCTGGAGATTATATACTGTAATCGCAGGAGACTGCACAATTTCTGCTTCAGTAAAGATGTAAACAAAGTTTGTTTCCTGTTGTATTACAACATGATATAAGATAAAATGTGTAAAAAAAAAAAAAAGTCAGTCCAAAAAAAGCAGAAAAAACTAGCTTTGACACACGCACCGCAAATAAGTGTCCAATGGTGACGGCATAGCCAATGGCCAAAGCTGCTGACCCCTTGAGGTCACTGCGTTTGTGGTCACAGCTGGCAAACACAGTGAAGACCAGTTCAAGAGTGATTAGGAACTCCACCAGGAAGGCTTGGCCCACAGACATGTTGGAGTTCACCTGTAGATTGATGGGGGTATTAGCCTTGAATCCATTTTGTCAAGAGAAACAGCAACACTCTGCAATGGTAACTTGTGCTATACACAACCCAGCCTAAATTCATCCTTGTGACTTGGTCCACACAGATGGAAAGAATAACTGCCATGTATACTGTTTTTGACTAAAATCCATTCAGCAGTAATGAACACCAACGTTTTGGTACAGCATTACAGATATTTCCATGACTAGTAACTGCTGACTGATACTGTTCATAACATAACATATTTTGGAGGCACAATGTAAAACAGAGGCACTTCTGACCCACATACCGCTGTTACTCCCAGACCGCCTCTCACAGATGCAGGGGTTACCAGGTACAGGATCCCGGCTCCCGCAATGGCTCCCAGGCACTGGGCAACTACATAGAAGACAGACTTGGCCAGACTAAGCTTCTGTGTGCAAACCATGGCAGCTGTCACAGCAGGGTTGATGTGAGCGCCACTGATGTGACCAAAGCACTGCACCATGGTGGCAATGCTCAGTCCAAAGCACAGAGAGATGAGCACCAGGTTGGCTGGAGGCAGGTTCTTCTCACCAACTGACCAACTTATGGTGGAACCCAAGCCGAGCAGAACAAAGATCAGGGTGGCCAGAAATTCTCCTGACACTGCCCTCCAGAATGCTTTTGTCCAGATCCCTTTAAACGCCGTCATAATGCACTCACATGTACAAAAATGCAGACACCTCCAACTGGAAGAAGAAAATTTTTAAATCCATTTATTTAACAATTTATTCTTATTCATGTACCTATTGAACAACTGTCTGATCTGTTCCTGTTCTTTAAATCGTTATTGAGCCAGCAATTTTATTATAATTAGGTTATTGCTGAAGTTTCTCTAATCATGGAAATCATTCCAAACTTGCAATGACTTTTACAAGGGATTTTTTATCTTAATTCATATGGGATAGTTCTTCAAAAGACAGAATAATTTCATGATCTTTTTTAAGGAGAACCATTCCTTAAAAATAGATGCAAAAAATTAGTAATATTTTTTATGTTGCACAGCTAAATTATAAAATCAATAAGCCTATGACATTTGTTAGGCAAGAAGGATTCATTTTCTAAAATGCGTTTTTAGTATTTTAAAATTTTAAGTATATTTGTAATTATACATCATTATATACATCATTGACATGCAATTGATGCTATATGACCAAAATATTTAACATAACAGTAATGTATGGGAAACTATATGATTCATTACCTTTTCAATTATGCCATAATACAGCATACAGCAGTTTATTTATATATAAGCCTGTGGACCTAATTGACTGTTGTCCAACTCAAGCTGAATGGTATATTTTCTGAACACAGTAAAATGTGTCTGTTTTATAAAGGATTAATGTTCACCAAATTATTGTTCAGCATAGGGCAATGATTAGACCTTGGTATAAGTATTAAAGTTATTACTTACTGGTAAAGTTTATGATCAGGTAGAAAGGATTGTCCCCGGTGTGTGTGGGCTGAAGAAGAACACTGCATTGTGTTTTTGAAACATCACCTTTGAGAGCTTTAATGAGCCTGCTTCCACAGGCGGAACCTAGGAGGGCAGTGGGAGGGGTGGGATACAAACAGAAACACACTGTGTCACATACTTGCCGCTAAGTACACTTGGACAATGTAAAACTCTGCACCTGAATGCTTATGCAGAGTGTGAATCTGAAAACCCAATAATGCAGGGTGAATTAAAAAGGAAACTTTCATAAATGTAATACTCAGTGACTAAGCATTAGTAACTGGACAAAAATTAAAGGATAACTGTGCAATTTGGTGCATACTGCATGTTCATATGATACTTAGTTACTGAGTAGCACATTTATGAAAGTGATGAATTGTTTTTGAATCACCCTATAGAAACACACAAACCAATCAATAAATATAGCTGTATATGTAATTCATGTTGTTCCCAGCAAGAAGAGACTGACATAGATCTACTCCAGATTGGCAGATCTATTTCTAGATACTAATGACTCAGTTTACTGCTTATGTGCACTTTAGGCCAAGGAGCTACTACAGGGGCTTCTGTTTCATATCCCACAAGTAGAAATTGCTATTCCACCTATAATGATGGTAAATACCCCACAAACATCCAAATGTTTCTTTTAATAAAAGTAAAATGAAAAGTTAGTTAATAGCTATGATTAGAGGGGGCTGCAGAAAGATGAAAAATGCAATTTATTGTATAATGCAATTACACTGATTTGTAATTTCAGCTCACTTTACTGGTCACTGTTTTGATAACTTATTTATCATTGCTATGAAATTAAAAAATGTCCTTGGTTAGTAGTATAAGATAAGGCAAGTCATGTACGTTCGTAAATCTTAAAGTGCTTCCGTCAGCAAACATGAATGTGTATATTTATAGCTGATTATATTTGTTTACCCGTGTTGATAATAACGAAAAAAGAATTCACAGTTAAGCATCATATATGCAATTAATTATACAGTTAACAATAAATAAATTAACAATTTATACAGTTTGGGATTTGTTAACTCAGTTTTTGTGACCTGTGTTACATATATATCTCAGATATTTTATATATATATAAAATTTGCTATTGATTTATACAGTATTTTGTTACAGCATAAGGGGAAAATAGTACCTTCTAGGAGAAATTAAATGACCTTTAGTTTCATTAAGATACCCTTGCACTGCTTCCATGCTTCCCCATCTCTGTGACCTTCTTAGGTTTTTCCATGGATGGTAAAATCAGTAGAAACGATTGTGAGGGCTACACTGCCAACTGTAGTGGGTCAACATAGACTTCATACAAACACAGCATCTGTTACTGTTTTGCCATGTGCAGATATCACACAAATGGGCCGAATATGTAGTTTACCCTTCAGTGGCTGATATCAGGCCCAGGACACAGCAGATGCCTTACCCAGTGGTTGTTCCACATTCAGGTGAATACAGCCAGACCAAAACGTATCTGAGATGTTTGGAATATCCAGTGAAGACCTACTGGAGTACCTACTGGAGAAAGGTAGATTCTATAAAATTACTTTAAACTTTGGACATTTTTTTCAAATTCATTATTATATGCCTGATGATGTCTTCTAACCACTGCACCCCATAATTACAACACTCTTTCCCTGGAGTATCTCTGAACAAACTTTAAATAGAATGTTGTAGATGTTATCATAACCCAATAGTGCTATGTAATTCAGGAGGGAAAAATGATTTTATTTAATTCATGGTTGCAATTAAATTTTTACAATTTGTCTCATAAACAACACCTCCTACACAATTATAGGCCTATTGCTGGATAACTATAGAGAAGTTACTGTACAGTTATGGGGTCCATATGTGTAAATTTTAGCTTTAGCTTTCTTGCAACAGTATTCAGATGTGGAAAGAAAATAACGTTATGTGAAGGATGACTTGGGGTTTTGGACTGTCAGCTAAGATTTGAGGTTCAGACTCACTAGGGAAGGATAGATTGAGCTATAGCCCATCATTTTCACCATAGAAGGTAGCCCAGTTTTTTGTCTTATAAATGCCAGTCTTTATTCTGTTGGCTATGTTAGACTGTTGGTCACTCAGCTGCTGACTGTACTAATGTAAAGTAGGTGGGAGGTGACCCTGAACCTATAAGGAATCTTTCAAGCACCTTGTTGAATCCATACCACAAAAAATTCAGGCTGTTCTATGAACAAAGAAGGGTTCCTACTCGGTATTAGAATGGTGTTCCTTATAAAATTGCCAGTGAATATATATGTGTGTGGTTCTTTTACACAGTTTAAGACATTCTGATGAAATTGTGATAATGGGATTTTTTTCATTTTTCTGAGATTTTTTTTTTGGTTGGGGAACATTGCATCAAGGATTGGCACTTAATTCTACTAATGGTATTAAAAATCAAATTGCATTCTACTGAAAACATACAAGTGCACATAAGTCGAGGGATGACTAATTTATCTCTGAATGTCGGACTACTTGTAAAAAGTGGCTGGTGAAATCTGGGATTTAACGTTTTGAAGAGATATTTTAGGCTAGGCTGTCTGTTTTTCAATACATTTAAAAAAGTCATAGGACTGTGCTCTGGAATTGCGAGAATTAGTAATATTGCAACTGTATGCACTTCATTTTCCTCTATTAGTGGAGGTGAAAGATTAGACTGTGGAAAGAGACAAAACTCTCAGCTGATTACCACCTATTGTTAGCACACAGACTGTAATGCTGGCATTGGCTCACTAGTGACTCACGGTGATATTTTCTCCTTTTAAAATCTCAGATTGTTGTCTATTTTTTGGCAAATGAGCAGAAACAGTTTTCTGACATTTTTCTCTTCAGTTGTTCTCCTTGTAAATACAACCTGTTTCTGCCAGTGGGAGGCACCACAGCTCCATATTTACACACCACCTTTGTGTATGTACAACAATAAGGAAAACAAATCTGTGTTAGCCTGGCCCCCAGTGATTCCAGGACAAACTCCAAACCTCCACAGTGCTGACCAGGAAATAGAGGTTTAGGATAATGGTTCGATAAATGGATGGAACACATGCATTCTCAGTCTGATTTCAGAAATGAGTAGGTAGGTGTGTGTGTGTGTGTGTGAATAAGAGAGATGAAGAATTTAAGTAACTCAGTGATGCTACAGTACTGTGCAAAAGTCTTAGGCACCTGTGGGAAAAATGCTATAAAGCAAAGAGGGATCCAAAAATGATGCCATGAATACTTATTAATCAATAAACCTTCTAAAAAGTGCAGTAGACAAGAAAAACCTCAGTCAAATCAATATTTGGTGGGACCACCCTTTGCCTTTAAAACAGCATCAATTCTCTTATCCAAACTTGCATGCAGTTTAAGGTAGAGGTCTGTAGGTTCTTCCAAACATTTTGAGGAACTGGCCACAGTTCTTCTGCAGACTTTGACTGTCTCTGCATGTCCTCCCAGACTGACTTGATCATGGCTCTGTGGGGACCATACCATCTGTTGCAGGATTCCTTCTTTTTGCTGAAGATAGTTCTGTATGACTGAAATTGGGTGTTTGAGGTCATTCTCAGGCTGCAGAACGAATTTGGGACCAATCAGAAACCTCCCTGATGGTAGATAAGAATCTACCTGTACTTCTCAACAGACATTGAAGTTGCATGCCTAAGACTTTTGCACAGTACTATATATGTCACAGAGAGTTGAGGGGCAAAGTGACCATCTAGCAGCCGTGATTTCAGTTTAATAATGTTTAACCATGTGGATCTCAGTCAGTAAACACACCTCTGTTTAACTCCTTACTGGGTGTCTAGTTTCATTTAGAGCCTGAAGTCACAACAGCGAGAGGACAAGGACTCCATGAATTGTGGTGAATAAATACACCTCTCAATCTTTCATGGTCCTCAAAGTGAAATCAGCAATACTGCAGCATTATGTGTGTGGTCAGTTCCATATGTGTGCATTTAATGCCTTTTGTACATTTTTTACCCTCTATGTGTTGTTTGACTGTTTCATTGGGTCTGCAGGTAACTTCAATATGAACAATTTTAGTGTTTAATACAGTACAGTCATCCCTCGATTCACGTGGACACCATTTATGGATTTTTGCTAGAACACAATTTGATTTTTAATACCATTACTTTATTTACGTGCATGATCTGTTCTATACAACATGGTCCAGCTGAAAAATCAGTCAAAAAAATGGACAATTCCAACATTACAAGTGTGTAAAAATGTGTACAAAAAACAATTTACACATTGTGTTTGTCTGTCTGTATGTAGGCATGCACCCTGCAACATGTTATATAATGGGCATTATAAATTAATGCCTTTAAGAGGACAGAATTATGACAAGGTGTGTTAGATCTTGGGAAAAGTGGATGTGATGTTTCTGTAGGGATGGCTGGTGAAGATTAAAACAAGCTCATGCTGTTGTGTCTTTAAGACGAGCTGTATATGTTGCTCGTGACTGGTCAGCAGATGATATCATCCTCTCACTGACTTATGATATCATCACTCACAGACTTGGTTCTGTTCATTACAGAAATGACAAGATGTTTCATTCACATCAGACCACCTCATTACACTGAACAGCACAAGACGTCCGTGTGTGCTACAAGTTGTTTTACAGTGTCTTAGTGATATTTGGAAAAATTGGGTTTTCCATCATTACTTTTCGCTAAGAAATTAATGGACACAGCTGCCTCAATTTAGGCGTTTTCAGTTTAAGCACATTTTTCAGGAACCAATCAGATACATTCCTTGAACATTCTTGTTTTATGTCTTCATAATCTACTGAAACTGATCATCATATACGTTTACTTGAAGCTCTTTGTTGCTTTTGCATTACTCGACCTGTAAGTCACACGAGGCAAATTTCTGTGACTCATTCTTCAGCTGAATGTTTCTACTGAAGTACACAGTGATGTCTTAGACTCATTTCAGAGTCTTTTCAAACAGTTGCCATGTGACCTCCTGCAATCTTTTGAAAACCACTATGGTAAATATTTAATGTTGCCTTCACTATCTTTACATGCCAGCTAAATAAATACGCACCTTACTGTTATTGGAACTTCGCTCCACCAGTCGATAGTTCATCACACATAAAGCTGCATGTTTCTGATGGGCCAGATGGATTAGTTTTCATGCAAAACATTGCCCCTGTGTTTCTTGCTGACCTCCTCAAGGCTTCTGGGCAGAATAATGTCCCCAACAGGCTGCAGTGCCTCTCTTGAATGTGTCTTTGCAGGCTGAGTGAAATATTTTGAGCCAACAGAGTGTCACACAATTAGGGTAAAGGTGTTACAACCATGTACATGGAACAAAAAAAGTCAGCCTGATAAAACTGCCACCATGAGGTTCAGTGGCAAATGGATCAAGGTTTCACTTGGTCAGTCTTTAGTGATGGGCAGCAGGAACAAAGGAGAGAGCAAATGTCCTGTGAAGGAGGACCAGGTCATGTCACCATGTTTACCAGAACATCTACATGATTTGTTCAAACTGCTCCAGCTCTCAGCCTGTCTCCAGAAAAAAACAAAACATGCCTTGTGTTGTCTATATCTCTTACTCAAGACACATGAGAAGAGCAGCAATATCAATATTTTTTTTATTTAAGGACACTTTTGTCCAAGGCACTTTGTGTTGAGGTTGTACAACGTCAAGCAACACATTTCTACCTTATAAACTGAGCAAAAGTACCTTAATCAGGGGTACTGCAGCAGGAGTGGAATCCAACCCAAGAACATTCAGACTGCACAGTGACAGTAATAGCCACTACACCACCTCCTGCCCTCCAGCAATATACTTCAATTTCAACAATTAATCCTCAAATTAAATACAAAGTTTTCCATCTCAGTCTGTTTTGTTAGGACAGAGAGTATTAAGATTGAGCATAAACACTGCAATGGTTAAAACAAGACGTTTTAACAAAGGAAACAACCTTTAAGTTAGCAGTATTTCTTTGAAAATACTGGGCTCTAACTATAACATACCATTCTCCCTCACACCCCTACTATTCATCACTCTCATATAAACAGTGTTCCCTGCAGTACAAGAATAATTCCTGCATCAGTGATTGATATTGAAGGATGATTACAATGCATCTTAAAACAGCAATGGGATGTGCACAGGTCACATTTTTGACCAACAGAAAATGTTTACATTTTTAGAGCTATAAACTAAGAATAACTCTAAACGTTTTACAAAAGATTCTGAAAATGTAGTGCATACACAGAGCTGAAACAAAATAAATTCATTCCAGTGCTTCCACATCCATAACATCCAGGAGGGGCAAGGTCTCAGGTATATCTATGAAGTGCCGCAGGAACAGGAGCTACCTGTCACTGCTGCCCAAGGCACTAGGTCTACCTGCACCCCGAGGGGCCTGGCGTGAGCTGGCCTGATCACCATCTCTTCTTCCTGCTGCACCCAGGGAGAGCTGCTGAAGCAGGGACTGTGAGCCCAAGATGAACTGTGTCCATCGCTCACATACGTCATCCAGATCTTTCCCAGCCCCGCCATACTCAGGGGGCAGGATAGCCATAGGGAAGTGCTGACACAGACTATGGACAAAAGAGCTGCCATGCATGTGAATCTGAAGGAAACAAAAGACAGACCATGATAAACAGGCAGACAACTAGGGGAAGTAGATAGATAGTTAAGGCTCCTCAGGAGTGCGTCTCCTGCACTGTTGTGGTAATAATTCAACTCCATCACAGAACCTCACATACCCCCACCGCTGCTATCAGCCATCTTACCCGCTGCTTTATCTTATCTGGCAGAAACGGTCTGATCATAGCAAAGACAGGACGGAAGAATATTGGCTCATTGATTAGGTGGATCCCTCGCACCTTCAAAGGAAACGAGCCCTATGAGGAAGAGGCAGAATTCAGTAAAAACCAATTCTGTAAGCAGCCGGTGGTTTTTTAATAAAAGAAAACATGTACACAAGATGATGCTTCTCTACAACTTGGAAAAGAAGCAGATGTCTTTCTGAAACATCTGTAGCTCAACAGATTCACAGAAAAGTTTGTCCAGCTTTCATAATTCTATGCCCCTAAACACCATGACATCAAAAAAATGAGCTGTTGGGGATTTTTTTTTTTTTTTTTTTTTTAAGTTTTAAAAAGTTTTTGAAAGGGTGCATACAGTGAGAACAGCTGAGATCTTCTTAGCCAGAGAAGGGTTAATCTGGAGGGCATGAGCAAAACACCAGCCCTGGAGATCAAATATGGCCTTTATCCCATATCGCTGTGTGTCGACTTCACGGACAATCAGCTCTGACGTGATGAGGCTCACACGAAACACTTCATACGCCGTGAAGTCTTTTGGGTTCCACTTACCTGTGAGTCACAGAAAAGGTGATGTGTGTATGTCTGCACAGGTGTGTGAAATAAGCAGCTTCAACTGCTACACATGCAGTGTACAAACCAATCCGGTACACCAGCACTCTGCTCCCAGTGGCGTCCCGGGAATCCAGCACACCATGGTACTGGTTCTGGAGCAGGCCCAGGACTGATGAGGGGCACAGGTTGGCGGTGATCTCTGGACATTCCCGTCTCCACTTGTGATAGTTCACCAACAACTGCCAGACAGCAGCCAAAGACACAGTTTCAGAGTACAGAAAACTGCCACCAACAGCCCCCAACCCAGCACACAAGCTCACAATCTCCAGCAAACTGCAAACATTCAAAGGTCAGTCAGTGTTCAGTCTAACGGTCACAAAACCATAGGAAAAGTACACAAGAAACAACCTGTGATTCTCTTTCTCTACAAAACAACATTGCACTCCTTGAATGTGACACTTTTTTTAACTTTGGCTTTTCAAGATAAGGTCTGATGAATAGTATGAGAATGTCCAGGCATGGACAAGCAGCAGACACAAGCAGGTGACAAGTTTCTGCTGACATGTTCGTGCTGAATCAGTTTCTAGCTTTATCATTTAAGGAAAATAATGGTGACGCAGTATTTCCTTCTGAAAAGCTACTTATTTCACTAATACACAAGCAAAATACAAGCAAACTGCACCAGACAGGATTGGGAGTACAGGATTCCGTACAAAACACAAAAAACTCACACCAATCCTTGCCAACAAATCTCAACTTTAGTTCTTGACAAATTTCACAACAGGCCACATACGCAACCATTTCAAGATGTTTTTGATACTCAAGCGATTACTGTCAACAAAGTCGATCCAAGACCAAACCCGCAACTGAACATCGGTTTTCGTAAACACGCTGTTTAAATTACTCACAACATTCCCCCCACACCGTAGTGTTCGTAGTACAACGTGGCAGTTTCTCAGTACTTGTCGTCTGCATTAATAAATATGTTTATGAAATTGTTTGGTTTCGTCTAGCTGCAAACTCGATTATTTTAAGTGCTAACTTTCGTGTTTTATGTGCCACGGACCTGCAGCGCGAGCTCGCCATCGAAGTCGCGTGCGCGGAGGAACTTGAGGAGCGACGCGTCACTGAGGTCTCCAGCGAACCCCGGGAGCTCCGCTTCCGCCCTCCGTCGGAGGTCCTGGATGCAGGACTTGACCAGGTTCGAGTCGTCGGGAAGCTCCGTCGGGGGTCCCGCATGTGCGGGACCTGCGGGCTCCTCTCCTGACCTCATATCGAAATGGGATTATGTTTCAATAGGCGGAGGGACACTTGCAAGGAAAGTGGAGCAGGGGTTGCAGAAGGAGGACAAGTAAACAAGACCGTCATAGTTCAGTATAATCCACAATGGTCCAACACATTCTGTTACACTCCACAGCAGACACTGCAGGCTTCCCCTACAGTTCACCAATGGCTCAGGACACATCACTATAGCCTTCCTCCACAGCCCTTTTGTAGTCCATCACCATTTCATCATGGTGCATAGTAGTCCCCCAAAGTCCACTTCAGTCTAACATGGTCAAATACAAACCAAGTGCCCACCACAGTCCACTTCAGTACACCAGAGTCCAGCACAGACCAAAAAAGTTCACCATAGTGCTCACAATCCACTAGGGTGCACTACAGACCAGCAAATCCACCCCAAACCACCACAGTTCATTCAGGTTCAACATAGATCATCACAGTCCACCATGGTCAAAGACAAATTACAACCCATTTTGGTACATCATCACTTCACCATGGTTATAGTCCAAAACAGTCTGTCATAGTCCACTACGGCCCACCATACCACAGTGCAGACTGTGAAAGACTGACAATGGCAAGCATCCCAGCCGTCCACCATGGTTTGTCAGGGTCCACGACATCCATCAATTCTTCTTCATTGTTACCATGTCTGACAGGGGCAAAATTACTGTGGGCTTAGAAGTTGCAAAGACAGACAAGTCAGATTCAAGAACAAAAATCATGAAACATGAGCTCAAACAAAAACCTCTTCCTGAGTGGAAGGAAATTCAAATGGATTTAGTAATATTTTTATGCTGTGTTTTTAAAGAATAATACATGCCTGTATATATTTTAGTTCCAAAATGTACTTAAATGTAATAATTTCATTATATTCTTGGTGCATTGTTATATAGGCATGTTGAGGTTGACATTCATTTCTAGGGTATGGCCATAATGTGCAGCTAAGAGACCCTCCAACAGATGACACTGCTAAATTATCTGATTGTGCTCAACCCTGTCACCAACATCCTTAAAAAACAGTTTTCAGATTTTATTCCTGGGTTACTATTTAGCTCCTGGTCCAGCCCATGGAGAAACCTCACATGGACCATCACAATGCCATCAAGTCTGGTGTTCCAACCTCTTCTTTCAAGCCCCTTCAGTTGATCCGGAATACTGTGGCACAATCTGTGTTTGAATTGTCTCCTTTCTCTCTACCTCCAGTGGCTTCCTGTAGCTGCCTGTACCAATTTCAACGCTCCCCGTGTCAAATCTACAAGATGGTAAAAGGATCTGCACCCTCAAACTTGCAAGATCTAATCACTCCCTACAGCCCAGTAAGAGTGGTGTGCTCCTCCACCTCTGGCCACTTGGTGATCCCACTAACAAGGGGCCCAAACTAAAAACAACCTTCTAGTTCTTAGTGTTGACCACAGCATGGTGAAACGAGCTCCTTCTGTCCCTCATAGCTGCTGAATCTTTCACACCCTAAAAGACCCATCTTGTTCTCGCCCACTTTATTTCTGAACCATTGTTACCTTTTCACCACCTGCTATTTTTTGTAAACCCATTTTCTTATCTGAACATCATTTTTATAGGCAACTATTGGAATATGTGGTCTATGTAGTGAACAAGCTGTGTTTCCATGGTGATGAGTATGTAATCCCGTATCTGCTGTGTTATGCAGTTTTGTTTATACTTCACTTGTATGTTAGAGAAGACAGTCAAATGTGTTCATTTAAAAGAAAGACGCAAAGCACTGTAGTCTCATTGGCATCAGCAACTGGACCTCATCTGCTTTGAGCTGCCAACTGTTTGAATTCTCTATCCTGTTAAAGGACAAGATCATTGTCCAGGTAATGGGATGGAAACCTAGGCATCATCACTCATTTAGTTCTAAATCACACATTTATTCTTTTTCATCTTTCATATAAAATGTTTAAAGTCAGTGGAAATATGAGTTGAGAACTTTTGGAAGATTAAAAGGGGTGAAAAACAATATTTAGCCAAGTCTGAAGGTGAAGCAAGTCAGACCTGTTAATGAGAGTAGGAGCCAGTACAGATTGTGCTTGTAAATCCCACAAAGCAAAGGTATAGTCTTTTAACAAAATATTTAATATTGCACATTCTTAATACTTCTCCATCATACGTAACATTGGGAAAGTGTTCAACATGTCTACTAAACTAGAGAAAGATCTCACGTGCAACATTCTGCAGAACTTCGGTCTTCCCTCCAGTCAGTAGAAGTACATATCCCTTAGAGGACCCATCTCTTTTAGCTTGAACAGGACCATAAACTTCATCTGTATCAGTCATTTGTGCATAAAAACCAAAAATACAGAAGTTATGTTAAAAGTCTATTCACAGAGCCCAGTCAGTACTAATAAATCACTCGCTACTGTATTCAGGCGAACCTTCAGTTCAACAGACAACAGACTGTCTCACTGTCTCGTGACAGTTTAGTTCTCTGAGGCCCAAGATGTTAATCCCCATTCAGTCCTCAGCTCATTTCTACATCCATTGGTGTTAGAATTTACGTAATTGATTAAAATAATTTTACTTTTAGAAAGTTTCTTACCTGTGCATCCATGTAATAAGGTTGTAAAGACATGATAATGTAACATGGTCATAAATGCTCTTTTATGAACTGTACATTAATTACACACATTACTTACAAACAGGGAGGATGACTAAATCAATACAGATAAGATGAGTGTCAGAGTGGACAGAGAACACAAAGGAATAAGGTCAGATAATATATGTGTTTGCTGTATATCCATTGGGGGTATGCCAATGGAGGGCTATCAGCAGATTATCAATTCAGGGTGGTGATTTTCTACCACAGCCACCCAGTTAGGGACTGTTAGCAATCTCAGTGTGAAGGAATCGCTGTCCACTGTAGGCCACTTGTCAATCTCTGGTTTATACAAATCAAGATTTCAAGATCCCGACTTCATTTACAGCTGAATAGCCCAGTTTTACCCTCTCGTTCTCATCCATGTCACATCACATAGGTCGGCAGCGGTAACGGAACGAGACATGAGTATCAGGTAGGAGGATACCCAGGCCAGCTCTGCTCTGATCCAGGCCAACTTGCTTTTGGGGATCCAGAAGCTCCACTTCAAAGCACAGCAGGATCAGACAAAGGAATTGCTTGATCTCCAACATGGCCAAGTATCGGCCTGGGCACTTGGTGGACCCTGACCCAAAGGGCATGCAGCAGTATGTCAGCTTTTGGTCAGACTTGCCAAACTTTCTCTTTTGCTGTCCATCTTCCACAAACCGATCAAATCTGTAGGACTGTGGGAGGAAAAGTAATTAACAAAACCACCACTCTCCTCATTATTATTATCTGTAGACTAGTGAGGGCCCATGAGAAGGGATTGGGGGAACTTGTGTTTTCTGACCTGTGGCTCTTCGAAGATTTCAGGGTCCATGTGCATGATTTGGGGGTAGAGGGCAACGATGTCTCCCTGGCGCAGGTCCACAGGGAGATCTGGAGCCAACAGCAGGGTGAAGTCTTCCTGTGCCACGCGGATGTTCATGGAGGCTGCAGATAGACGCAGGCTCTCGCTCACAGCACTATCTGTGGAGCACCGCGATAAAAATACAGCACCAGAAACCATGAATTTGTCACAACATATTCATTTTACAGCTGTGTTAGGAGGTCAACAGTCACACTGGATGCGACTGACATGCTTCAACATTAAATTATTTCTTATCAATAATCTGTACTGTTTCATATCTTCATTATGTGGTTTTGCCTCCTGCTGCTCATTAGATACTGGAGACACATGAACATGTTGTTGGAGCCCCAACAGATGATACAAGATTTTTCGATACAAGATTAACCTTTGCTCATAATTCTCTACAGATGTATCTAATACCATAAAGGGGATTCAGTAACACACACACACACACACACACACACACACAGCTTAGAATACAGGCTCTGAAATAACTCTCCAGGCAGGCTGGATGGCCTCCCTCCCACCTCCCAACCCATCAGTCCCACCACCCTTCATTTCCAGAGTTCCAAGAGCTAATCTAATAGAACCAAACATCTGCTCCTGTCTTTTTTGTGTAGAGAAGCCACAGTTTCAATTACACTGTGGGATGGAGAAGCATCACAGTAGTTTGTCAACAGTGAGCAAAGCATGGAGACAATTCAAACATGAGCAGCTACAGTCTGGACACATTCCTTGTCCAACATCATAGCATTATTAGACACTATTAACCCCTGCTGCTGATCTGCCATCACTGATCAACATCTCTGATGCCAGTAATGTTGAGTTATAGAACATGTTTGCGTTCCTGCTAAACCTTCTAACTGCAGCAAGTGAAAGAGATGGAAGAGAGCAGAAAAGTTAGATTGCTGAGATGGAAGATTACTAAATGATCATTTCCGATGATAATGATCATAAATGTGTGTCTTGATGGGATGTGTCAGAAAGAAGGAGGTGGCCAGGTGCATGAAACCACAGTGTTCACAGCTCAGCAGTTTGGTAGGCATTTTCTGTGTTCAGTGAAGCAAAGGTATTGTTCTCTTATTGGCTGGCTGATGTGACTGATAAGACCCAATAAGGCCCACATGAGCCGATCAGAAGTCATGACATGCTTTTATTTTCAGTCAGTTTAAATTTGTTTTTATCTAGATCCAACTTAAGTATTAAGAATATCACTTTTTGATAAGGGATACTTGAAATTTTTACAGAATATAACTACCTAAAAATCTGACAGACATCTTTTTTTAATCAACTATTCATAGACTGTTGGAATATGAGACTTTGGAGTTTGAGACAAACTGTTTGCTCGATTTTTGGAGCTTGAATTGATATGGTAAAAATTACCATGCTGTACAAATAGCAATATTGTTGTTAATAGCTTAAGGTACAAACCTAATATTCTAATTCACCTTGAAGAAAAGTGTCATAAATAAATATTAATAATAAGAGGCCTGTCTCCTTCTTGCAAGACCTGGTAATAGAGAGGAGCTCACCTAGCAGGAGAAGCCTGTCCATTCTCTCCCGGGTGAGTATGGGGACCACGTTACTGCCCACCTCCTGCTGGGAGGGCAGCAGGACACAGCGGATCTCCTCCCGCACAGCATCCAGGGCCTCAGGTTGCATGAGCAGGTGGTACACAGCCCAGAATGTGGCTGGAACAGTGTTCCCCACAGACGCCCACAGGATGGTGAAATGATGGCCTACAGGGAAATGGTTAACTCTTGTCACCCTCAGCACTTTAAGGAAGGGCACCTTGGCTCTTGGCATGTTACAACTTTTTACAGATAAAGAAAAAATTCTTACATGCGACATTTTAACATAGTTACTAATAGGAACTATTCATGTTTCCAAAATCATATCCTCATGGTGTTTCATGATAACAAACCATTCAATGTCCCACATCTCTGCAGTGTCTCCTCTCACCAGCTTTGTCCAGGTCCCCCAGCATGTGGTACTGCTCAAACATGTTGACCCGATCCTGGATGAACCGCGATGGTGCCAACATTGATGCCAACCTTTGGGGCAGCAGGAAACGTTTGAGCTCTTCACGTGCAGCTTTGGCTGCCCCCAACAATGAGATGGGAACACCAGCAATGAGGAGCGGCAGCACAGCATCAAATTTCTTGAATTTTTCAGTTAGCGCTGCTATATGGGTGTGCCGTGACCCCTGAGATGGCTGGCCATATAAGGTCATAAAGGTGGCCTCAAACATTACCCGGCAGCAAAAGCCATACAGCTCGTCGGTCCTCCACTGGCTGCCCTGGGTGTGGTGGTCCTGCTGAAGCACCAGCTCCAGGTTCTCCACCATGCTTTGGGCCAGTGTGTTTAGGTTTTCTCCCTTCAGTAACTGGTAGGACCTCTGGATTTGATCATCAAGTCCTGGAAATTTCGAGCTCCTGATGCACGGGTACCCAAAAGTCCGTGGGGAAACCTGATCTGAGAACTCATGGAAATCCAGTTGTTTGCCATGTTTGATAACTGCAGGATATAGATTTGGGTTCATAATAAATGTGATGTATTTACCTGAAAGAAGGGAAAATAAGATCACTTAACAGATTGTCCAAACAGGGGCTAGGTAACTGAGGTCCACAACATCACTGGCTTAAAACACTGCTGTATAAACTGCAACACACTATTCCACCATCAAGATTGTTTTATTGACACACACACGTGATTGGAATCTAAATAGATATTTGACCTCTGAGACCCAGGGAATATGACACGTTCATAAGAACTAGGAGGAGCAGTAATGTAGTTTCATACAGCCATTTCAGCAAACTTCCTTTCAGATTTTAGCACAACGACGACCCACATGCCACTGGCCGTGGTCAGATAAGCTGCTGTCCACAGAGTGGGGAATCTCTATGGAGACAGCATTCCTGACCTGTTGCAATTCATAGGACATGGATGAGGATGACAGCTTGGCCAAATTACTGTCTAGCGCTTGCCTCCTCCATCAACAGGGCTTTTTAAACACTTCGGAGTCATGCTGAGGAAGTGCAACCTCCCCCACTTTGCCTCTGCAATAAACAATGATGATAATAATATGGTGTAATAAGAACCCACCAGCAATGCGCACAGTGAAGATATCGCCATACTCCTTCTTGAGGGCAGCTAGAAACCTACTGGGGTCTCTACCAAACTCCAGAGCCTTCCCAATGTAAGGAATCCACCCTTTAATAAGCGGGGGCTCCCTGTTCTTCCTGCAAAAGACATACAGCAATAACGTTTCCATGACCCTTACATGGTGTCTCCAGAGCACCCAGTGGCCTGTCAGAACCTGTGCTGCTTGAGTCTACACTAGGCCAGGCAAGGCCCCACATGCTGAGCAACACTGTAGCCAAACACAACACTGAAAAAAATATGTTTGTGATGGCTGACAGTAGAAGGTTTTATCAATGAGCCTGTTCTAAGGTACTGCTCTCTTCATTGCTCCTTCATCTTCAGAATACACCACCTCTGAAGCACATCCAGACCCATTTGTCACAACAAATTTGTCCCTTAAGTGACAGAAATCAAAGAAATGGAAATAATCACACCAGAATACATTATTTATACCTCTTGGCAAATACATGCCATTATTTTTTTCAAAAATAGTGTGCATCATTCTTTTTATGGGCAGCTACCTTAAAACCTTAATTTTCATTAATTTTCTTCTGCCCAGCTTCACAGATGTTGTTTGAAAGAGTTTTGCCATGATACACAAATCATTAACCATTTTCCTAGGTTGCAGTGAAAAAAGAAATTCCCCTTGACCATTTCCTCTGTATTCACCTGACCTCATCCATGCACATTTTTTGAACTTCCATAAATCTAAATAAAGGTGAAAGGAAGGTGAACTGATGACATGTAAGTTGCCCATAAAATTATGAAGGCAGTTGAAGATTCCAGCACTGCTTCTGAAATAGACAGCAATGCTGGGACAAATGCAGGCTTATGGTTACAACATGTGTTCCAAAACCACCAAAGCTCCATGTGCCCAGTGAACCTGCTAGGGTCACCAGTCTTCCTAAACAGAACTTTTCAGGCCGTTACTCTCCCATTATTCTCCATTTAAATCCCAGGACTTTAGCCATAGATCAGCCCTGTCAAGGCATAGACAACATGAAGAGTGAAATGAGAAGACATTCAAAGAAACACGGTATTGCAGCCCATTAGTGTGATCTACTATTTATCTGTACTGAAAATCAATTGGCTCAAACAACACAACACCATGAAATGCTCACACAAAGCTGAGGATTTATTTTTCAGATGTAGTAAAATTTTCACATTCATATTCTCAGGATTCTTTCTATGAAGTTTCTCCATGTCATAACAAAAGATAATGACCACATGCTCAATAGCTCCCAGAAGTTGTATAATCTAGTTATATAAAGCAGACTGGATTGATTGTTCAATTTAACTGATAAAATTCAAGATACTGACAACCTCTAGGTTTCAGGTCTGAGTGCTAGATCATCTTCACTTGATCAAAATAACCAGCCAAGGTTATTAGTGGTGACCAAGTGCTGCTGTAGCCCCAAATACGAGTGGAAATCCCCGTGGCTGCATGAGAACTGGAAGATGGATCTCAAACCCCCTTACAATCCCCCCAGTCAAAATCCCTTTTCAGAGGAGAACATTCCACGATCCAGAGCTCATTGGGAATGGGACTCTGGGGAAAACTGTTAACCTCCTCTTTTTGAACAGTCACTTCCTGTTACTGCAGCGCTGTTATTTGTTTTACTTGGTGAGATGAATATGCCAGAATGTACTTGAGAATGTTTGAGTACCCTCTGCTGAATCTGTATTAATGATGACTAAAACCATGCTGATGCAGAACCTCGCCACAGCTGGCTGTGTTTGAAAGCTGTTCCTGGGAAGACTTGACTCCCACGATCTGCACAACCTCTGTTACTCAAGACTACACAATTAATTCCTTATGTTTTCAGATTAGTTAACTTTGCTTTTTTAATGGTGCATATGGTTTCAGAAAAAAGGTTTTGATTGTGGTACTCATGTCAAGAAGTCTGGGAAAAATGTATTGCGAGAAGAAAGCGCTCCACTGGGACCTCTATCTGTGCTTCATGAGAGCAAAACAGATGTTTCTGAGAATAAATCAACAATTTCTCATCAGCACAAACACGACAGATCTTCATGGGAATGGTTTGAAAACTGCCTGGAGGAAGTCACCTCTGAATCGAGGAACACTGATGTGTCTGTTACCACCTCATTCCACCCTGATCAGACTTCTGGGCTGCTGCAATTTGATCAGATCACCCCCCCCACACACACACACACACACACACACACACCTGTGGCCAGAGTCCAGTCCTGAACACCTCGCAAGTTAATGTGTCTCCATTACCTTTTTTCTGGAACACAAAGTCAGTGTGCTCAGTTAAAGTATGAAGTTGGTGGTAAAACACACTTTTCTTAGGTGGGTTCTGAAGAACTAACTCAAAAGGAGACGCCGGAAGAAATGCTCTGAATGACTTAAAATGAACAGTCTGAATACTTCGTGAAATGCATAACCCTGAACAACAATGGAACCAGAAATACTGCAGCAAAAACACTGAAACAACACCGATGCAACAACCAAAATTTATTTTACTATAAATAATTAAACAATTAAAATGAATTATTCACTCCAAATTTCTTTGGAGACGTCGGTAGCTTTTTTCTTTTTAAAAAATTACTGACTACGATGCATTATTTCTACGTTGTCGATACATCGCTGATACATTTTTATAAGCTACTGATACATCATCGATACATTGTTGACTGGTTGTTTTAACTGATTTACCTTTTCCTCCCGAACGCATCGATCAGCGAGAACAGCGCGAAGCCGAGTAGAACTGAGACTAGTGTCTCCAGCAGGAACATGTTCCACATCTCCAACACGTCCAGCACGTGCCGCAGCTACACACACTCAAAGCACACTGAACACCTTCAACACACTCAACACACACTGAACACGCCCCGCAGACGCGCACGTGATCCGCTGCGCCAGAAGGATAGGTCGGTGTGGGGAGACACACTGCAGTAACATATGGGGAGCTAAGGGACTGAAACCAACATGCACCTGGAATCCACAGCTGGAATGAACTAATAACAAAATGCAAGAATAATGTGACTAAAATGTGACATTTGAAACTGCAGAGTGCTGCGCACTGATTCTCGCTTGAAAGATGTCACGTCTCACCTGTGTAGTTTTTCACTTCTATCATCATGTTAACCAAAGCCACAGAAAGTGCACACTACCGTTGTATTTCACTGTATTTATTATATTTCACTGTATTTTACTGTAAAACAGCTCTCTCCCTCCTACTTCCTGCTTTAATGGTCAGTACAGACACAGAGTAAATATTTACTATTTACTATGGAGAGTGTGGTAAACCACCACAGGGACATTGCCTGGGACCTGCTTCAGACCTAATTGTGGATCTTTCTGAAGGCCCAGATTCCTACATGAAGGAAGTCCCACTGCCTGTCGCCCCACCCCCACCCCCACTCCCCAGTCAGCACCTCACAATGGCTCTTCTGTGGGCTACAAACGGGTCTCTGTGCAGCGGGAGGACTGAGCTGAAGCAGCTATTGTTGGTCAAAGCCACTCAGCAAGGACAATGGTCAAAGGAAGGCAATTCCTCCTAAGGTCTTCAACTTAGTGGACAACAGACTGATCACTTGCTCCTGTACCACATTACTCCAAAAGATCACACTCATTCCAGCAGATTTAGCAATGTATTTTGTGGATACATCAACTTTGGCTGCCTGCACCCTGCTGAATAATTCCTTAACCACCAAAACCCCTGGTGGCAATAAACAGGCAGAAACATCAAGAAAAGTAGAGACTGCCAAAGAACTAAAGTCAAATGGGTGATTCTACAGCTTGACACTAAGGACACAAAGTTAAAATACATTTATGCTGTGTCTGAGCTGAACCAAGAGTCTGTTCAGAAATCCCCTGATGGAAGTAGGAAGTTAGTATGAAGGAATTAAACCCTGAAATCATTTTATGTCTTATTTTCTGTCTCTGAATTTGTGTTTTATTAATACACAAAGGGATCTTCTGTAGTTAGTTCTTTGGTGGACAAAAGAGTCAGGCGCAATTCTGCTCATAATAAAGGGGGAAGAAAAGTGAATTAAAATTGAAAAAATGAAAAGCTTATGGTGGTGTGGAACTCACAAAAGTGCTGTTCCCGGAAGGTAGAACAATGTGAGCACACACAGTGCACACAAGATACCAAAAATTTTAGCCTCTGGAGTTTGTACATAAATATAGGAATGTGGAGGGAAGTCAGAACACTTTCAACTTTTTCTATTTACACACTGTGCAATCTCTATCAGCATGCATTCTCAGTGTACCACAGTAAAAATAACTCTTCCATGAAATAAGAAACAAAATGCATCCCACTCAAGGTTCTTTCAGATTGTCTGGATATGTAATTCTTTCTATTTATCACAAAATTTTGAAATACATGTAAATTACTTTTGACCTGAAAAACACCCAAAAATGGCTCAAAAACATTTTTCACACTCATTTAGATGTGTACAGGAAGTACGACTTACACTGCAGACTTTGCAGTGATTTTCTGTCCTGAAAGGCCTCCTACATCAAACACACGATTACAACTTCATATTTCCATATCTGACCTGAAGATGTATGAAGAAAGGAAAAAGTGAGATGATGGACCAGCAGGAATGTGTCATCTGGTGTCTAGAGCAGACTGGTCCAGGAAGCACATCTGACCATTATATTCGGTTTGCCATTTTTTGTTGTTTCCTGAGAGCTATCATTCAGGGATGCACACAAATCATCTCATTATTATTTTAAAACATTACTTCCATTGGGAACTAATGTTCATTCTATTTCACTTAGGAATATGGAGAAAACCAATGCACCTGCATTTGAGAACTTCTTTGTGGCACCAGATGGTGTTTCTGTGATGAGAGCACAGAATTCAATTACCTTTATTTATCAGACACTTTTTTTCTCAAGTGTCAAACTCAGAGTAAACAAAAATGCGTCAGCAGCATAACTCAGGCAGCTGCCTACAGAAGTGACATTCAAACAGCAAATGCATAGCAGATGGTGTTGGATTAATTTATGCAGCATTTCTGCAGGATTCAGCACCACTGTGCAACTGAAGGAGCTCATCTCAACACATTAAGGCCAAAACAATGAACACTTCACATTATTTTATACCCTTCAGCAGCTATTCAGTTCAATACCCTTGGCTAGAGTCTCCAGCAGGAACATGTTCCACATCTCTGACACGTCCAGCACATGCTGCAGCTACACACTTTGAACACACCCTGTAGCCGCCCACCTGACTCGCTGCACCAAAAGGACAAGTCGGTGCAGGGAAACACACTACAGTAACACACAGGGAGCTGAGGGACTGAAACCAAAATCCTCAACAATATTTTTGTTAAAATGGAAATGAAAAAAGTGATATTGTTTCTAAAAGATACCTAAATCCCAACTGAACATTTCCAGTGGTCTGTTGTTCACTTTTTGAGACTGTTGTGACACCTCCTTTTATCTATAACCATGCTAAAAATGTCACTGTAGCTGCTGTTTGCTGTAATTAATTTCCATGTCAAAAATGGACCATCTTATATAAACTCTATCAGGAAGTATTAACTGGGCATTAACTTAAGCATCATCCTGTCTAGACGCCCACTGCTCTCTTTTGAGCCTAGGTTTGAGGCCACAGGATCACCATATACCATTTTTTATGATAGTTTAGCAAACCCAGCAGCCACATTAGGTGAAGTGTGTCTTTGAAAATCACAACCTTCTAAAGCTGCACACTGTCCCTCTGACTGGAAGTCACCAGTGGCCAGGGTGGCAGAACAGAGACCATGGATAGTAGGTTTTCCCAAAAAATATGAAGCTTTTGTGAATAGTACAAAAGAAAATGGACATGGCAACTTTAAGGCAGAGCAGAACAGCCGAGGTACAAAAACAATGAGAAAAATGACCATATGACTCACTGAAGGAAGTTCTCATGCTCCAATTACAAATGTGTGTTGAGTCCTTCAACCAGTTGCCTTACATATTCTGTGTTGGTAAATAGGCAAATAGGTAAATCTGTTTGTAGTTCAACCTGGTAAGATATAGATAGTTAGCCTTTAGCATAAGTTAAATGAGAATGGCCAGAAATCTACACTTTATTTGCAGCAATGTGTGCACAGGCACTCACAAATGCACTCGTGGTCACACACACCACTCAGCCAGTAAGTGAGGTCAGGAGGAGGATCCCAGAGGTAGTCTGACCCCACTGGTTACTGCTGGACACCTCCATGTAGTTCCCATCAGTCATGAAGTGTGGAGAACACAAGGCTCATACTGGAAGAGTAACTATCAGAAACATTAACCTCAACAACCCCCAGTACACACTGCTAGCCATATGGTTTCCATCAAGTCATTTCTATGCAGTTATTATTTACTCATTTATCTCATATCTTCTTCAAAGTTGACTTAATGCACACTAAGCAATATACACTGATTTACCCATTTTTACAGTAGGGTAATATTTATTGTTTCAGTATATGTATTGTATTGTATATGTATTTTAGTCATGGGAACTACAGCATGAGTGAGATTCAGAGCTATGACATTCAAATTGCTTAGTGAGGCATGAACCACTATGCAACCTTCTGGCAGAAAATTGCATTCCTGTTTTGATCACAGAAAGCTGGCAGACACTGATTTTAACTGAAAATGAAATTTGGATCCTTATAGGTGGAGCAGAATATAGTCATCATTAGTATTTGTTCCTGCTAGTCACTACTCAGTCAGAGATTCATAAAGAGGTTACAATGGGAAGCAGGAGTCACATAGCCCCTGGAGGGTGTATCAATGATTTCTGCCACAATGACACTTGACAATCTGATTACACATCACTCTGCTATCTTGGGGGGGGGGGGGATAAACGCACAAATAGGTGAAAACAAAGTCAAAGCAAAATAAGCTTGTCTGTGATGAGAAAAAAGGTAAAGCTCTCTGTTAGTCCAAGTTTGGGGCCCTTATGCTTCTACAGCAATACCTCCAAATCAGGGGCATTTATCCAGTTTTGGTCTGATGTGTGATTTGTACTGGAACCTAAACAGAAGAAGAAGCCACGAATGAGAGCATCCTGGGGGTGTGCAAAATTGTGTATGTGTGATGCTGGCGGGAGGCAGCCTCAAAATACAGCTAAACTAAGGCTGAAATTGGAACTGGTTAGGGGAATTTGGAGGATGGGAGCTCAGAAATTTGTCCCAAACTCAGTGTGAATTTGGAATGAGTCTGAAAGGCCCAAAGCCCAGTGACCAGAGCAGTAACCATAGCAACAGCCCCAGGAAAGGTGGGAAGGGGGGAAAAGGAGAGAAGCACAAGTGACCTAACTAGATACTAAATAAAAAAGACCAGTATGCAGAGTTAAACTACTGCTATATATGTAGAAACTTTATTCATAATGCAGGCTTTTGTCCAAAGTAAGTAGTATTATGTGGCCATTCAATCTGGTGGGTAACTTTTACATTACTGTACCTGGAACAAGAGCATTATAATAAGAGGTGGGATTCAAACCCAGGTCCTTCAAGGGTACAAGCAGTGGCTCTAACCATAGCACCACCTGTCACCCAGACAGGGATCCTACAAGAGAGCCATTATTCAAAAGGTATGGTTTTCGTATTTAAAAACAAATGTTTAGCACTGAGTTTCCTGTCATGGTACATCAACATTACATGTGTCAGTTATGGGGTTTAATGGTTCCTGATGCCCAAGCACCTCAGTTTCCGACCCTAACAACAGAGCAGGCAGAGATGCTCCTGTAAAGTCCAGGGAGCAAAGTGATTCTGACATCCAAATGTGCAGCCCAGCTTCTTCGCAGTTCTCTTGTTTAAGTCATATGATATGACTATTTTATCCGGTTTCTCTGAAAATTTGTCTCACAGCCGTTCTATTCACCCAAGTCAATAACGTATCATACAAGGGGTGAATGAAGTGAGCAAACAATAAACTACAATGTCATACAATGAACTAAAACATTAACAGATAACACACAGGGTGCACATACTGTTACACTGCAAATACTGTGACTGCTGTCCTATTGTTCACAGTTGCCATCACACTTCTCCAATTGCCATACACTGAGCACAGAAAGATCAGTGATGGACAGATAAACTAATTCTTAAATCTATGGAGATTAAACCTGTAAACTTTACACTGTCTGCTTGTTGTGTGAAACGTGACAACAGATGCTACACATCAGACTGAAAACAGTGAAGCTGTGGGACCCTTGGACTGTTCATCAGTGCCTTGTGTGACCTGAGTATATCAACCAGCAAACATCTACCTGGATTCAGTGTCTTTGTACTAATTTCTTCATGACAAAATTCATTTTACCATGGTGCCAGAAAGTGACTATTTCCCTTCTGTCCATGCAATTGGTCGAGGTCAAGGGTTCAAGAGTTCTGTATGTTGTGGAATTTTCACAAATCCCAAAGGTGGTTCACTGTTATCTTGGCTGTAACCCTTTGAGCTCTGAAATCATACGAATAATCACAATCCTCAACAGAGGAAATTATCTGGATCTCTGGCGAAAACTGGATTCTTACAAGGAGCTCTGAGGTCTCTGGCTGCATGAAGTTGTTCATTGTGTTTCCTGCCCCCCCCCTGTGGTGGTATGCACTCTTCCGCTCTCATCTCCTACAAATATCACTAGACAAACACACTCCCCCCACCCCACCCCACACACTGTCTGGTTCTCAGCACTGTTATGCTTTCAAAAGGAGGAAACAGTGCTCACAGTGAACAGGACTGTGGAATGCTATGCCTGTACAGCAAAGCGCCCCCTTCTGTCACTGCCTATAAAAAACTCAAAAACCTTGCTGTGTTTTCTTCTTTCCCTCCTCTTATTTGCAGTTGGGAGTTTTTGTTTTCCTCCTTCGGTTGCCAACTTATTTGCCAGGTTCATCCTAACATTATCTGTAACCTTGGAAAAGGAGAATCTGTGTTACAGTGCTTTTGTCATTATTCTTGCAACTCTGTCTAACTCTGTGTCACCTGGTGAGAAGAGAGATCTACATAAATACAATGCACTTAATTCACAGTTACAGACCCAGAGCTTTAGTTAGACCAGGTAAGACATCAGAGTTACATCAAGTTCCATCTAAGAATGAGGAAAATCACACCTGGATCCATCTGCATCATTACCATCACAGCCACTCAATGTAATTATACCAGAATGAAGAAAATCACGTCTGGGAACGTTGCTCGGAATTCTGGGCCCCTGAAAGGATATTGGAATAGTGCTCTGCCAGCCTCCTCTTTTTTGGGCCCCTAGAAGAATCACCAACACCAGTTGCTCTGCCAGCAGTGGTCCTACACGTCACCATATACAACATATAGGGTTTCACCAGGAGACGCTGTGCTACCTAGAGAAACATCACCACTGATTTTGGTCACTGATATAAAGATACTGAAGTAACAAACTTTATTTCAAATGTTACAGAATTTGTCAAATAACAATCACAAATTGTCTTTCACTATTTATGCAGCAGCAAACATGCCAAGTACCACTCAGAGTCAGAAACCAGAGTGACAGAGTTCAGAGCACAAACTGTGACATTTACCTGTTAGTTTAGAAATTTTGTCTACAAAAAATATGCAGGATCACACCAGTGAGGAGCTTTGTGATGGAACCATTGTGTCCTGTTTGTCGTGATGACCTTTTACATGGCATTTTGCGTTTACTGTGTGTGATGTCAGGCTGCTCTCTTCCCCTCCCACCAGCGCCCCATCTGGCTGTTTGCATCTTTACACAGTCAACTAAGTGAACCGTCTGAGGGCAAAATCTGACTGACAAAACAGCTTCAGAGACACCAATTTAATTAACAAAGCCAATAAAAAGGAATAAGTAACAATACAAGTGTGTGTACACTTAGTAAACATTTTAATGGGTTCATGCAATCTTGATAAAAATGTGGTACACCTAACACAGAACAGGACATTTGAAAAGGGACGCAGACGATCGCGGTGAATTGAATCTGTAAAAAGACATACCAGTAGGCGGGACAACTGGGATACCACCCTCTGCACCTGTTCTCTCTGACAAAAGCCAAAAGGTGCCCAGTTAGGGTTTCTGATAAATGAAGTAACAGAAGGAGAAGGAAGTTTGGGTTTGCTAACTGCTCTGAATGTAGTTAGCATGGAGATGTGACTGTCACCTGCATGGCCCCAACACCACACACGCCACATGTTCAATTTTATGTGGTTTAAAGCAAATACCCAGCCAACAAGGTGATGAGTTATGACCTCAGGTCAACTTAAAATATACATACACAAACCGTTAGTATTTTGATAAGACATGGATCTCTCCAACTGATGTTTTTGAAAAAGAGGAAAATTCCAATAGATTTCAATCATGAAACATATTCATGACACAGATGTGGACAGAGAAGTGAAAAAGAGTCCAAAGTTAGTCCTCAGACACCCTATGCTGCCTGTGTTCATCCTGGATCAGTTCAATACATCCAGTACCTTCGCGCCCCTTGAGCGCCCAGGCAGCAAACACAGACTGGCATCTGTAGCAGACAGTCAAAGAGCCGTGGAGGGAAACATCCAGAAGGTGACACAGTATAATTGGAAACTTGCAAATGTCTTCCCTCAGTGCCCTCCACTACAGACACTGAGCTATGGGTCAGGGCAGCTTCAGGGAAAATAACACTACAAAGAAAAAACAAACATGGAGGCAGGAGTGGCAAAGGCACAGTCAATGCAGACAAGGAAATGCTGACAATGACAACAAGGCAACAAAGACAGAACCCTGAAGAGCCACCAGATGCTCAAAAAACACTGAGGTTATCAAACATTTTAGAATAAAGTAAACATGGCTGCAACTCCATGCTGTCATTTGACCAGATGTCACCACACATCAATCAGCAGAGACAAATGGACCCGTGTAACAACCTGAAAGTACTTAAAAATAAAAAAGAACAAAAGGCAGCAAAAGTAACATTTATAAGAAGCCAAACATGAAGTCTGTTGTCAGTTTCTCTGATGGCTTCGACTTCACGTGGCGCAAGTGCAGCATGAGGTTGTGTGTGCGACTATGTCTGTCAATGTGGGCATATGAAGATGTGTATATGTGTGACTGTAACTGTGTGCATATATGTCTGTGACTGTGTATATGTGTGTGTTTGTGCTCACACACTGCTGCGCCTGCCTTATTTCACTCAAGTTTATTGTGAATTGCACTTGGCAGTCCAGTATTTTGGGAGGAAGCAGTTCAGGGACAAGATGTGGCTGGGGCAGCATGGCTGGAGCATTGCCCAAATGCAGGCGTGTCACCAGTAGAAGGAGCGGGACAGGAAGTTTGCAGCAGTGTTGAGCCAGCCCACGCCACCCTGTGTGGAGCCCATGCGTGACACAGCCTTATCTGCCTCCTGAGATGGGCTCTCCTCCTCAGGAAGATAGTCTGGCAGCTCTGTGTTCTGCTCCAGAGCCACTGGGCCATCCTCTACAAATGGGACCATCACCTGCACAAGAGACCGCACCTAGTTAATGCATCAATGTCTACAGTTAAGATTATACTCGTTCTGTGAGCATCAAGAGCCTCCTGCTGGTCACACATAGAACTACCAGCAGAGCAAACAGAAGTCCTGTTAATGATAATCTGAATGCATGACGAAAAGCAGTCCACCCAATGGAGACACTGCCCAGGGGTTTGGACCCCCACCCCACTATACGTCCTTAACCCACCCAGTAAATCAACTGAATGGGACATTAGTTTGTCCATTTGTCCATCTAGCCACTATCTTAAACTGTTTTATCCTGGTCAAGGTCTTGGCAATCCAGACCCTATCCCAGAATCAGTGGGCAAAGGGCTTTGAAACTACAGGCTGGACGGGGATACTGGTACATCACATGGAGGGACACACATGCATACACACTATGAGCAATTTACAGTGACCAATGTACCTGAAACATGTCTTTGTACTGTGGGAGGAAACCAGAGCACTCAGAAGAAACCCAGGCAGACATGGGGAGAACATGTAAACTCCATATAGACTACCCTGGATTTGAACCCACAGCCAAACAGCCCAGCTGCCCAGCCATTAGTCCAATTCAAACAATTAACTTCAACGAGTTTCTCTCACCTCGTCCCCATTCTCGTTCCTGACAACCTGCTGGGCTTTCATGACCTTGGTGGAGGCAATAGCAGAGCCTAAAGCCTGTGAGAGAAGAGGGAAACAGATCATGTAACACCAGAAAGTTAGGCACTCGTTCCAGACCACATCCCTCACACAGCCCAAATACCTCAGCCTTTAAGTCTGAGCGGATCCTCACAATGCACCTCTTGACAGCCATCTGGAATGTGAAGCTAATGACTCCACGAATCTTCAGCAGGGCTTCCTCACAGAGGCTCCTTCGACTCTGGACACCGATGAGTACAACAATGATTTCATGTAACATCACTCTTCACTCTCCACAGTAGACTTACATCCACAAGCCTTCACACTACTCTTCATTCACAAAGTGAGCAGTGAGGAGGATTACCGAGTCATCAAGGCCATCAATGTGCAGGACCACGGTTTTGGCACGTTTGTTGCTGCTTCCCAGGAAGAACTGGGCCTTCCTCCTGCAGGAGGCTCCCTCATCGCCCTGGTCATCAGCACTGCTGGATGCCTGCAGGATCTCATAGATTTCAGAGGCCAACAACTTGGTCTCCCCAGGCGTGGTGGATCTGGATGATGGAAAATGGGGCTTGAAGTAAAATGCATGTGAGTATGTGCAACTGTGTTGGGCATGTCTATATGCATGCACTTGCAAGGGCCACCTTTCTGCTACGGAGCTATGTGAGCAAAACTAACTAAAGTTCAATCTAAGCAAATAAAGACACACTGTCAGGCAGTTTCATGGCAATACCTTCAGTAAAATTCATGACTTCATAAATACGATCAAACCACGATTAATTCACATTTAAAATGTTAATGAGAATAATTCATGGGGTGAACAGTGGGGGGTCAGCTGAAACCTATGAAAACTTAAGTGATGATGATGATGCTGAGAGATTCCTGGGCAAGACTTACTTCTGCACAACATTCTGAAGACTCAACATCATTCCCAGCTCTGAGCTCATCTTCTCCCTGTTGGCTCGACATTCTGCCAGGTAGCGCAGAGCCTGGGGGGGGGGGGGCACAGGTCAATGTGGCACTGAAAGTGGATGTGGGTTTCCCATGACCCCCTGCAGTCAGACAGTGGGCAGTAAACTATGTGCAGGAGAATGCAAAAAAAGGACCAAGACAAAACACAAATCTGGGGACTGAGAACAACCTTGTGTGTAACTTGTATGAGAAAGTGGGTTTGTGTGTGACACTGCGCATAGGGGTTAGTCAACATGAGCTGCACCACTGCACATAGAAACATAAAGCAGTTTAGCTCAGCATTGGACCTGACTTTGTGTCTTTGACAAAAATGACACATTTTGTCAGACACTTCTGTCCACAGTCGTATACATCACAGAGTAAACAAAGGTGCATTGACAGCATGTGGCCTTACCAGCAGTGCTGAGTAGACCACCTGAGGGTTTGAATGATCCAGGAAGAGGATGAGGCCGGGCAGGCAGCCTTGGTCTTGGACGATGGCGCGTCTGTTGAGGGGGTCAGCAGCCAGGTCCCGCAGCTGCTTGACCACAGCCAAGGCGTCGGGCTCCCCGCTCATAGTGGGCTGTCAGTGGGCCATGCGAGTGGATGTCCTGTGGGTGGGTGTGTGCATAGAGTTCAGTCTTCACTGAACATCGGAAACTTTGGTTTTAATCCAAATCTCTGCAAAGTTTGACCTCAGTCAGATTGTTCATTATTACTGTAGTTACTTTTCATCCAGCTGGCAACAAGCTCCTGCTTTTCACTCACTGTATAAAGCTGTGCTAAAACGGAGCAAGAGAATCAATCTCTGAAAGACCAGTATCGTGGCCTTACAACACGTCTCTCTCGCTCGCTCTAACACACACACACACTCAACTGTACAAACTACAGCTCGACTCGAATAATGTTATTTGATATTTGATGTTATTTGATTTACAAGCTAGATAAAATACACAGGAAGGCATTCAACTGTCAATTAAACAAGCAAACACACGCCGTAAGCGACAATGTGACAAACGCCATAGACCCTAAATGGCTGCTTCAGCAGATACGCTGAATATTTGTTAAAAACGGATACATAAATAGTGACAATTACGACAATAATATTGTTAATTGTACTATAAATATTGATATTGTTCAGCAGACTCGCAGTTCGCTTTTCGGACCTTCGTCTGAGATGCTCCTTTATCACCGCCTGAATCGTGACAACCTTCACACCAGAACCAGCTTGGCGACTTCGGCGGATACGCGCTCTTTATGCCGATACAAAGTTTATAATAAATTGAATATACAATAACCAATTTATTAAAGATCGGCAGTTAAAGGGATGTTTCCTTTCACTCAATGGCTCCGTCACCGCCCTGTAGCATTGAAACGCATGATTGGAGGAGCGCGGTCAAAGGACTTCGGCGAACAACCAATAATCGTAACTTTCTTTAGAGGGCAAAGATCACGTGCTTAAAGACATAATGTTGTGGAAGTAAAAGGGTAGAATCTGGAAACGAAGTTTTAGAAGATTGAACAACTTGTTTATAGTATTTCAAAATGGAAACAAATAATCTTTTCTTGTTACCTAAAATAATACAGATTAATACAGTTTAGTGTATGACAATTTTTATACACTTTAAAAGATAATTTATTACCCAAGTTTGCACAGCCAGTACCAGGACTTGGAAGCTAAATATAAAGCAACAAATATACAAAATAGAAATAAAAAACATAACAAATACAACTACAGAATATAAATAAAAATACAGTACAAATAATACAATTACTTACAGGAATGTGTATTGTTAAGTAACATTTTATTCTGTACAAGTGAAAATAGCAGCAGGACTGAAAACAGGTACAATTTTTGACACAAGATAAACACTGGATATTCAACTTTCAAACACAGGAATCAGAAGTTTTTCATAATTGAAATTGTTTTTAAATACAAAAATTACATCACAGTCAATGAAAATGTAATAAAGACACACTTCATTTATTCATAGGTTGGAATAGGATAGACCTTTGTTGATCCCTGCAGGGAAATTCACCATATCGCAGCTGGACAGATGGGACAGATAACAATAACAAATTATAGCAATAAAAATCAAAAACAAAATAACTGGCAGAAGACAGTGTAATTGTTGTCATTGTTCTGGTGTGTCATTATGGAGGCAGACAGTTGCTGGTAAGAAGGACCCTCAGAAGTGCTACCCAATGGCTGGTAGAACTTCTGGACAATGTTGCTACACACATTAAAAGTCCTGAGTCTCCTGAGAAATTACAGCCTGCTTTTTCCTGTCTAATATAATGCATCTGTGTTGAGACCATTCCAGTTTGATTCACAGCTGGTCGGTGCATGCCTTAATGATGGTTTTATCAGGACCTACCACCTTGTTAATTTGTAGTTTCCTTTGTCCTTTGATCACTTGGTTCTCAGTGATGGTTGAGTGGGAGGATATGGTTGTTGCTGTGACTGTAAGAATGCAGGTGGGGAAGGTCCATGCAGATAGTAGGTTTAATGTGGAGGGGGAACAGGGGGTTGGGGTGGACATCATTAAATCAAGTCTGTTGAAAAACTGATTCAGCTTATTTACCAAATTCACAGTTCCCTTTATGGCCTCATTTGCAGACTGTTTGTAGACCCTGATCATCCCCACACCTTTCCATACCTCCTTCAAGTTATTACAATCTCTCCATAGGCAGATTTCTCCTCCTACAGAGCCTCAATTTTTGCTGTACCTCCGTAAACTTGATTTAGTCACCGGATCTGCCTTAAACTTAGATTTTCTTATAAATTTTAGATTTTAAGTCAGGAATTGTGGATGTTTGGTGTACAAATGTTAATCTTAAGGCTGAGGAACACATTTCCCCCCATTTAAATTAAAATTTTGTTTTTACGAGAATAATGTTTGAATTTGCTTGAAAAATGTAATCACACTTATTATGCAAGGGAAGCCCATACTTACCCTCAACTGACATAGTAAAATTTACCCTGTTGTATAAATGGGTGAACTCTGAGGTGCTCAGTGTACAAATATAATACTGTTGGACACCTTGGAAAAAATGTTTCAGAAAAAAAAAGTAAAAATGAATGTGTTGCCTTTTTACTGGTTTTGGTCCCCAGGCGGCAAGAGCATCTCACTGCCAGAGGGTTAGGTGCTGTTCACCGATATAAGCACCTCTTCTGAAAATTTTTTATACAGTTACAATTAATAAAGGCTCACAACACAAATATGTCAAAGTTATTTTATTACCCAAAACTGGAATTCATTTGGCTCGTATCAAAGCAGGTACAAAAACACATCAATGACCCCCAAATCACCAGCTGGAAGAAGGCTGTTACATGGCCTGTAAACAGTCTCAACAGTAAACAGCAGGGAGCCCATTAAAAATGTCAGAGAAGCACCATTTGTTATCCAAAACTACAAAATTACAACAAAAAACACAAGCAAGAATGTCATCTGTACAAAATAAACACAGCAGAGAATGTTAAATAACTGTAATAAAAATGTTAACCGTTGAACAACAAAATGTCTCATCAGGAAATTACCTGGACATTGTTTTAAGAAAGGAGCACCCAAAATCTCTTGCACGCACGCATGCACGCACGCACAAAACGGAAGCTTGTTTGGTCACTCAGCTTGTGCATAGTTTAAGGGTTTGGGCTCTGGGTTCCAGGCTGTCTGTAGAGGAAAAGGGGTCACAAGTTTCCTCCTTTAAAAATGGCCTTTATTAGACTACATTTATTCTAGTGTCAGAAGAGGCTAAAGATCTTGCACCGCAATGCTGACAACATACTTCTGCTTTGTTCTGTGGAATATTGTTAAGTAACACCTGAGAACAGAGCAGTGTGCCCTTCTGAGCCCTTAGTCAACGCTCACCGGATTTCAAAATGACCTGGAGAGCATGTGAACATGAAGAAATGGCACTTCACCAGCAGGGGCACTATTTACACCACCATCCCTCTAGGCTGTCATTCAAAGTCAGTAACACAAGAAAACAATAAAAACAGGAATAAATTAAATATTTAAAAATGGAAATGCAGCAGAAGGAATGAGGTATCTATGTATTGCTCTAGGTGAAGAATGCAAATTAAACTGAATAAATAAAACTGAAGTGGTTTATATAGCAAAGGGGCATGGACTTCATTCCCATCACAACCACCGATTGTAATACAGTTAGGATGGAGGGAGTCATGACCTCTGGCTTCCCTGATGTTTCGTTTTGGTGCCAGGCTGTGGGTCCTCTCTCCAATGAGCCTTGTTCAAGCCTAAGTGGCTCAACATGGTGTGGGAAAGTGGTGTGCCGCAGAAGCATCCCCACTCTGCAAACAGAGGCTCTACTACATATGTAATAAACCCTGCAAAAATCACAGAGGACAGCTCAGACATCCTGATGTTGTCCACCATGACAACAATATAGCTTCATCATCACTCCAATTCAAAGCATCTTACCAGTCTGGATACTGCCAATTGTATCTGATTCTCTGTCACACAAGGGGGTCACTTCAAGACCATGTTTCTTCTCAACATCTCCTGTCAAGCATAGAACAAATGTGATACTTCATGTGTACCAATGAATGGCAGCGGAGATGCACACTCCCAGTGGAAGCCGGAGAGGAAGAGAAAGACCACCATACCCTGGCAGAAGAACTCCTCAGTCACCTTCTCACTCCACTTCTTGCTGAGCTCCCATGGGCGGCAGGGGTTGCAAATGTCAGCGCACTTCAAGGCCATCTATAGGGGTACAGGGAGGAGGGTGGTGTCAGCAACACAGCTGGCCAACAGGACACCTTACCCCCACAACACATCCACATTACTGTCCTCACCTGGAGAACGAGATGCCGGTGAGCTGCATTCTGTAGGTCGAGATCTTCTTGCTCCAGGTGGCTCCTGAACTGAGACAGATACTTATTCTGCCTGCTGATGTCTGTGGCCAGAATGAGGGATCCCAGTCGCATTTCCAAATTCTGCCTGTGGGAAGAACCCATGTTATTTATTTCAGAGTGCTCACACAGACAGAGACAGAGGCCAACACGGTACTCACTTGTCCTCAACAGGGAGGTGCTCCAAGAGGCCAGACTGTCGGAGGAGACCTACTGCTGACTTCCAGTGGTGGTTCTCCAGAACTGAGGTATTCTGGAGGCAGTAGAAACCACCACTCATTCAGATTTGCAGATTTTTGCCATTTCAGGAGGCAGATCTTCAAGGACTCATACACGTTTGTAGCACACAGATGTTTCCCTCCCATTTGTCACAAACTGTTACTAAGTCTCTGTCCCCCCCTCACTAAAAACAATGTGTTCTCAGGGTCATCATTTATCCACAGGATCACAGTGCAATCGTGTTGCTCAGGCCTCCTTAACACAGAGGCCAAGCAGGACCAGATTCCATGCAATAGGACCATACAACAGTCTGACAAAACCTCACCAATGCAGCTCCCATCTGGTTGTTACCTACATGCCCCTCACCTGGTACAGGCTAGCCAGGTGATGCTTGGTCTTGATTAGGAAGGACTGGTTAACCCCAGGATGGTCCAGGTCATGGGTCGCAGCAGCCAAGAGGCCCAGGAGAATGTCGTAGGATGTAAGTGATGAGGAGAGCTACACACAACACACCTGATAAGGCCCCAGGAGCAAGAAACCACCATGGCGATTTACATTTTGGCTAATGTTTGAAGCCTCTGCAGCACTGTGGTGCAGCAGGTGTACTATGGTGCTTCACACATGGTGTGTCACACTGCTCTACTGTATACATGAGTGAACAACTGCAGGGAGTTTAGCACAGTGTATACAGCAGTGTAAATTGTCTCTTACAAAGGCGTTAACTAAGTACTAGTTAATCCCCAAGAAACACAGGAGTAAGTGACAGCTACAGAGTGGCTGTAAGATACTTCCTCTTACCTGAGGCTCCTGCAGGTAGCAATACATGGCCTGGGTGACATCAGCAGCATGCACGGCATTGTGGTATGGGTTATGACTGCGGTAGTCCTCCTGAATCAACACTGAGAGCACAAGACCAACAGCTCTTACCACATATTGAGCCAATCACACCAGCCCTACTGCCATCAAACCATAAACAGATTTCTGTAGACCCTGACAACTGTCTATAGGTGTATATATGGAGCTCATCCATGTACAAAAACTCTCCATGTTATAAACAGCAGAATTAAATGTAAAATATATAGATGTTCCAGTTTATTTCAATAGCATTTTCTTCATGCAGTTTTCTCAAGTTTCTGTGTGTAATGGAGCAAGTGTAGCCCACATTTAACAAAAGGCTGATGGAGAGCAGTGCAAATCATGCAAACAGAACTGGAGTTTATGACCACATTAATTCATCTCACTGACAGTCTTCATAGCTGGCGAAATTAAATGGGATAAATCAAGTAACATCTGCATTACTAACCATTGACTATGATTTGGTGGTAAGTGAATTTAACAAAACCAGTGACAAACAGCCCTTTAGTTCTACTTTTGTCTGTACACTGAATCACCGTACAAAAAAAAAAAAAAAAAAAAAACCCCCACACACCACAACTTACCCAGAAATCTGTGAAGCTTGATCACATCTAACTGGAAGAGCTCAATTAGTCCGTACTGATTGAAGAGGTGAGCTGTAAGAATGGCCAGGCTGTTTCCTGTGAGGACAACAGTATGATGAGCACCACAATTTTGTGGTGATGCTGTAAACATGATACATCCCAAGAAACTGAATAGAAAACAGCTTACCATTTGTCAGCCGGTCAAAGAGAAATATATCAAAATTCCATCTTCCAACCTTTCTCAGCATACACTGCAAAAGGAACAACACGTCAAGAAAAGATAACCAAAGAACACAACCAGAGAGATGCTGCTCTGTTGAATAAGACTGTGACCAGTAAGTTGCAGTAACCAAACCTTGGCTTGTCCAGCATAGTCATCATCAAGGAAGCAGAGTGTCTTCTGTGAAGATGTGCAACGGAGGGATGGTGACACAACCAGGCGTCTCTGAAAGCTCAGCAGCCTGCAATAGCTATAGCCCCAGGCCGATGATGGCTCTGCTGAAAGCGCTGTGAGAATGAGACGAAGCCCATGTATATCAAGTAACATGGTTCTAAGCTATATGGACAGGTGAACTTTCAACTGCGCTGTTACTTACAGTGTAGGCCTCTGAAGCCCACATAGAGGTAAGGATGTGAACCTCTTTGTTCTGGTTCAAACACCACTTGGTTCCTGACTCTCACATCTCCTGGAAGTTATGAACAAACATATCCTCAAGAAAGCCATGCCAGAAAAGAATTGGGTCTGAGAAAGAATGACAGAATGAACAGCACAGAAGACCCAAACTAAAGTGCCCTTCTGCAGGTGGAGAACTTTCCATCTTTCTTACACAAAAGAACATTTTGTCTTATCATTTATATGATGTGCTGCACAGTTCTTAAGCCAACACCCAAAAACACTCACCACATGGTGAGGAACAAGAGGAGCATCTCTAACAATACCCAGGATTGAATCTCCTGATTAAGGGACAGCATGTGAAACACAGTGTTAAGAAGCCTTAAACTGACTGTTTGCCAAGTGCATAGGTCAGTGGACACTCGCCTGAAACATACATGGGTGTTCAGAGAACCACAGCAGGATGACAATTACGTACCAAGCATGCGGATGTAGAGTGCAGTCTGGTCTGCACTATCATAGGAAATGGCGCCCCGTCTCTGTGGAAAACACACCAAAATGTACAACATTATACATTATGCTGTTGTGATTAGCTGGACTGCAGGTAGCCAACTTGGAGTGAGGAGCCTGTACAATAGCAAATACATATACAGTAAAGAACTGATCTGCTACTTAACAAGCTTGACTGTCACATTTTCACCATTATAATAAAAAAACTCCACTACAAGTAAGAACTATTGAAACTGAAGACTTGGAGAGTGACATTGTGTTGAACATCCCCAACAACCCCACCCCACAGCAAAAACTTTTCCAAAGTTAAACATCTTTCACTGGCATTTTGGATGAGCAGTAGAAACAAGAGTGAGGGTGAACTGGCTGAGAGCACCAGCAAATTGTATGCAAAATTTAGGACACACACAAAGCAGGAGGGATAGTACAGATATCTGGCAGGGAAATATTGCATTTTCCCAGCCAGCTTCTACAGAGAGGAACAACATACCACTGAGTGCAAGTCTGCATATGTGGCCATCACCAAGTGCAAGTGAGTCAGGGCTAGATTAGCGCCGAGTCACAGCACCTGCCACTGAGCCAAGCTGCTCTGTGATTGGCTGCTGCGTTGACAAAAGACTCCCTTTCCCACTATCAATAACAGCAACACTTGAGCTACTGGCCAGATGGCATGAAGAAAAATATCACAAAAGGAGAAACCTATTAGATCTCCTGCAATATTGACTCAATGCAGTGTTGTGCCTTTTACATCTTCAATGTTGTTCCTGGACCAACTTCAGTCACGTTGCACCGTTAGCACTACTGCAGTGCCTGCTCAAAGTAGCCATTTTCCACCAGCTGCAAGCAGCATTTTACCATCAGACCTGTCACTGGAACAGTTCAGCTTAAATGCAGCAGCAGACTCGTCTTCACAGCTGAAGTGTTTTTTGCATACATACAAGTTTCCCCAAGGCATTGCAGAAACTTTATTACAAACATAGATCAGATGTGAATCAGACAAATCAACTACAGGGTGAAGTTCCTTGTAGCAGCAGCTGAGAACTGCTGTCAAGCAGAGGAACAAGAAACAGGAGAGACTTTCAAATCATGTAACCAGTGCATTTCCCATAATGCACCTAGAGTAATTAAAACAGACCCTGCTGCAAGCACAGGTGTTTTTAAAATCAAAACCAATTTGTGTTGGAGCTCAGGTCATTACAGGAAATGTGAATCACTGAAGGAACTATTCCACTTAATCGGATTCTGAGCAATTGAGGTATCCCATCAAATGCACTCTGTCGATCAGGCAAGTAAACCTGTTTTAGTATCACCAAGTTCATCAAGCTTTGATCATTCTGACAGATGATGTCAACTGACGCACATTGAGGAGCAGGAATGTGGAACAGGCAGGCAGTAAAGCAGGTCTGTAGAAAACAATGCCAACTGTGAGAGCACCGCACCCATGGCCAAGCATCCAAACATGCAAAGCAGAGTAGAAAACAGCCATCCCACAAAGATCTAGACAAAAAAAAAGCTTGTGCTAATGCAAAGCCAACAACTTCTTCAACTTCAGTAAAAGGGTCTCATCTCCTCAGACAACAGCACAAGTACTATGAAGTGGGACATTGACCAGCAACTCAGGTTACAAATCTGTTACCTTAACTGCCCTGAACTATTAGCAATTACATCAGTAATAAAGTTTTAATCAGGTACTGGCACAGTGATATTACTGGTGTAAACTACGGTCCTGAAGGTTTTTAAAACCAGCACCATCTGTGGTGGAAGGACAATGGAGCTCAGCATTCTTTCACGTTTTCATTTACTTGTATCGGCAGAAAGTTCAGCACAGAAGACGGCTCTCCAGGGCCATAATGAGGAAGCCCTTTACAAACTACTGGTGTGGACCAGGCTGGCATGTTGTTGGTCCAGTACTATGGTACCTATTGCACCTCCTTCCTGTTGATATCTGGGGAAATCTCCACAAAACTGCTCACTATACAAAGGTGAGAGCAGGGCCACTTTCAGACTGGTACAAAGTAGTAGCCACAATTGGGTCAAATGTTTTAACACTCCTGTATCAGGGTGAAAAGACAGACCCATAACACACAGTAGTTTGTTTTATTCTTTGAAACTTTAGGCTTTTCTGTTAAACAACATTTATAGGTTACTTATACTGCTCACTCTGCATAAACTACAGGTGTTTTTCTTACAACTATTTACTTGTATATTATTAATCTAAACAGTAATCACAACTCAGGCGAACCATAATGTTTAGCTAACAAACATGCACAGTGGAAGGAATAGTGGGAAAGTGTAAAGGTCAATGAACTAATTTTTATCTAAAACTGTCCACACGACCCACAAACACAAAACGTGCCCTAGCAGATATCAGACCCAGAGACAGACTGTGGCCCATCCCCTTCAGGCTTTGACCTCACTTTTAAATAACAAATTCCTGAGAGCGCAATATTTACATAGGCTTTAGAGAAGCAGTTAATTTCATCTGAAGGAGACACCCTATCACCCATCAAATTCACAAGAGTCACAGTACAGTCATGCCAAAACAGAGTGTAACCTGTACATCTTGTGTAAATTACCACAGTTTAGCTACAAGCGGATGCCTATAGCCATCAACCCAATGGCTACAGAGAAGAGACTGAACTCCAACACCACCTCCAGGGAGCTCAAACTCCAGAAAAGACCAGGACATCTAGCACATTTTCACTGCAACACCTGCACATCACTAAATGTCTACAATAAAAAAAACAAGATTAAAGGTGCAGAAAAAGCTTCAAATTCCTAATTGTACTGTATGTGTGATATTTTTCCAGACACACTAAACATGAGAAAAATGAACGATCAAAGAGGTTTTGAGGTTAAAACCCTTTCAAATAAACCATTACTGCTCAGAACCAGTGATACAGCCTCAATGAGGTCCATTCCTCAACATCATGATGACACACATGTTCCAGCCCTCAACAATGGTCCTGTGGTGGTCTTCACAGTACCTGAGATAGCTTCCTGGGATCAGGACCCCCAAACAGAGAGGAGGTGGAGCTGAAGCTGATGGCACCCCGCCGGCTGAGGACATGTTTGGGTACAGGCCGGTCCAGGGGCAGAACCGGCAGCTGGTAACATACTTCCATTGAAGACCAGGTCCAAATCCAGGTTCTGATCCAGGTCCAGACTAAAGCACACGCCACACAGTGTGGAACACTGGCGTGTGAAAGGTGAAGGAAACCAGGGCCCACGATGCAAACTTCAAATTTTATAAGGAAAGTAAACACTCTTATGAAGTGATGCAAAAAGTTTAAAAAATATTTAAAAGTAGGTTTGTGCTGAAAATAGATGTTCTTTTCGATTCTACTACTCCTCAGGTCTTGCGTGCCCAGATGCTCATCCGACGACTTCTCACCTTTTGGCCCTGTTAAAGCCACGTGAGGGTCCGCACGACGCCAGGCCTTTGTCTATTAATATCTCCTCTAAAAAGAACTTCCTCATTTTTTAAGAACGACCTTCATGTTCTCACTGAAAATAAACCCAGATGCGCGGGAAACGCGATTAAAACGCACAGGAGGAGCCCCTCAGACAATGTCCCGGTGTAAGTGCAGTGTAAACGTGGTACAATCGCGGTATAACAGCCGTTCACGCGGAGCCCCGCCGCTCCTCCGCCTCCATCCGCGCGGACGCAGATAAAGAGCCGGAACCTGGCGTCTCATCGCCGGTGTGAGCGCTGATGTCGCCGGTCTCTCAGCCCACCGTGGTGGCGAGTCCAAAACACATCTCTCTGTACACCTTCATCACATCAAAACACCGCCTCAAAATAAATAAAACAAAAAAATAAATAAAACAAATAAAAGGGAGCAGGGAACAATGGAGCCTCCACCACGGTGCGCTATTTTCTTTCACAGCCTCCTGGTCCTTCCGAAACCCGCTCGCCTATCCGCTGATTGGCTGTCGTATGGACCAATCGCTACTTGCATCTCCGTAGTATCCATTGTCTTATTGGACAAGTTTGCAGTTTGTCGATGTTACGATCGTCCCTATTGGGCGGATGTCCGCGCAGGATGCAGGTTCTGAAACAGAAGATCTACAGCTATCACACTAACTTTATATACCAGGATTAACAATATACATACAGTCCACCACAGTGGTTCATTTCTACTAAATAATTAACTGGAACCCAGGTGTGTACTTGACAAAGGTTGTTTAGACAAGACTGGACACCTTTTCTAAAGATGTATTCACTGGAAACCGAAGATTTGGAAATCCCACAGCTGCTGCATGGCTGCAGTCATTTCAGTTTATACAGATGATTATGATCAGTGTTTTTTACAGTCAATTTTTAAACTGCATGTACAAATCTTATTTCCCCCTCTATACAACCATTTGGGACTATATCTCAAGAGAGTAATTTCAATTAATGACCCTTGTAACACCCAGTTTTTTCCCTACACATGGGTCCCCACACAGGGCCATGCGGGACCCCAGCGGAAGCATGTATCTAGGAGAGTGAGGCAGCATGGTGCTTCTCAGCATCCTATTCATTCCCCAGCGTACTCTGTCTCTGAGGTGTGGACAGCAGAAATAAGCCTACAAGAGGCATCACAAAGCACAGAGTAACCTGTCCTGTTTTGGAGAACTTGCTGGCAGGGCCAGGCAGACTTCCAAGAGGAACTCATACCTGGCACAGACTTTACTGAAACCTGTGGACATGACAAATACTGTACTAATTGGGGCAAGAATATCTCAACAGACTCAACCAAGATTTTAAAGCTGTAACTCCCAAGGTGCGGTTTTTACCTTTTTAAGCAATCCCTCTGTCAACATCATTTTGATAAGTGACTGGCAACTTAAAAGGATTATATCAGTATGGTGTCAGTCTACTGAACACTGACTAACAGTCTAAAGCACTCTCTAAACAATTGTGCAGTTTCTTGCTGTGTTTTTGAAAGGTTGTTGCCATGGTATACATAGATCTCTCATTTGTTCAGTACTCAGGCAAACAGCTTTTGTTTGCCTGACATTTTACTGCAAAATGATAAGAAATTAGACAAGCACTTAACACAGAGGACAATCAACATAACTAAATGAGACTTAAGCAGCAGTGTATAGATGTGGGCGTGCCTGAAGACTACTTCACCGATTAAATTACTTTAGGTAGATTATTAGCGTGGCATTGAGGGCCATCATTCACGTTGAGTGGCACTATAAAGGGGTACAACTGAATAAGCAGTGACACATTTCATGCATGGTGAGGGTAAGAGGTGAAGTTGGTTACTTTTCAAGGGAAATAGCACGGTGGAAAATTCACTATGTTAGATGTGAAGTTAGCAAGATAATGAGGGTAACGTGGGATCAGAAAACATGTTAAGGGTGTGCATCATTTTTTAATTAGCAGTTCTATATAGAAAAACCTGATTATGTTTGAAATTAAAACAAATTTAGCAGTAAATTTAAAGGAATAAATGTAATTTGGGAACCTTAGTCCTTCTAGTGGCCATATTTCATTGCTGCAGAAATAAGGTTGCTATAGGTGCCTTGCATTTTGTGCAGTTTCACAAACAGTGAAATTACTAATCTGCATCTACTCTCCCAGTTGCATTATATTAAAAAATATTCAATTATAAAAATTAGTTCTTACAAATCAGCAAATATTTACCTGATTTACACAAAGAAGCTCCTCAGAATGTCAGACATATAAAAGCTCATCCTGTGTCAGGGATTGACAACTGCCACACTGGTGCCCTCATTGGACTGGAAAAATACCCCCTGTTAATCTGTGCCAAGTAGTTTATGATGGAAAAATGCAAAAAAGAATTTTTCAACCAAGTATATTATAAGTTCAGTCATTAAGAAATTAAAATTGGACATGAAAGAACCGTAAAGGACTTTAGATTTTGATAGTGAGTTTCAAGGACACAGGATTTTGTAACTTGTATCTTATTCTGGGCCACAGTGACACTGGACCTGTAGATTGCTGGATATTTATGATAAGATTTCGAGTGACGGCTGCTTGTGGCACTTGTAAGTGAGCCTCATGCCACCACATAATCTGCCCTGTCCCCCCTGTGTGTCTCACATATATGGTCAAGTTAGCATGGCAACCTTTGACGTGTAGGTTTCTAAAAACAGTACTGATGTGCCGAGCAGCTGAGAAGCAGTGTGTTCTGGGAGAGAAGACCCAGAGGGCTTTGTGCTGGGCTGCGGTGACTCTGCATTGTTTTTGAGGGGAATTTGGAGCTTTGAGGGTTACAGTGTCTCCCTCAAACAGTGAGCGCACACGTGTGATGAACATCTTGGTGGCGTATTTACATTTCAAGAAGGACGCCATGGACAGCCTGGAGAAGCAATTGATTTGCCCCATCTGCCTGGAGATGTTCACCAAACCTGTAGTCATCCTGCCCTGCCAACACAACTTGTGTCGCAAGTGTGCCAGTGACATCTTCCAGGTATGTGTGAGGTTAATACCTTCTAAGTACAAACATTTTTTTAAAGGTCATTTGTACATGTTTTAGTTTGCATTGTTGACATTACTCATTTTCATACGAAAGCTGAATAATTGCAAAAATTAGATGTTCTTTGTCCATGAATGTTTCATGGAATTCTGCCATTGTTGACACAGTACTTGAGCTTGTACTAAAGTGAGATGCAGTGTATTTTATTTAGTTCTTTGTAGTGTCCGTGTTGTTGACTACATAGCATTAATTGGGTCCGCGGTTCTATGGTGCTCCTCTGGTGGGATTCTAACTGAAGTATTCTGCTGGGATTGGTGTACACAGGCCTCAAATCCATACCTGCCAACTCGGGGCGGTACTACAATAGCCGCCGGGGGCCGTTTCCGCTGCCCCTCATGCAGACATGAGGTCGTTCTGGACCGACATGGGGTGTATGGACTGCAGAGGAACCTGCTTGTGGAGAACATTATTGACATGTACAAGCAAGAATCCAGCAGGTTGGTTGGCACAGATCCGTCCTTCAAAAGACACAAACATAAAAGGTCCTGGTTCCATTCAGTGTGATGGAGACCAGAATTGTGGGAGGGGAAGAGGAGGCAGCTGCCAGAGAGGATTAATAACCACCACAGCATGTCATTATTGTAGTTGTTAGTAGTCTTTAGGGTTAGGGTTTGAAACTGGCACTAAAGTTGTAGACCTCTATCTCCCTTCAACCCTTTTGTGCTCCAAGCACCTCAGTTAGACATTTCCAAAGTGCTACTGATGTAAAAAGAGGAGAAAACACCCAGTAAAACAGTAATTACTGTAACATTATTTATCTGAGTGAACACTGAATGAGCTAAGCATGATTCAGCTGGATGCCAAAGTAGAGGTTTCTATAGCTTGTATAATAAAAAAGATGTATCTATTGGTCAGAAACACACATGTGGGGGCATTATTTTAAACTCCCATCACAGCACAGTATACATGAGAGCTGAGCATGCAGGTTTATCTGTTTATCCTGGGTTGTTGTTGTCACCCAACAGGCTGAACATCGCAGGTTCGCCTATCAGATCAGTACGATTTTAGTTGCTGTGTTGAGTAGTTGTGGCAATGTGATTATGCTCTTCTGTGACTTATGTCACAGCATTGAACTGTGAATAGAAACTCATCCAAACTCACACCAAAGCCAGAAGACCTAATGTATATTTAACCCCCACCATTGCCTGTGGCCATCAGCCTTATCTGTCTGTTTCTCATCGGGGGCTCTGGGTCCACAGGTCACAATTAGCCTGTAACAAAACAAGATATTTTTGACAAAGGAGAACGACATGGCTTTTTTTCTGGGGTACAAATAGACTTTTTAAAATGACAACAGAATAAAAAAGTATTCTTAAATTTCTAAATTTACTAGCATTTGACCAAACTTGTAATTGTACCAAACTGTACCAGTGAGTAATAAGAGGACACTGGGCTGACTGAGTGATCTTTCTAGATTGCCCCATTTGTTCCATTTTAACAGTGACCCCTCTGTGGTCACCAACAGTGTTACTCCTTCACCTGTGACTATGTTCCCTCTGTGACAATGACTATGTACCTTATATTCCTCTTGGCATTGTGACCATGTTTCCCATGACCCTTTTCCCCTTGTGGTCTCCTGGTGACCATGTGCAATTTATAACCATGACTATGTTCATTGCATCTAAGCACCACCAGTAGCAAACCTGGCCTGGAGAGGAAGTGTGAACAGCCCATGTGTGATGAGCACGAGGATGAGAAGATCAACATTTACTGTGTCACCTGTGCCGTTCCCACCTGTTCCCTGTGCAAAGTGTTTGGCTCACACAAGGACTGTGAGGTGGCACCACTGAATACTGTGTACCAAACACAGAAGGTGAGCACACAAGAATGAAAACACACACTTGGGCATACACACAAAAACCCTGACAAAAATAGTTTAGTGAAAAAATCTTTGCAGTTTATTGATGTTTGCACGAAAACATGGGTATATCAAGAATTCTTAACCATCTGAGTCATCAGAGATGACTTAAGGGTAATCCCATAAGCTTTAAGGAAATATGATGACTTAGAAATGTTCATAACTAGAAGGCTACATGATTACATTTTTAAGCATTTCTATTGTATGAATTTTGTTTATGTGGTCCTCTGCTCTATGTGTGTGTAGGCAGAGCTCACAGATGGGATAGCTATGCTGGTAGGAAACAACGACAGGATGCAAGGCATCATCAGTCAGCTGGAAGAGATGTGCAAGACTATAGAAGTAGGTCTCCTTTCACCATGTTGTGCACAAACTCTGCTATCTAAACTCCCTATGTTACACACACAGCTGTTCACATTACGCATATTATACACACTCCCTTTGTGCACATGCACATACTGCACACACTATTATTCTCATGCACTAATTTATTTACCTCAGTTCTATGGGTTTATGGCTGAAGTTACTGACAAACTATTAAATACTAAAGCGTAGTCCATAAACAGAAAACTTATTTCATTCATGGAACAGACAAAGCTATGAGTGATATTCTTTCTCCCAAACTCTAACTTACCTGCATGTGTGTTGCAGGAGAATGGCAGGAGGCAGAAGTCCCTGGTGTGTGAGAAGTTTGACCACCTGTACTCTATCCTGGAAGATCGGAAGGCAGAGATGAATCTGAAGATCAATGCAGAGCAGGAGGAGAAGCTAGACTACATTCGGGGACTGCAAAGGAAGTATGGGGATCATTTGGAAATGATGTCGAAGATTGTTGAGACAGGCATTCAGACAATGGATGAGCCTGAGATGGCACTTTTTTTGCAGGTGAGACTAAGTTACAGTCTTGGCTATCTTCTCACTGGGACATAGTGTGGAATCACTGTTCATAAATAAATAAGTAAATGTAATAGAAAAAGAAATAGATGAAAATTGTCAACATTTTTAAAAATGATTTTCAGAATTCTTGGAAGCAAATGGGCATCTTATAACTAATTAAAACATGTATAAATGAACATGTAATTTACAGTGTACAGTACCTGCACAATAGACGTACAACATCATAGCATAGCAATAGCGTCTGCTGACAGCCATATGAAAACATACAGCTTATACCGTAGATAAAAAATGTTATAAACATGCATTAAAACATTACACATGTTTACAGTCTCTGCACTGTATATATCTGACATTGTAGCATAACAGTTACATAAGGTGAATGCTCTATGAGACTGTGTACTACACACCCACCACACACAGCCAACAACCATCTTTTCATACCTGCTCCACCAGAGCTCCTCCTTTCTCCTCTACTTCTGTCACTAAAATGATGGTTATTCTCACTGGGTTAATTAATTCAGCACGTCTTCCCTTTATTATATAATGTTCTCCATAATGTTTTGGACAAAGACATATTTTATCCTTGATTTGCCCCTGGGCTTCACAATTTTAAATTTGTAATTTAATTGTAATTTATTTGTACAATTCCAAAAAAGTGCCTTAATTTCTACATGGTGAAATCAAAATGTATGAAAATACCCTGTAATAAAATCAGAGATCATACACTTTAACCACATGTGAAATGTTTGTTTGCAACTTTAAAAATGTCTCTTTGTCCCAAAAATTATGCAGGGTACTGTACATCTCACAGAACTGAACTTGCACTGAAAACATCCCACGTCCACTGCCATATCCCCATTGGAGCCAGCTTTGCTTAATATTGACAGAACAGTCACAAGAGATCACGTCCCTTGTGCTTCCAACATATCACTGTCATGTAGCACAAAATAATGAATTTTAAAAAAAGTTTAAAAAATAAAAAAACAAAAAGAAACTTTTTCTTTTTAAAAAAGAAACTTTGGTAATGAATACAGTGCTCAATTTTTTTAACAATAGTGTGGATAAATATGCTATACTGTGGCCAGAAATAAAAGAAAATAGGTCAAAAACATTGACAAATGCTTGAAAATAAATTACTGTACAGTGGACTACACACCTAGAAATAACTAGTCTTTCATGAATACAATCTGATTTACAATTGATTAGAAACTGACTGCCCAGTTGTAAGGCGAAGACTGTTTGTATCATTTCCCTTAAAACACCCTCTTAACCCTGTGAATATGTTAAATCTATTAGCTGCATTAAACAATATATAAAAACTGTTTCAACATCTTTTCAAATCTTTTTTTCACAGAATGCAAAGGCAATTTTACAAAAGTAAGTTTTTATATGTTTCATTTTTTTTTTTATTAAAGTAAATGTATCAATTCTCTTGAGTTGTCTGAGCTCTTAAACATGGTAATGAACATGTGTCTGTGCAGGATTAGTGAGGCCTCCAACATCTCGCACCTGGATAAAGTGGAGCGTGGCTATGAGAACATGGATCATTACAGTGCAAGTTTCAAAAGAGAAGCGAGAGCAATACACAGCATAGACTTCATCAGAGGTATGGCTCAAAATGGTCAAAAGAACCGATAACTGGTCCTCAATAAGGTGACTGTCATACACACAATAACTGTAGGTAAGGTACCTACAACACCCAAAAAAGAGTTGTACTATTACAGAAAGTGTAGATCTGACTCAGATTCCAATTTGAAGACTCTTGAATTAAAAGCTGAAGGCTTGGACTCAAAAACAGAAGCTGTGTGCTCTAGGTCAAAGTGTTTACTGCTCCTCCTGCAGTGCTGGTACACAAATCACAGATCCCTCCAGATAAGAGTCTTTGACTTATGAATTTCCATGTATACAAGTGATATTATTTAATACTCCTGACAGAGTTACGACCAAATATGAGGCTGATTTTTCATGCTTGAGTAACAAGAGGTGATTTCCTGATTTATTAATGAAAGTAACACACACAAAATGGCTGACAGACACTTCTCTTTCAATTCTTACAATGCCCCCCTCCCTCTCTTAAAGCAATTCTTGTTTATTATGTCCCCAACATACAAGGTTTTGCCTTATGGACCAAATTCCAGGAACACATTACACTCCTAAGTAGGGGGATACCTATTATTACTCGGAATTGCTTTAGTAAGAATTACCCAACTGTATGCTGTTTTGGGAAAAAGTGGTGGTCAAATGAATAATAAATAAATAAATAATAAATAAAAATATTATTTACCTTTATATTACATAGAAGGAATTAACAGTAATAGATGGATGGATGAATTTCCTTTTCTAATGATAAATACTTTCAGAGTACCACAGCAGGAGAGGAGTTCAGAATAGGATCCTACAGCTTGCAAGACAATGGCTCTAACCACAGCATCAACTGCTGTTCCCAAGTGGCAAAATTGCTTGTTTTTCTTTAACTCCCTAAGGACAATATTAAGGACTCAATTTTTATTACTGCTATGAGTATTGATTTAAAAATGATTTTTTATACATCTGTTTATTTAGTTTATGCTTTAATAATGTAGTGTTACAATATTTTCACATTTATAAAGCTGGGTAATTTTTACTACAACAAGAGTCTAAACTCAAACTACAGTTTTAGTGCAAGGGAAAAGCTCAAGTTATGGTACTGCTGCCTCAGCTGTGTCTGAGACTTCTACAGAATTGAATAAAATCAAAATGCTTATTTTATTAAGGCTTTGACTGTGACTTAGAGGTAAGTCACTTTGGATTTACAAACAAAATAAATTATGAAAAGTTTTGGTTGCAAATGTGTACCCTGACGCACTGCATTCACTTAAGTAACTGTTACTGTTACTATAAAACTGTTCCATATATGTTCATTTGTCTGTGTATGTACCAAATATTTTCTGTTTTGAAAAAATATTTGTAAATATAATGTTTCATTTGGCTGAACAACATCATTCTGTGTTGTTGGGGCTGTCCCAAATCAGTAATACTCAAAACTTGAGTTGTCTTTGACTCTCAGCACTTTTTGCCTGAATAGATGATGAGGAAGATGAGGAAGATGAAGACAATGAGGGAGCTGAAGAGGGTGGGGATGAAGCTGATGCAGTTGGGGAGGCTCATGTAAGTCCATCACGATCAAGCGGAGGGGCTGGTGGAGGTGCACAGCAGAAGGAGCAGCAAAACCAGCCACTGCCAACACAAGCTCCGCCCACAGCCACTCCTTCTGCTCCAACAACAGTTCAAACCCCAACTTCATCCACCTCACTGCAGCCAAGTGAAGCCTCAGCACAGGTGAGAAAACTATGAGCTACAGTACCTCAAGGCCTATCTAGGTGGATGAGGAGCAGGCACTGGACTGTCAACCCAGGGTACACAACTGTGGGGTCCTGCCTGATTAAACAAAACTTCATGAGACAGAAGGAGGCTCTTTCAGTTCTACAACTTGCCATGATGGACTTTCTCATCATCTGTAGTCTGAACCACCTGAAAAAGTGGAAGAGGAGGGCATATCTCTTTAATACAGAAGGTTACAACTATTGTCATAGTAAAGGAGTAGTAGCATCTTGTCACAAGAGACATTATTCATTTTTAAGGTTTAATTAGGAAATTAAGTATGTGACTCTTGTCTCTGATTGAGGCTCTTTGTGTGTGAATGTTGATGTTTTATGCATGCCTGAGGCCAGAAAGCGAGTTAAAATAATACATGCATCATATAGTTTGGTATTAGAAATGAAGTTACTGAAGGTGGAAATAGAGTCTATGACTGAACCAACTAAATGGTCTTTGCTTCAGATCGCCATCACATCCTTACACATACGGTTATTAAATTTACTAATTTAGCAGAAATTTTTGTCCACAGTGATGTACAACTCACAGTAAATCAAAGTACATTTAAAACAAAGAGCTTTAGACACACAAAACACAATAATCAGAGCACAGCTTGTGTGTCTGATGCCTCCATGTCAGTTTACGTCCATCAAGTAACTGCCTATAGAAAAGACATTTAAACAGCAAATACATAGATAATCATAGCAGATCAAGTTGGACTCATTTTTGTAGCTGTCAGGATATCAGTGGGGAAAAGGTTCTTGGAGAGATGGGTTTGGGGACGTTTCTTGAATTTTAGAAGGAATTCAGCATTTCCAAGGATCCAATGAGATTTGTTACAGTACATTGGGGTACAAAATCAAGAACCAATGATACTACATATTTTGAAACACTTGTGAGTAGGACCAAGCAACCAGAGGTAGAGGAGCACAGTATTGAGTATCAGGTATTCTATATTTCAAGATTTAGAGTCTTAAACTTGGTATGAGCAGCCACAAGAAGTGATTGAGGGGAGGCACAGAGAGGACGCATGTGGAAGTAGGCTTTTGGAGATCAAACAACTGATGAGTCTTGCTGGCAACGGTCAGAAGACCAGAGAGGAGGGAGCAGCTGCAGTTTTGCTGAGATATCGACACTGCCTGGATCAGAAGCTGGGTAGAGCATGACTAGAGATTCAGGTGAACTTGACAAATATTACAGAGGAGGCATTTGTAACATCAGGCTATGGCTGCAGAATGCAAGAAGCAGAGACATGAATCAATTGTAGCTCTCATACACTGAGTTCTCTTGTTTGTTAATCAGATGTAAAATAGATATTGACCTTAGAAATGCTGAAATATTATAATTAGATTTGGTGCTGGTGTAGACTAAAGACATAAGCTACAATTTCTGCCAAATAGGGGCTATGGATGCAATTTTAATGCTAAGCCACAGAAAGATGGAACTACCAGAGGTGAGACCTTCAAGAACACTGGGACAACTACACTATTTGATTGAGTTCTTCTGTCAAAAATTTGATAACCTGGCATAATCACACACGCCCACTGAGGAATGCTGCTTTCCCCTCGTGATCTTTGGCCCCACCCTCACAGCTGCTTTGATTGGCACCGGCCTGTGTCTGTGTCCCCATATGTGTCCTGGTTCTGGTTAAGGCTGGGTGGGGAGATGTGGACCTGACCCTGTATCCCAGCTGGTACCGTCTTCCAGTGCTGCCAGCACCACCAGGTCTGGAGCAGGCTTGGGAAGGCATGGCCAGTGGGTAGGGTCAAAGACAGAAGGGCGGGGCATCTGAGAGTGCAGACGGAGAAGGGAAGGAGCTCAGCTCTTCAACAGTGATGGCTTCCTCGCAGGTCAGTTCCTACTTAACTGTAGATCTCTGCAGACTGGTGCTCCTGAAAAATAGTCATGTCCCTTCCACAACCAGGGTATTAGTATCTTAGAAATATTCTATATAATTACAGTCTTACCTTGTCATGTCACCCACATCTGTCCAACATAAATTTTTGGAGAGAGGCAGGGCTGGCAACTTAACAGGGGCTTAGCAGTATGGTGCAAGCCAGAAAATCCGCAATTTGTACCGCACCATATGTAGTTATGCGTGTGTATGCCCGCCAAATGCCAGCTAACATATCTTGCTAAAGTGTTCACTAAACAATTTTGTGATTTCTTTTGTATTTTCAAAGGGTTTTTGCTTTACACAGAAATACACAGATCTCGCTCTTCTTTTCAGCACTCACAAATCCAGCTTTTGTCTCCCTGATATTTTACTGCAAAATAAAAAATGAGATAGACTTAGAATTGTACTTAACACTGCAGACAATTCAGTAAACAAGACTTCTGCAGCTGTCTCTGGAGCTATGCATGCCAGAAGATATTAGCCTACATCAGATTACTAGAGTGACATTAGAGAGCATCTTTCAATGAGTGGTTCCATAACAGGGTAGAACTGGGTAGGCACTGAAACATTCCATGCATGGTGAGGGTGAGAGGTAAGGTTATTGGGGGGAAATAGAAAGTAGTAAGAAGCAAGGTTGGTGAGATAATGGGGAGCAAGATAACAAGATAAGACTCTATGTCTCTCCAATTTGCCAAACATCTATTATAGCTATATGGCTCACACTTTTGTGGAAAAGTATTCAAATCTCTCAAAGCATTTGATGAAACCTCTGATTTTTAAACTAACTCTTATAGTATACATAAAGGAAGCAGGGTGAAAAATGTGCCTAATCACAATTTAAATTAGAAATCTGAGTCGTCAACCAGTAAGCAGAGACAACTACAGTATTTGCAATAAAGACTGATGTCAGACATAATTTGTTTAATTCAAGAGGGAGTTTAAATTAAGTTTTAGATAAAGCAATGCCTTCCTGCAGTTTTACCTTGTTCGGGTTGCTCACCTTGAGGATATGTCACTATAAGAATGACTGTGAGGTCTGGTAAAATTAAAAAAGATAACAAAAAATAGCAAAATAACATTCCTATCACATATGCACGTCTGTGGAATGTGACAAGTAAAGAGAAGCCCTCATTCCATAAATAAGCAAAATAATCTTCTCAATAACAAAAATCTCAGTAAAAATGCTCAGTAACACTTTTACCTACTGAATCTTTGTCCCACTGATGTCCACTGTCCAACAGTAATGATCACTGTCGTCTCATGCTTTTCTACTGGGTCAAAACGAGCCACTAGTTTCTACATGGCCATATTACATCACGACTGCATTGAATGTGGTTTTATTTCTACACACCTGTGGTGTTTTTGACATTTTACCTGTCACTCACCTCTACGTAACTGGTCAGAAAAAATAGCAGAAAAATTACGATCTTGACGTTTCCCCGCAGACTTTTTTCATAAGACGTGCGTCACTTCCGGCAGATTTTCCTCCACGCATGTCTCCCTCTAGTGGTTATTTGTTGTATGAATGGTCGAAAAAAACAAAAACAAAAACCAGTAACGAAAATTGGCACGTACTGTAGAAACAGCGATGCTGGCATCATAGGGGCTCAGCAAAAGCAGGCATTTTAATACAAATTTAGATCACTTCTGAGCACTGACTAAACTATGGAAGCCTAGTTTTTTGGATGTATGATGTATCACTGACTGATTATAGTTAATATTATAAACATAGTGCAGTCATCCCTTTACGTACACAAAACAAACAAAAAAACACATTTTCACTAAAACACAATTTGATTTTTTAATTCCATTATTTAATTTACCTGCAGATCTGCTAGATACAACCTGTTCCAGGCAAAAAAAAGTCAAAAGGCAGAAAAATTTAATATCACAATTTCAAATATGTGTAAAAATGTGTAAAAATAGAATTTACACACAGATCCCGTTGTGTCTGTGTGTGTGCCCAAACGTCTGGTGGCGCAGCAGGGTCCCTGCACCTTTGTGCTGTAGCAAATGTAACAGTATGGCTTTAAGAGAGTGAGGAATAGTGCAAAGCGTTTATCCGGCTTGCAGCCAGTATATACAGCAGTTAGCAGAGACAAGTGATATAATTGTATTTCCAAGTAATACATACCTTGGATAAATGGTGCACCACTGTGCTCAGCTGATTAACGCTAGGAGTTATTTTCTCACCTTTGGGAAGAAATGGTGAACTTTAACTTGGGAATTATCAAAGAATGGTAACTCCAGTCATCCAGTTTTAGTGGGGAACTCCCCTGGAGATAAAACTGTGTGTACACATGCCATGGACTTGGTGTGATCCTCTCGGGCATGTGCAGCTCTGCACAGAGAATTCCCCTGATTGTTTGTGCTGTGCAGCTGCGTCCCTGCTTGTGTGTACAGCTGGTGTGGGTGCTGCAAGGTGTTTTACAGAGTTCAGTGATATTTGCGAAAATTGGTTTTTGGGCTTTTGGGTGGGATGGAAAGCATAATTATTTTTCCCATAATAAATAATGGAAATGGCTGTCTTGATTTACTTCAATTTATAGAGCCTTCTCATGAGCCGGTTATTTACATAAATCACGAGCTGACTATTATAAAATCAGTGATGACCATATTATGCTGTATGTGTTATATTTTGATTAGGGCACATTTACTTGAGAAAGACTGCTCCTAAGTATATGTAACAATACAGTAAAGCAAAAGTTTTACTACTGAATAAGTTTTGCTTCTGTGTCACTATGGTATTCACATACCAATGTACTAATTCACTGGCGATTTACCTTTAAGTCCAATGAGGTCACCAGTCTCCAATCTGTATTCATAAACCTTTTGTCACCTTTCGTACTCTGCATTGTTGACAACAATGAACTATGCTGCTCATCTCTATTGACGATCTGTTTCATCCTGTCCTTCCATAGGTATCACAAGACTCATCTGTGGGGGCTGTGCCCCCCCCCCCAGAAGACAGAGGAGACACCTCCCGCCATGTGTTCTCCTTCTCTTGGCTCAACTCCCTCCAGTGACCATCATCAACTTCATCATCTTTGTCTTTCACTGTCTTCCTCATATTCCCAAAACACACTTACTGTTTTACCTGTCAGATCTGCTGTGCTCCTGTGCAATTTGAGAGGCACCAAGAATATACACAATAAAGCAGTATAAATTAAGTGCTTTTATTAAAAATATAATTCAGGCATTCTTTTGCACAACAGAAGTGACTGGTTGCTCAAGTTATGTTTATTATCAAACATATAAAATGTACAATGCAGAGTCTGAGTATTTTCTGTATGTATAAAGATAGTAAACAGTTTAACACATCTAATTTTGTGACTTGACATGTCTCTTCTGACCAGTGACTTGTACAAGATCTGAACAAACCACACGTGCACCATTTTCTCCATTTACCAGAAACATTGTGGTCAATGTGTGGTCAGTGTGTGATCAATATGTGATCAATATGTGATCAATGTGTGATCACCACTGGAGCTTCTAGACTCAAATTAATAGATATGTGATTTGAGTGACAACTGAGACAGGACAACCACAGGGTGGGATGATGACTGGTGGTGCGACATGATGTATTTTGACATTTACAGTACACACTAATCAGCCAAAGATGTCCATGATCCTGCGGTTGCTGTGCGCCTGCTGAGCCAGCTGTTCTGCTCTCGCCATCTGCAGCACTTCCCTGAGGAGGTGGAAGGTGAGGTCCAGTGAGATGGCTGGCTCCTCTCCGCGCTTCCCCCTCTCAACCTCACCTTCTCCCAGGTTCTCCTCCAATAGGCGCTGTGAGAGGTGCAGCTGCAGGGCGCGGCTTATGGCGGACAGCGATGTGGAGGGGTTCCTGGGTTTCATGTCACCCACCCTCAGGAAGGACTCTTCTCCCAATCGCAGCAGGAGGGGAGGCGTGCGATGCTGGAGGTCAGACTGGGGACCCCCTGGACTCTCCAGTGCTCTGCAGTCATGTTGGGGCAGCATGGCTAGCAGGATCACGGTGGAGTGAAGGAGGTGGAGCTTCATGGTGGAGCTGCTGGGAACCTGTGAAGAGAAGACCTCACTGAGCACATCAATAACCTCCCATTGACCTCATCCTTAACAAAGATGACTCTGGAGATGAAGGAGTTTGATCAGAGATCCCGAATTCATTGTTTTTATAGTGACAAGTGAACAAACTGTTAGCAGTAATTCAAAATAACTATTATAAGAAATGATGGAATGTCCTGTCTTGAAGTGATTGGTGCCACCAATAAAATCAAGTAGTTTTTGGACGTTAAGTTCTGTTGTGATTTTCCCAGTTCAATTTTACAAGAATTGCCCACAAGGATCCGTCATAGATCTATATGAATGATGATCGATCAGAAAGACCAGAAAAGAGGAGACGGAGCAATGACTTGGATCTAAAAACTCCTCTAGACTATTGGCTCGTTTTCAAAAGTACAGAAAAACGCATATTTCTATGTTTTATACAAGAACCTGCATCACTCACTTCAAAAACATTTTACTCTGGAGATACGTATATAAGAAAATGAAATGTGTAGCGCTGCTCATACAACAGTTAGAAATGATATCATACGATAAATTTATATTAATTTGAACCAACTAGCATAATCGCATACCTGGGCGCACCTTGTGAGACTGTGTCCCCTGGCAGTCGCTCACCTTCGTCCCTGTGGATGTCCGATCTTTACCTGAGCGCTTCTACAGAAGGTCTTCACAGCTGATGCTCGTCGGCGGATTTTTATAGCGCGCGACTGTGTCCGCAGGAGGCGCGCGCCGGTCTGCGGTTGCGGGAGCGCGCATCCAGCATCCTACAGACGGGCACCTGAGCGACACGAAGGAGCCGAACGGGATGAGTCACAGAATAATTGGTTCGCGCGCTTTGGCTCCCTTAAGAAAAGCAATTATATTACAGAGAGACACCTAAAGTATGTGACCAAGAGCGTATAGTGTCCAATTAAAGCTGACAGCGCGAGCTCCTCAGATATTATCGCGGAGCTTATTAATTCACACTTAATTATATAGTTTCTGAAAGTGAACCAGTTTAGCCCCATTATAATCTCAATTAATCAACGTGGCTTATTTATTTCAATTAAAAAGTAAAAATTTTCAGAATTTCTGATTTTTCGAAGGAACTTTTAAGGATCCTTTAGAACTGCAAAGTGGTCACAATTTTCTTGGGGGTTATGGACCGCCACTGCATGAAATGACCAAGGGTTCAGGAGGAGCAGTGGGAGGTTCCATATCTGCAGCAGGATTCCCCTGGGATGCACTAAAGATGTTCCTGTAGAGCTAAGGAGGCCGTGTCTGATCCCGCAGAAGTTAGAATTCACACATTTCGGGGAAATGCCTGCTGAGCACCTTCAGAGCAGTTACAGAAAGGTGAGCTCATATGGTCAGAACTGGTAATGTCATGGAGGGTGGAGTGGAATTGATAGAGGATCACCAACTTGTTCATCTGTTCATAGTTTTCCAGTTATCAGACTCAGTCACTGAAAGTCAGTCACTCCTGAAATCAACTGTTCATTTATTTTCTGCAAATACAAAAAATATTTTTGAAAAAGACAAAACTCCTTGTTTTCTTTTGATATTACCTTTGTTTTGCCAGCTGTAGTATTTGACTATGCTCATGGTGAAGTTTTAATAGCTCTTGTTGCTGGGAAAAGGTTATCAGTGTCTCCTCCCACGCTGAACAGCTACCCAGGAGAGCAGGGTGGCCGTCTTCTCTGTTCAGCTTGTCATCCTGAACTTTGCTGCTTTTCTAAACAAGAATCAACAGCCTCGGTGGCAGATGCACTGCTGGCATCTGGCCAGCACTCCATTTGAACCTCAGCACCAGCCCTGTTTACTGGCTCTTGGTCCATGATGGCTGGATAACACCTGTTAATTCTTATTCTAAATTCCTGGCAAAAAATGTGATGAAATGGCTTAATTAACAGTGGGGAAAAGGCTCAGAGCCATTAGAGTGAGAGAGCAACTGCACAGCAGCAGTGACCTACACAGAACTGACACACTTACAATAATGACCACTGGTGGAGAAGGCATGTGTTCTTCTCTTCAGATCTGTTCTGTCTATCCAGTGTTGTACTGTAGTTATACTGCAGTTGTGCCAATGATGGTGAAAGGTCTATATCTTCTGACCTGTGGAAATCTTTCTGTAGTTAACAACCTCCCCCTACATCAGGGGTGATTCTGCAAGTGAGGAGCAGAAGAGAACATTCCACATATGTTATTTCCATGGGTGAAATCAGTTGGTGGCATTTTTAATTTTTTTTAAATACCATAATGGATACAGTGTAAAGCATATAGTGCCTTACAAAGTATTCAACCCTTGAAAATTATCACTATTGCATTGATTACAAATTACACTTCAGCACTTCAGCATATTTTTCCAATGAATAGGTTGCAAGCCCCACTCCCTGTTACTACTGTAGTTCCCTTGATCAAGGTTCTTATCTGAATTGCTGTAGAAAAACACACTATAACAAAAAACCAAATAAAACACAAAAGCATCTTTACCAAATGGATGTGTGAGGAATGTGAAGGTGAGCAGTGGAAAACCATAAGAATTCAGTTTTTAATGATAAATAATAAGTAATATATGATCAAAATGCAATAATTAGCACAGGTTTTGAAAATTTTAGCATGGAAATAAATTACTCAGTTTTGTCCAGTTTGTTGTTTGGACTGCTACACTAAAAACACAGCAAAATTGATTGCATTTTGTTCATTATCCAGTGTTTCTTAATGACTGAATTAGAAGTAAAACACATTTCAAAACAGCATCCAAATTTAACAACTAATTAACACGGATAGTCAAAATAATTGTACAAATAAACTGCATGTGGGCCAGAAACATCTGAATTAGAGAGAACTTAGCCAAATTACTTCTCATGATAAAAATGTCTCAATTAAACTGCAAGAACAAACAGCTACCGCTATAAATATCCCGTTGTGTACCACTGATGTAATGTCCAGTGTTGAGATTTTAGTATTAGGTACAGTCATCCCTCAATTTACATGCACTCTATTTATGTGATTTAGCTAGAATTTGATTGGTTTTTAATACCATTACATATTTTATGCTCCAATCTGCTCAATACAGCACAACACAGCCAAAAGCAACTGACCCCAAAAAAAATCCAACACCACAATTTCATCCAAATGTGCAAAAATTTGTAAAAAACCATAAAAGGCACACAAATCCCTGTTTGCTGTGCTACAGGTGTTGTGCCCTGTGTAAGGCAGGATCTGCAACTGTGTGTGTGTGTGCGCGTGTGTTGCAGGTGGCACAGCTCCAGCGTGTGTGTTCTGTGCAGTACTGTTGCCATGCCTGTGTGTTGTTACAAATGTGATGGTATCCCTTTGAGGGAGTGAGGCATGGTGGAAGGGGTGTGTCCAGCTTGCAGTATGTGTGCGCATGTGTGTGTAGATGCAATTAAATGTGTGTGCAGAGCAATTAGCGTACAAGTAAAATAGTTGTATTTCCAAGTAATCCAGGGGAGTGCCATGCCAAAACTCAATGGCTGGAGTTATCACTTCAGGCTTCACCAGTTCTTCCAAAGGTTAAGAAAATAACAACACAGGAATCTGCTGAGCACCATTAGTTTATTGTATAGACTCCGGTGGCACACCTTTTGTCCATACATGCATTACTCAGAAATATGCAGACAGAGTGATTCTGCTATACATCATTTGTTTTGGTTTATATATTTTAACTAAAATAGTTTGTCTTCAGTAGTACCTGGTGATGATAATGAGACCATAGTTATAACAAACACAGTTACTTCCTTTTATGATTTCAGGAAACCATTGCCCAATAAGATGTCCCTTTAATGTGAGGCCTTGGGCTGTGCAAGTTGTGACCCCTCTGCGTTCTGAACTCTGTAATGAGATAAAATTAAGTGAGTATGATTAGAGAGCTTGGCTTATTCATAAAGCACATCCGCTGCACTCTCACCTCACAGCTTCTGAAATATAATGAGGGGCATCGTAATGTTATTGAAAGCAGCATTTATACTGTCATTATCCTTTTTATAATAATCATGGAAGTGAAGGAACTGAAACAGTGAAACAACAGACAAAAGACTGCACCGTTTTTGCAGCATCTTGACAATCATTGATCATGTTTGGGCACAACATCTCATTTAAAGATGATCAGCTAAAGATCAATATTACCCAGTAGTTTCCTTGTTTCTCTCAGGAAAGCGCTGAAACTGCTATAGAGCTGAACCCAACTGGGAATTCTGTCTTGAGTCCTAGCTTCCATCCCAGGATGATGTTGGAGCATATTTAAGAGCTGGAATCCAATTGTTGCACAAGACCGGAGCATTTGTTAACCACAGGCTGAGAATGCAGACTGTAGCTGATACCCATCCTGGTCTCATGTTAGAAACACTCAGAGAGGAAATGCAAGACTTAGACATCTGCAAAGCCTCCAGCTGTTCCATTTCTGTATAAGGGAATTCATCCTTAAGTTTTCAGAAATCCCAAAGTCTTCCACTTGTTTTGCAGTAGCATGACAAAAGATCATGCACACAGAGTAGTAGACAGGAAACAGCACCCTTGTGGAAACCCCCTTGTGCTTTAATGCCTCATTCGGTTTTACTATGGGACACTGCCTTAGATCCATGAGTGTCAATAACTCTACAAAGGACCTAAGTCAAGCCAGAAAATACAAGGTCAGTAGGTGTAGATGAAGTGGGCAGACACCAACCCCCTGCTAGCAGAGGCTGGTAATTAGTGACAGCAGGGGAGCATCTGCTGGTTGTCTGGTCCAATACATATCCACTGAAAGGTTTTACTCTGTCCATTATGGACTACATCCAGCCCCAATAGTTCCTGAGAGGTCAAAAGAATTGAAAAAGTTATGGGGCATGGTCTTTCAAATCATCACTGTTTACATCTCAGAATGAACAGTATCTCTCACACTGACAGCTGGTCTTCTTGACTCCTGATCTTAGAGGCCATCATTCTGGGTATGTCTAATTTTATGCTAATCGATTTTGCTTTACACTGGTTCTCATTAGTGCACTAAAAATTTTGCTATGTCTCCTACATTATGCTCTTCTGGAAATTTAATTTCATCATTATACTTTTTGAACATTTTTATTTTCTGAATGCTTTATTGACAATGTAGTTTAAGTACATTAGAAAAAAACAGGTATATTTTAAGTGTATAATCATGGTGAAAATTGAAATAAAAATGAAAACACCAAAACTGACTGCTTCATGAGGGACATTTTCATGTGAATCAAAATTATTTTCATAGTACTAGATAGCTGTGATTTAATATTAATAAAAGCAACCTCTAAATTGTATTGTTTTGACACAAACATTTCTCCATATTTCAGAACCAGTACTTGACTCTAGGTGTTCTTCAAGATTTTTGGCTAGAAATCACTTCAGGGTATATACCCAAATGAAGGAAAGTTTGGCAAAATTAGAGCTACTTTCTGTTGTCAGCATGTGATGTCAGTGTGCCACTTTGAGGAAAAGGTGTCTACAGTAATTAGCCCTGATTGATTGTCATTGGCTACAGATGTCTCATAGACCCTGTACTAACAGCCTCTTATATAATGACCAGATCCCTCTTGGGAACCAATTTCTTGCCCAATGTTCTTCACACTGTTATGTGTCAAAGCTGTGGTTCACTGATGCATTTGCTGAAAATTTAAAATAAATTAAAAAAAAAAAAAAACTTGTGTTGGGACTGCATTCGTGTTTAAAAACAAGCAATGGACATTGTCTGAAGGCTGAGCAGTTCTACAGCATTACTTTCATAATTCTGATGAGCATCACAGTCCTCTGGCCTTGTCCATTTGCACAGCTTCCCCTTGTTACATCACTTAGCCCACTATGCTGGGACTCGGGCATCACATTGCTCCCAGAAATAGACATAGGAGTCATATCTTCCATCGGTCTTATTCCAATAACTATTGATGTCCTCTTCACTTCACTGTCCAATTATTTCTTGGTCAGGTAAAGTAACAGGTAAGCTTCAAACCAGTGTGTAGCTGGAAGTGTTCCACATGACTGAAATGTCATAAATTCCACTGTACATTTTAAAGCTTTGGTTATGTTCTATAGAAAAGTTGTAACACAAGCATGGTTGACTCTGCAAAGAGGTCAGAAAAAATGCTATAAAAAGATTCTGAGCCAGACTTCTATAGATGTTTTTCTCCAAAGTAATTGTGGATCAGTCCTCTACTGAATGGAATGGATTTCTAGCTGTGGCACAGGGTCTTTATTAATGATCATATTCTTCATCTGAAGTAAAAAATGTACGTGTGGGTAATTTTTTGACTAGGACAAAATGGCAAAGGCCAGGCAAAGACATTTTCAAGCCAACCAAGTATGTTCTGTAAGATTTTTAGTTTCTTTTGTGAAAATCCCCTGCTTCCTATTAATTTGTCCCAGATTTTCAGGATGGAAATGGTCAGTAAAGACTCAGGATGATCCATAAATATTGGAAATAGACAATAATGGTTGAGGCTGGTCAGTAGAGGTTGAGAATGGTCCGTACAGAATAGAGTTGGTGAAAACAGGTGAGGGATGGAAAGTAGAGGTTGGGGAGGGTCACTAGTGGACTGGATAGTCAGTACACATAATATCAAATATAAACTTATGCTAAACAAAAGGTTTTGTAGACATTTATAAAGCTCAGTCTCTGTCTGTTCTTTATGCATGACTGTTTTTAAGCCACAGATTTAAAAATTTGCATAAAATTTGCATAATAACATGAAATGCAGAATGTACATACTTGACACTGACAGACTTTCAAGCTACACACAACCATGGTCGCCACATGCTCTAGAAAAACATGCTAACATACTTTCTCAAGCACACAAATTGGAAGATAATAAAGTTTAATTATATACACTTTATTGTCTGCACATCATTCCACACACCATAAACATTCTACACACATGCTGACACACATTCTCTCATTCACACACAGAGGTACTAAATTCAAGTTTAAAGGTAATAAAGTATGGTGATATATAATTTATTATTATTGTGCTTACATCACTATGGGCAGTATGCGCATTGCTATTGGTGCTATCCGCATGTTCGATCAAAGCAGCTAGTAGGTGTTATAGAAAGAGCAAATTAAAATATAGAAATTAATTTAAAAAATTATGTTTGACACACAAACACAGCACTGCACACATTAGTGATATAAGGGTAATGAAATTTGACAACATATTTTGTTTTTTCCTTTCTACTTCACTATGCTCTGAGCATGTGTCAGCTCTGTAGTGTTCAACACTTATGTAATAAGTCCAATCAGTTTGATGGTAAAATATTTTTGATGATAGTATATAATGTTATTACTTTTTGCTTTTCCACTGCTACACATTTTTGACCCAGGCACCTCCAAGCAACTGTAGTTTTGTTTAATTCCTGTCTATGATTAATTTCATACCACATCACACATTTTGGGCTCCTTCACACCACTGTTGCTGTTGGCAATTCATGAGCTGATGCGTGCATTAACACACCAGGACAGAACAATTTGTAGACCGCCGTGGAAACCTCTAGGTGACCACAGCACATGCAGCAAAGGCTGTGAAATATAAACATAACCAAGGTGATACTGTGTTCTAGCTGATTCCACTATACTCTGAAGTCAGCAGTTCCTTTTTGCAGGATCTGTCTATCAGTAACCATTTAGAAGAGTCAGTTTGTTCACTGAGATGTAATTAAAGTCTGAAGCTCACTGAAGCACATTGGAAGTCTGACCAATACCTTCTTGCTCTTAGTCCTGTTGAGCTCCACAGTCATCATCCTGACTTGTTTTACTGACAAATTCTATATGCAGCTATCTGATTAACACTTAAATCATTTTTTTTCTAATTCTGTGGTTCATTTGAATTAATTATCATAATGAATTTTCAGTTTCGTTGTTTCATGTTACTTTAGTAAATGTGATTTGCCATGTACCTTACTGATTTTCTTTACATAGTAGTGCAACTGTGAACTTCTGTCTTCTTAGTTATATCATTCATGGTCCACTTACTTGTTGTATCTTTTCCATCCTAATTTTATCAAAATGACCAGCAGTCCTTTAAGTGATGAACCCCCCAACCTCTGTGTGATTACATAGATTAGAAAAATGTCTGTTCTATCAAAGGAAGTGGACAGAGCAACCACAGAGCACCAATGTCTTGCATCAGCAAAACCCAGATAATCACATTGTCAGCAGTCAGCTAATGGGCCAAATGAGCCGTAACAGTGAACACTAATGAAGGCATCCTGCAACTCTCCACTCAGCTCTGCATTTGGTGTGAATTCTAGCCGTAATCTTATTAGCAGTGCCAGTCCATGGGCTACAGCAACCTTGCACTAAGGCCTTGCTGACTAGACCCTACGGCGCTGTACTAAGGTGGATGACAGAACTGAGTTGCAGGGCAGCCAAAGCACTCTGTGGTTCATCATGTCTGTTTCTCCACTTGTGAAAAGTTACTGTGAATCCAGGCAGCTTTAGAAGGCAACAGTGACCCTTCACTCCAAATCCTGTAACCCAAAACTGTAAGCAGTCAATAAGAAGGAAATGTCAAGTGAGAGATCTTGGAGTCCAGTTTTTAATACCCTGAGCTGCCTCCCTGGTATGGTGCTAAACAATGAGACCTGAAGCCAGCGGTTTGACACTAGCTACTGAGGGGCACAGTGGAGTAAACATAGTAACTATGGTAACATTGCACCCTGATCCACAACCTGATAAAGAAAAGGCTGGGATTTACTAAGAGTTGACTTCAGCAGACAGACCTGCAGTTTGACCTTTGAATGAATTAACTAGGCCCTGCTTGAACGAAGTCAGTGTCTGCCGGTGTCTGCTGTGCTTTTAAACCACCATCCACAGGAACTACGATTACAATAATTAATATTTTTCTTAGCATAGATTCATGTTCATGGCTGCAAATCACAACTGTAAGTAATAAATGACCATAACTGAAAACCAGCCCAAATTTAACAGTGCATTAATCCAAGTACAATACAAGATAATTATATATCACCTATTTTGCAATACACCTACTCTCCAGAATTCATCCTCCCTATTTACAGCCTCCTGATAAAAGATCTCTTGTTTTTTTATACCAGAATTTTGTTTAAATTTGGAGCTCCCCATATAATGTTTTTCAGCCTCATTATGTACCCTGCCTTATCATAAAATAAAAGTTTTTTTAAAGGCAAAAGTATTAAAGTTTTTTAGCAGAACTATGCATAAAAACTCCGCACCTGTAATGTACTGCTATTTTGGAACCCTTTCTGTGCGTTGCTTGTATTGTCCCTGTTCGGTATGTGTAGCATCTAGTCTGGAATAAAGTCACCTTTGCCTGTGCTCATATCATGCAATATATTACACCATCTATGTTCCAAAAACCATCATGTTCAAATCATAATGTTCAAATTTTGAGCAGAGAAATATATATGTATAGCTGCCGAGCATGAGGAAGGGGAATGTGCTGTGGCTTTGTGTCCAAATGTCATTACTAAATGTCTATTGCTATACAAAGACAAGAGCAAGCAAGTGAGAATGATGATGATTTGTTACTCATAAAGATGGTTTATGATGTTTTACTGATATTTGGGGAAAATGGGGTTTTTTGGAGGGGTTGAAATAGATTTTAATTTTTCTTGTTTAAAATAATGGGAAATAGGCTCCATAATCACGTGACCTTGACCAGAATAAAGCAGTTTAATGATGATGGATGGATGGACAGTGGAGAAAACAACTGTAATTAGTTCTTAGGAACTAATAAACAAATAAATGTTTAAGGCATAAGGTGTAAATGTTAAGGGAAATGAGGGAATATTTTTTGCTGTTTCTAGGTTTGAAACAATAATCAGTCAGAAAATTCATAAAGCTAAGCTGCTCCAGAAGCTAGTCTGCCCCGAGTCACCCTTAGCATGGTCAGTATGTCAACCTGGGACTCCATCACTTGATGGGCAGCTGATGACAGATGACAATTATTAGGATGGACAAAATCCAAACAAATAGTGCTCTGGCAACGTGAGGATTCTAGACCTGGGGGGGGGGCTGCAGTGTCCAGTTTTCCCCTTAAGTAATGCTTTCCAGAATGAGATGATTGTTCTTCTCATTAATACCATCAAACCTATCACAGATGCTTCTCTTCTGAGCCCCAAACTCTCCTGGTTTACAATACATGATTCAGGCAAGAGGAGAAGGTGACACATTTCATTCTAGCTCTTTAGGATCAATTTGGGCTCCATTAGGGGTAAAAATTATACTGCCTGTTGTCATCTTTCCCCCCTCCATTTTGGAAAAGTCAGACACATTCAGACTAAGAAGCTTGGTGATGCATTTTTCTATAGAAAAAACTTTACTGTTTGTCAGTTAGTTTGTTTGTTTGTCTGTTCCTTACGTTTTTCAAGCTACAGACTCAAAATTTGGTACACAGGTACTTCTCACCCTAAGTGAGGTTTCTGCATAGTTACACACACACACACACACACACACACACACACACACACACACACACACACACACACACACACACACACACACACACACACACACACACACCAGCGAGGGTTGACAGGGGGGTGTACTGGAAGAAGAACCTAAACTGATGATAGGGAATTATACATGTCACAAACAGTGACAATTTCTTTACTAATGTAATGTAATAAAATTTGGTGAAACATATTTTGATCACCTTTCCACTTGACTACAACTGACACATGAGTCTCTGCAGTTTCCACCTGTTCAAGAGCACTAACAATACCAATTGTGGTAAATACAACCAGTTTTATGGATAAAAGTAAAATGTATATAGTTCAGTATGTGTTATTACTATTTACCTTTCCATTTTCTGACTGGGGGCAGTGCTGGATAACTCAGCTAGTTTAAGAACTAAAGTAAACTTTACTGTAGTGGTGCTCAACCATACACCTTGAGTGCTAAACACTGTTCAATTAATTGAAGCTTCCTGAGTAGTTGACTTAATGGACTTGATTCATACAGTGTTAATTATAAGGTCTGCGATATATACTGTGAAAAGGGAAAGGCAACACACAGGTGAGAATTAAAATTAGACATTACATTTGCATTCTTGACAATAGACTGGCAGCATCTATCAATCCATCAACATCCCTGAAATTTTATTTTAACTCACTGTCATTAATTGCTTGCCAAAGTCATTATGGGAGCCAAGCAAGACATGGTTCACACTGGACAGAATGTCAGTCTATCACACTAAGATGCAATTTGCTTTATCCACTGAAATAGATCTACTTAAACATAACAGATGCATACTCAGCATGCTTTAAAATATGTTAAATATGTTTAAAATAGGGAGCATGTGGAGATGTGGTTCCTAAGAAGAGGAGTTCAGTCCTTAATGAGAAGCAGCTGTCAGATTTTCAGTGTCAGATTCATGTTGAGCCAATTATTAGCTCAAACCAGGGTGCATGAAGACCCTTAGTTACTCATATGATCCCTCAGGATTTATCCTGGAATTGGAAAGAAAAAGGGTGTGAGAGACAGATCTACAAGCAATCAATATTATTAAATACCCATGAATCTCCATCAGTGCTAGCATGCTTGATGACCAGTATGTTTAAATGTCCACATTAACTCTTGGGATCCAGGCACCAACACAGTGATTGTTATACATCTGTGCATCCACACACCTCCAGAGGAGGTGTTTACACAGAAGCATGTGTCATCCAAGGATCTGTGCAGAGATGCACACTAACACTCGGCAGCCAGCAGTGCAGGAGGTCATTTAAACATCCACTCTAACATCTATGTAGGGATGTTTTTAAATTTACACACTAATGGCATGTTTCAGCTGCTAAGAGAAAAAAACACATGACCATGGTTATTATGCCATTTTATCATACGCATCATCTGAGTAAACACCTAACCATCATATTTAGCATACTGCATATTTCGACATGGTACCAACACTCCAACCTTGTTTGAGTCCCTAGTGGAAACCAGAATCTTTCTTTTTCTTTGTATTTAGCTAAATGTCACCTTTTCTAGTGCTCAGCATCACAAGTGCTTGGCTTTGGAAATTTTATATGATTTTTGGGTTGACCACACGTAATGTTCTCCCGCTTCCCGGTTATCCACACATCATTCTCTATTACATTAATTTAAAAAAGAAACGCAAAACAAACAGAAATAAAGTGCTGTATATTACCAGTCCACTCTACCCACATTACATAGCCTGTGTAAGGAAGTATAAATAAATTGCTTTGGTGACAACAAATTTAGAATTTTTGTTAGTAATAGTTCTAGCAGGAAAAAGAGTTATAAATAATACGTAAATATTAGTTATTGCATGAAACATACCCAACTGCCTCTAACTACATGAACAATGTCTCTTTAAACACAAAGAAAAATTTAGACTTGTTATGGTTCCTACACACATTTCTACATTCCTAACACAAAACAAATTCTATAGGTTTTTCTGTTAACATTGTGCAGCTGTTGAGATTGGTTGTCTGTAAAAACTACTTCTTGTTTCAACGGGTCAGTAGCAGGTGATGTAGTAGGTAGAGCTGCTGTCTTACACTTGAAGGACTAGGGTTTGAACCCCATCTCTTGCTGTTGTATAATCAGTCATGGTACTTACCTTAAATTGGTCCAGTAAAAAAATTACCCAGGTGTCTCTATAGGTAATTAAAGGTGAGCTGTAAGTGGTGTATACATGGAGGGGTGAGCAGCAAGTAGCTGAATAAGGGACTGTTTGGTGAGCAATAATAGGAAGTTTTATGGAATGGAATTAGGCCTGGAATTAGCCTAGGTTAATACCGGGTGGGTCATTTTTCTGGTTAATTTTGTTTTTGTTGCTTTTGGATCCGTATCAACTTCCCTGTTTTGTTTTTGTGGTGCGGTGGGTAGTACTTCCACCTTCTGGCAACTGAGCTGTTTGGGTGTGGATTCAAACCCAGAAAATAGTCTGTGCAGAGTTTGCATGTTCTCCCATCTCTGCTTAGGTTTCCTCCCCCAGTCCAAAGACACGTGTTTCTGGTTTATTAGTTATTGACCCTGAGCACAATAAAGCCGTTAATGATAATGGATGGGTGGATGTTTTGTTTCTCTTAAAGGAGCCTTGATTCCCATTTGGTTTGTTTTGTAAATAAAGCTATTTGGAGAAAAATAGGAGAACTGGAGAAAAGCTCCTGCTAAACAAATATTATCTTAGAAGCTGTTTTGTCTACTTGGACTACAGTTATATATCAGATGGTAGTTAAATAATCATGTTGGTAACAATGCATAAAAAAGTATAAGTTCGCACTATGAGCCTGAAGGGAGGTGGAGAAGAACATAAATGCCTGTGTCCTTTACACCTGGCTTGATGTAAAGACATAAAGCAAGTGTTTTAAGATCTGCAAGTTATCCTGAAGCTTCACTATCATGGGGGAACATGGTGTGCAGTAAAGGTACAGTCACAAGACAAAGGTGTCTCACAAGTGTAGGTGTCAGCATCTATGCGTTTTCAAGTGCTGCATTGTGAAAGAAAGCTTGAATTTCATGTGATGAAAATTGTAGAGCAGAACCCTGTCTGGTAGTAGGAATTTTTATTTTCATCATGATTACTATCATCAGAAACGTCCTGGATGATGAAGTTGAGGTTTGCGTCGATACGTCCTACACTACTGTAGCCCTGCAGTGTCTTTAGTATTACACACACACACAGAGTGGAACTGAATCATTATAGTGATCCAGATGCTGTTTTGACATCAGTTCAATACAAGGAACAAACCCCAAAATCCACCGGAACCTTGTATACTCAGACTGTGGGCAGATCCCTCACAGAGAGAGGGCCACAGAGATTCACGGGCATAATGACTGAGGAGGATCTTGTGTCAGAACACCAACTGACTCTACACTTTCTGCATCAATAACCTACTATTTCCTGTGGGTCCCTAAGGAACAAAAATCAATTAATTTATGAATCTCTTCCTCCTTTGCACATCTCAGGCCTGCATTTTCCCCACACAACTAGAAATAAACTATACAAAGACTCAGGATAACTGGTCTCTATGGGTGATTTTTTTTCATACACTGACTCAAATGACAGGGGTGTCTCTGGTCCCCCTTGAGCAGATCTCATTTATACAATAAATGTCTTGACATATGATCAGAATCAATATAATGATATAAAGCTTCTGATGTCCTCTCTTGTCCCTCTCTATTATTTTCCAAAATAAGAGGTCAACAGCAATGTGTCACCATCAGATGTGCAGAGCTGATAGCTGATAAAAAGTATTAAACATCTACTTATGTGACATTTTTACTGATTTAATTTTAGTGATTCATAGATCATTGGGCTCATGCACTCATGAAAAGTGCCAGCCGTCACAAAGTGTTACAGCTACAGTGTCAAAGACCACATCCTCCCCCAAGAAGCTCACACTCACACTTTGACCTTTACAGAGCCCTTGACTGTGGCTCCTCTTCATCTTATTTATCTTTTGGTGCTTCCAAAAAATGTAGCATGTAGTCAAAGTTAATCTTTTTTAAGCATAAGCAATTTTAAACTTGGATATTTGTGAATTCAGTTATATGCCATCATGTGTGTGTGACTCTGGGATGCACGACCCATAAACCTGGTTTCGCTCTACTTTTACACTGGGATCTTGGGAGTTGCAAGTCATGGAGATGCATAATCAAAATGGGAGATTTTTTGCAATTTCATTAATAACCAGTTAGCCTGTTAGTCCACAACTGACACCACAGCAGGGGCAGCACTCTACAAATGTATCACACACCATAAATTGATGATAAAGATGTTGTTCATTCCTCGGTATTGTCAGAAGAAAATGCTTTTTTGTGTTATGATGGCTGTTTCTGGTCTGGATATTGTTAAAAGTCCATCCATCCATTATCCTTAAAAGCTAAATGTTATTCAGAGTCATGGAGATCTGGAGCCTTCCCCAGAATCACTAGTGTGCCCCAGAGGCACTAGGGTATGAAAGTATACCCTGGATAGGACACTAGTCCATTGCACACAGTTTAATGGTGGCCATTGACACAATCACAATCTACATACAGTTTACAGTGAACAAATAACCTGAAACATATGCCTTCAGAGTGCCAGAGGAAATCCACACAGTAAAAACATGCAAACTCCACACAAACTGTGCTGGATTCAAACCCACACCAAAATAACCCAGGTGTTATGACACAGTAGTATTGCTGCATCATTGTGTCACCTTTGTCACAGAAGCACATTAGTTCAAATTTCATCACTTTCATAGTGACTGCCCATCTGAATAAATTTATTGTAAGAAATGCTATTTTGTCAGTAACGTGATCAGTCTGTGACCCCCCATTCATCACTTCATTTGCTGAATTTGACTCTTAGAATGACTGATTTAGTGTGTCAGACTCATTCAGTTATAAAATACAAATTATTTGTGGCATTATGTTCTCGTTTTTCACTGAAACAGCCAGTTCTTGGATAGATATTTTGTTGACAGTGGAAAAAAACACAAAAGCACTGACTTACTACTTACTGTATAAATAATGAGCCAATAAAAGTAGTGATTTGCAGTAATAATAAGGTTTAAGTTATTCTGTTTGATGTCACCTCTGGATTTTGATGCTGTGTGCGATCTCTGTTCTTTATGTGAACATGTAACTGTTGAGTGTTGAAGCTGTCAGGGCTCCAACTGCTCTGTGGTGCTACTATGGTGGTGAGATGATGGCAGCCACCCCACGCTGGTTCTGAAAGGGCAACACTGAAAAAGCTCATCTATCCCAAGAAACCATATGAAGTTTCCCTTTTTGTCCCCTCAGATTTCTGTCACTTAGGGAATCTATATTTTGCATGTTGCAAGTTGTTGCAGAAGCACTGGAGATGAAATGTGAATGAAGAGTACACACAGAGACTACAAAATTCTGAATATAAAGGGAATAAATACACATGCCCTAGTAAGCTGCAACACAAACACAAAATACCAGTCACGGGACCAAAATTCTGAGGACATGTTTAATAAAAAAGCAAAAATTCCTCCTTTTTAATACAATATACTTTTCAAACTGTTTTATGTATGAATGTTTATATTGTATATCACTTGGTTTTCTTAGAATGTTTATTTAAACTATGAGGTAGTTTAAAAGAGTATTTAAACAAAAAAGAATTTAACATGTGCTTTTGTTCTTCACTTAATAAACACAGTGTATTTTTCAGCCAATTTGTCTGTAAATCCAATTACTTAATTACAGCTGGCTGATAAAAGGTTAATAAAAGCGATGTGACTCAATTTATAAACAAACTAGCTTCTGCAAAATCTTTAAATGGGTCTATGATAAAGAAACCTACTCAGACCATGATATCTTTAAGAAGTTTGAGGTATATTAAAAGGCATAATTAAAAAAAAAAAAACATTATCTTCACATCCTACTGTTTGTGACACAAATTTACATGTGAGATAACAGAGTCAGGCTTCATCATTCTTCTACAGCTCTCTTTGGAGGTCATTTGCATCACTGAATTCATTAATGTTAAACTTTCTGTAGAGACCTGCAAGAAATCAAACAAAACGCCACAAATTCATCTTTCAGAGGGCAAGCACAGCACAAGCAGACGTTTTGATGTGAGCTTATAATTTATATAATTAAGGATGTTGCACCTGAACAAATGAATATTTGATAGGAGTTTATTATTGAAAAATACTAAAGCAGAGCACATTTACTTGGAATCCAGTTCAACAGCGCCCTGCTGTGGTGGTCAGTTGTTGTCTTTGTCTCTGTCGCTGCAGATGTGTTTTCAGAGTACATTGTACTTAGTCGAGCTGGGAGTATGAAGGCAGTATTTTCATTTAAAATATGCTTATAATATTAATAACTGTGTAACTGTGCACAACTGTGTTCCATATTTAGAGGACAGACGTGGCATGGACACTTCACCCATGCTTTGACATCCTAATTCTAAGAGTAGATATCAAGTGCAGCTGCACCAATTGCAGTCAGGGTAGTGGTTTTGTCTATGGCCAAGAAAACTAAACAGGTGGGAATCAATTTTTATTATTCATAAGGAGAAAAAAATGTTATGTATGAACCTCTGCTCTGCCTCAGCTCTGTGTTTTTTCATTAACAAAATCAACAACACCCTTTGCTTTCTGGACAATTTCTGAACTAACACAACCCTCCACTGGATAACTATTAAATTCAAACTTCAAATTTCACTTTACTGTCATTCTGTAATTGTACAACTGTAAAAGGAGAGTGAACTGATGTTTCTCCTAGACCATGGTACACAATGCACTAAACAGACAAACATAAAAGACACAGGCAAAATGAGTTACAAAAATGATAAACAAATAATAGCCAGGAACATGATAAATGGGGAAGATAAACAGTACCAGCAGTCAGTGGTGATAATTGAGATGAAACTGTGGGTGGTGGTCACTGGTAGTGGCAGTGATCAGTCTCAATGTTGTCTAGAATTTAGCAGTCTGACAGCCCACAGGAAAAACTTGTTCCTAAGCTTGGTGATGCTGGCCTGCAAATTGTGATATTGTCTTCCAGAAGCAGTGGTGAAAATAGATGGTTGAGCAGTGAAGAGGGGTCCCTGGTGATGACAAGCTTTCCTGACACACTGTTTGTTGCAGATTATCCCGAATGGTGGGTAGTGGGGTCCTGGTGATGAACTGAACAGTTATCACTACCCACTGCTGAGTTCCCCAGTTACAGATAGTGTGACTCCCATACAAGACTGTACAAGAGGTCAGGGTGCTCTACTAATAGTGAATGGATGAAAATATGTAATTTTAAAAAATGTATAAACAATAAGTTAATGTAAAAATCATATATTAATGTTATCACTGTCATGCATAAATCAAACCATTTGTTTAGGTATCTGAAATAATTTTATGTTACACATTTTTTGTCCAGGAACTGATTCTTGCCAATAAGAAATATTTATAATACCCTCGCCCCCAATCCTCACAACAAGTATTTACCTATGAAAATGTCCCAGTTTGGCACTCAAGAATAACTGCAGGCAAAATGTGCTATATATTCATTCTTACCTAGCAACATCAATGGTACATAGGTGGTATTAATTATACAGTTAGCATTACCTAGTCAAGAATGACTTTATAGACGATGGTGCCCAATGGGTAAGAATGACTGAGTGTGTGTGTGTGTGTGTGTGTATGTGTATTTTAAGGTATTTCATTTATGTCATTTATTTCACTTAAGGCTATTTTATTAGCCCAAAAGTTTCAACTGGTACTGAAAGATAATGTAACAACCCAGATCAACAGTGTTACTGACACAGGGCTCGAGTCAGAGTTGTGGGAACACAAACTTCGTTCTTGCATTGCATGATTGACAGCAGTGCCAAACAAGCACCATGACACTCCTGTTCACAGAACTATCATACCTCCAATACTGCCCCAGGGTCATTGCCTAGACTTCCCACCACAGTTGGACAAATCAACTATGGATGCACAGCAAAGAATGATGGGAGCCACAATTCCACCCAATGTTACAATAACTCCTGAAAGTGGCAACTATTTTTTATTTGCTTAACAATTGAGCATAATTGTTTTTATTAAACAGAAAAAAGATAAATCTGACTTTGGGATGTTTATTTAATAATGATACAAATATTAAGCTTTCCACAGATGATTCTTGATATCTGCTTTTGCCAGTTTTCACAAAGATTTCTTCATTTTAAGTGCACAGGAGAAGTATTAATATCACAATACTGGCCTTGATGTTACTTGGTATTGGATTATAACGAAAATCGGTGGTGTCCCCCAGACCTACTAAATGGTCCTAATTTTGGTGAAGGTAAAAAATAAGAGATTAAGATACGAATGGTTTTTAAAAAGTCTTGTGTTAATTAGTCCACAACATTAAGGTGCTGATTCATGACAGCTAGACAGTAATTAAAAAATCACTCCAGAGTTTTTATTCCCAATTTTTTGGTTTAGTCATTCACACCTGAGAGCCTCTTCTAGGCAGCATATATTATACAGGGAGCCATGACCAGGTATAGTTATTTTAACCTACACGTAGTACGTTTTCCCCACGTACGAATGACTACACTGTGTGGTCATTCCTGACGCTTTAGTCCTTCCTGCCTTCCACACCGGAACATCCAGTATAGTACACGGAACTGGTAGTCTAACAAGGAACTCACTTTCCCACAATTCCGTGTAGCAGATCTGGACATCCAGTGTGAGGGCGAGATTTACTCATACGCGCTCGCTGATTTCGGGTGACTGACGGCACGGTGTGTACTGTAGTCCTTCGCAGTCCTCTGTTCCTCCATGGCGGGACGAGATCGAGTCCTTCATTTGCTCAGGCAGCTGCAAAAAGCGTCGTAAGTAGAAAAATACGCTGCTAAAGGATTCGACCTAAAAAACAGTAAGACCCAATGGACTAATTCTTCTTTAAAATAACTGAGTTTTTATTACTATTGTTATCACCGACCTTTATTTGTTTAAAAAGCTCTTCCACGAGTGACCTTTAAATACACGTCAGAAACGGAGCATTGAAACGAACTGTCTTCACTTGTTTTTCTTACCCCTCAGAGTTTTAAAATTGGGTTATTATTGCATGTTTTCAGGTGTAGATGCCCCATTCATTCTCACACGTATCAGCCAGGTAAACCAAGACATCACACATTCAGAAAAGGTTTCAGCTAATAGAGCACAGTATAAACCCCTAACAAGTATGCCACCTTTGTTAATGTAAAATATTGAGTGTTACATTTGTCATTGTGTCTGCTGACAGTTTCTTCAGCACCTGTTCCATCATGTGGTGACACTGCTGACTACGCCTTTGAGGTACTTGCACAGGTTCACCACAGCAACTTGTTTGTAAACTTACTGCCTTTTACCACCTCAATAAGCTTCTTGGGGGCCTGGGTGGCAGGTAGCTCTAGTGCCTCAAACTTCCTGGACTGTGGGTTTGGAAATGGGTTCAAATTCAACTCAGTCTGTGTGGTGTTTGCACATTCTTCCCATGTTCATTCCCTCCACCCACAGTCCAAAGAGATGTGACTTTAAATTGCCTGAAGTGTGTGTGTGTGTGTGTGTGTGTGAGTGAGAGTATAAGTGTGAGCTAGTGAGATTGCCCTCAACAGGCATCCTGTCAAAGGTGCACCCTGCTTCACACCCTGTGTTTCTACAATAGTCTCTGCACTGAACTAGTAGTTAATGATAGTGACTGTATAACTGAATGATAAACTTTTCTCCTCTGTTTTTAAGATGGCGAGCTCCAACATTAGATACGGAGAGGGCGTTACTAAAGAAATTGGAATGGTAAATCTGTGCAAAGGTGTCTGTGCATGGACATAACCAGAGATACATGGTATACAATGCTAGTATGGATCAAAAAGGTTGAACAACCTACAGTGGGGAATTTTTTTATGCAAGAATGAAGGGGAAATGTCCTTAATATGAACCAAAAAGACACAGTTAGAAGCTTGTAAAATTGTTCAGCTTTTTTGTTTTTACTGTCAGCCATAGATTCTGTTGCATCAGCTTGTGGTGAATTAAAGGAAAATCTAAAAAGTTGAATTACATATTGTGTAAATCCCCACTCTAAAACATTAAACTAATGCTCTGTGGAGGCAGACAGTATTTATCTTACTCTTATGTAATTATTACTGTATTTGATAACTTTCTATCTTTATCTATCTAGTTTTTTACTGTTCTAATGATATGTATTTTGGTAAACAGTTTAGTGTACTATGCATACATTACAGTAGTAGCTGGGGGCAACAAAAAGTTTTATTTTTGTAACTTTAGATTTTTTTTAGTTAAAACAATTTATTTTGGGACATTTTGGATCCCTTTGCAGGTCTTGCAGTATATCTGAGGGCAAAAATTTGTGTTATGGTCAGACATGGGCACAAATAAGCAGCACCACATCTGCAAAATAATGTATAGGGAAGCATATTGTGGGGACCCTGTGGAGCAGAGTATTTAAGGACACACACATAACCTGAAGGTTTCTGTCTTATATTCCAACAATCTGTTTTCTCTGCTGGGTTTGAGCAGAGAACCTTAACTTATCCAGTGTCCAACTGAAAGAAATGGATAAAAACTGGCAGGTGCTCAGCAAAATAAAAAAATATATATTTCTACAATGTTTAGTGTTTTTCTTTGGTTTTCCATGAGTAACACAATCCTGCTGTATTGCTTTGAGTGCAGGACCTTCAAAACCTTGGCGCACAGAATGTGTGTGTCATGACGGACAAGACCGTGTCCCGCCTCCCCCCTATCAGAATGGTGCTAGACTCCTTGGCAAAACATGGCATCTCGTATAGGTGCTATGACCAGGTGCGAGTGGAACCCACTGATTCTAGGTCAGTAGAAGCTCCCACTCACATACAGGTTTTCAGGGTGTCAGCAACACAGATGACATTTGACATCTGTTCTCAGCTTTAAGGATGCCATTGACTTTGCAAGAAAAGGGGATTTTGACATGTATGTGGCAGTGGGAGGTGGTTCTGTGATCGACACGTGTAAGGCTGCCAACCTGTATGCTTGCCACCCAGAGGCCAACTTCCTGGACTTTGTCAATACTCCAGTTGGCAGGGGGCAGCCAGTGAAAGGGACCCTAAAGCCCCTGATTGCAGGTACTGGTTGAACCAATGGAGAAAGACCACTCACATAGCTCTGCTGGACATTGATCTCTTACTGTGTGGATGACAGGGGTGTAGTATATGAATAACCACATAGTTTAAATATTATAAGATTTCTATTGCCTTTGTCCACAAAATGAATGTCACTTAAAAATAGCTTGTTTGTACAGTTTTGCATTCTGAGATAGCTGCACACAACTTTTAAAATAAAATTATTTATTTCTGCTACTTGTAGCAAATGTTTGAATACTTTTATTTAAGTTGTCAGTATCTAGTATTGTAACCATGATGTGGTCTTGAGTGACATGAGCTTGATAACTTCAGTCTTTTTGTCTGTCCTTTAGTACCTACAACTGCTGGAACTGGAAGTGAAACTACTGGTGTGGCCATCTTTGATTATGAACCATTAAAAGCAAAAACTGGTAATATGATGCCTCCCTTTTGGTCAGAATAGAAGTGGTCAGCACATTAAATGTTATCAGATATTCATGTGGATTTCCAGTGTCATTAAAGTATACTACTGGTGTCTGAACCCTGGAGCAGTTAGTCCAGCTTGAGTACGCATTTGTTCCATTTCATCCATATATACTTATACACTTCTTGGTTTGCAAACAGCGATGGCAAAAATTTACAAAGATGCATACTTTTCAAAAACTGCACTTTCACTCATTTCTTTTCTAAAATTTCATATAGTAGTGGAGTGCAAGCAACCTGTACGTACTTGATGAGCCAATAAGTGGCAGAAAGATGACCTAAACAGAATAGAAATTTATGGTTCATTTCTGGTATTTCTGTATGGTTGTAATTTTGCCAGTGATGTGATACATGTGACTTGGTAATAAAAGTTCTAAGGAGTTATGAACAAAATAAGTTATAAATAGACCTGCAGTCTCAATGTTGCTAATTGAGGATTAAGTGTTTCCAGTTTTGCATATAACTGTCAGTTTAATAATTAAATAAAACCTCAGAAAAGTCCTTATAAGATGTGAACAGTGGTTTCTTGTATTTTTATTTGTCTTCATTTGAACTCAGTATAAACTTCAGTTATTGTAAAAAAAAAAAATTTCTACTACCAATTTCATCCTAGGCATTGCCAGTCGAGCCCTGAGGCCAACTCTGGGACTTGTGGATCCTCTGCATACTCTGCACATGCCTGAGCGATTGGCTGCCAACAGTGGCTTTGATGTGTTGTGGTATATACGCTCAACCTTCAGCTCTGAAGAACCTTATGAGGCTGTGACAGCCAGGTGGAAATGAGATATGGGGTCTCAAGTAGTTCCTTTTGTTCAATCCACAGCCATGCTCTGGAGTCTTACACTGCTCTGCCGTACAACCAGCGCAAGCCACGCCCACTAAACCCTATCAACCGCCCTGCATACCAGGGTAGCAACCCAATCAGTGACGTCTGGGCCCTTCATGCTCTGCACATCGTGGCCAAGTACATGAAGAGGTGTGTCCTGATTTTAGCCCTGCACTGGCTGAATGAGGTCAACTGAAAGTGCATTGTGTTACTGATCACTGGTGAGCTGCTATACAGAAAAAAACATGCATTCCTCTACATTTCTCTTTGTGCAGAGCGGTCAAGAACCCTGAGGATGTGGAAGCAAGGTCCAGCATGCACTTGGCCAGTGTTTTTGCTGGGATTGGCTTTGGCAATGCTGGTGTTCACTTGTGGTAACTATTGAAGACATTTACCTCTATGCAGACCTCAGGTTTAGGCTCAATAGTCATTAACTCTCTGTTCTGTGATCTAGTCATGGCATGTCGTACCCCATCTCAGGCAACGTGAAGACGTTCTGGGCTCAAGGTTATGATGTGGACCACCCAATAGTGGTACAGTTGCTACGTTTCTGTCTGTCCTTTTGCTTTTCTCCATGTTGGAACTGAAATACAATGTTTATCATGTCAACTGGGATCATGAATGACTGACAGACTTGCTCACACAGTCTCATTTGTTCCTTCAGCCTCACGGCCTCTCAGTAGTGGTGACATCCCCTGCGGTTTTTGCCTTCACTGGCCAAATGTGTCCAGAACGTCACCTAGAGGCTGCCAGTATATTAGGTAAAATGGGAGACACGAATTTGAGCAGAGTTGGCTGTAGAGGGACAGGATGTGACCCAGTCTTCTCCAGGTGCTGATGTTCGCAATGCCAGGAAGGAGGATGCTGGGACACTGCTGGCAGAGACGCTGCGGAGGTTCCTGTATGACCTACAGGTGGAGGATGGGCTTCAGGCCCTCGGCTACACCAGAGAGGACATCCCTGCCCTTGTGGAGGGCACTGTTCCACAGGCAGGTGGCCTGGGATGGGTTAACTGAGAGGCTGTGTGTACAGAGGTAAGTTCCAGCTGTTTGATCATACATCCCCATTGCAGGAGAGGGTGACAAAACTGGCCCCTAGAGCGCAGACACAGGAGGACCTGGCACACCTGTTTGAGGCCTCGATGAAGCTCTATTGACAGCTGGATGCATCTGTTTCCTGGTCCTACCTTCCCTGTCTCCCTCTCTTTCTTTGAATTATTTTTTGTAGGATATGTAAATTACCCTGCCAAAAGTCATTTGAAATTAGTTGGGTAGGTATGTAACACAAAATATGTTAATGTTTGTTAGCCAAAAGTCTGAAAAGCAGTGTTTATAGGCACTGAACAGATATGAATGTTTCCATTTTTACTCCATTATTTAGATGCAGATTTTTTGTATAAATTTCCAAGCTAAATCTGAGCCAGCAGGTGGAGTATCAGTTAGAATTATCACCTTCTGTTCATAGAATGAGGTTTAAATCCCACCTCTTGTTGTAGTGTCTTTGAGCAAGGTGTTTACCCCAGACTAATAAAGTAAATATTACCCTGCTGTATAAATAGGTGAATTGATGTAAGCAGCTTAGTGTACACACCTCACATGAGTTAGAAAAACATCCAATAGATGGATAAAAAATAATAATGTTTTTTTTTTATTGTGGAGGATGGCTGTGTTATTTTGGAAGCTGCCTTTGGATTTCTCCATCCCTCTGGATTTATTTTGCAGAAGAAATGTGTCCAAATAAGATAAAAAGAGCACTAGGTTAAGAGACTGAATCTGATGCACCTCAACTTCTAAGCTGTAGTTGCAAGTGCTGCTCTAAAGCAAATGTGTGAGTTTGCAGCTAATAAAAATTTTTTGAGAATTTGATGTTGCAGTTATCTTGTCCTCCACTACTGGACACATTTTATACACACTGAAGCCATTGGTCTATCCTTTCAGAGGGTCTGCATCCCAATCACCCTTATAAGACATAAAGTAATATATTCATTTATATAACGTTGTGCATATGTTTTATTATAGTCCTGTTTATAGTCATTCAGTGAGTAGCAGTACTGAATCACTGTCCCTGGGCTGTTCAGTTGTGGGTTTGAATCCAGCTCAGTCTGTGTAGAGCTTGTATGTTTACTCCGTGACTGTGTAGGCTTAGTCCTAAAGTCCAAAGGCATGTGTGTTTAACTGGTCACTCTAAGATGCCCAGAGTGTTAATGTATGTGATTGTAGAATGACCACACATTCATACAATGTACTGGTGTAGCATCCAGGATGTCATTTCATAGTCTTGCACCCAGTGATTTCTACTGTTTCTCCTACGGACCACTGCAACCCTGGTCAGGATAATGCAGTTAAGGATAATGGACAGATGGATGTGATGCTTTTACCCAGCAAAAATGCACTTTACCTATTAATCATTCTTCAACAGGCTTACAGAATATGCAACAGAAGTTAACTGAGCCAGAATGAAGTTGGATGAACACAATAACACCAAATCAAACAAGTCCAGTTCACAGGTGGGGTCTGAACATAGGATGGTGCTGGGTTGAGGACCAGCTTCCATAGAAGAGTTTTAAACCACAGGAACACTTCACCATACAGGCGTTTAGTTGGAATAAATGTATTTAAATAAGGACGTGACTCCTTACCTTATTTCTCAAAACGCCTGAGCTGTGGCTCCGAGCTGCCAGGTGGCGCTCCCTGCAGTCCAAATGCCGCGTTTCCCCATCCAGCGCTTTCTCCGTGTTCCACGTTCACTTCCGCCGCTTTCTTCTTCGGTGTTTCAGAAGGAGCGGTGAGCGCGAGTTTTAGTGCGCTTTTGGAGTTCTTGGTTGGTAACCGGCCTTTTAGTTCCTGTATACATTGTTGCTCCTATGCAGTTTGCATAGTTATTACGCAGGGGTTAGACTTGACTATGGTGTCAGCGCTACAGCAGCTGTCGGTGAATAGCTCGGGAACGGCTTTTGACGGAGTGCAGCATTATATAGTACCAGTGGAGCTGAGCGGGGAGAAGGATTCTGGATGCAACACAAAACTACTTTTAGTGTAAAAAGGGATTTTTTTAGCTTCTTCTTCTTGGAGGTAGGATAACAATGACAAAACTGAAATGTTACTGACATTATCATAACGGCATTATTATGTGAACGCTATTGACAGTATTATGTCAATTTTACATGAACATGATGTCACTGTATTTTTGTCAATATCGGCTGAGAAGAGCTGAGTTATCTAAACTGGATGAAAATAAAGATGACTTTTCTCCTTCTGGGTGGACATTTGTTTCAAGTCCAGAATAACGGTCTTTGGCGTAAGTCCAGCTGATCCAAACAAAATTAATAACAAACTTAGTTAATACCCTTTACGGTGAGAAAGACGCAGTGAGTTGGTGGCCTCAGCTGAGTGACTGTACCGGACACTGCAAACCGTCTTTTCTACATCAGGTGGTGTGGGGTTTAAGAATCCAAAATGGTCTGAAGGCTTTTGAGTAAAGGGTCTTTTGTCTGAATCGGGCACCTCATCTGAATACCTCTGATTTCTCACTGTTTAAAGCAGCAAAACTGAGTAAAAATTAAACTGGATGATAGCTGAGCTGTTTAATTAATTATGTCCCTTTAATAACTGCCTGCTCTGTAAGAATCCTGTAGGGGCAGCCTATTAATACCAAATGCTTAGGTCTGCCATATAGGACAGGATGGCTATGCTTACACTGAAGTAAGAAAGGAAGGATTGTTTGGAGATGCATGTCCATCATGAGAGTTGTGTTTATAGCTAACGATACTTGCTTAAATTATGATTTGTTTTTCCCTTTACCACCTTGTTTGATTGCAGGTCTTTAATAAAGATGGAGGATTATCTCGAGATCTTCCTGGAGGAACAGAAGGCCAAAGTGGCAGCAGAGAAGGCCCTCCTGGAACAGGATCCTCCATATATGGAAATACGGGTTTGTGTACTAGTTCCTTTGACCAAAAAACAGGTTTTAATCTTCCAGGGTTGAATTTTTTGTTAATATCTGAGCTATGAATTATGTAGATGACTAGAGGTCCTGGATGTAAAGTGGTGGATTGCAGGTGAGCTGTGCAGAGAACTGAAAAGTAATTTTGCTGACACCGGTTCCTGCTTATCTCAGCGCATGGGTGTCCAGGCCTAAGACAACATGGTATCTCTTGTAAGGTGCTGGGAATAGGTTGGCATCTTGGTAATAGTTGGTATTTTGTTCAGCTTATCCCCTTGTGGACTTTCCCACCTGCAGGCACAAACAAGTGGTGCACGTGATTTCAGTTGGAAGGAGAACATCCCTCCTGCCCAGAATCCCTATGTCACACAGGTTAAAGGTGCGGCTTGGCACAGCAGGTCTTCCCTGCCTATTACTTTTCAAAGATCAGAGGTGGTTAACCTTCTCTCTTAACCATGCTGGGTGCTCTGTGCTCTCCAGAAGCTGGCTTGACCCTGCCATTGCGAGAGCAATATGAGAGGAAGAAGCAGCGGCTGCAGCAGGAGCTGCGTGAGGACTACAGGTGTTACATAGCTCAGGTAAATTCAGCTAAAGAAGAGATTGTTACTTTCAGCCCTTTGAGACTGGCAGAAATTGTAGTCAACTGTTGAAGACTGCAGAAGTTTGGAGTGTTGTTGTGTGGAGTTTTTGTTTTGGGTTTGCATAGATTCGTGGGGCTGAACATTCAAAAAAAATATGAGTTTGTGTTAAATCAGGAGCAGTCGTGTTATGTGTGTATCCTTGTCTACTATTTGCATAGCCAATGCTGCAATATGCTATTGATGTTTTGCTGTATATCAATTTTTGATGTAGACTGTTCCCCCGCATCACATCCATGTTTCTGTGAAACCAGGTACAGGATCGCCTCTCACCCCCTGGAATTGCTGCAGAAACACCTGATGTTCTTATTGGCCCCCCAGCTTCCCGAGAACCAATTCGCGCCACAAGAGATGTTGCCACTTTGACAGAGGCAGAGCCAGGACTGCCCAGGGGGCATAGTCGGTTGATGGAGGCAGATACTTGGAATGGAAGGCTGAGGGGTGTAGTAATGGATGGTGACTCTGAGCTAGATGGCTCTGGTGAGGAGATGGACTTCCCAGATCAGGAACAGAACAACAGAAGGCACAGAAGCTCAGACTGGAGACAGCAACGATTCCGCAGCAGAACAAATAGGTAGGTCTGCTGCTTTAATAAAGATAGGTAAATGAGCTTCTCTGTGGAGGCTAGAGATGTGACAGTTGGTTAACTTGTCTTGATGGCTTTCCAAATTACCTGATGATGGAGATATAGACTAAGTGAAGAAGGGTACTGAGTGCCGTAGTCTTTTGTCTCATGCAGAGTACTCAGGGAAGAGAGTGGCCTGGAGCTTCATAGACAACATGATGACTACAGAGAAAGGAGGAGCCTGGGACTCCATCAAGGCAGTGATGATTGCAGAGAGATGAAGAGGATAGAACTTTTTGGAGGCCATAAAGACTGCAGAGTGTTGAAGGGCCAGGAGCTCTGTGGAGGACATGATGACTACAGGGAGACTGGCCTTAAATTCCATGGAGCTTATGATGATTGCCAAGAGAGGAGGAGGCTGGGACTCCATCAGGGGAATGAGGACTGTAAGGAAAGGAGGGTTCTGAAGCTCCACAGAGGCTGTGAAGACTACAGAGAGAGGAGGAACCATTTGAAGCCATCAAGAGAGTATGGACATCCCTCTCAGTTTTTAGGTTCTGTTCTCAGTCCTTAATAGGAACACATTCCTCTTGCCTAAGCTTGTTTTGTGTTGGACCCACAAGTCCAATCCACTGTGGTCGAGAATAGAAGCCATTACCAGCCAGATCAATGTGTTCCCTTGGCAATGGTTGAAACAACCTCGTGTGACCCAGGCTATGTGGGACATGCTGTGGCCTCTGGGTGTCCTGTTTGAGCTGACCTCTATGTACCACCTGGGCGTGGCCTTGTAGTTGAGATTCACTCTTGCTTTTCTTTGTTAGGACCCCGTCTGTTGTTGTCAGATCACAGGACTCAGCGGTGGTTCAGTCCAAGGAGAGATCCAGATCCACAGTGGACAATATCAAAACACAGTTTGCTACTGGACTAATGATTGGTAAGATTTCTTTTGAATCTTCTTGTTTTTGTGATTGAATTGAAAACATTTCTCAGCGGCAAGTTAATGTGAAGAAGCTTTCAACATGACAATTTGTGTTATTCAGTCTTTGTGAAACCCTCACTTTTTAACAAGATTTCAAGCTTTTAGTCTCAATGTAATATCTGTTGAATATGTGTGATTTTGTCTTGCAAATAGTGTGAAACAGTGACATGGATACTTTGGTTAAACATATGCTCACAGGGCTTGCGGAAGCAGAGGAAGAGAAGAGAAGAAGGAAGGAGCGCTACAGACAGGAGCTGCAGGAGCAGATTGCTCAGCAGCAGAGGAACAGGAAAAGGTGAGAGGAAGGGCACATTCCTCTACCTAGGCTTAAGTTCCAACCTGGTCAGTATGTTGTATGACCCTAACCCTGTTTAAAAAAGAACCCTACTAATATCTCGCTCCCTTTAAAAGCATTGTCCCACTGTCTTTCTCCTGTCAAGACAGATCTTGCACTCTTGATTTTTCTGCAGGGAGAAGGACCTGGAGCTGCATGTAGCTGCAACAGGAGCCAATGACCCTGAAAAACGGGTACCTTCCGTATGCTCCACTTTCTCACTGTAGTCAATGTTTTAGAGGATGTACTATCATTCTGTTGAGCCTGTCCTTCTTGCTCTCTGCAGCCGGATCGCATTTCACAGTTGTCTAACAGACAGAGGGCAGCTCACCAGCAGCCCTGGTTTGGTTTGTGTAACATGGCCTGGAGGCCTCCACTGCGTGGCCTCTTGCTGGAAGAGCCAAAGCCACCGGAACGGCCGCATGTGGCATTCCAGTCTCCTTTGCTGGGGGCCCTGGCAGGCATGAGAGAGGGTGGGACCTCCCGTTTAAGAGAAGATTCCCCAAGAGGACTCTGGAACAAGCTGGAACTGAGCACCCCCAGGTACAGCACCTCATAAACACTCAAGTGCACTGAATTGCTAGGGTATTAAGTATGTGGGAGTGCCACAAACTGTATATTCCAGCAAGAAATATCTCACATGAGTCTGGTGTGTATGGTATATATCAAGCAGACCAGCATTTTACCAGCAATTATTGTTCAACTGTATGATGGACTGGGCAAAGAGAGTGACCTTAGTAACTTTAAGCATGATATAATAGTTGATTCTAGGTGTGCCAGTTCTAGCATCTCCCAAATGGCTGTTGTCCTTGACTTTTCATACACAAGTATTTCAAAGGTTTATCAAGAATGTTGTGGAAAGAAAAAAAGTTCTAGAGTTTTGTGGTCCTCTGAATGAAAATAGTTAAAAGAGAATGGTGAGAATCATGTAAACAGACAGGCCACAACCAGATAAATCACATTATAATTCAATGTTGGTGTGCAGACTGTCATCTCAGAACGCTCCACTTATTGGACTTTGCCTTGAATGAACTACACCAGCCAGAGATCATGTTGGGTGCTGATGCTTTCCATGAAGAACAAGAAAGCTTGTTTCCAGTAGGTGCAGGAACTTCAAAACTGGACCTTTGACAAGTGGAAAAAAGCTGCCTGGTTGAATTAATAATGCAGATTCCTTTTGCTCCATGCTGATGGAAACATCAGAATTTGACAGAAACAATGAGTTGATGGAGCCATTCTGTTTGGTATTAGCACTGTAGGTTGGTGGTACCAGTGTGATGGTGTGGGGTTTTCCTGGCACATATGACACTGCTTATCTGAACATTGCTGATCACTACAAGTTCAACTCTTCATGACTATAGATCATCCATACTTGATTATCCAGTGTTATAATGCACCATGCCACAAGTGTGTATGTGTATTCAGTATGTAACTGAATGGTTCCCAGAACATGAGCAAGTTTTCATTGCTTCCTTGGTCTAACGCAGTCCTTGGATTTCAATTCTGTCAAGCATTTTTTGTATAAGGTGTTAAAAGAGCTGTTTGCTGCAAAAAGCAGCAAGGATCCAATTTGCAGCAACTATGCAACCAACATGGTACAATATCCCTGCATAATGCATCCAGCATCTTGTAGAATCCATGCCCAGACAAATTTATGCTCCTCAGATGGCCAAAGGAGGCCCAAGGTGTTACTAGATAGATGAACCTTATAAACTCGAAACTCAATATAAACAGCCACTGCTCGACGGTTTCTCATCTTCAAGTTCATGTTCCAGCATAGTCAGACACTTGCTGAATAGGATTGTCACACACTGCTGGACTGCAGTTGGCACTTGTACTCTGTACTGGAGCTCTTTGTCTCTGGTGTACAGTGTTGCCCCTCCCCCAGCATCCTCTCTGAGCGATTCCTACAGACCACTCTCAGACAAGGTCCAGGACTGGTATGGAGGGAAGAGGTGGCTGAGCCCAAGCTGGACCTGCCGTAAGTCAACCCACTTTTTTATGGCTTCTTCACTTTCTTATTTATTTACCTACTTATAGACTTATTTTCATAGCAGGATTTAATGTCTTAACATATTAATCTTAAGATCTTATCAGCATGAATTTTTTATCTTGAGGTGTGTACCAGGTCCAGGTGACCCACAGAGATCCTGACCGTCTGTTTTGTCTGTGTATCAGCCCAAGATGAAGTACTGGAGTTCATGCTGGACCCTGCAGCACAGGAAGCGTCTCCTCCTGGAGCCCAGCCAGCGTGAGTCACACTGCACTCCCTAAAGACAACCCCCGAGACACACCCTTAATTGCAGCTACAGTTAAATATGAATCTGAATGTACAGCAGTCAAGTTTCTTTTGACAGGACAAACAGTTTAGAAAGGAAGTGCTTTTGTTCTGTTTGTAATTTTAGTCACAAATCACCAAGTTACAATTAGTGAAAGGTTAATAATACAGATGTTCCTCCATTTATTTGCAGGTTAGGTTCTGTAAAAGTCTCAGATATGGCTATAGATAAACAAAAAAGTATTTTTATATGTGTTTAAGTACAGTATCAGCTTGTGCAGAGTCGCACAGAGACAAGTCTTACAACTTAATTAACTACTATTATTTGGTATAGTCACTAACTTTGAGCTACATTAAACAAAAGTGAATGATTTCAAAGAAAAATGACATCACAAACTGCTACTCAGTGCCTATTGTTAACTGAATAATTTTGTGTGCAAAGTCTGTTATCTTATTGATCATTGACAGTCAGTAATTCCACAAATGAGTTATAAACTCTGAGAAAGTGAGCTGAATTTTTTGTGGTCCTAAACGTCAGTCAGTATTCACTGGTGTTTTTACAGATCTAAAAAGCATTTGATTGTTTAGAACTGGATTGGTTGCTGCCTTTTTTACTGGCTGTACAGTCAGTTCTCCTATAGCACCATAGTGTTCTTAGAAGTCCTTGTGCTATACAATATTGTGCAATAAAAACAACGGGGCATATGGGGGAAAACAGGGTTGGGGGCAGATGACTCAAGAATGGAAACGAATTTGTAAACAAAACATTACCAAACACAATAAATAGTACTAAAAAACACGTTTGTCACAATTCAATAGTATAAATTTAATAGCACCTTTATTTTTTAGCTAAAAACTCGCTTATATTTTCTCAGAATTTTTTTCTGATTGTCCGCAGCATCCCCTCATTTTTAGCAGTAGCGTGAACGATATCGCATTTTCATTGATTGTTTCCACGAGCCCACTTCTTCGACAAACTGTTTTCACTTTTGTTACTCATTTTTTTTGGAAAAGCACACTTAAGCAAAACATAATACTACAAAAATGAGGAAAGAGGTGCAATGCACTCTTTCAAGGCCATACATGTTTAGCAGCTGATTCAAGTTGAGTTGAAACAAAGTAGGAAGTCATTGCCTTCAAGTAGGTAGCACTTGCCACATTCACCTGCCTTTTCTAGTTAGGGCAAAATAGCAATTCAGAAAAATCATGCATAAGGCCACACACTTTTGTGCTATACTGATATCTTTCCTTTATTTATTAATCACATATGAGCCAATTCATGTTCTAAAAACATGTGCTATAGGAGAACTGACTGTGCTCTGCTTTTTGCCTCTATGCCAGAAGAGGCCACCTTTACCAAAAGCTAAAAAGAGAACCTAGAACTGTGTAAGATGTAGCCCAGGTCCCTGAGGGAGGTGTTCCTCTCTCTTCAGCGTAACAGATTGGACTGGTGCTGCCCCCTCAGCTGGGAGGAATTCACAGTCAAACCAGGCTGTGCTGAGCTACCGGGATGAGCTGAAGCGGCAGGTACAGCAGCCACCGAAACTCAGCCCTGCCACCTGTCCACGTCCAATGTCATACTCAATGAGTGTCCCCAAACCCCAGATTCAGGACCGACAGGAGCAGCGGAGGCATGAGGAGGAACACAGAAAGCGTTATGAGGCCAAACTGGAAGACGAGATGAAGGCCTACAACCCCTGGGGGCGCAGTGGTGCTGGGGCGCCCCTCAGGGACCAGCTGGGGAACCTTATCAGTATGTCCTCTGCTTGACTTCATTCTCTGAGCTGCTCCAAAACAAATATTGGGGGGTGTAAGTAGGTATCCACATGTGCAGTGATGCTGCCTTGTGTCCCCAGCTGACCTCAACCAGATGCACAAGTCCAATGAAGCGGCGTACCTCCACCCTGAGTGGCAGCAGGAACCTGGAGGGCTGCGGATCAACCCGCTCAGACTTTCAAGCAAGTACACTTATGCCCATTGTACTCTGTCTCAGGTAGACACACATGCTAATGTCTTTTGGGATTCACAGGTCAGTCGTCTGCCGATACACCCCCCTCAGTTCCTGTCTGTATTTCTATGGAGCCGCCCATACCTCAGACACTTCGCCAACAAGATACTTACAAGGAGTGCCTCAGACAGCAGGTGTGAGTCACAGTCTCCTCAACTGAGATCACGCTGCAGTTATTATGGTTCTGGCATCCCATGGTGGCTACTCTGTGATATTGTTCCAACTGATGTGCTGCCTCTGCATTGCCATCCTCAGATTGAGGAGAAGCGGCGACGCCAGGCAGAAGAGCGTGAGCGGCTACGGCTCGTCAATGAGAAAGATGATGAGAGAGTGGCAATGGAGAGAGCCAAGATGTTGCAGGAATATGAGGAAGAGCAGGAGAAGAGGAAGCAGAAGGAGACTGAGGTCAGTAGTTGCAAAAATGCTACTGTTAGTGATTGGCCATGTGTACAGGATGCTGGAAAATGCTAGCATATACCAGTCAGCATCAGGTTTGGTCAGGTGAGATTAGTCCTGCAGGGCAGGTAGAAGAAAACCTCTGTCCCAAAACTCTGTGGGTCACTTTGGATGCTACCTTGTTGTTTCCTGTCTAGCTGAAGGCAAAGAATGAGGAACTGTTCCGCCAGGCAGAGGAGCGCCGCAGGGAAGAACAGCGGAGGCAGCAGCAGCAAGAGGAGGAGGAGCAGCGGAGGCAGCAGGAGGAGGAGCAGTCCAAGAGGGAAAGCTTGTCTCAGCCGGAAGAGGTGCTACTCTGATGTTATTCAGGGCACATGTAGATAGACCATAGTGACCAGTTGAAACAGACCCTGACAGCCCTATTATGTGTGATAGGTGTTCACAGAGCCACCACTTCCCATTTCTGCTGTGCAGAGGAGACGAGGCCCCCAGTTGATGCCCCAGCCACCTGTAGCTGACCACCGATGCAGCACATTCCCTCATTTGGTGAGGTTTTGGTGAACACTGATGCTCAGGTGGAGTTTGGTACTGATGATGATAAAGCAGATCTCCTCTCTTCCCCACCTAGGATCACCCGGTCCCACATCCTCAGTCCCCACCGGTCCCAGCACGGCGCAATCAGCTGCGAGCTGAAGGTAGATGTGGCCTGCAGTGCCCCCTGTTGCCCTGTGCCATCCACTTACTGTAAACTAATTCACTGTGTGCCTAATCTGTTGGCAGAGGAACGTCAGGTCATCCTAAACAAACTGTCGGCTTTGAGCAAGCGACTGCGTGCTGAGCAGAAGCATCTGGAGGGGCAGTTACTGCAGGCGAACATCGAGGAACAGGCTCCAAGAATCAGGTTGGGTAGAGTGGAGTTCAGGGTCTGTGTCTGTATGTGTGTGTGCACAATTTTAGAAAAGATTGTCTTCTTCAGGTCCACGGAGCACCCTTTGCTGAGCACATTTGACATGGACAGACTCAGCCTGCAGGGGTCAGGGGGGAGACCATTCCCCAAGACCACAGCACCAGTCAGCAGCCAGAACAACTTAAAACCATGTGGGCAAAGAGGCAAGTGTCTTGGGGGGGGCAGCACAGCTCATCCCATCCTGACAAAAGGGTAGAGGTGGCATAGTGCTTAGAGCCACCTCCTCTTGTCTCAAGGACCCCCCCCCCTTCCTTCTATAGTACCCTTAAGCAATGTATTGATGCAGTAAAAATGGGTAAATAATTGTTAGTAACTTTACAATGAAAGTTGCTTTGGAGAAAACTGTCAGATAAACATAAGAACATGCATAAATGAATAATAAGGGGTCTGGGATTATTAGTTGCTATATTAAGTCTCATGGTTGATGGAATCATGAGGTGTGTTGCTGTCCATGTTGCAGACAACTGTTCTAAGGAGTGTGCCACCTCGCAGAGTCCCCATGACAGAGACCCAAGTGTGTCTAGTCTGAGAAGGAAACAGTGCACCATTGGAAGTCATCTGCAAAGGAGGAGCAACAGGAGTCAGTATTAGTGCATCAGCTGTGCTTCCTGGCTGACAGTGCAGCACAGATAAGATACTCAGCATGTTCTATCTACACACCTCAAAACAGTGTGGATACACAACACACCTACACAGCTCAACACATTGTGGATACTCAACACGATCCACATGCAATCCTCAGTATGGTCTGGATGCACAACAAGATTTTTCTACACAGCTCAATACAGTCTCAACACAGCCTGCAGACACTGCAGCCCAACACTCGTCTAACCAAACGTCACTCAAGTGACATTTCTGAGTAAATCTCACCTTTTCAGTACCTCCCTCTTGAGAGATGCTGTTAACTTTATCCTGGCTCTGTACAGATGATGGCCACGTAGCAGCTGAAGATGAGCACAGTCGTCATTTGGTGAGTTCTCAATTTTGAATGTGCAATGTATAAATCATGACTTTGCTGTGCCTTTGGTGTTTGTCAGATGTGGTTCAGTTTGCACGGTTTGCTTTTCGCAACATTGTCAACATTTTGCATATCCTGTTCCAGAGTGTGGACCCCACTCTCCAGAGTTCCCTCTTAGAATCTGAAAGCACCTTCATTGGTGAGAACCATGCTTCACCATGTTTACCAGATTGTTGTGAAAGTCCCATTTCAGCCACGCTCCTGAGTGGATCTTGTGGTTCGTTAATGATGGATTCTGGTGTTTTCCTCAGGGCCCAAAGGACAGACCTTCTGTGTTCCAGCTAAGTCCAGACCCATTGGCCGCCTGTCTGCACGAGAGCGCCGCAGACTCACCAGGACAGCTGCCACCATTGATGTGAGATGTCCTTCTTGTCATCCTCTCGTCACTCCTTTTTTTTTATGATCCCACTTGTCCATTTGTGTACACACCTCATTTCTGGCTTTGGGGGGGTGTAGGAGGTGCAGCCTGGTGCCAGCGGCTCATCCACTGAGTGCTGCCTGAGACCCAACACCTCCAGCAGCTTGAAGCACCTGCTGATGGCTCAGAACCCAGGACAGAGTGTGTCCAGTGGACCCCTGATGCCTACTTGGGAGGGTCCATCCACCTACCATGGTTGAAGCTGCTTGGACCTGCATACCTATAACTAAACCCTGTTTGCACAGCAAGGTCAGGCAAGATGAACACTGAGCTCTGCAGGTCCTTGTAAACATTCTATATTCCACATGTTGCATCAGTGCCTTTACAGGTTCACCAAGAAAAAGACTGATTACATTTTGACCATTTTCATACTTGCCTGCAGCCCTTGGACCTTCACTGCACATCCTAAATTCTGCTGGTGTGTGAAATAGCTTGATATTTGAAGTTAACTACACACATATGTGCAGTTGTAGTTAAACTAGCATTAAGGTACATCCAGCCTGTAATATCCACACAGTTAATATGTACATATTGAAAATATTTTGCTGGATTTTTGTAATTAAATTTAAATAAAATATTTTAACACCAAGCTTGGTTTTGACATGATCTTCTGCCCTCCTAAAATTCATATTTGTATTTCTCACACTGGGTACATACGCAGCTGGACATGTGTGCTGCTGAACTATGTTCATGCTGTAATTGTACAAGGTGGTAGTAGATGTCATTATAACTGCCAACTTCTCAGTAGGACAGTCCTGGGTTTCTGGCCTAGATCAGTCTATTTCCTCTCAACTGATAGAATAAAAATTAACTATTGTATGAATGAATTGTAAGTATTGTATTGTTTTCAATTGTAAGTAATCTTGGATAAAGATGTCAGAGAAGTTTTTTTTCAGCGCTCCGGTTTACAGTGTGAGTTTAATGGAGTCAAATAACTGGGGGGGGGTCATTTATAATCTTTTGATATTACTACTCAGCATATTGGTACAGTCACTTTATGTATTTCCTGCTCCCATAGTGGTTTACTGGACTCTGACAGTTTCTTTAAATAATTACATAAATATTGTGCATGTTGATGTAGTTGATGTCGTTATTTTACTCTAGTGCATTTAACACCACCCAGCCTGGTGGCCAGTGCAGGTATATGTATATCTGCTCTCAGATCCTGGACCACAGACTACCTGTGTAGACTAGGTCATGAGGTTGCAAGGCTGTATGTATTACAAGAACACTAAATCCCACCAGTTGCAGAATGATAAAGATGCTTGGATGATGTGGAGATACTGGTTGAGTGACACAAAGGGAACCAACTGTGGCTCAGTTCTGACAGGATTAAAGAGATGGCTGCGGACTTCTGCAGTTCCAGGGCCCCACTCTGTTCAGTGACCACTGACAGTGTTGAGCTGGAGCAAGTGGGGCATCACAGATACCTGGAGGTGCACTGGGACAGCAGACTGGAGTGGACCTGCAGCAGTAAGGTTGTTTGCAAGATAGACCACAGCTGGCTTTACTTTCAGCTGTTTTGGAGAATGTGGTTCACCACTGCAGATATTCTATCAGTGACACTGAGACAGGTGGTACCCAAAAGAGCAAATAAGTTAAAGTGGAAGATTGGCTCCATCCTTGGGGTTTGGCTGCACTTTCTGGAAGAAGTTGCACAGAAAATAACCCCCAATAACCTTCACTAACTCAGTATCTACACTCAACCTACCTAAAGAGAGGAACACCATCTGCAACACACTGGTCCAGCTAGCTGTTCCAAAGAGCAATGTGTTATGTCATTCCTGCCAGCACCTCCAGGCTCCTCCCTCTTCTCAGCATGGTTTTCACTTCTTACTGTCTGAACGGTAGTTAAAATAGCACAGAGGATGGGGCACTTAGAACCATAATTTTATAACATCAGAACAATTAACCAACTTAGCTGAGAATTTCTGTGCATCATTAGCATGTGAGGAGACTAGAGATAGAGATGGAGCACTGATACTTGATGTCAGCTGGACAGACCCCAATGATGGAAGCCTATGTACATCTCTGAACTGTGGCCCATACAGCATCCTTCTGCTGTGTTTATTTCTCAATGTTGGTAAAAAGAAAGTTTCACAGCCTCCTCACTGCTGTATCATAAATGCATGATATTTTGGGAAAATGAAGTGCTTATTGTGGAAACTAAAAGACTCAGTCACTTAATATTTTTGTCAATAGGCATATGTCTACTATTAAAAAAAAGCACCGAATGGAATGAGCATTTTATTAAATTAACAATGTTGATTAAGATGTTGGCTGTTCAACCAAACCAGTGAAACATAAAGATGACAAAGTTAATAAAATGTGTTGGGGAATCAGAGCAGCCAGACAGTATACAGAATGAAGGGCTCAGACTTGGGGGGTTACTATACTGAATAAAGGGACCAGACTGAGGGTGGGGTCACCCTGCACTGTGCTGGGGATGGGGGGGCTCACACAGTTGTTTCAGCTCCAGCCACAGTAAAACAAATGCTAATGAAGATGCCGTTGCTGGGGGATCCACACTAATCAGATAAAGTGAGTGAAGGAGCCAGAGCTGTGGCTCTTTGGCTGGATTCCCAGGCCTCCATTAGGGTGTCTGGCTGGAGCTGCACAGCAACACACCCACACCCACATGCAGGACTTCTCAATGTCACAAGTCTGCGCTGGAATCAAGAACATGCTTCACTACTACATACGTCCACAGACATACATACCACTTTGTGCACCTCACAAAGCTGCAGGACCCTCTATACAGCATAAGTGTAAACTTTCCCTTTTACCTACAGCATGAATTATTATATTTCAATAAACACTAAACAATGGATTTCAACAGAGATATTAATCTCTAACAAAAGCGCAACTATCTGAGTCACCTGTACAGTTTCAGTCCAGAGCCATCAGTCCTAGAAAGGGGGTGATGTGGGCTTCAGCTTGAACAGCAGCAGGACATACACATACTGTGACCATGCCAGTGTGACACGAGTGGAGATGCTGAGTATCCTTTACTAAATTAAAGTCCAGTGGAGCTGCAGTGACCTGTCGGCCATGTGACCACACAGCACGCGCCATGTACAGTTGTGTCCCCCCTGTGATGGACTGGATTGTATTTTAGTCTTACTGTAACACGCCCTCGCCATGGAGCTTCAATACACAGACAGTTGAGAAAAGGTTGACAGTCTGACACGAACAATTCGAGCAGTCGGAGATCGACGGTTCACAGGGGGTCATTCATTCCTTCATCTATTCATTCATTCATTCATTCATTTATTCAGCCGGACATTCATTCAGAGTCCAACTTGGCGGACCCTGCAGGACTGACAGCGTTTTTCAGTACAACATCCTGCGCTTTGCTCCGCAAAGGTTTCCCGACTCTTTCTTGATACTGTTTTATTTGCGTCTTGTTCATATTTAGTTTGCATTCTGTCAGCGAATGCATGTGTCCATTCCGTCCTCCTCGTGTCCATCAGTCGTTACCACGTCCACTTTACACTTTCCGTCATTATTTTTATTACTATTATTCTTTTTTTTATGATGGCTTCTCGTGAGCAGTCCAGGATACAGGCTTACCTGGAAAGCAACAAAATCGGACCCCTCTTTGAGGTAGGACTTTTCTGGAAAGGCATCTTTCAAGTGTACAGTACAGTAATTACTTACAGATGCGTGTAAAGTATATGGCTGTATTATTTTCACATTATTTTTATGAGGAGAATTTTGACAAATGCTGCTCCGACGAAAGAGTGTAAAAGGGTGTAATGAGCTAATCTCGAGGACAGTACGTGCGCAATATCATACATAGACCAACTAATAGCTGTCCTTAAGAGTTCAGGTGAATACGAATGTGATGCGGCGGACAAACGGTGTGATGTAGTAATGTGATGTCATTTTGCAGAACTGTTTTTAATCTCCATATCATGTTCTTCAAAAGACTAGTGGACTGACTGTTAAGATCAACCGCGCCCCCAGTCAGGTGGTGTTTGTTGGTACTGTAAGACAAATTTTTCCCAGAAAAAAAAATCGCATGATACTGTCGCATGTATTATTAACAATCACACGTTTATGCAAAGATAATATAACATGAGTATCTAAATCAATGGCATGTTAGTTTCCCAATGTGCATGTGTGCTCACAACTGGACATCAAGAGACAAACGTGATGTTTTTTCTACACTTGAGTTGTACCACATCATGGAATATTTAACCAGTTATACGTGAGTCCAAAAGTTTTAATAAGTAATATTTGGATCTGCTGGTGAAATAAGCATTTGTTTTTGGTGTAATAACTAGTATGTATTGTTGTTATTGGTGTATTAAGAAACTGACCAGAACTGAGGTCAGAGTGGACATATATACAACACACGTTTATATCATAACTGAACACCAAGAATTATACCATGATTTTTTAAAGCAGAATCAGTCATCCTACCAAGAGTTGTCATAACTGAATGTGAATTGCCCTGCGGTGAGTTATCATAACTGCTTACAAACATTGTCATTATGTGCTTCCAGAACTGCTGTTATGTCTTCACTGGAATATTCCCACTAAGAGCTCACAGTCCAGTAATCAGACTCATATTCAGACTACATCTTAAACAGCCTGAATAGAATTCATGCATAAACTTTACCACTGAGGGAAACGTATCTTTTCATTAAGCCATCCTGATCAGGAAGCTTTGGCTTTTCACATCTCTGAGGGTGAAGCTGTTTGTTTATTCTAGATGGAAACATAAGGCATGACACTCAACACATGGAAATTTTTCAGCAGCAAATGTCAGCGGATGGAAAGCTGAACTGAGACAATAACGTGTTTGCCCAGTCCTCCCACGTTCCCTTGTCTTCCTGGCCACCTGTAGAAGACAACTTGATGTGTGTTCTTAATGCCCCACACCAGAAACTCCACTTATCGTGGTCACACCCTCTAAAGGTTATTTCTTGCAAGGTCACCTGCCAGTGGTGATATGTCCTGTGTCAAGAGACCATCTATTTCAGATTAACTCGGATGAGTTTGTGTAGATATCATAAAGAGTACAACCCACTTATCTTTGGAAACCAGCTGGTAATGGTTCTCAAATTCAGTGGTGGTAGTTAATAGTGTGCTACCATGGAGGGATGTATATCTGCCTGGGTCTGTAATTGAGGACATATCTCACCTACTTTGATGTTTTTCTACTTCCTCTTGCTCCTGCAGGAAATGATGACTCGACTTATCAGCGAGACACCTGACCAACCAGTTCCGTTCCTGATAACTCACCTGCAGGACAAGAAGAGCAGCCCAGTGTTGTTGCAGAATGTGCTGCTGGGCTCTGCGGCGCTGTGGGCCCAGACACCTGGTACTAGGGGATTCCTCTATCTATACACACAAAGCCAAAGCACACTTCACTGGTGAGGACAGTACAGCACTGTGGCAGCATTTGGCCGATTTCTACTAAATAGTTGTGTGATACATCATTTGAGCACGAATACACTCCACTAATGCCTTTGTGAGACTTACTACTTGAGAAGGTAAAGTTCTAGTGTAATATCTTAAATTTCTTTGTTTCCTCAGCCCAGTCAAAAGGTGTGCGATGGGCCTTCAATGAACATGAGAAGTCCTGGCAGGACCATCCCAGGAGGCCTAAAAAGTCTAAGAGTGATCTAGAGGTGTGCAACTTGTCACCCCCTTCACCTGAGTCAAAGTCAAGTGAGTCCTGGCCTGTTGCTAATGTGCCACAGGTGTGTGCGATTGCAATGTCTGTGAGGATGTGAAGATATGTGAAAATATGTGCAGGTGCCTTTGTTACCACTCTAGCACTCCCGATTTGGAGGACTTCTACTTTTTTGTTTGCAAACTATATAGACCAAGTGGGCTATTGGTCGATGTGGTCAGAGACATTTTGGTGCATTTGGAAAAGTCCAGATAACTGACATGAGTCTTTATACTGGGATAAGGAGTCCAATTTGATGAAATCCAAATCAGTGAATATAATGAATATCTGCATAGGAAAGCAATAAATACTGATTTTTTTATATGCTTCCACTACATTTTTCTCTTTGTAGCATTTTAAACTTCATGTTTTCAATTGTTTTTGAGCATATTTATAAATCTAAGTGGGTTTATTCATTGTTGGGCATACAACGAGTACCTTAGTCGTAAATGGCCTTTCTAATTCTTCTGTGTTCTTTAAGCTTGACAGATGAACATTGCTGAAAAATTTTCTAATTGGAAAAATTTTGTAATTTGTGAAATGATTTATATACATCCACATAAAAAGTTTTATCATTATCATATTTTATCATTATTAGCATCATTTACATCTTTGTGCTTTCTACAGTGCTAACTTTAGAGTGTGTACAAATGTTTCTTTTGAGATGATTTGCAAAGGGATTTTCCTGATTTATCCTGTGAAAATTACATTTTAATTACAAGAGTGAAAAATGTACTTTTTGATGCACAGTATCTGAGTGACTGTTGTTTCCAGTAACTGGTTTGTTCAGTTGGCCACTGAGAATATAAAAGATTTAGCTTTTAAAGTTCTTCTTAATGTTTAGTTTTTTCTTTTTTGTAAAATGAATACAATATGATAATATTACATATTGATATTTTGTTGAGTTTTTAGTGTCAAGTTATCATTAAAGTGTGTGAGGCTGCCTTGTGGGTTAATGCTAAGGTACCTCCTGCATTGGCTCTCAGCATCTAGGTCAGCAGAGCGTCCATGCTGGGATTCTCGAACCCGACCAGAAAGCCATGACTTTGATGAGCTTAGCCATATTCTACAGGAGAGTAAAAAGTTGGGCAAAGCCTTGGAAAGCCTCTCCCGCAGTGAGTGCACCGTGGCACCAGGAGCCCATGTGTCCGAATGTAGACCTGTAATCTGAGAGCTGCAGTCCTGCAAGTTTTGGAAAAAAAAACAAAAAACTTTGCAGCTTATGAGCATTGCTGTCCCTTTCTGTACATGCGTCAGCTGATGTTTATAGTCCAGTTGATATGATCATAACTGCTTCAAAATTCATGATATTGATGAATTAAGAGAATTTATGGAATTCAAGACATGGCTCATTTGAAAATCATTTCTACTTTGCAGGTATAGCAGCTGTAGATGAAGTTTACCAGGTAAAATGGTATATTTCTCTTGCTGGAATGGTACACAGATGCTCTAAAAACAGCCACTACCAACTAGTAGTGACTTTGAGTGACAGGTCTGATCTACCAAAAGGAACCAAGATCATACAACTCCCCTCTGCCAAGACCTCGTGTGTTTGGCCAGTGGGTGGGCCGTGAGGACAGCGATGCTGATCCCCTGGCTGCCGAGATGCTCCATCCTCCCATACCTAGGGATAAGGGTGAGGACAGCAGCCCTTCAGGAAGGTGAGCAGAGTGTTCTAGAGTTGTTCAGGGGTCAGGTGTGCAGGCTTGTCTGTCTGGGAGTGCAATTGTCAGTGAAATTTACCAAGATTCAAGTATCACAAAAGCAGCAGGCATGTGCTATGGTTAACAAATCAAAGTAACTTATAAAAACTTAGAGGAATTACAATGTTTTTACTTTCCCAATCTACATTTGTCCTTTCGTGGCTAGGCTGCAAGTTGAGCCAAAGAGCAAAGGGCTGAAACAACAACAGCAGCAGCACAAGAAGCAGCTAGCTGCCCTGTTATCTCAGGAGACCTTCAACTCATCGACTGCCCCAGACCCCTCTGTTGCAGAGCTGGACACTGAGGATGAAGATGATGCCATGGAGCTTATGGGTAAGAACAGATGATGGCATCTGATTACAACACAAAAGGGAAAATGGCCCAGAAGGTCTCGTCATGGTTATGAACCTGGACTGTACAAGGCAGATTCCACTATCAGTGTCACACTAACTGCCCTGATATCCCTGCTCCTGTCTCTGTTCTTCAGAAGACTTGGAAGATCTACGAATGGAAGGTGTGATGAGTCTAGCACCTTGTCGTAACAAAGTCATCCAGGTCCATGGCTCCTACAGCCCACAACCTCAAGCCAAGTTAACTCTCAACATCTGCTCTAGATGTGCCAGGTTTGTACCTTCCTTTGTGTTCTTCCTACACAAATGTAGCTGGCAGCTCTCTGAATGTTACTGGTCTGTTGCATTATGTCTATGGTTTTTATCACTGCTGCTTATGCCAAAGAATATTATTTGTACCTTTCTGCCATCAGTACAACCTTCACTGATCCAAGAAACTGTGAAAATGTGCCAATTCACAAATCACAGATCACAAAAGATTGCACTAAATCACTGAAACTGCCGGTTGTAAGCTTTATTATGCTAAAAAAGTACTGTATAGTTACCTTCCACTTCAAATGATGCTCAGATTTCAAGGAGATGGCCTCACAGGCACTAGAGAAGATTCAGGAGAGGAAAAGGAACCACCAGCCCAGGAAGTACCTGAAGTCTTGTGTATGTTCAGTAGTCATTTCATGTCTTGTACCACAATGCAATGAAATCTGGGTTAAATGAAAAGTCTTTCTTCTCACTGATTGTATTCTAGTCTTGTTTTATAGAGTCTAAATTGTGAGAAAGACAGTATGGTAAATCTGAAGGACTGAGTGTTTCAGATTTGCATACAGTAAGTTAATATTATCTGCAGCAGGCTCAACATCAGCAGTCAAGTCCTCATTGAAGGAAAGCAGTGAATATGAGCATCCTTCTCAAGTGACAGGACCAGTAAGTGACCTTCTAATCTCATGGTATGGTGTGACTGAATTGCACAGCTGGAATACTGGGACAGTACGTAATTGGAGAGGACTTGTGGAGTGGAGACTTACTGTACTAGATCTTATAGTAATAAACCCATTTCAGTAAATGGCTCTTTTCACATTAATTACATTATATAATAATGCCGTATGCTGACATATGGAAACCCGTGTGAAAATGCCTTGAGTAAAAATACTGCATTGCGTATCAAACTGGCTGAGAAATGTCAGGAGGTTTGTAATGAACCTAAAAGCACATCTCCACAAAATCCCTTAATTGATACAGTAAATCATTAAACGTGGTTTTGCATCATACTGCCACTTGCAGTGTTCCTTAGAATTACCTTTGTTTTCAACCAAATGTGTGAGTTTTCTTGGTTTTCATTCTTTTCAAATGCAGTGGTCTGTCATTACTACTAGAGCACATTTAGTATTTAATACTATACAGTTTGCAATTTTTTACTATAAAGAGCTAACGTGATTTTTGTTTTTGTTTTACCAAGGCAGCATCTGTCAGTGACTTCAAGTTTACATCAGTCAGAGACTGGAGTTCTATAGGTCAGAACCAGCAGAAGGAACTACCAAGTACAGAGAGGCATTCTGCAGGTATGTATGATTAGGGGAAAAATACAGTGTAGAAAATACATGCAATTTAAGTTGCACATATTTTCTTAGACATTATAGATGTGTATAAAGTAAATCTTTTTATGAGAAATACAGTAAAACCCAGTGATAAGGTGCCCCACAGTAAGATGAATTTGGATATAACACAACTGGTTTTTATCCTCCTGCTTCTGTACAATACCAACATCTTATTCTGACAGTGATAATGTCCAAGATTTACTGAAAACGATGTATGTTTGGGTGTAAGTTTCTATTAGTATGGTATTGTTGCTATAGAGAGCTGTGGCTTTCCCTTGTAAATTCAACAATCCCTGGAAAATTTAGAAACAAGTAACATTAAGCCCACTTTTTTAAACTAAATAACTAAAACAAAGAACAAAATAACTAGAAAACAATCTAAACTGCATAGCATCAACTGTATATGTAATATGCATGTGGACGTGTGAGAGCACAGTCATTCTTTATTTTATGCAGAACTACAAACATTACACAGTACCAGAATGTTACAAGCTCCACTTAGGATAGTGGACCTTCTTATCATCCTTTCCTCTGCACTGTATGTGCTGTTTTAGGTTAATAAGTATTGTGTGAAGTTTCTGTTATGTCAATTACAATTCAGTAACTGGGGTAGGTTAGTTTATTTGTGTATTTGTAATATTTGGTTGCCCACCCTCAGAATGGCTTTTGTTGCATTTTTTGCCCACTGTGGGTTTGTATCCATTTATGGTGAGGATACTAACGGTATGTGTCTATGATATGCTTTGTGGACAGGAATAAAAGGGACGCGTGAACCGCTTGTGACATTTGAGTCCGTCATTCGTTATTATGTGGAAATGTTTGTAAATCAAAATGGTGGAACTAAACAAGCAGGCTTTCATAAATCAAATGTTCATAATGGAATAATGACTGTAGCTGTATTTAATTATTGAGTGAAGTTGAAGCAATTGTTGACCCTCTCTTTGTTTAAGAGCTTTGGGGTGGACATGTTGTTGTGCTCTGTCAGTGCCACTGTTTAAACATGTTATGGACAAGCAAAGCTTTTCTTCCCACAGTTCAGTTTCCCTTTTGTTACACCACCAACAACACAGTCAAAGCGTGTTTTTACCATATTATTATTCTGTTAGTACGTATTATATTTGTTACATGCACATTTTGTTTATAATATTTGGTCTATTTCCTGCAACATCAATTTTTTTTTCTTTTCACACAGTAACTGGAAGAATGACTGAAAAAAAAATTTTCATTAAACTCGTACTGAGGTGACGCCCCAATTATACATAATTGACTTTTTTTGGAACCGAGTTGCAATATGGCATGGTTTTATGGTATATATGCTGACTTTTTTGAAGATACAGACCTTTTACAGATTATAAATTCATTTTAATTGCAGTTTTGCCACAAATCAATTTCCTAAAGTCTGTAGCACAGCAAACACAACCTGTGTTTTACCTGTGAAGTCACTAAAGTGCGCCCAAATATAATATGTGCAGAAACATTAATGTGGACATTAATATTTCCACATATTTAAAATTGGTTTTAATTTTAATGTCATTCAAGTTTAATAAAATATTTTTTAAATCTTACAGTATTTAATAACAGCTTTAAGCAAGATTTTGTAAAACCTAACTTTTTACATCTTACCTGATGTTCAAATAAAAAATGTTTGTATGTTGAGCCATTGTAATACTGCAATTGAATAACAGCAAAGATGACACTAATTGTCTATTATTTGACAGGAAAGCACAACAAGAGAAGTAGAAAGGAGGCATTTGAAAATTCATCTCTGTACAAGACTTAAATAGGCTTAATTCTTGGTTTTCTCTTGCTTGCATTGACCACCATATCTGGGGTGACCTAGGACAGACCACACACTTAGAAGGGAAATGGATGATGGAAAATGTTACTGGAACAAATAAGGAAAATTGTAGTCAGGTGGTGTTTTGGGGACCGATGGCAAAACTTTTCCCAAAGCTCTTATTGCTCTTATACAATAATTGGAACCAGAATGTATATTCTGCTTCTGAAGAAACTGATGCAGATGTTCTTGCAGCCAACAGGAGTGAAGAACTCACCAAGATGACAGAGGACAGCTCATTGATGAATCCCAACAGTCCTCTAAGCAGTCTCCTCTCAAGTCCCCTGGTCCTTCAAAGCTTGTCTCTGCCTGACCAGCCTTCCAAACCCACAAGTTCTCTGTCCATGCCAAGTAACAAGCCCACTTCCCTTTTACTGGGGCCACCTGAGACACTCAGCAATTCCAGCAGTATACCTATAACTGCCCTTGGATCGCTGATGATGCCTTCTGCCACACCCAGTAGGCATAGCAATATGGAAAAAAGCCCAGGAGCCTTTTCCTGGACTGTTACACAAAGCAGTCGTGCTGGGTTGAATATACCGATCTCCTCACACAGTCAAGCTGCTTCCAGCAAGTCTGTAACACCCACCCATCAGCTTGAATGGGCTCTACATACAAATCAGGTTGGATGGAGTATTAACCAGCAGGGCAAGAGCCGGTCTGTTACACCAACTGAACAGGCTGGATGGAGCAAAACATTCATGCATTCCAATTACACTGGGAGAAGCAGATCAGTGACACCAACTGATCCGGCAGGGTGGAGCAGATCCATAACACTCACTAGTCAGGGGAGGAGAAGTGTGCCTGTCACACCGACTGATCCATCTGGATGGAGCATCCCCATGACATCCACCATTCAGGGTAGGAGAAGTAGACCCATCACACCTACTGATCAGTTTAGCTGGAGCAGATCTATCGCATCCACTGATATGGCTGGTTGGAGCAAACCTGAAATGCCCACCAGTCAAGGAAGGAGAAGTAGACCAGTTACGCCTACTGATCAGGCTGGAAGGAGCAGATCTGTCACACCGACTGATCTGTCTGGGTGGAATAAACCCATCACACCCACTGGTCAGGGAAGGAGAAGCCGACCTGTCACACCCACTGATCCTGGTGCATGGAGCAGACCAGTCACACCAACCAGTCAAGGTAGAAGAAGCAGGCCTGTTACACCAACAGACCTGAGTGGGTGGAGCAGACCTGTCACACCTACTGATCAGGCTGGGAGGACCAGACCCATCACACCCACCAGTCATGGCAGGAGAAGCAGACCTGTCACACCTACTGATCAGGCTGGGAGGAGCAGATCTGTCACACCAACTAACCAAGCTACAAGAAGCAGACCTGCCACCCCCACTGATCAGTCTGGTAGAAGCCGAACTGTCACACCCACCGATCATCCTGGAAGGCATTTGCTGACTCCTACAACCCTCAGCAGTGAAGTCTTGTGGCCAAATATCAATCAGATCTCTGTTCTTTCAGAGGTAATGAACATTGGTGATAATCATTCTATCATAATAAATGGACATTAATTGGTAATTACCACTCTGATATTGAAAATATTGTGAAGATATTTTTAGGCTGTCTTTTTGACTAGGCAACAATAAGTGGTCTGACCCAAGATTTCACATGCAGCCCAGAAGACCATAAGACACAAATTTGAACTACCGTACTTCTGGTATTTGGTCTCTTCTGTGCCATCTCCTAGCTGACTAGTGTTTATGGTGATACTTTCCTACACTTTACCCAAATGGCATATCCAAGCTGAACTTCTAGAAGCTCTACAATGTCTCTACAGTGCTGCCTCCACACTTGTGCCTCAAATTGCCTGAAAATTTCTAACCTGGTTTTGATGAAACTTCTCTGCAGGCTGAGTTCTACCAGGAGCTGCAGGCCATGAGACAGCCTTGGCTCCTGCCCAGTGACACAGACAGTGAAAATGGAGGGCCTGATGGGGGGCCAGTGTGACTACCTGCCAGGTACAAAGTCTGAAACTGTTACACAAACACATTTAACACATGCATAATTACTCAATATTAAAAGGTTTACTGTGTAAATTGATCTCTGGGATAACTGTACATTTTTAAAGGTATAATTTACATTTTAATTTATGGAAGCCAATTTTTAAACATTACTTTAAACAAGATACAAGCAATTTTGTTTATTCGTGAATAGCTCTACAGGGTGGTAATTACTGGAGGATTTTGGAAAGAATATTAGTGTCTCAGTTGTGTGTAAACATTGTTTTTCTTTCTGATGGGAAGTTAATGTGTTTTTTGACCTGCTTTCTGTGAGCTGAAGCAACAAGTATGCACTGCGCTGTGCAGGATCAGGACCTCCAAAAGTAACAACTGAAAGCAAACCACTCAATTCACTTTCTCAGTTTGAACTTATTCCTTGATTGTATATTGGCTTTTTGTATATCCTATGACATGAGGTTCCTGAGATTTTACACATAGCACATTTAAGCACATTATCAAATGGCTTTGGGTAAAGGTAAAAAGATGTAAGTTTGTAAATAATTAAGCTCTGCTTCAAAACATTTATGAACAAGAAATTTTGTTTGTGATACTAAGATCAAAAACCACATCACACGTCAACATTCATAAGACGGAAACAATCTACAAAAGGCAAACTCAAATACCAGACTCATAACTCAAGCTGCGTCTATACCCTCTTAACCTCCATACACTTTTTACGAAACATTTATTATTAATAACTATTAAACATTTATTTGGAGAATGGCTGGGCATTAAACACATTTATCACAGTAAGTCACTCCAGCATGAATTGTGTAATTATTAACCTTGTAACACTGTCAATATTTAATTAAATAATGCTTCCCTTTAACACATTAAAAACAAATTTGTTCATTGGTTTGAGAAATGTTTAAATGCAGCATTATACATGTTTTATTACCCTCCCCAGTACTCAGGCAGCTAGTATTTTGTGTTTGGCACTGTGAAAAAAAAAACCGTCAGACTCACATGAAGTAGCAGTTAATGCAAAGAAAGAACATAAGCCCAAGAAGCCCTTAAAACATGATAAAGATTTTACTTTATAAAAATGACAGTGGTAACATTTATAAATTCTTTAAATTTCAGTCATCACTACTTTAAGTGTTGAATCACTGATGCAAATGAAAGTTTAGGTGACTGATATTGTACTTCTTATGTTCCACTCATTTGGTTTCAGGAATAGGATGGCCTGGAGACTAGAAGCTGATCCAGAAATTACACAAAAAAATGAAGCATGTATACAGTACTGTATGTTTGATAATGCTGCATGATTTTTAAGCTATTATAACAAAACATGAAATCTGTGTATTTTCCACCAGGGCACTGTGTAGTATGTAAGATAAGAGCATTAACCATTTGTACAAAGTGTAAACACATAAATGATGCACTTGCTGCTATAGCACGCCTTTCATACTTTACAGGGCCAAAAAAAGACTGAGGTTTATCTCTGAAGTGACTATTGCAATTGGATGTTTGAGTGCAATTTCAATTAATAAAAGCATTTGTACATTTTATGTCCTGTCACTTTCCTTCCTTTCCTCTACCACAATAACAGTGTTACTGTAACACTTATCCAAGATTGACATTTTAATGTTGGCCAAGATAGTCCAGGGTTCTGATCAATTGACTCACGCTACCCCTGGGATCCAGCAAACCTCAGTGTGTGAGAAGCAAAGGTGCACATGCCACCATGTCAGCTATGTGATATTGTTACTGTGATACAAGTGTTAAGTTGAACCACGGGATCACACCAGTCTTTTTAGAGCCGCTCCACTCCCTTTCCAGTGTTAACCTCAGGTGTGCTGTAAGTCTTATGTTCAAAGTCATCGTCTTGAACCTTCAATTATTTTTAACTTTTGGTTGTTGTAGGCAGGTGTACATGGGCATTTTAACATATGATCACCCCCCCCCATGCTGCACACAAATCAGTTTCACATTTAAACACGATGTCTACAAGATTGTAAGATCATGTTTTATGTGTTTGTGATCAGACATCAGCATGAGAAAAAGCACCAATAAAATCTAGTCTTTTTGTGGTCACAGGCCGCTGTCAGAACAAAATGGTAAATTTGCAGAAGCTGACCTGCTGCAGTATTTCCTCGAAACATACTGTACTTGATATGAATTACTTCAGTAAAAAGTGTAAATTATTAACACTAAGGCAACAAATGGTGCAAATGGGTTATATAAGCAGGTAACACACATCTGGTAGAAATATGTCAATTTTTCATTTTATGTTTCAAGTGAAGTAACCCAATGATACAGTAGATCTGGATGAAAATTGAGCTACTGAATTTAAAAAAAAAAAAAAAAAAAAACTGTCAATGTTTGAGTTCAGATAGCAAGCTTTTTCTAGTGGGGCATCAGTAGCGAAAATGGACATCACTGTTGGACCATCCCTGGATTACAAATTGCTCCTCCATCTTGGAATTTCAGATGGTTCACATACTGTAGTAATAGGGAAAAAGAGACAGAAATGCAGTGAAAATCCAAGAACCCCTGAAGAACAGCAAAAAAAACCTCCTCAGTTGAAAAAGCCCAGTGCTGTGATCATAAACAGACGTGGATTATTCCAAATCTCCTGTGAAATTCCAGAAAAGTGTCTGTTTGTTTGTGACTGATTGTTTATATGTAAAAACTAATGATTTGTGCCTCATTATACAGCCAAGTCACATACTGTTTTTTTTAATATAAACCAGACACTTACCACTGTATATCTTGCCTTCTTTCTCCAGCTTTTTTAGGTGATGCACAAGGTTCACCTCTGCTGCTTTGTGCAGGTGTTCAGGTGTCTCCTGTGGGATGAGTGGAAGGACCAGTGAATTTTTTGCTTGCAACACATAACACACTTATTACGAGGGCAATACTCAAGATCTGCAGTGATTGTGAAATAATGAACATAAATCAAATTAATATAAATTCCAACTCCAAAAACCTAATTTTTCCATCACAAGGGAATCCTGAACCCCTGTATCAAATATGTAACGATTGCAGTTCCAGTGCTCACTCCCTAGCATTAGTGTCACATGATGTAAGGGTGGGTTCTCTATCATGAGGTACCTTGTAGACTATCTTAACAAGCTCCACAGCCGTTAGTGGTGTTCCAGCCACCTCCAGCAGGACAGCCAGGATCTGCTGCTCACGGAGCTGCCTGTGAGCTATGTACTGCTGAATCTTTCTGCCTGCATCCTCAACTACAGGCCCATGACCTGGAAGACACACATATGCACATAAATACACATGGATGACAACAAAAAACCAACCCTTACTCACATAGCGATTAGCTAACCTGGGTAGATTGTGTCTGCCTTGGTGTTAAGCAGAATCTGCAAAGACCTCATGTAGTCATATAGGTCCTCAAACACAGCTGTCCCTTCTCCCAGTATGCAGTCTCCAGAAAACACAGCGTTCTCCTCCTCCAGTATCAGAGCCATGTGATCATCTGTGTGACCAGGGGTGAAGAGGACCCTGTGGAGATAAGGAATTGTGAGTGTAGACTTCACTGCTAAAATCTAAGGCCCTCATCACTGTACAACATGGCTGTCAACTACAGACCTCCAAGGTCCTCAGTATTAACTTTCAAAGGTCACACAGCTGAACTCCACAGTAGGTGTGGACTTACTTGAGTGTAGCCCCTTCAGTTGCTATGACATCTCCATTCTTCAGATAAGTGTATCTCCTGTCACCCTCAATAGCTTCTTCAGTGGGAGGTGATCGGGAAAGCTTGCTAACTTGCACCTCAGAGCCTGCTTGTCCAACAAATACGAAAGATAAAAGCACAGAGAATATCGACAACTAAAGGGATGTCAAGGCCTGGCTGAGACATTTCTATAGCTGACCTTCAGTGATCTCCCTGCAGATGTCAGCCACTCCACCGCTATGGTCGTGATGCCAGTGAGTTACAATGATCTCCTGGACAGTGGTGTTGAACTGAGTGAGGGCTTTCTTTAGGCTGCTGATGTATTCCGGCACTGACGGCTCTCCTGTGTCTATGAGGACACGCCTGAATGGAAAGAGTGACCCCTTTCACTCAAAAATCATTGCATGAACACTCCAGCGATGTAGAAAATTGAACATGCATAAACTCTGCATGTCCCTCACACCCTTTAAATGACATAAATATGGGTCTAAATCAGCCTACATACTTTTTTAAAAAATGTAAGATGTATATATTTATTAATATCTCTGCAAAAAACTGTACTGATGAATGAATAATAAAAAGTGACTTTGAGACCACAGGTCCAAAGTTAGTATGAGGCCAGCTGAGGATATGACTTCAAGCATCAAAATCAGACTTGGGGCCGTTCTCTCCATGATTACGACAGGAGATGTGCTCCTATAAGATCTCGTTTCTATTTCATAATGAATAAATTTTGACATCAGCGTACATGGGCATAAACCGTATACAGCATTGCACTGTAAAAGGCGTTATCAGACTGCAACCTCGCACCAGGTAATTGCTGTTTACTGTTTAGACAAACTTTTAAAAACTCCAACATGAGGGAGTGACGAAATTCAGCTCCACGAAGAACTCCTGCATAAGAACACGTGGACATGTGGAGGATCAACTTGTCAAATGTTGGGGAGACCATAATATTACCAGTAATACTTCAGCAATGCAAGCACTGGAAGGCAAAATAGGGTCGCTATGAAATTTACTAATTTTGTCTTGCAACCTAAAAGGTATCAATGTGCAGCCTTTAGACAATTAACACAACTGGGGAAGCGTGGTTTGAAGCGCTGCAGAACAGGTTGTTGTAAAATGTTAGTTTCAATAACGTAGCCACGCGCTGCGGAGCGACAGACATGTTTAACATAATCGTGAGAGGAACTCAAACAAACACTTTACAACAGCACCAGTAACACTGACCCCAACGCAGCACCAATAACTCCTGAGACCAATACAAACCAGTGATCCAGTTCACTGTCATTTAAAAATCTTCGCAGCTCGGATCAGTATCACGAAGGCTATAAACTGTACTCGATTGTATACTGATACTGTATTGATACCTGGTCCCCGTTCCCACCAAGTAGGTGTTGGTTCCCTGCAGGGTCATAGGTCCAGGGTTACAGCCCAGGACTCGAACTACTCGAGACGAGAGCTGCTCGATACGGGGTATCACGGCAGTCATCTTCGCACAATCCACAAACAGAACTAGTAATCGCTCATCAGAACGATCGAGCAACAATGATGATCGGTAATCAGCCCTGCGAACTGACAACCGTCCACCTTGCGCTTTATCCACTTCCCGTTCAGTGTCACAGTGACACAGCAGCCCCGCTACGTGGTCGCTGCTGGAACTGTTACTGTAGGGCTCAACAGCGTCATCTGGTGGTCAAGCGCTGCATTCTCCGGCACGAACCTTCGTAATTTTAACATAATACAGCAGCTCCACCACATGGTCATCGCACGTCCTGCAGCAGTAAGCTTCAGGGTCACGACCTCTTCATAGTCTTCATCTCCTTACGCGACCTTCCCGTAACTGAATTTTTGCTCTAACTGCGCTTGGATTTTTATACCGTAAATTTGGCGTCTAGACCATTTTTTCGCCACAAGCACATTTCATCCAATGTGTCTCTGAAAAAATTTTGAAAGTGAAAAGTGTGCAGGTGTAAAGAGTGTACCCTCATTGCTCTGGTGCTCCATCCGTTCTCAGCTGCCTCATGTAAGCCTTGTGTTTCTGGTTCCTTCATTACTATGGTTTTATGCTGTGCTTTTATTGATCACAAATACCATTGCTTACATTTCAAATTGTGTGCAATTCCAAGTCTTTATGTAGAATGTGCTGCAGTTGCTCAGCTGTCTGCAAACTTCACATTTGGTCTTGCTTTCTTTGTGGTTACATGCTAACAGTGTCCCAGCAGAAGCAGAAGGCATTGGTTTCAAGCTTCATACTAAAGTTTTGTACAAAATGAATTTCAGAAGGAAACTATAGACCAAACTCTTGGCCACATCCCACCATCAATCATATGCATACACATATATGCACACCTGGCTACTTCTGCATCACAGATGCTATTTTTTCAGAAATCTGTCTAGTTCATGGAGTCTGAGCAGCAGGAGGATTGACATCCTTGCTTGGTGGCAGATGTGAGTGTCTGTGCAGAGAGGTCTGTGTGTGAGTGCAGTAACTGTTTAAGTGGACTCCAAGCCTAAATGGACAGTGCACCAAGGATTCATTCAAATCCAGTCTCTTTTAATTCTTCACTCTGCCAGTATAGTAACAATTCATTACTGTAAAATCCCTTCCTTGTTGGTTTTAAACTGTTGTCTGCAGTTATTCTGCTGTGATCTCCCTGCTATGGACAGAGAGGGATGCGATACACTGTGTGTGAGATATCAACGAAGAGAGTTTTGTGTGCATGCTGCACCACATGGTGTTGTCCATGCTACAAACTGTTTTAGTGTGATATTGGGAAAAATTTATTTGTGATTTTCAGATGGGCTGGAAGCACATCATTTTTTTCCACTTAAAATCAATTAAAATATTTTACCATTATCTAGTTTTTTGTTGTCCAACCCTTTTTTTGGGAATGATTTAGAGTCAAATAACAAAGGTTGTTTGTATTACTCCGTTGAGTGACCACAGCTCAATTGAAAACATTGGTGTTGCAGAGTGAACCTTACACTGCATGTATTCAGTATCATGTTTGTTTACTTTTCATTAAGGCATAACTAAATATAAACAAGCCTTACACTGTCATCATAAAAGGAAATATTTCATGATTATACTTTTACCTTTATTTTTATTTTCATGTACATGATCAAAAGGAATTGGCACAAATGCTGGTCCAGAGTCAAAACAAACAGCATAACCTCTCTACAAATCTAGACACACATACTGTATATCCACTTGTGTGGCATTGAATCATACGCTTTCCTGTACGATACAGAGGCAGCTCAAAAACAAGCACTCAGCACCAGATCAAGCAAAACAGAAGTGTACCTTATCAGGCAAGACCCCAGGTGCAGACTGTGCAGATAAGCTCTTGAGACAATCTAGCACCTGGTAGCCACCTGCAGGATGCAGACAGGGACCATGTATACTGAGAGGATTCAACATCCAGACAGATAAATAGGTATAAACAGGTACTGGCTAACTAACCACATATACTACTAATAGGAGGAGAAAACGGCAGTGGTGACAGATGCGGCACTTCATCAGGAAGAAGGAATATGAGAAGCTAGAGGAATACCAGGGATTGAAAGAAGAACTGGAAAGAATTCGGAAGGTGAAAACCAAGATAGTCATTTTGGTGATAGGAGCATTTGACGTGTTAAATCCTATTATTTTTATTTTTATATTATTTCAATTTCTTAATTTTTTAAAATAAATTTGACTATTAAATGCTTTTGCTATTACTACTACTACTGTAAAGAACAAAATCTGTTGAGTAGTAAATTTAAGAAAAGCAATTGCATATAAACACACAAATCCCTATTAATTACCTCATTAACTTTGTTTAAAGTGTTCTTCATGACACAGAAATACATACTTTAGAGTATGATATTTTGGGGAAATTAATTGGGGTTTCTCAGAGGAACCCGGAATGAATCATAATTTTCCTCATAAGAAATAAAGGAAATAGCTTTAGAGTCTCAGTATTCGGGCAATTTCTAGGAATGAATTACACTCAGATACCGGGGTATAGTGGATATATAGATTACAGCGGTTCACAAAGCATGATGATGCCAATTCACAGTAATGTGAAGTCACACCTAGGTATACATAGTATTTAGCTGCGCAATGTCACTTCTTGCTGGTCACAGCTTTCAGCAGTGGGGCCCACTTGCTGCACACAGGGACCTGCTGTCTCACTGGATTTCCCTGAAACTGCTGTGGGCCATCAGGCTCCTCAGCCTCTGTAGAGATCTCCATCTTCTGGATTATCAACTTCAAAAGGCTGTGTTGCTTGTCTAAAATCTGGGACATTTCTTTCAGTCTGTAAAACAAGTACAGTACGTGGTGCTCAACCACTGCGTGGTGCACTGAATGAGTTATTGACAGTTTTGTTGACTTTTAGATGCTCACCTGGACTTCTGCTTACTCATCTCCTGCTCCAGAGGGCATAACTGAGGGTAAGGTGAGCTCAAGCAGGTGGGAACCTCATTCCGGTCTCCCCAGATCCAGAACCCTTTGGTCTGTTCAACAAAATTATATAAGTGGTCTTTGGCATTAAACATATAAACAACATATAGGAAGTCAATAGAAGACAGATTCACCCAGGTGTGTACAGGTCTGTGATGGTGACAGTTTATTGTAGGTGTGTGAAGATGATGGTTCTTTATGTATCTGCATGATAGACCTTGGACTGGTAGGTCCTGTTGGGAAACTCTGTAACTGAGTCTTGGTCCACATGTCTCAGGACCCAGCGAGGCATCTTTTCTTCCAGACTTGTGTGAAGTTCAATCTGTAACAAGTATTCTCCATTAGTACAGCTAATTCCAAGAAAGGTCTGATGCAGTCTGGCAGAAGGGATCTTTCAGGAAGACAAAGGAGAAGACAGAGGAAATGACTGAGGAAAAGAGAGTCGGCAAACCTGCATGGCGATTCGCTTCAAAGCAGCATTTTTCTGAATCTCTGCAATATCCCCAACAGCCAAACCAATCTGGCAAAAGACAAAAACACAAATGATGAACCTTTCTGATCATATTCTTTCATTGATAGTGGATGGTATGATATAGAGGGATGGCCTGGTGAACCTTTAGCTGAAGGAGAAAAGCATGAAGATGAAGACATACCAGCAGGTTCATCAGCAGGATGGGCATCATAAGGACAAATGACACGAACAGGACATAGGCCATTAAAGGAAAGGGCAAGTTGCCCTTCAGGTATGGACGGAGGAAATTGTCCTGGTAGTTTATTTCCCCCACCATCATGACAAAGGTCTGGATCCCGCTGAGGTCCAATCGGCTAAATTGTTTCTGGAACACAAGAGAAGTCCCCAGACAAATGGAAGCAATGGATGCTAGCAGTTTATGGCTGTTTCTTTCAGGAGCAACAGGTTGCTCAAGTAAAATCATCCTGAACCCTTGAGCCAACGAACCCAAGATAAGGTACCTGGCCAACCATGAGAGCATAAAATGCCATGGCAAAAGCAAGCATCAAGAAGAAGAAGAGGATCATAATGCTGATGAAGGTGCGCATGATCTCCTGGAACATCACAATGTAGATCCCAAAGCGTTCAAACCTGTACACAAAGACCAGGGATATCAGCCATCCAACTAGATTTAAGAAATCCAAAATCCAGAGATGGCAAGAACTAGGAAGGGTGTGCACCTCTGCAGGTATAGCAGAAAGTTCATCCAGGACATGAGGACAGCCCAGGCCCCCGCTGCCCAGCACAGGTTGCTTTCAATGTTGAACAGCAGAGGGATCACAAAGAGGAGTGAGAAGATGGCCGATTGCCAGTCTAGACCATTGGAGAGGTGTTGAAAGTAGCTACATCGCTGCAATGACACAATGGACAGAGAGTGATGAGACGTGGCCTTTCTTTAGCCAGTGGCATGTCTGTGTGGGTTAAGGTTAGTTTTAGGATAACGGTTGGATGGAAGTGTTACCTGCTGCACAATCTGCACAACTTCCTTGCCAACAGCATAGAGACTTATAGCCAGAACCAGGAACATACAAGCAGTCCGATCATAGCTTTGCTGGACCAAGCAATTCCACATGGTTCAGGTGCAAAAAAAATACAGAGGTTTGGTCAGATACCTGAGCTATAACAAGGTCAGCACTACCACATGGGTGACTACCATTTATCAATCAAATGAGTATGGTAAGTAAATGCCAAGTTCAGTATAATTCATAGGAACCATCTACAGGGTTTTCATGGCAAGAGATGCTATAGGTTTACCACCACTACCTTTTGCAGTGTATGTCTTTGGATTGCATATACAGGGAGAGCATGCGACATCAGGACATCTTGGGCTGGATTCAAAATTAAAATGAACAGTTTTACAGATTTAAAAAATTCTTTTCACTATATTTGAGATTCAAAATGCCTTGAAAAAACAGAGGGTTCTCACAGTCCTGACTTTATCCACACACCTGTTTCTTTTTTGGCTAACACTATTTAAACAGAAGTCTGTCTTTGCACTCAAAGTTCACAGCTCTGCATGACACCTATTTGTTTTGTATAGCACTGGGTCACTGTAAATATCTTCAGCACTTAAGGTCATGCACTTATCCAACACTGCACCTCCAAGACTTTATTTTGACATTTTCTTGTCTCAGATTCTAAACGTGCAGTACATTTACATTTGTTTCCACAAGAAAAGATATTTTCCACAAAGCCAACCAAAATGAAGACAAATGAGCATTGAAAATAACTCAGGGATATAATTATAGAGAAGCAAAGATCTGGAGAAGGATACAAGACTTTTCAAAAGCACTGAACATCCGTCAGAGCTCAGTGCAGTCCATCATAAGGAAACTGAAAATATATGAAACTACAGCCACACTGCCTAGGTCAGCCTATCCCCTCTAAACTTAGTCACTGAACAAGAATGGCTCCTGTCAGAGAGGTTTCTGTTGCTACTTTTCAAGACACTGTATATAGACTTTAACCTGTAAACAAGCTTAGGTATGTCTATATTAAACTTTTTGATTATGGCTTTGTAGTAAAAGTGACACTGGAGTCAGCCAGACTTCATTGTTCTGTAAGTAACAGGTCTCTGTGAATAGCTGATTGAGTTCCTGACTGAGTGGAAGGTCCTCCATGTTGGAGAGGAGATGTTAAAGCTTGTGGTTGCTTTGTGCTGCACCCTTAACTGCCAGAATATGTGTTGAAGAAACTGACTTGGGGAGGGCCAGCAGAATGAAAAGCAGTTAAAACACATGCCTTGTGATCAGGAGCTCACCATTTTAATCTCTGATCCTGCTGTAGTTCCCTTGATAGGGTACTTACCCTGAATTTATATAATAAAAAATGAATCTGCTGTGTAAATGGATAAGTCTAGCAAAGGCCTAAGCTAAATGAATAAATGCAAATGCCTAAGATCATTAAAGCTGCTGGCTACCTTGTCCAGAGAGGTGGAGACCATTTGAATTGAGGTTCCGTTGACAGTTGTGCTCATAGTGGACCTCATGGTCACAGTGAGATAGGACAGAGGCAGCAGACCAAAGCAGTAGATGGCCAGGTTAAGCATGTGAGCTTTGATGCCATATGCGTTCCTGCATCAGACCATAGGAAAACAGGGCAAATGCTGCAGATATTAGAGGAGATCCTAGTGATAAATCTTCCCCTGTGGTGCATCTGAAGAGCACAGTTGGAGATGTAATTAATAAAATGACAAAAAGTCAGTAACATGAGTGATGCTCTTGAGCTCTGAGGACAGATACTAGTGCAGGTGTTCCTGAGTTGTTGCACAGAATATTGCACACTAGGCCACAGAGCAGTTTTTAAATTTTTACAATTTGACAGTTCATTTAATTTCTGACCATTAATTTGACGTGTTTTAAGTAAACATGCTGTCCTTACATGATAACGTATTGATTGTACACCAGATCTTGCTTTTGTAACTTACCATTTCATTTCAAGATATTTCTTGCAGAGAGGATGATTTAGAAGTTCTATGCGATTATAACGCACCATCGTCTGTGAACGGACAAATGAAGTGGAATTGTACAGCATTTATAATCTCATATAGAACACATATAGAAGCCTAGATGGGGGATCAGCAGCTCACAGAGATGTTGGCACACAGTTTCACACAAACAGGGTCAGACGTCTATGTAGACTGACCATGAGAGATGCACCTAGGGGTTCAAATTTCAGGAACAACATGCAATGATACAAACACCTCTTCCAGTTTGAACAACAAATTCCTGATGCACTTGATTCCACTCATTGATCAAATCAATTCATGTATGGGTAGCTCAAGACACACACAAAGTGTTTGTGATAACAATAATGACTCACAGTTTTAAAGAAGTGCAGGGAAAAGTAAGAAGGAAACATGGGAGGGGAAACAAAATGAAGGCTGGTGAAGCAGAAACTGGCTTATGGGCTGCTCTGCTATTCAAAATACAAGCTGTCCTGTACTTGCAAACACTACACAGTTATGAAAAAATTTTGTGAAAGTGGAAACTGAACACCCACAGTTTGGTCTGCAGGTCAGGAAGTGCAAACAGTTTGAGGATGAAAAACCAACAAGTACCAGTTGCTTCATGTCTTTTGGAGAATAGGCATTCATGCTGTATTTATATAATATTCATGTTTTATATGATTTTTCTAAAAACATCCTTACTTACATTAAGAGCCCAGAGGGGTTGAACTGTTTTGTTTTTCTCTTTTTCAGGCTGTTTGGCAAAGTGAGCTGGTGCTTGTAGCCATTTGAAGTTATACTGAATCTGTAGGGAAAAGACACCTTTAATGCAAATAAAAAATGGTTTCCAGTTTTCTGCATCTCACTTTTATCCACCTGATCACTTTCATTATCATACTTACAGAGTAGTTGCAGCTATTGACATCGTGGTCCGACTCCTTCACACACTTGTCCAGGAGACACTGCCACAAGGAGACACAGAGACAGGTCACATTTGCTAGCTGTCCTACAAACTGTGCTCTTTTTCATGTCCACCTGATTTTGCCACTGAGAACAGACCTTGCACGACTCAGGCAGCATCTCAATGAGGCTGATCACAGGGCAGCCTTTTGCCGAGTCCATCCTGAACATAGTGAGGGCCTCTTCACATCTGTAACATGGGCATCTCATCACCACCCTTGTCAGAAAGTTTTTATTTCTTTTCTATGTTTCTTATTTCAGCCAAAAGAAATGCATGCTGTCCCTCATTACCCACTCTCTCAAAAGGGACTCAGGAGTGTTATTTATTATACGTTATTATTATAATCATTGTTTAAGTCAGCTGACACCTTTATTGGAATACTGATTTACTCTTTACACAGCAGGGTATCCTTCCTGTGGGAGTTTAGAGTAAGTTCCTTTCTCAAGGAGATTTGAGCCCACAGTGTTTAGCACCAGGCAACTCCCTAACCACCTCTCTTTCTTTAAACTCTAAACCTTCAACATCTTCTTCTTCTTCTTCTTCTTCTCTGTCACTCCAGGTTTCTTGGAGAAATTCATGTATTATTACATTTTCAACATGTGTGCACACTTCTAGCATGGTCTTGAGCTCACCTGTCACTTTCAATGACAGAATTGGTGACCTCCTTTCTCCCATGATTCACTGCTTCATGCAGAAATGATGCATCATTCTTGTTCAGGGTGATTTTGGCTCCCTTGTTGAGCAGCAGCTTGACGGCTGCTGTGTGGCCCTCCTTGGCTGCCACGTGCAGTGCAGTGTTCTGATCCCGTGGAGGGGGGATGTGAAGAGGGATGTCAGTTTCAGAACAGGACTGGACACACATGTAACACTCAATAATGGACTGGTCCCACTACTGAACAAGGAGAACTGGGTCCAGAAGTATTCTTGTTATCACTGTTTTTTGTTCTCGAATTAAATGGTAATTATTGTGCTATTGTTTTTGGATATGCAGTATAACATCTAGCACCTCCAGCACCTGTTTACCTACTGATGTTGACGTTTATACTGTCCATGTATGGTGTTGTTGGACACCACTGAACACATACCCCTTCTTCATCTGTTTTGTCCAGGAGGTTCAAATTGGAGCTCAAGAGGATTGTCATGGTGTGTGTATATCCCTCAGCGGCTGCATGGTGCAGACATGTCCAGCCTTTATAGTCACTGAAGAAGATGGACAGTGGACATTAGAGCTAAGGAAGAGAAGTCCTCCTCCTCCAGGTTTCTCTGCTTCCCTAATAGCATATAGGGTCCTCCCATCCCAGTGAATGAAAACTCACCTGTGAAACAAGGCACCTTTCCTCAGTAGCAGCTCTACCACTTTGATGTGTCCACCACGGGATGATAGATGAAGAGGAGTCAAGCCTTTCTCATCACCCTCATTGAGAAGTTTTGTGTCTGACATGTTCTCTAGAAGCCTTTGGCATGTGTTGATCCTTCCAAACCTTTCAAGATTGATCAGTGAAAATCAGAGACCAGCAGACAATAGTGACCAGGGAACAATAAAAATCTAGTGCCTCAACCTTGAGATGTCTTCCTCTCTTACAGAATCTGAGATGAAGATCACATTCATCTGGTTCTCTGTTTAGTACTTACTCAGCTGCAAAGTGAAGTACAGACTTCTTTTCCTTGGATTTGTGTTCGAGTGAGACATTGAGACCCAACATATCCTTCACAGAGTCCAGGATACCAAGTCTACAGGCATAGTGCAGGGGAGTGCAGCCTTCATGGTCCTTCTCACTCAGTAGGGCTTTCACACCATCCATCTACAGAGAAACCATTTAACACTCCTTAATAACACAGGTGTGACAGCAGATTACAGCTATGACACACTGAATGAGAGCATCAAACCTGCAGAATCTCCTCTGGCAGATTTTTCAGCCCCTTTGGTTGCAAACAAGCGAGATGCAGGAAGTTGCAACCAGTATAGTCTGTTATGTTCAGGCTGGCACCTGGAACATGAAAGCAAGAGCAGGTCACAGTCCTGCATAGTCCACTCCCATATGACAAGCAAGAGCTTGACGGTCCTGCACGGTTCACTCACCATGTGACAGTAACAATGTCACGGTCCTCCAGGACCCACAGCTAGTTGCCAGCAGCAGGGGGGAATGACCTTTACAGTCCACGCAGTCAATGTTTGCCCCCTGGAAACAGACATGGAGCTGATCAGCACACATGTAAAAAATATGAAATATTTGTACTGGTTTTAGATCCTGTGTTTCTATTTCATGTCATTGTACTGTGGTGGCATCTGAACCACACTGTGTTGCAATGTACCACACTGTACCGCACTGAACTGCACTCTACTGCACCTTCAGAACCAGAAACTCTACCAAGCCCATGTGGTCAAATATGGTAGCCCTGTAAGAATAAGCACACAAACAAACAGAAACACACACATGCACACACAGTTAATGAAGAAGGCAGTGAAGGTGACAGTAACGGGACAGAGGTGAGATTTTGGTCATGAGGTAACATGAATATTTAATTCCTATACTGTGTAAGAACACTGGCTATCTGTATTATAAATTGATAATGCAATTTGGAATTTTCAAAGACATAAACATTTTCCAGTTAAAGCCATCTTTTGAAATTCCTGTTTGTAGAACAGTGAACACAACCTGTATTTACCATCTAAGTGGGTAGGTGACAGTGCAGAGCAGTCAAACAAAATAGAAGTGCGGAATTGAATTAAATTCAGATCACCTCCACAGTTTTTAGTGATCAGCATCAAGATAATCCAGTCACAAATTGGCATTCAGTAGGACATTTAGAAAGTTATGTACTTTTTTATGAATGATTTTAAATTAGTTGTAATTTTAAAGTATCTCAAAGTTAAGAAAACTAATTTTTTTAAACATTTTTGAAAGTTTTATTTTAGCTATATCTGAGATTCCTACATTTCTGTCAGTAATGTAAACAAGTATGTCTGTATTGTTAAACTTTCATTATGAACAAAATGACTTGTGTGTAGAACTTTTGTGGTTAGATGGGGACTCACCTGTGCAGTGGGGTCTGAAGTGCCCCATCCGTGATGTTGATGATGTCTTCCACTCGGTCGTAGGCTGATAGCATGACCTTCACAGCTTCCAGCGCCCCCTGGGTGCACGCAAGGTGCAGCGGTGTGGATTTGTCACTCTATCCCAGAAGACGACAGTGTCAATGATAGAAAGTTATGAAAGTTATAAAACTCCTCCATACAGACACAAATGTTCTCAGAGACTGGATGTAATAATAGTTGTTCACCTGTTGTTGATCAACTTTTGCTCCCTTTGAAATGCACATTTTTATGACATCAGTGTTTCCTCCACGAACAGCCAAGTGCAGAGGGCTGCTGAAGGACTTGTCCAGGTAGTTGATATGTTCTTCTACATTGTGACCCTTCTCCTCACCTTTGTGAATGAGGACCACAGGAAGCAAGTGAAGACCAAGGTCAATAAACTTCATCCTGCTCTGGCAAAAGCAGGTTCCCCAAAACACTAGAGAATGTTAATAGAACACACCTCTTTTCAGAATGGCCTCCATGGCTCTTTTTGAACCTGCAAAGGCAGCTGCATGGATGGCGAAATGTCCAAGCTTGTTTTGACGACACATAACTGCATCGTGTTTGAACTGGAACCAAAAGGAAGACTCACGGCTTGGTCTTACATCCATCTCACAGTCTCATCTTCTATTCCTATTACAGTCTGATCTACTTATTTCACTGTTTGATCTATCTATTTCATAGCGTCATCTTCTACCCATGTCATAGTTTGATCTTCTCCTTCTCTTACAGCCTGATCTTCTATTTGTCTCCATTTGAGACCTTCTACCCATCTCTCTGCCTCATTCTTTCCTCCCGGTCTTCTTTGGCTGAAATCTGTTGCATGAAAATAATCTGCATAATCTGTTGTCCAAGATTAGAATATTAGCCGGGCTACCAAACCACTGTGTTCAGGAGCTTTGTAGTATGGTGCACAAAGTCAACACCAGAGATTATCAGGATAAACAGAGTTTACCAGGATACTTAGTGCCTCATAGTTGTCAATTGAACAGGCCAACATGACAGCTGTGTTCCCAAGGTGACCCTCCAAATTGGCATCTGTTTTTCTATCTGACAGGAGCACCTGGAAGGGAAGCAAATGGAGCAAAGCCCTTCATTATGGCATGGCAACACTGGCCAACACTGGCCATTCCTGTGAGTGTTGTCACACAGTAACTGAGGGGTTTGTGGTCACTCAGACTCACGCTGATGAGGGAGTTCTGCCGCAAGCTGACAGCCAAGTGCAGTGGAGACAAGAGGGCAGCATTGAGTAGGTTAGGATCTGCACCCATCCTTAACAAAGCCTTGCAAGTTTCCGCCTGGTTCCGTTCCACTGCCCAGTGCAAAGGTGAGTTTCCCTGCTCATCTTTGGCATCAAGCTCTAGGAGAAGCACAGAGGAGCATTGTATGTCAGCATGTCATAGCCAGTGTCACTCCACTGTGGGCTACAATCCACCGCAAATAAGACGCACCCTGTGGGCCAACCACCTTGGCAATGAGCCGCATGACATTGAAACTCTGCCCCGCTGTGGCGTAATGCATTGGCGTTGCTCCCCCAACATCCTGCCGGCTCAGCAGCTCAGGATTCGACCTGGAGAGGTGCTCCAGGGCTGCTGTGTTTCCTTGGAGCGCCCACTGATGGAATGGGGTTTAACTGTATTAGAAGGATGATGCTTGCAGGCAGAGACACCTAAGAGAGTGACTCCATTTTCACTATTAACATTTTCCACACTGGTATTACTCAGCAGAAGAATTGTACAAACAGGTTTAATTTATCCCTTTGTTTGAACTGTTGAATCTGCTTCTGGTGAATCACAAAGATATGTTCACACACATGTTGCCACATTGAGAAGAGCTCTGTTAGGATATTTACCGAAAATCCACTAATTTCAGCCCTCTGATTGTCCAGCTCAGTGTTTACGGGAACATTATTGAATAATTGTTCTCTGTAGTATTTTTTCCCTTTGGGGCCAATAAAAGCTCCCTTCTGGCAACTTCAGCCTGTTAATTTCTACTCTAATTTACCCACTTCAAACACACTGTTGTACATTTGGTCTTGGTCATCCTCGTCATTCACACACTGGTAGATACTGCTGCTGTTGGGGTCTGTGGTGGATGGCATGGGGTTCCTCAAGGTGCCAGGTTCCTCAAGAGAGATGATTTTCCTGTTAAATGGGCTTTCATACAAACACTGTGTGTCCCAAACTATATTCAAAAAACTACATAATACTTGCAGCACCAAAATATGGTAATAAAAGTAACAGAAAATTCCTAAGTGTTGAAGTGTTGAGGGTTAAATTTACTCACATGTAAAACTTCACCAAAACGACAGTGGCATACAGGAGTCTGTGCTGCACCTCTGGTTCGTCCACAGTTTGTCCACAGTTTGTCACACAGGCAGTGAAACAAGCACTTCTGGAATAAAAGTGACCATACTCAGCTCCTGGGTTTCTAAAGCTTGTATAAAACTTCAGAAGGACCATCCTAGGTTATTCTGTAAGGCACGTGTGATATGTTTAAACTAACATGTGATGTTTGCAATAAAGTGTGAAGTTTGTCAGACTGACAAACATTTTGTGTTGTTTTGCAAGTGAAGTGACAGTTCTATGTCTTCTCCCATCCACAGTGTTTGTCTAAAGACAATGAGGCCTCACTGAAACAGGAAAATTCTCTGTGCAGATAATCAGGTTACTTCCATGTATCAAGTTATTCATTTTTCGAGACCAGATTTACTGTCAAACAATGTTGAATTAATAACTGATAAAGTTAAAAAAGTAACTCTTTCATTTAACATAAAAATATGGATACAATGAAGAACACTTTGAAAGGTGTGATATTCTGATCTGAACAAAGTAAAAATCATGTTGTTAACATTTTATTAATTGAAAGTATACTTGAGTGAAAGAAAAATGTCAAGAATTCTTCAGAGCACTGATTTCTCCATATCAGGGTGTCATCAACTTGTTGTACTATAGCTGGACTTTCTGATGTTTTGCATGTAAATACAGTCCTCTGATATATTCATTTATGCAAAATACTGTAATGTAATATAATGAATGGAAACGTATGTAGGTATATATTTTACTTTCCATCTTATTACAGTTTATCTCTTTACTTCAGATTTTCTTCTCTTGGATTTGTTTATCTTTTTAATTTTGTCCTGTTCTAAATTTCTCACGCATGTTTTAATACTGTTTTGCAAGATAAAACTTTTCAAACTTTTCTTGAAAATGACTTTGACTTTGAATGTACATTTACTTGTTCTCATGACCAACTATCTGACACTGATTGAGAAGGAGGTAAAGAGAAGTCCCACATAAAATAAACAGCCCTTCCACTCAAGGGTCTATAACAAATGAATGTCGTCACCTGAAGTACAGAGAGGAATTATTCCATAATTTGATGTAAAAACTTGCACACAAGCAGTAACACAGTAAAGTCATGCATCTTACCTGTTGTCTGTTGGACAGTGATCTGCACCCTGAGGATCTGCATCTCCTCAAAAGCAGGAGGCTTATATATATACCATATACAGCATAGGTGTCAAATGGCAGAGCTGCTACTTGGGTTGGTGAGGCAGTGGACGGGGGCGGTCCCCAGGCATGACTGATAATGTGGCAATATGCAGCGCTTTGTGGATATGAATTATGAAAGAGGACTGTTGCCAAACAGTCTAATTGTGTTAGAAAATATTTCATTTATTAAATGATGTCATCTCTCAGGAAATTCAATAACACAAGTATTAGTTACAGAAAAGTGGAATTTCTCACAATGGATACAGAATAATATTCTCGTAACTGTGAGATGTTTTGTGATGTTAACCTCAGTATTTATGATGATGATGATGATGGTTGTTGTTGTTTTTGTTGTTTCTTTGGAAGTTGAGAGGCAACAGGCCATTCTTCCCCCTGTTGCACTGTTGTCCTTTTTCTTTCTCATCATCTCCTTGATTTCTGTCCCTATTAGTGAATGTTGCAATCCCTGTATCTTTTATTTACGTCTTTTCAAGACCGCTGTGAATAATCATAATAAAGAACAGTTCAATATATGATGTTGTATTGTGAAGTGCCTTTTTCTCCCCTCCCAGATGAAGTCTCCATCCATCTGAGTGCAAATGAATCATTCTGTAAACACATTACAATCTGTATAGCAGAAGCTAAACAGTACTAACAAGATTACATAATACATTATATACAATAAAAATGTTCAACCCAGAGAAGGAGAAGACTGAAGGTCAAGACAGCCAATATGCTGGTGAACGGAGTCTGGAATGGACTGTTAAAAATGACTTCATGGGGTCCAAGCTATGCAAAATGTCCAATGTCACATAAATTTCCTTTTCAACTTTAAATATATTTTTGCTTGGCTTTTGAGAAAAGTATCAGCTAAATGAATAAATATAAATGTAAATATAAATATAATATAATAATACTATATAAATATGTTTTTAAAGGAAATAATCCTCAAGATATGTCTTTCATTTGAACTTTTGCATATAGGAGTGAAATTACAATGAAATTCAAGGCTTATTTTTTGCATTTATAAGTAACAAGAGTCTAGCGTGGAGGAATTTTCAAAGTTTACTCTGTAATGGTAACTGCCCCTCGTGAATGAACTCTGCCGTCCTTTTGTCCTACCTATGCCACCAACACCACCTCAGAACTGGCCCCAATATGTTTTTAATAAATTGAATCTGTTGTTCCAGTAAAATTAGATATTGTCATTTAGACTAATCAAATACAAAACAAAAGCTTTGTGGTCAGCGTATTCTTTATGGTTAGGGTGAATGTACAGTCAGTACACTTTTTAAGGGTAATAACCTACACAGGGAGACAGAGGTGTGCTGTAAGATGGAAGAACTGGGACTGAAATAGAAAAAACTTTCCACGTTTTCTACAAAAGTATGAAAATGTGTTCACAGTATTCAAAGTCACATCCACCATTAAATTACAATAAATGACACACAAGGTCACTGATTTAGTGAACACAAACATTTGTTCTAATTAATTGTAAAATTATCACAGGAACATAGGACAACAGAGGGACAAAAAATAAGTGGATAAAGAAGCAAATAAAAAAGTTGGTATTTACAGTAAATGATGTGACAGTGCAGCCGTTGTAGTACAAACAGTCAGTATTGTTGATGTTCAAGATACTGTGAGAGGTGGTCAGTGGTGGTGGAGGTGATGACCAGTCCGTATGCTGTCCAGAATTTAGCAGCTTGACAGCCTCCAAGAAGAAAGGCTGTTCCTGAGCCTGGTGATGACAGTTCACAAGCAGCAATAGTATCTACAGGGAGAGGTGACTGCAGACAGTGTAAAAGCTGAAAGGGGTCCTCAGTAATAATGCAAAGTTTTCTTGTCGTAGGTAGTCGGGGCGCTGGGCAGTGAAGACCTGGTGATGGACTGGGCAGTCTACTACCTACTGTAAAGCTCCCTGGTCAGAGGCTGTGCAGTTCCCATACTAGACTGTGAGGCAGGAAGTCAGGATTCTCTCTATGGCGTAATTGTAGAAGCTAGTGAGGACGGGGGATGGAAGTCCAGCTCTTTTTTAGTCTCCTCAGGAAGTGGAGATGTTGTTGTGCCTTTTTCACCAGGTGGGTTGTGTAGTTGGTCCTGGAGGGGTCCTTGATGATATGCATATGAGGAACTTAAAGGTGTGTACCAGCTCCACTGCTGAACACTGGTGCTGAGAGGTGTGTGAATGGCTTGAATTTTCAAGTCATCTCCTTGGTTTTATTGACATTGTCATCAGGATAATTGATGATGTAGTTGTTGCTGCATTTGGTGACACTATTATAGGTTAGGAGGGTGAACAATAGCGGGCTGAGCACACAGCTTTGTGGAGCAGCGGTGTTCAAGTTGACACTGTCAGTGGAGCTTGCATAGATCTATGTAATCGCTGGCTTGTTGATCAGGAAGTCCAGGATCCACTTGCACAGGGGGATGTTCAGATCAACTGAGAAAGGTTTACTGACCAGCTACTGTGGGATGATGGTATTGAATGCTGAACTAAAGTCAATGAACAGCATTCTGACAAAACCATCTTTACCATCTAGTTAGACCAGGGTCAGGAGTACTGCAGCAGTAAGGCTAATAATTCAATGATACTTGCAGCTCTCTGATAGTAGTGACAAGTAAACTAAAGGGACAACACATAATGTGAAGATGTCAGGCAAACAGCTAACATAAAATTGCAGTGCACCATATATCCTTCTACTTTTTGTTTGATTTTAATCAAAATTTCAGTTCGTCACTTCGGTAATTTTTCTAATGATGTTGAATTTAAAACAATTTCTGATCATAGCGGTTGTCATATGAAATCTGTCAAATGACTCCAGGAGCATCAAAAATTATATATATTTTTCTGTGATGATTAGAAATCCACCTTTATCCTATTTTGGCTGGGATGTGTATCATATTGTACAGAAACGTCCGTCTGTTGCCTGAATTTACCACGTGTACACTGGTCAGTCACGGAAGCACTACCTTCTTTAATTTAAACAGTGCAGACAACCTGAGCTAATAAAGTCATTCATTGTTCCTGGTGCCACAGTGTTTGCTGAGCTTGTCAGTACTTACACTGCTGAGTGATGGTTTATAGCTTTGGTTATATGATTCTGGAAAACAGACTTAATAATGGAAGTCATTGTTACTCATCTTGTAATAATTGTTATTCTTTTGTAGTGAGCTTCTTCTCGGTCTACACACCACAGGACTCATCAAGCAATGAGGCATATTTACAGCTCAGCAATATGAGCTCCGTTCAAGCTGCAGTCCTGTAGGCGCCCAAGTGACCACAGCAGCCAGGGATCCACTCAGACATCCCAGCCCCAGAAACACAGGCCAGTTTGTTTTTCCTTTGTCGACTTATCTAATGCTTTTCTCCAAGGTCACTTGCAGTGTTAACCAGTGTAAACCACAGTACTTACAGTTATCAACCCATGAGTACAGCAAGGTCACTTTTACAGTATCAATTCAGTGTAATGGCCCTGATCATCTTTTTTCTGTCTATTTGACTGTCGTTAATTGCTTGTGCAAGTCAGGGCTGTGGTGGTCTGAACTCATCTTGCAAGCACAGGGTGCAAGGCGAGTCGGGATACATTCTAGACAAGATGCCAGTCCATCACAACCTCACACACACACACACTATGGGCAATTTATAATGATCATTGAACCTGAAACACATAGCCTGTGGGAGGAAACCAGAGCACCTACAATAGACACAGAGGGAACATGCAAACTCCACACAGACTGAGCTGAATTCCAACCCACATCTGAATCCTCAAACTAGGAGCTTTGAATTGCCAGTGTTGTACATTGTACCACTGTACCACCTTCTTCAGTACACACAATCATAATCTATATTTTGCTTTACAATTCAGTTTAAAAAATTCAGTTCCAAAATATGTTTTCACATTAACTTGTGTGCAGAGAAACTTCACAGGAGAAAGGTTTGTTTGTAGTTGTTACTACACTGTGCAGTAACAACTATGTCTGCGATGTTATGCAGTTTTTCTTTTCACCAAAATGTGGAATTGTGCAGAACTCCAGGAGTCACACTGCTGTGCAGCAGAGGTTCTAAACCTCTCATGCACATGAACCCTTGACAAAAAAGGTGACGACAGCCAAGAAGACACTCCTAGAAAGATAGCTAGGAACAGATTCAGAAAAAGAATTTGAACTTCTGAACAGAATTAGCACATTTTAATACTAAAACTCATAAATTTAATGCTCATACTATATCAAATACAGAGCCGTTAGTATCAACTGTAACATTTACATTTATGTGCTGATTTTAGGAATTCCTGATTTACTTATTGCCTTCTCTGTAAACGGTATCGTTTCCACCTTTTGCTAAAATCTCTGTCCACAAGGTGACGCTGTTTGCTCTGTGGGAACAAACACTTCCCTCTAGGGCCTCAGTAGCCCTCATTCACAGGCCAGAGGTTTATGTGGGGAAAAAACAGAGGGTGGAGGGAGAAATATGATTAAGGATAAAAGGCAGTTTAAGCAGTGGAACATTTCAGAGCTAATTGTGAGCATTGGTTCACTGGTGGGAAAAGCAACCGGAAGTTGCTCATTCTTGGTTTCTAACATCAGTGGAGACAATGGAAGGAAACTACTGTAAGCTCAAGTTTTTCTCAGCCATTTGCTGTCTTTTTCCTTGCCAACAAATCCATTAGAGAGAAGCATGAAGACCATTACCCCCCCAACCCCGCTCCCCCCCCCCCCCCCCCCCCCCCCCCCCCCCCCCCCCCCCAGTGCTCCCAGAAGGCACCAGGATGTTCTAAGTGTTGTGCTGGGCCAGGGGGGTGGGCCCTGAGTTTCAAGTTATTAGCATATCAAACTATGACTGGATTACTGTTTTGTAACATACAGCATTGACATTATATTTTGTGTCAGGAATTAATAAAACTAATTATATTTTATGTTTTATCCCACTTATAATTTCTTACTACATTCAGAGGACATATGAGAACTTCTGATAACTTGATTATTTTGTATTTGAGCTTGGGCTGTTTTAGTTTTTCCTGGAACAATTAGTTGTAATATCTATGTCTATAGTGCTGACTCTTTGTTTGTTTCTTTGTTTGTTTTTCTGGACAGCTTTGCTTTTCAAGCCACAGACTTAAAATCTGCCCCACAGGTACTTCTCACCCTAAGCTGGTTTTTTCTAGCAAAGTTCATAAAACTCCAAAACGTTAACTTATTATTTTAAAATTCATTCTCTGACAAGAGAGTAATGATGTCATGTGCAGAAGACACAGTCACGCTTGTGGATTTTGAACAGTTTTCATCTGTTATGACCATAAACTGGATCTGTCAGTAAACCCTGAAGTCCCAGCAAAAAGAGCTGGGAGTAAACCTCTTCATTATTAGAAGATCTTGATGTTTATGATCTCAGTATATTTAGGTGTGTAACTGTTTAGTGACTCACTTTGATGATTTTGAGTTGAGACTCATTTCTTGGAATAAATTTTGTGATTTAAGCTTGTAACTCAGTGCCATAATTCAGTCGAGTGACTGGATGGCTCCATGAACCTGCCTTGGATCACTGACTTTGTGCTGAACACCTGTCACAGGTGTACAGACAGCAGGTGCAGAGAGTGTCTGTGGTTAGGTGTGGTGATGAATGGGGTGCAAACCAACACACTGCCTGGTGTTCTAGCACAGCCACCTGCTTTTAAGAAACAAATGTTCTCATGTTTGTCTTGTGTTGTGTTTGGCTTTTGTATCTTCTCACATTTCAGGTCTATAAATGTGCATTTTATTGTTATGGCTAAGTGTGTGTTGTATGATGTTACACATTTTGGTATGTATGTAAAACACCTTCTCATTACGTGTGATACAAAACACATTGTCTGTCACTCTCTTTCAGTGTGTGTGTGTGTGTGTGTTCGTGCGTGCGCGCGCGCGCGCGCAGTGAACTCCACGCCGTGTCTCCTCCTGTTCCACTAGCTGCCAAATACGGGAACATCAGTTATTTCTCTATTTCATGCACAATAAGCGCGGTATTTTTTAATGTCATAAACAGCGAAATATTTCCTGCACAACGAGGAATGTTCTGTAAGTCTGACTGAATTCTCCCGTCCAAGGTAAGGACACAACTGTATATGTTTTTTATTGTTTGAAATGTTTGTTGTAAATGTGCCACTTTCCGTTGTTAAAATCTCTTTAATAACCCGAGTTCTTTAAAGCTGAACCGGGGCTGATTACAGTTATTTATCAATTTAATGTGATTAACTTTAAATGCGAAACCAGCGCCCCGTTTCCAATGACCACTATAGAAACGACTTTTCAAACTACGGGACTTCATGTGTGAGGAATAGTACAAATATTTAAAATAACGTAGGATGAATTTAATTATATATATATATAATGTGAACATTTTTAAAGTTTATACGTCACATTCATTTCTCTAATTTGAACATTATTTTTTTGCAGCTTAAAATTAGACTCCTGAGACCTCAGTTGTTCAAGAAGGTAATGGTGTTTTTGCAGGCAGCTGTATTTAATGTATTTAAATTACAACAAGACAACAGTTATAACTCACATTTTAGACAAATTACAGCAAAATGATGTGACTATTATAGTAATTTGGCGTGATTATTACATCATTACAGTAATAAATATGCCACCTTTGCTTAAATGTGTTAAAAATTCAGCTTTTCTTGCTTGGTTTTGTACTCATCTCCCAGAACATTCAAAAATAGTGGATTAAAAAGACACATGATAAACATAAGTTGTACTCATTTGGACCAAGAAAACAATACAACAAACATCATTTTTAATAATTTAGTTATTGTAAAGGCATTTCTGGGAATGTTACACAGCAGGAGGACTTTAAAGTAGGGATAAAAAGTTTTTATTAAACAGCGGAGCCAATGCAGTGGTTCATGCATCAGGGTCATTCTTGGTGGTCTCAAATGAGCTGTCATTGTTTCTGGGGTCTCAGGGACTTCAGCAAAGTTGGCTATTAATATCATATATTCCAGAAAAGCCTGAGAATTCCTGTTCCATAACAATAATTATGCTTCATAACAATATTTGAAAATGTTCTGAAGCTGCATTTGGGGATTTTTTCTACCTTTGGATGGGCCTAGAATGCATCCATTAGCTTATCTACACTGTTTTCTTCATAGAGAGACTAGCCTAAAGAAGGTCAGTAAGTTCATATTTCCCTAGTCTTTGGTTTACATCTTGTCTGGCCTCTTCTTTTAGTCTCCATCATACTCCAGCCACAAGTGTCATGGCAGAGAAAGGACGTTCTGGGTTCAGCTCATGCCCTTCTGAGACCACAGAGATCATTCAGGCCAAGGCCCGGTGTAAGAGGGTGAAGGTCAACGTTGGAGGTCTTACTCATGAAGTGCTGTGGAGAACCTTAGATAGGCTCCCACGAACCAGGCTGGGCAGGCTGCGAGAATGCAACACCAGTGAGGCCCTCCTGGAGATTTGTGATGACTACAGTCTGAGCGACACCGAGTTTTTCTTTGACCGGCATCCAGGGGCTTTTACCTCCATCCTGAACTTCTACAGGACAGGGAAGCTGCACATGATGGAGGAGATGTGTGCTTTGTCTTTTGGCCAGGAGCTTGACTACTGGGGGATTGATGAGATCTACCTTGAGTCCTGTTGCCAGGCACGTTACTACCAAAAGAAGGAGCAGATGAATGAGGAGTTACGGAGAGAAGCGGAAACCCTTAGGGGGAAGGACGGAGATGAGTTTGAAGATGCCTGCTGTGCTGAGAAGAGGAAGAAACTCTGGGATCTTCTAGAGAAGCCAAACTCCTCTGTGGCAGCTAAGGTGAGCACTGAGGTCTATATGAGAAATAGGGTCCTGTGTTCAAGGTCCTATGTACGGTTCAAGAAAGTGAAGCACTGTTTTTGCAATAGTCGTCTCAACATAATGAGGTATGGTTATTACATTGGACAAGATAACACAGCAAGTTAAACTGAATATATGGCAGTGGGATAAAGTTACTCCAAAATACAGCATATTTCTAAGAAAATGGGAAAAAATAATAAGTATGTTATAAATTGATCATCTCTAAAAGAGAAAATTTGATTCATTGTTTGATTTGTTGCTTTTTGTGTTTCACTGTCCTGCCAAGCTCTTAGGTGTTCTGAACCTGGTTTGTTTATTGCTGCTGTTAGAGAAGAGCTACTCAATCTCAAGGTCAGAGGCCAGTGTGTGAGCAGGTCTCTGAAATATTTCATTTTCACTTGTTTATTGCTGGAGATGCCACAGGTTGTTGCAACACCTATAATGTGTGATGGCTGCCAGTGAGAAGGACAGCACCCTCCCTTCTGGACCCTGTGGAGACTGTTGTTCTCCAACAGGCTGTACCTCAAACATGACATCATATGTAAAAAGTGTAACTGCGCGGAAGCAGTAAGCAAGCAGCAGTAGCACAGTTTTGGATCCCAGGAAAGAAATCAGTCTGAAGGGCAAGTCAGGAAGCATTAGAAGCCAGATTTTTCCTTAAAAAATATTCTGTGCTTCATTTAAAATAAGACTTCACAATTAGAAAAATTACATCATACATCTGTAACTGTTTGGAGGAATAGCCGTATGCACAGTTTGAATGTCACTCCTGTGCAGCTGAAGTAGGATTTTGGTGTTTCACTCCTCCTTCTCAGTTTGTCACTTCTTACTAATTCATTGACACCCTGGAATTAGGTTGGTTTGAGGTGGTGGGGTAACCAGGTGGTTTGAGTTATGAAAGCTAAACTCTCTAAAGGGTAGATTTTCTTGCTTTAAGCCACATGCTGTTGAAATTGATCATGTGACCAGTGAGCAAAAATGATCCAACTGGCCCATGTCAAGAAGGGTTCCATGACTAATTGTTGAAATATTTGATAGCATCATGCAACTTGCATCTTCATGTAAATACAGTGAGAGTTTCTGGGCAATAAGAGAAATGATGTAAAAGCTTTAGCTGAAGGAGAACCTTAAAGGGAGCAAATGTCTAAAGCATATATCAAAGAAGTAGGAATGTGTTTTGTCATTGTCTCTTGATCAGTCAGAGTCTCTGCTCACAGAACTACATGGCAGTCAAAGCAAAAAAGAAACATGGTCAAAGTTGGGCATTAATGAGTAGTGACTGCGAGGCACAATATTATTCTAGTGCAGCAAAAAATGCTCTTGAATGTCCCTGAAATCCATGTGTTCTGCTCTGTGTTACATTATTTTTATCACTTATGCTGCCCATCACATTATAACCAAAAGCTTGCAAGCAATAGTGAGATAAACAAAACTATTTCCATGCAACATTAGCTTGTCCAAAGAAACTGTTTCCTTTGAAGTGGAACTTCTGGTCCTGGCAGAGTTCATCCCCAGTGGAGAAGGTGGGCAGGAAATGCCAATGCTGAATGCACTTGTATCTGATATGCTACTGAGATGTGGTTCCTAGTACTGAATCCCTGATCTGATTCAGGCTGTACTGAAATGAACAGAAGCTCCCCTCCCAGTAACTAACAGGGATCAAAATGAGCTAAATGAAATTTGTGAAAGATGAAAAGAATATGGCTGAGAAACTCCAGAAAAGATCTGATAAGGCAGTAAAGCTAACTGTGTGTCCCCCTGGTGCCCTTCAAATATCACAATCTGTGAAGTCATCTCTGCTGCAAATGCTGACTGACATTAATGTTGGAAAATCAAACTGGCCAGGGCATTGGGAGGGACATGGAGACAGCTCCAGTGGAGCTACACCCAACCCAGTGCTCTAATTGACACCAGATCCACTTCCTTGTGCGGTGCAGGAAGGGAGGCTTTTAAGTATGTTTGTTCTAATGCAGCTCATCCCCAGTGAGCAGAGCTGAAAGTTTTAATGGAAATTGCAGCCTGCTGGAAACCTCAGACGGAGGGCAAATTGATAAAGGAGCAGTTGGAAATGTCAGTGCGCCTTATGGGGATAGCAGCAATAACACCCCTTATTTCGCACAAGCTTGTAGTTCAATAGTCAGTCTCACTTTGTAAGTACACCAGTAAGTTAGGGGTTTCAGCCTCTGCTATTGCATGACCTCTTGCTTTGATGATAGGGTGAACATGGGAGTTTTGAACATGACCATAATAAAAGCAGACAAATGTCTCAACTCAAACTTGCTTCTTTTCTTGGAGTGCCAGTCTGTTTCTTGAGGGCAGAAACAGGTTTGTCCACAGCTTCAGACCTTCACAGGTAAACCTGTACATACCTACAGAACTCATGGTTCGCATCTGCTGCTCCCTTTATGTGTCCCAAAACTGTGACTTCCACCTTTTATTAACCCTCAAAAGATAGTTCCTTCCAGGTTTACAGACAGGTCTAGAGCCTTAAGGTGAATCTCAAGGATCAGTTGCTTTGTAGACATATCTCATTGTGCAGACTTGGCTGAAGGGTGTTGACAGCAGTGTCTGGCAGGGTTCCTGGTAAAATCTTTTGAAGTGTTCTTACAATTAACCTCATTTAAGTGGCAGGAAATCATTACATCACCAGCTTTAACTGTAATGGCTCCCCTGGGCATGACAGTAACTCCGTTTCATAATAATGAAAATAATGCAACATTTAAAGTAATGCCAACAGGTCTTCCTCTATCTATCTGCTATACAGTTTGTCTAAATGTCCATGAAATGCAGCAGGGTTACACTCCAGTTAGAAATCAGTGTTAGAGCAGTTTTTTAAGGCTTCAGATCAAGACATAGAGATTTCTGTTGACTAATGGTTTTGGTAACTCAGCATGTTGTAACTGTCTATAAATAGAGGCTGTCCTCAACTTAGGATGTACTCAACATTGAACGGTCAATAATGAATAAATAAATAGATAATATTAATAATAATTTTTTAAAAAGGAAATGGATGAAGATTGACAAAAAATTTAATTTCCAGAATTCTGGTGAGTGAATGAGCATCTTATAACTAATTAAAATATATATGCGTGAACATCTTGTACTATACAGTATATAGTTTCTGTGCAATACATGTACGATGTCATAGACAATAGTGTCTACTCACTGCTGTATAAAAGCATACCGTAGAACACAATTTAGAGCTTATAGCTTATATTGTAGATGAAAAAGTTATGATAATGCATTAAAACATTGCACATGTAGCTGCATATTATGTATGTATAACATCATAGCATAATGATTGTGTAAGGTGAATGCTGTACAAGGCTATGACACAATGGCAGCACCCCACTCTTGCACAGCCAGCAACCTTCTTCTCACACCTGCTACATCGCGACCACTCCTCTCTCCTTTGTCCCTCCCTTCTCTGACAAAAAGATCATGTAACACAGTATTAGTTGTTCGCACTGTTACATCACACAAGAACTTGTAGGTGGTGGGTTAATTCAGCACACATCTTTCCTTTATTGTGCATGTGACACAAAAAACACACCAAAAACATCCCACAACAGTCACCATATCCCCCATTGCACCACCTCCGCATTGGTGCTTATTACATCTCACTGTCATATGGCAAAGAATATTTAAGTAGTTTTAAATATTATGAACATACTTACTTTTTAAAAAATAAACTTTCTGACAGAATACTGTGATGGGCACAGGTTGTGATGGAGAGAAGGATGATACTGAGACAGTCTTCATAGCACAGCTTTTATTTACAACTGGCAAGGAAAGAAAGCATCAGCCAGGAAGGGCACATGGAAGGGCTGCTCTTTTAGACTCAGTCTTGAGACCAGTTAACCAACCCAGGTCACCTTTTCACACACTGGAACTGTGCAAGCACACACTCTGGTCAACAATTGCACAGAGTGATAACTACTTACCAGCAGTTTTAAGTAGTGTGTGATGCTACCATACAGTACTGAATTATTTAATAATGATATGGATAATATACTACACTGTGGTGAGAAGTAAAACAAAATAGGAAAAAAAACATTGAAAAATGTTTGAAAAGAAGTTACCATATGGTGGACTACAGATGTAGAAATAATCATTCTGTCACAAGTACAATCTGATTTATGACCGACTCAATTTAGGACTTGGTCATTGGTCTCTCAGGTGGTCTGTGTTTAACAGAGATTAGTGTTTCTCCAATTCATATCCATATAAATCACTCAGATACATTTTAGCATATCAGCCCTGATTAATTGAATTGATTTTTATGTAGCAATTTATTTATGACAACAATTTGTGTTTTGCAGTGTTATTAAATGATATTTTTTAAAACAACAATCTCTTTCTGGGACTAAGCCTTTTGGCCCAGTTCTCCATTCTTCCTCAGAGGCTATTTCATTGTCTGATGTGATTGGGAAATTGCTCTAAATGCAGTTCAAATGTTTACAACCTGCTGGGGTCAATAATTAAACACGCCAATGAGTGTTTAGTGATAATTTTTAATTGGAAGAAAGAAAAACCATCACACTGCTTATGGAAGTATCCACTTCCATATTTTTATCAACCATAGTTTAACAAGGTAAACGTTAAATACACAATTATTTAATAGCAAATATGTGCACTGGTGCTTTTTTTCATGAGTCTAATTCCAGATTTAGCACCCAAATTTAGCCATAAAATAAATGTTATTACTTTGGGTTGAGATGGGTCAACATACAGAGAGATCAGGGACAGTGAAGAAAAGAAGTTACACAATGTAATGGATAAAAACAGATCATTAGCAAACTTTCTTAGTGTGATTAAATATTATATCCTCTTTGGATGGCAATATTAAAAAAACAACAAAACTGACACACAATTGTTTAAAGAGGGCAGGAGAGAGACATCTGCTCCTGACACAGCCCACACCACTTCTACTGGGAGTATTGTTGGTTTACCTGTGGAAAGCAGCTCAGGGTGATGATGTCCTAGTGATGCTGATGGTCCTACAGGGATTTGATCAATGTGGAGGTGCTCCTCATACAGCTCATGGAGGAGCTGGGATCCAGCTGACACACTGCCTCAACCTAACCTGTGGCAGGCAGATCTCACCTATTCTCTGCTTGTACTGGGCCACTGAATCGCTGTAAAGATATGACAGCAGTGAAAATTATTCATGCATTTTAGCTTAATATTATTACTAATAAACGTAAGTCACCACATGTAGCAATTTTCTTTAGTATTGTTATAGATAAAGTATAATTTAACACAGCTCTTGTCACCATATTTCCACGTCTTAAGTTCTTTTGAATGGTTTTCGGTGCCTCCATTCAGGTGTTGTATATTGTCCATTCTTGTATATGGACATACCTCATGGTGAATGCAAAGTGTCAGAGAATGTTTCTGATATCTGAAGTACACCTGGCACCTGCTTTTTTACACAGAGAAGAAAGCTGCCTTTTCACTTTACACCACACACTGTGAGACAACCTCAGCTGTTCACTAAGGTTGTAGGAAGGCATTTCAACATCTTGGGTTAGTTTCATGCTTGAAATATAAACGAATCTAAGGCTTAATCATAAATATATTACTATGCCTGGTTCCCACCACACATTTTTTACCAGTGCTTCAACTTGTGATCCTGGGGAGAAGCAGGGGAATGACTGTTCATCAAGGTGTCTCCTCTGGTGTGAAACCATGTGGCAGATCAGGTGTCTGTAAGAAGCCACTGTGTGTTTCCAGGAATGGGACACTGGCCAGAAGGGCACAAGTGGTACATTTAACAGGTCCCAGTACTGTCCTATACTTAAAAACACGGGGCTGATAAAACCAAAAAGGTCACAAAAGACATATGGTTTGGTTTTACATTTAGTTTTGCAATTAGAAAAGGATCTGGCATGTTGGTTTGGGAAATTTTATCCCATGAGAGTTAAATCAGCTCCTTTTATGTTTATTCACAGTTACTGTACCAGTGCATAAGCTGTCATCTCCAGATCAGCCCCATGGCAACAAAAATACAGAAAGTATAACCTCCTTGGTTTGACCCTGCTATAAATAAACTCCCTATTGATCAAGATGATCTTTGGTTTCTGTGCTGAGTCTGATGTCCTGCTGAGGGTGACTGCAAATAACCTTGACTATGATAATAAGGGAACTAAGGTTTAAACTGTGAAACACTCTGTTCTTTAGCCTGAGTAGCGTTCATTCATTCAGGCCAGTGGATATTGGAAGAGAGGAGGTCACAAGGCAGCAGGTATATTCTGAACAGGTATATTCAAACCTGTAGTATATTCCACAAGATGGAGTTAAAATCTCAGTAATGGTGGCATCTTTCTGAGTTTAATTGTATTTAAGATGAAACTAAGGCAGTCATTTAAATACACAGTACAAACTCCATGCAGCAGGTGGCATAGTGGTTTAGACATGAATTGCTACTCTGAGTTGGAGATTGCTTTGGAGAAAGTGTCTGCTCAATAAACAAATGTAAATGTATATGTAACCTGTAAACTGTTGGTTGAAGTCCCACTTCTGCACGAGAAAACTTGGCCAAGGTATTTACCCTGAACAGATATACAGAAAATTGTCCTGCTGTATATATGGGTGAAATGCTGCATCCATTAAACACCACAATAATAATAATAATAATAATAACAATAATAGATGCACACTTGATCGGGATAAGATCAAAGGGACATCAGCTATTTGAAGTAAACCCAGAAACAGCTCAATAAAGACACTCTGAAGAAAATTATTTTATTTCAGATGTGATGTGCAATTTAGCATCAGTGCTTCGATTTTATTAAGAAATTAAATTTCATTCCTTAAATTCAAATTTGTTATTGCCAGGAAACATTTACAACTTTTAGCTTTCATATTCTCCACCCTTTGTTTTGATGGTTAATAAGGAGAACAGAATCCCAGAGAGGCCATTAAGTTGCATCAGGATCACAGTGGTGTGGAGCTCCGGTGTTGCAGCTGAAGTCTGCAGGCTTAGAGCAGAGAAAAGAAGGAACCTCAGAAGATCAAAAAGTCTCACACTGCAATGTCCAGGGTCTCTTCTGTTGATGTACAGCATATGTTTGTGTATCTGTATGCTATATTTATATAGATGTGTATACATGTATATATGTGCATATGTGTACATGTATGTGTATTTATCTGTGTATATATATATATATATATATATATATAAATATTTGTTTTTAGCATTTTTTATTTGATTGTTTATTACATCTTTCATATATAGATCCTTTACCTTTATTCTGTCTATATTTGTACTGTTCTTTTTTGTTTTGTTTCTAAATTTTCTTCCCCGTTCTGTACACTGTAGACCTAAGGTTCTTCATTTTGTGCTCCTTCGTATACCTACTGTATAAGTGTTTGACAATAAATGGTTCTTGATTCTTGATTCTGCTGCAGGTGGCCAACAGCTCCTGTGAATATTCAGTGTAAAATACTTCAGAGAAATACTGCTGTGCGACACATATCAATCAAACAACTGAATAATTTTCATCCAAAGACGTTTGAACTGTGCTTCATCGACTGGTATCAGGTCCCACCTTTGAGCTTCTGACATGAAATGTGTAATCACTCTCATCACTACTGGAGCTGTGTTTACTCCTTTTCTATAAATAACAAATGTCAGACTACCTGTATAAGATGTAAACTTAAACTGTGTTAACTATGTAAGTGCAGCATATTGTCTTGGAAAATCTGTATTGTTATGGAAGAAAAGATTCTGACTATTAGATCATATAAGGATTTTCCTGTTTAATGTTATGTACATGTTAATACAGTTAATACAGTTACAATAGTTTTCATGCACATTTAATGCCCATAAAGTGTTACATATTAGGTAAATGTAGGCCAGACCAGCATAGTGTAGATGCTGTGGCGAGGTTAAGGAATGCCATCTTGTGGAAAGAACAGGAACATTGTGACTGTCTGTATGTGCTACATTTACATTTATTCATTTAGCATTTAACATTTTCCTCCAAAGTAACGTGCAGCTCAGAGTGAACAAAGTGCATTAACCACAAATGAAGACACAGACAAAGGATAATCAAAGCAGTTTTTGTCTGAAACCAGCCTTTTGCTTTTTCATATCCCTCAAGTAGCTGCCTGTAAAAGTGACATTTAAACAGGAAATGCATAGATAATCATAGTCGATGTTGTTTAATTAATTTATGTAGTACACAGGAGATCAGGAGAGAAACGGCTCTAAAAAAGATGGTTTTGAGATCATTCTTGAAGGCTGAGAGGGATTCAGTAGTGCTGAGGGACACAGTAAGATCATTTCACCACATTGGGACCAAACCTGAAGAACAACTGCTGAAGATAGGTGCCTTATGAGTGGGACCACCAAGTGGCCAGAGGTGAAAGTGGACTGATCAGTTCCTGCATGTATCAGGGCGCAGATACTTTAATCATGTTGTTGGCTGTAACCAAAGTGTTGAACTTAATACAGGCAACTGATGGAGAGAGATCAAGAACAGAGACGCATGGGAATGATGAAAAAGAAAGTAATGAAAACTATAATGAAAAAATCATGGTTATAATTGTAACTGAATTTAAGGGTTAAAACTGTCGTCTCATTCTGAACTCTTTCTTTTTTGCCTCATTCTCTCTGTCTTGCAGATCTTAGCCATTGTGTCTATCCTGTTCATCATTCTATCTACCATTGCACTATCACTGAATACTTTGCCAGATCTTCAGGAGACTGATGAGTATGGTCATCCCAGTGATAACCCCCAGCTGGCACATATTGAGGCTGTCTGCATTGCCTGGTTCACCATGGAGTATCTGCTGCGTTTTCTGTCCTCACCCAACAAGTGGAAGTTCTTCAAAGGTCCACTGAATGTCATTGACCTTCTGGCAATCCTGCCCTACTATATTACAATCTTCCTGACTGAGTCCAACAAAAGTGTGCTGCAGTTCCAGAATGTGAGGCGGGTTGTGCAGATCTTCCGTATTATGCGCATCCTACGCATCCTAAAATTGGCACGTCACTCCACAGGCCTACAGTCTCTCGGCTTTACGCTGCGGCGCAGCTATAATGAACTCGGACTACTCATCCTCTTCCTTGCCATGGGCATCATGATCTTCTCTAGCCTGGTCTTTTTTGCAGAGAAGGATGAAGACGCCACAAAATTTACAAGTATTCCTGCTTCCTTCTGGTGGGCAACAATAACCATGACAACAGTTGGCTATGGAGACATCTACCCACAAACACTTCTTGGTAAAATAGTTGGTGGACTGTGCTGTATTGCAGGTGTGTTAGTCATAGCTCTACCTATTCCCATCATTGTGAACAACTTCTCTGAGTTCTACAAGGAGCAGAAGCGACAGGAGAAAGCTGTCAAGAGGCGAGAAGCCCTAGATCGAGCTAAGAGGAATGGAAGTATTGTGTCTATGAACACGAAGGATGCTGTTGCTCGCAGTGTGGAACTAACAGATGTGACAGTAGATAAAGATGAGCAAAAGTGTTCCTTAGACAATCACCTTTCACCAAATAGGTGGCATGTTTCAAAACACATCACACCTAACACCAATCCCAGGGCTTCAGATGTTAATTTCAAAGCAGCTTCTCACATGAACTCACAAGATGATCTTTGCAGTTCGAGGGCAAGTCTGCAGTGCTTGAGTGCATTGAACCTGGAAGACATGTACAGTAAGAAGACTCAGTCTTCAGCATTATCAGAGCTTTCAGGAGTGACTAAGCAGACTTGGCCAGACCCTGTACCAAAGAATGATGGGACCCTGGAGAAAAGGGCAGCTTCTGCTACGCCAAACCCTCAGACAGGCCGGCCTGTCACAGATGGCAGAAGTACATCCAGTGCCGATAGTTTCACCAGCTGCTCCACTGAATTTGCTGAGGATGAGAAGGTCCTAGGCAATCATGGGCAAACGAAACACACCAAGGCTCCACTGCCTTTGGACCTCAGCGGCATCTCAACTGTAGACTGTAATGCAGCTCCATGGAATGACCTGTATGAGCTGGAGCCCCATCAGCCTGATGACATTAAGCTGGCCACTCCAGGTGACAATTTGGACCATGTTGTTGAAGCCGTCAGAAGTTCTTTGAGAGGAAACCACCCAATGAACAAAAGCATGAAGGTTAATTTCAGAGAGAGTCCAAATGAAGCCGAGGACATTTTGTTCAGCAGAGCTAGTCCTTCTCTACAGTTCAGTGGATCCTCATGTTTTGAAGGAGGGGGTTCTCATTGCTCCTCTCCCTCTCATGACAATTCCTCCAAGCCTCATTCTAACATTTTTTCCTCACCCTCAGAGCTAGCTAAGATGTCAGGCCTGGGTTTACATTTTGAAATGGTCTCCCTCCATGAGGACCACCAGGGGAAGAACCACACAAATGAAACAGCCTCCTGCAACCCCATTCACCTAAAGTGACCATAAAGAACTATAGAGAAAAGAATGATTAATGTTAATGTGACCGATAAACATTGCAGTGGAGCTACAAGAGAGAATACCATGTTTACCTCACAGAATTATAGTAGACCAGAGGACAGCAGTTTCTTGCTTCCACCATGAACACATAACTGGACTCGCACAAACTGAAAAGTGGGGTATTCTGCATGGCATGACAAGTCTCTTGATTCTATACCTCTTCTGCAGTATGTGTAAATAGTGAGAGCAGGCTACAAAAGTGGCTAAAAACCACAGAAATTCAGGAAATGCTGCCGTACAGTGACAGTTTGTTTAACATGGATGTTTTCACCTTGAAATACTCCATTTGATGTTACCCCAAGATGTTCACAATAATGAGTCCTTCAATCTGCATGCATATGAAATGTACCTCAAGGTTTGCTGTTTATTTCTCCCTGTGAGATGAATGAGCTCCTGGACATCCAAAGAGGCAAGTCAAATCTTTCACGCTGGTCAGCACTCCTACAGGACTCCAATATATAAAAGACTGAGGAAAAAAAAAACACACACACACGCCTACCTACCTACTTTTGGATGCAAAACAAAATATATTTTTAGTGAAAATGCAAGGTTTCCTTTATTATTAAAACTTATTAATATCTAGTACTCTTATCAGTACATTTGGTTTGACTGAGAATGAAGTGTAAAAGAATTAGGCCTCCCCTTCCTTATGAAGTTAATGTATTCCAAAAAACTCTTCTCAAGGTGATGTCTCATATCTCAGACACTGAGTTGCCATTAGTTTCCCTGGTGAAAATTTTTATATTCTCGAGCCACAAAATGGATACCCATTTTTGCCAAAACATCACCAAATCACATTAAAATGGAAATAATTATTTCAGCAGAGAATGCTAGTTATCATAACCCATTGCAAGGCAGTTTCCTTCATTGATGACTGTGATACTGTAATGCTGTGTGCCTGCACTCATTAAACTCTTTTATAGCTGTTACACTTAACACTTACAAAAAACATTTATGAAATAATTTAACCTTTAAAGCAAAATACAGAAGAATGTCATAATAATGTCATACTCAAATACATTTAAATACCCAAATATAATTCAATGAGCTGAGCTGACCAATTTGTGTAAAATTTATTTAATCAATTGTTCATTTTTCACATTAGTTATTGCTATTGCGCTGTTCTGTGAAGGACCTTTGTTCAAATCCTCTCAGTGCTGTTCTATTTATTGATGAATAAATATATGTTATAGTGACAATACAATGACACTCCCCAATTTTTATCCATGTGTGAAACAGGACTGGGAGATAAACCAGGAAAAGACAGGACAAAGATGAATTCTGTGACTATGGTCTTAAGTTGTATTCTGTGTCTTTGAGTGTCAATGAGTCCCTTCTAACTGATAACCTGGGCTTTGGGCTTTTAGTAATCAACCAGATTTTGGTGTTTGTTTATGATAACTGAGTAGGTATGTTCCTTCCCACACATGCTGCAGCATGCCACGAGCAGGTAAATTACTGTACAGTTGTCAGTCACCTTACAAAAGGAGTCAGATTATTAAATAAAGGTCAATAAAAACATTAACACTTTTTTAAAAAAATTCTATTGCAAAAACAGCAACACTGGATCACAAAGACATAGACAAGAACAGCAACACATAAAATAAGTGACACCCACACTACAATACTCCCAGATGAGATTTGAATACTACTGTCCTTAAAAGTGGGTATAGTTCATGTGATACAGATATTTACTTTATCTAACAAAAAAGTATCAAAAATATCAATGGATTTCCAACCTAAAATTTGTGCAAAATATTGTGTAAACCCCACATCAGTTCTTTTGTCATAAGAGTAAAGCCTTTGATTTGGTTCTTATTTTATAAATAAGACCAAAACTGCACTTTCCAACAGTGCAGTTGGAAGAGTAGAAGAGTTCTGATACTTCTCCTTTTAGTATCTCTGTGATGGAAATATTAGACTTGAGAAGTAAAATTCTGCTTTCATTTTCTTCAGTTTATATTTAATTTCTGGACAAAATTAGACCAGACAGGTCTGAATGTGATAAGACCCAAGCATATTTTCACCTAATCAGACAAAATGTGCATATAACCCCAGTTATATGTGACATTCAGGTATAAAAATTGGCATACAAAAGTCTTTAAACTTTTTTCCAAATCCAGCAATGGTAACAGAAGTTATTTGTGCCTTGTGATAGCTTGTTACAAAAAGGCAATGTTTTGTAGTGCTGTGGAAAACATTACTTTCTACAGGAAAACAATTCCTAGGCAAAGGTTACATACTATGGCATAAGAACTATAACATCACTGAGTTACGAGGGTTTTGTTATTGCCATTTATGTTCTTGATCTGCATCAGAAAATCCATCTATCCAGGAAAACACCAACTTTTTGTGTTAAAACGGATGAGTTACAAATTTCTGAAGACAAGCATTTTCCAGTTTATTTACATATTTTAACATCATCGTTTCTACTTAGGTGTTTTGCAAGTCTCTGTGCCAGACTGGGGAGCATGACCTGAGTTCACTTTTGGGGCCCAAGCAGAAATGTGGAACAAGTGCTGAACACTTACTGAAATAACCAAGTATCAAATAGAATGATGAAATGAGAAAGGAGATACATTAAGTCCCAGCATTTTAAGGAACTGTGAAGGAGGGACATAAATGGACACAGAAACAATGACCACTGTGGAAACACCAGTTGTATTGATTACTGATCTTTTAAACCTTTGAACCATCCTGTTTGACCCACAAATTTAATCCTCCACCTCTGATGCTCCTGCCTATATGAAAACATGTAACCACAGTCTGCTCAATGTCAAACCTGAAACCATGTGTCTTCTGCACTGACATTCTGGCCTTTAGGTTCAGCTACAGAATAAAAAGGTCATTTTGAATCTTCATCTGCCTCATTGAACCACCACCACAGGGGAAATTATACCAAAGTGTTTTCGGAAGATTTTAGCTCTTACTTTTTATAGATTCAATTTAGAATGCCATAAATTTTGATAGGAAACAGCTTTCACTATCAAGTGCTTTTGTCCTCAATTGTAATAAAAGCATTTGTGCAAATGCAGATTGAACAGCAAATTATTTAGGTTTATGAGGATTATTTAGTTATGCATTGTCTTCATTTTTGTGAAAAGTTGCAGACAGACCTGGATAGATAGAGAATTTTGAGAAAATATCAATCTCCCTTGTAAAGGTCACCATACATTTCACCCCAGGAGGATTTCCCCTCCTAACACTGATAACAAATGAAGGTTGTATGGCTAAACTCTTTGATTGAAAGATTCTGTGACCAACTGAGGAAATACTCCTGATCAAGAATGCATGCTGAATAAATGAACAGTCCCTTGTGGTACTCTGGGAGAACCTGTTGCTTCACCAGCCAGTCAACTAGGGATCAATGGACATTCCTTCTCACACCATTTTACCCACATTGCAAAGGGAGTTTTCAGTCTACCAAGTTTTGCATATTTAACTGGCAGCCATTATTACACAAAAGGAAATAAAAACAAGATAATGACCACATTTTTACAATTTTTTAAAGGAACTGGTTTATTTTATTGTACAGGCCAACAGGACTCCAGCAAACAAAATTCCTGCAAAAGAGAATGGGGGGGAAAAAAAAAAAATCACAACCTGAAGAGCATTTCACTGCAGCTTAGGGACAAGTTTCCATTCTGAATGAATACTGAAATTTGAGGAAGCTTTATTCCACATTTACAGAACAGCATAAAACATGGTACGTTCACCCAAACCATGTTATGCATGAAAAGGGGGCTTTAACAAAAGTTTCACAATACTGCAGACCTACTGAGCAGCATATTAAACAAGACTGGGAAACTGAGCTATTCCACAAGTTATGAACCCATTATATTAGCAAAACAAACCAGAAAATCAGGAAGGCACAAGACAGTTGAGGTCCATTGTAATGGCTGTCAACATCACAATAACTGGGTATCAGGAAACCTGCTGACTGTTCGCATTATCATGTATTTTACTGTATTTATCCAAACAGGTAATCATGGACCAAAGCTAAAGTTTCCATAAGCGTGGTGAAAATCAGCATGCTTAAACCAAGTTTACACATAGACAGTGATATCTCACCTGTCTGCTCAGTTCATCCGTCTGATGAGCCTGTTGATCTGGTCCTCCCGGTTGCCAGCATCACCTCCCTCCACAAAGTGAGTGGTCTTCTTGTTCATGCCCCCACGTGGGGAGGAAAGCTTGAAAGGCCACAAGAAGTTGTTTGCTGCCTTGAAATTCTTCCCCACCGTGTAGATCTCATGGATCAAGTCTTCGATGCAGATGATGCCAAATTTTCCTGTAAAAGCACAATGTGAGCAAAGGAGCTTTAATTGTCACTCCTGTTGTATCACAAAGTCAAATAACTAACATCTTTTTAGAGCACAAAAACCTTACCAACAGCTTTTTCAATGATAGCGTTGTCTGTGAGGGCAATGCGCTGCTTCTTGACCTTGCCATAGCCACGCTTGTAGATTAACTCACGCACAGACTTCAGGTTGGGGTAACTGGCAAAGAGACGGGCTGTTATTGCAAGTTAAACAGTCCCTCCGTACATGTCACTCCAACACAGTAGAACATGGTACAAATGGGCCTCCTTAGCCTTTTCAGGCATAAAACAAAGCCTCAGTCAAACTAAACATGCATCAACTGTGGACCCCTGGGGATCAGCATAGCTCAAATCAACTAATGTAAATACAAACAGAGCAATATCACCTCACCCCCATGCAATGTAGGGCTCAGCAATCCTGAGCATGTTGATGGAGGCCTTGTTCAACTTGACAAAGACACCATTAAAGATCTGCCGGAGACGAAGCAGCTGCAGCACTTTGCGGACCTTGGGGCTCACACCATTGATACTAGAGAGGAACGCACAGGTTAAGCCACCTCTTACTGTCCTATGCAGGTTTCTCCGTGTGGTGCATTTTGTTGTAGTTTGAGTATTCTGACTTATTAGAGAACTGTCACCACAGTGAAAATTGGGGAGGTTAACATCATTAACCACATCCCAGCAAGTGTACTGAGATACCCACATACCCTCTGATCCGGATGACAAAGGCCAGTTTAGGCTCTGCAGGGACGTAGAAGTTTCCAACCTTACGGGCCATCCTGGAAAAACGGATTTCACGCCGGTACATCTCCCTGTACTCCTTATGATAGGCTTCAGCCCTCTTGAAGATCAGCTTCCTTTTCACTTTACGGGCCTGTAAAAGGATTCTTTACTTTTACACACCAACAGCACACAGCAGCCAAATAGAGGGGACCAAAGGGGCCTTCCACAAAGCTCACCTTCTTCTCAGCAAGCATCTTCCTGATACGCTGGGTCTTCATGGCTGCAAAGGCCTTCCGCCTCTTCAGGAGGCTTTCGGGGACTGCCGGCACCTTCTTCTTTGCTCTGTTTTCAACACGAGAAAAAGTCACAGACATCGTCTGAGTGAAAATGAAGCTCTGAAAGGTACCAATCGGTACTTACATGCTTCAGCCTTAAACCCACAAGGCAAGCTAGGAATTATCATTAATCGAGACGAAACTTCAGTTAATAGTTATATGCACGAGATACGAAACCCAGAGCACGCCGGACCATAACATTCATGGAGGCAATGTAGGCCGTCCATAGCGGCAGATACTCTGGCAGTTAAAATGTCTAACAAACAACAATTTAAACTCTAAATGTAAGCGTTTGGTCGTTAAAGTTACATTCCGAACAGAGACAGAAAACTTTTCATTTTAAATATCCTAATACACGGTAATAGCCACGTTTTGTGAAAGAAAACACCTGGAAGACAAGGTTCGAATTGACAACAATTTCCTATGTGTGGGATTAGTAATAATCGGACTAGCCGAAACATTAAAAGGTTTAGTTTAATATCCTAGTAAATTATGCGTTGAAAACAATTTTTATAACGTGATGTTAGTAGATTTATAAAGACCAGATGCACACTCACTCTTCACCCGCCATTATCCCAATGTAAAAGAGGGCCACACGCATGCGCAAATCAAACTTAAATACGGGGTCCGGAAGCCACGAGACGGAAATCCATGTTGTCTTCATGATGCCTGAACTCTATGTGATAACGCGCCTAAAATTCATTTGGTTTAACAAAATATTTTTATCCAAGAGTAAATATGCTACTTTAATAGATAATGCACCACCGCAAACAGTAAGCAGGTTTGCGAGGCTTCATACCGATCCATTGAGAGACATGTAACGACTGCAATGTTTAGTATAGGCAGTTCAGTTGCCACCTGTAGGTGCCTATTAGCGCCACTCGGTTTAGAAGTGTTTAAAAACAGTGAAAGGTGGATCTTTGTTGGATTTGTGTGTTTCAGGTGTCTGTAGGATACTTGGTTTATTATTGTAATGTGAGTTGAAATTGTATGGTTTCCTCACTTGTTTCTGTGGGGTGATTCTATGTGCCGAGGTTAGGTAAACACCTGAAAAAAAACTTGTGCGGGGTGTGTTCGTTTGACCGCCCCGTCATGTATGACAGCCTGAATGTAGCCGCGGAGTTCCTCCAACTCATGTTCAAGGTTTTCTGGGCTTTTGTGGTAGCGGGCTGGCGTTGGTTTGTGCGGCCCGCGGAGAAGAGCGTGGCCGGCCAGGTATGCGTGGTGACAGGCGCAGGCGGAGGCCTCGGGCGCCTCTTTGCCGTGGAGTTTGCACGGCGCCGTGCAGTGCTGGTTCTCTGGGATATTGACCGATCGAGATTGGAGGAGACCGCCGACATCGTGCGCCGCATATGTAGGGAGAGCGCCAGGTGTGAGGCTGGAACCACGGAAGGTGAGCAGTGTAGTGACCCCCAGTGAATGCTAATAATATGCTGTATGTTCCCTCAGGGAACGCTGTGCTTTGCTGAGGAATGTAGATTTATTTGGTGAACGGTTCTCTCTTTGTGAAATTATTGTTGTCGCTTATGATCCCAGCTTGACGAGCCAGTGTGTAATACAGTAAAATCCGCCATAACGCGATATGTGAAGTAAAAAAAAAAAAATCCTGCAAAATGCGGAGTCGCGTTATGAGGTTAATGGATAAATAGTATCTTTCACTTGGTCTTCTAGTTATAGTGTGAAAGAAGTTAGGAAAGCTGTCATTACAGACATATAAGAAATACACTGACAAGGAAGTGCATGTGACAGATACCCAAGTAGTAGCTCAGTTAAAGCCCGAGTTGACTTATATATGGTTACATACTGCATTAATTTACTCCACAGTAATGTTGTATTTGAATATGTAATTGGTGATATAGCTTTGGTTATGGAAATAAAACTACTGTCAGGAAAAAGCACAGAAGTAAAGGTAATGAAACTTCTGCCCAACAGACTGAGGAAAATGGACTGTTGAATTGAGAAAATCCAAGTAAGGAGTGATTTTTCTAACCTCCCTCCCCCACAAGGGGAAAAATGAATTTATGTTGTCACAGGGTTGTACTGTATTGTAACTGTAAGACAACAGGTTTAGATATTAAAAGTAGCTATTTCAGTTGGTACAGATGTCCACCTAGAGGCTCCATCAGCTGCACTGTTTACTTGTCTCTCAGATCCCAAACAGGAGGATGAACCACAAGTGCACACCTACGTGTGTGATGTGAGCCTGCGGGAGAACGTGTATGCCACGGCGGAGCAGGTGCGACGTGATGTGGGCCACATTGACATGTTGGTGAACAGCGCTGGTGTTGTGTCTGGTCACCATCTGCTGGAGTGTCCAGATGAGCTCATTGAGAGGACTATGCTGGTCAACTGCCATGCTCACTTCTGGGTCAGTCACACCCTCTAGGTTGTAAGTGCAGTAGTTGGTTTGGAGGTGTTACAATTTGGGGTAAAGTGGAATTTCTATGTGAACCTGATAACATGAAGCTTTTTATTTTTAAACTCACCCCTAAAGCCCACTGTACACATGGTTGTTTGGGAAATTTTTGTCCATTTTTTTCTTTTTCTTCTGTTATCTTTCTACTGACTGTACCAACAACAGCTTCTTTACCATGTTAAGGGTGTTCAGCAAAGATGGCTGAGGGGTTGGTCATCCATGGAATTCAGTAAAGAAGGTTTAGGTGGTGGTTGAACACTTGTTTTTTTCACAAGTAGCTGTGAATGTTGCATGTAGCTTTATTTCCTGCTTGTAGACCACTAAGGCTTTTCTACCCAAGATGCTGGAGGTTAACCATGGACATATTGTGACAGTGGCACACTCCCTGGGCCTCTTCAGTACAGCTGGCATGGAGGTGAGGGAGACTGACACAATGAGGAATCTTCTGGCCTCTTGAATTGATATTTGACAAACCTGAAGGATTTGGTCACAAGGAGGGCAAAATGATCCACCTCATTCAAGTCTTGCAGTGCTTCCCAGCTCTGAAAATGTTGGCTTTTTCAAAACTGAACATTTATTTTTGCAGTATAATACTACTGAAGCACATCAATGTTTAACGCACACTACAGGCAACCAATAGTGTGTGTGTGTGTGTGTGGTCTACTTATGTTAGTGGTATTCTGAGCCTTTTCCTTCCTATTGAAGGACTACTGTGCCAGCAAGTTTGGGGTGATTGGTTTCCATGAGTCCCTCAGTCATGAATTGAAGGCTGCTGAGAAGGATGGTATTAAGATGACATTGGTGTGTCCCTCCCTGGTGGACAAAAACATGTTCAAGGGCTGCCAGAACAGGTGAGTCTTGGATGCTGTCTGTCTTTAACAACTTGTAGACATCTCTTATCAATAACTGTAGTTCTTATGGCAGGTTGACTGTCTTGTTCTAGTTTCTATAGGGTCCTCAGCTGATGCCTGCACTTGACATGCTGGCTTGTTGCACAGTCCTGCTGATGCTCAGTGTTTTGTGGATGTCTGTCCTACATAGGAAGGAAATGGCTCTCTTACTGCCCCCCCTGCAGCCGGAGTATTGCGTGAAGCAGGCCATGAGAGCCATTCTGACAGACCAGCCCATGATCTGCATGCCTCGCATCATGTACATGATGACCTTCATGAAGACGTAGGTTTGTTCAACACACAGAAGGAACCTTTAAGCTGTATTTACAGTGGTGCTTGAAAGTTTGTGAACCCTTCAGAACTTTCTATATTTCTGCATAAATTTGACCTAAAACTACATCAGATTTTCACACAAGTCCTAAAAGTAGGTAAAGAGAACCAAATCAAACAAATGATTTAAAAAAAAAAAAAAAAAAAAAAAGATCCAATAATGTATCTGAGTGGCAAAAGTATGTGAACCTTTGCTTTCAGTATCTGGTGTGACCCCCTTGTGCAGCAATAACTGCAACTAAACGTTTCCAGTAATTGTTGCTTAGTCCTGCACATCAGCTTGGAGGAATTTTAGATTGTTTCTGCTTACACAACAGCTTCAACTCTGTTATGTTGGTGGGTTTCCTCCCATGAACTGCTTTCTTCAGGTCCTTCCACAGCATTTCTATTGGATTAAGGTCAGGACTTTGGTGGTACTATCATGGTTTGGGCCTGTTTTGCTGCATCTGGGCCAGGATAGCTTGCCATCATTGATGGAACAAGGAATTCTGAATTATACCAGCAAATTCTAAAGGAAAATGTCAGGACATCTGTCTGTGAGCTGAATCTCAAGAGAACGTGGGTCATGCAGCAAGACAACGACCCTAAGCACACAAGTCGTTCTACCAAAGAATGGTTAAAGAACAAAGTTAAGGTTTTGGAATGGCAAAGCAAAGGTTCCCATACTTTTGCAACTCACAGATACGTTATTGGATCATTTTCCTCAATAAATAAATGTCTGACTTTTTTTTAATCATTTGTTTGATTTGGTTCTCTTTACCTACTTTTAGGACTTGTGTGAAAATCTGATGTAGTTTTAGGTAAAATTTATGCAGAAATATAGAAAGTTCTGAAGGGTTCACAAACTTTCAAGCACCACTGTATATGGACACTGTGGCAATAGCATAGGGAGCGCTAACTAGCCATTGTCTCCTGCAGAATCCTGCCCTTTGATGCTGTTGTATCGATGTACCGCTTCCTGGGGGTGGACAAATGCATGTACCCCTTCCTGGGTACTTCACACCACAAGGAATCCATGAACAACAACAAGGCCAAGGGTGGGGTATAGAAGAGGTGCTGTGAAGATGGCACTTGTCATATTGTATAGAAATATGTCATGTTCCTCTGGAACAATGTTGTATTTTGCACTAAATGTGTTTAAATGTCACTGTTGGTGTCTTACCAGCACTATAGATGGGTTTGTGCTTCCCTGCTGTTGCTCCTCAGGGTATCTTGTTTCACTGCAGGGTTATGGGGATGTTGCTGTGTTGGAGGTTGGATGTTTACTCAAATCTCTGGAGAAGTTTGCTGCTCATTGCTCCTCAGGGAGACCTGAATTGCCAGAGTCCTCTACCAGTCATCTGTTTTATGCCCAGAATATGAGATGTGTATCCCAGTCATGTGCAATGGCTGGTCCATGTGAGAATAGAAATTCCACAGCAATAAAGATTTACTTTTTGAAAATCAGTGTATCAGGTGACTAAATGTAGTTGTCTGTCTCATAGAAAACAGGAGTTCAGGAAGAGGTTAACTTTTTAAGTGGAACTCTACAGTTTGCCATTATTCTGCTTTTTCATTCATGCCAGAGCTCTCTTCTTGGACCTGCTGCATAGATAGTCAGATGTTCACTTAGAGTTGTTACTCAGCCCTTCTTTTGTGTGAAGGGAGACAATTTCATGTTTTGCTTTAATTTAACAGACATGTCTCTAAACCAGCCTTCAACCCTTGACAATAAATTTAATCAGATTGAGACTGGCAGTCTAGTATTATGGTTTTTAAGCTTCATACACCAGGATAATTGATGGCTGAGAACAGATAAGTTCAAGAGGTTTGATTAGCAATGTTTTTTGAAACCCTTCTTGAATCTTGGCAATTTGGCAGTTAGAAGGGGGGCTCTTGAGTTAATACAGAAACTTCAGGCTTTTGATTTTTACACTATCTGTGACCAACAAGCAGCTAGAAGTGGGGTTTGGCTGGGGTGTAGTGGGGGGTTGGCTCCTGCAGGTATCAGGGTGCAGATCTACTGTAACTGGACAGTTTAGCTTGATACAAGACCTGCAAGCAGCCAGTGGAGAGAGATGAGGAAGGGAATATAAATGAGTACATATTGGCAGGTCAAAGTAACCTTGTACTGTGGTATTCTGGATGAGCTTGATTCCAAAGCCAGAAAATCTGACTCAATGGGGGTGGTGTCAGGGTAGGCTGTTACTATGACCTAGAGCAGAAACTATGTAGATTTATTGTGAGATGAGGGCAAATCTGCAGGACTGCTGTGACATGGGGGGGGGGGGAGCAGACACCTAACCTAAGCCATTGTAGAAAATGGCTTAATTTAAAGTGACTTATTTTATGGACAGAGTAATTCTTAGTGCATTAAAATGAGTGGGTCACTCCAGTAATCATTGGTACTATAGCAAATATGTAGCACCACAACACATCAACACAGTGGTGTGATCCTGGTGCCCCTATAACATCCTTAGAGAAAGATTTACTGTATATCTCCACTGATGTCACTAAAAACATTTACTAATGACTTAACTGCAGATAATGCAGTGTAACAGGAAATATATCCCAGTTTACAATATCACTTCTACATGAAGGTAAATATTACACATCCCCCTTCCCCACAACAATGGTGGATATCACTGAATTAATGCATAAAGTAGTGTAGATGATCATTCTTAAACTAAGAACAAGCATATACAGGATTTTTAGAAAATTCATTTTCAAATTACCAGTGAAAATAAGATACAGGAATACCTATGTTCCCTCTTCAATTAAAGAGTACTAAATTTGCCACCACCACATTACAAAAAGCACCTACAGGGCCAGCAGGTGGCACAGTGGTTAATGCCATCATCCTGTAATTGGAAGCTGACAATTCAGGCTGTGTTCAAGCTGAACATTAGAGAAGTCAGCCTAAAAAATGTGGAAGAAGAATGATAGAAGAAACAATATCAAAAATTCTGAGACTGTCATGCTAATGGCATTAACTGCTAACAGTAATAATCACATTAGAAAGTGAAAACCTTAAAATCATAATTAAAAAAGAAAAATGTCTTGAACCAATTAATACTAGAACAAAGAGACACAGCCAAATTAGTTTATTATGAGAATGAAAATTTTTCCCACACAAAGTGAATGAGAAATACTGCAGCGGGACAGTTGGCTACTGTGAAGAAAAACAAACCATTCAAACTGTACACAGCAGGACCCACCAAAATAGCTCACTTATTTTTATGACAAAAATATCAGGGACTAAAGTAACATGAAATGCAAATGACAAAAACAAAAAAAAAAACCAACATAGCTGTGGGTCTAACAGTCAAGGAAGTTGGCAGCCATGAGGAGCTCGAGCGCAATCTCAGGGGCAATGGGGAATTCGGGGATCTCTGTTGAGCTGTTGGTGTAGCGCACCTTGTAGGTGAAGTACATGCACACCTTGGAGAGGACGTGAGATGGGATCTCTCGGAAATTCACTTCATTTGTTTCATTTTCAGCAAATTGACCTGGAAAAGAGGACAGTGAAAGGATAATGCAAGACCTTTAACTGCTAAAGGACAAGACAAAAAAATAGGTCAATTATCAGCTGTAAGTACTGAAAAAAACAGTTCACATAAAGATCAGCTGAAATTATAGGCACACCTAGTTATCTTAAGTCTCACCATCCCGGTATTCACTATTCGTACCTAAAAAATTCATTATCAATCAAAACCCACTATAACAAGTACAAATACAAAAAAAATAAGTGCACACTAGCAAAAACATTTGCATGCCAGCCCAGGCAAGAGAATGTAGAGTGCTAGGAATGGAAAAATACAGCTTTAAGACTGGAACATTATGGGAAGTGAATGCAATTCCAGAGAAGTGTCTGTTGGCCAGTTTGGGTGTGTTACTTAATTCAATTAAGACAGTGGAGCACTTAGTAAAAGTTATGCAGATGGTTTTTCTGACACATCTGCATTCGACAGAAAGAGCAAAGTTATAAAGTCATTCACAACAAACACACCATGCTGTGGATCCCTGGTTCATTACTGATCAAGTGGGAATTACCCTAGAGCAGAAACCCTAACCCTGGGATTTCCATCCAGTCAGAAGCAGTGTGGAAAGGTAACAAGAGTACATTGCTGTCAGCTGTTGTTGTTTAAACATGTTGTGCATTATCACTGTCATCTTCCCTACACTATCAAATGAAAATATTTTATGAGAAAGTGGAAAAGCTTGTGAAGAATTCCTTGCTGGACCGTCATATAAGTGTTTAACAGTGTTTTAGTGGTAACTAATTGGGAGATTTGGAAGGGGCTGGTAACACATATGTAAAATAATGGAATATAGGTTCCCGCTATCTGAAAATTCATGATCCAACATTTTTTCAGGCACGGATTAGGTTTTGATAACAAGGGATGCTTGTAATGGAAAAACAAATCAAATAAACACCAGCTGTCTGCACAAGGACCTGTGTCCAGCTGTCAGGGCTCACCAGGGCCACTCAGCATGGCTTTGATTGTTCCAGAAGTCAGGGCATGCTCCCTCTTCACAATAAATTCATGGCCATCTGAGGAGATGAGCTTAACATACATGGCATCAGGCCCTTCGCAGCCCCCATACGTCTTTTCCTCATCTGAAAGACACACAATCCTTCATGTTGCGCCATGTCACCACCTAAACCCCAACTGTGAAGCCAATTGCAACCTGTACAAAAGATTTGAATGCAGTTAATATAATAGCATTTTAAATTAAATGTTATAGTCATACCAACCCATGGTTCCTTTGAAAGATGTTTCTCCCCTATCAAATAAAAAAAGAAGGTTAAAAAACACAAACCCACCATACATTCCACCAAATAATAAATAAACAAAAACATTACAGAAATATGTACTTTCCTGATGCTGTATGCTGGTTCAACAGGTTAAATGTTAAAACTTGAAAATGATAATAACAACAGAACACTTACTGCAGTTTCTGCTTCTAATAATTATTAGTTGTTTAAAGGTCATTGTAAATTTGATTATATTATATTATAAATCACATTTCACAAATGAGTCACACATATACAGATTAATAAAAACTCATCTCATCTGTTGCATCAAGCAGATCCTTGTTGGGTCTTAGTACAAACATTAGTTGAACATAACTGACAAACTAGTGTGAAATTAAACTAAGTGCATTCCAGTAATAAATAAAAAACATGACTAAACCATGTAATAATTTAAACTACAAAACAGGAAGTTTTTTTAAGCTACAGAAATACAATTTGGTTGTAAAACATGAACTTTTGCATTAACAAAACTTGTGCAAAATTTCAGCTTTTACAGCTTTCAAGTTTGGCACATTAATCATAATTGTGCATGTAAGCATCTTAAATTTAAAACAAAAATGTATATATCATTATAGAAGTGTGTAGTGTGGAAAAAATCTGCTCTAAAATACCATACTCCACTCTGTACTTCACATTACACACAATGAACAGTTTTACACTGATATGACACTAAATAGGTCCCAGGAGACACAGAAAGCAGGTTCAAGGAAAAAGACCTAAAGTTGGAAACAGGCTCACAGTCCCCTTCAAGTTCGACTGCTGTTAAAATGCATCATTTTAAAGCTGTTTTTCTGTTTTTATGTACAGTATCACGCCGACGGTGGTACCCTTTCATCTCACTTCCCAGATAATCTATGAGGCCAAACAAACTGACATAAACAACGTCCACATAGACAGTTCCACACATTTACACAGCGAATTAAGCATTTATATGAATGATATAATTAATCATGTTACCAAGAACGTCACGAAATCTTTAATTTTTTTCTTTTCTATCTTTCACCCATGGCTGACGAGAAACCAGCCGGGCCCGGAGTGCCGCACCTTAACAAGCACTGAGACAGCATTAATCTATGAAATACAATAATATAAAAAACCCGTAATAACAAAAAGTAGTGAACTAGGAAGATAAGGTAGATATGGGGTTACAGTAGTAAATAAAGACTATTAAAGACACTCACTTATGGCAGCTCCCACTTTCTGTTCTGCCAGATAAGAGGCTGCCGGAAACTGTTCAGTAACAGTCCGACCTCATTTGTGGTCGTTGCTGAAACAAAGACCGCTTTTCGCCAAGAAATTATACAGGAATTAGGAATAGTAATAATAATAATAATAATAATAATAATAATAATAATAATAATAATAATATCAAGTACAGCTGAGATATTTCTTCGGTGATATCAGTCGGAAGGTGATTTCAGTGCACAAAATTCGGTGTGTTTCCGGTTTTCATGTTACTTTTTCTGGGACAGTAGAAGGCGGATTTTATTCTGCTTTTATTTATTTATTCGTTAACATGAAAATGTTGAGTCTATATGTATTACGCTGCGTGCAGCTCTGGCGTGTAAATTCGCAGTTGGTCACTCGGTGCCACCGTGCAGGAGCAGGACGGCTGTCATTCATAAGGTGTCTCCGGACCGGCTCTCCAGACGCCTCGTGGAAAGATAACATGCAGGTTCTTAAAAGCACCAAATGGACATTGTTGTATAAAGAAGGAACTAATAAGGTAACTGGGTTTAATTTGTCTAATTAAATGTCGGTTGTACTTTAATTCACGTTACATCAGTTCAAATTAATTAATTCGTTTCAGTGTAATAACTTATTTTTATACTACAGTAGCTGTTATGAAGTCACAAACTGCAGGTTTTACACCACAGACGTCAGCATCCAACTACGCAGACAGACATGCAGGTTTCATGTCATTTTGTTTTTTGTAATTTATTTATTTATGTTGTGCATTTCTTCACTGTGAGACTTATGCTGATTTACTCATTGATGCAACTGGGTGATTTCCACTGTATACATTCGGGGTAAGTACCGACATTAGTGGTACTCCAACAGGAGATGAGATGACATTGCTAATCACTACACCACCTGCTGGCCCTGTCATCACTGTCCTGTTGTACAGTTTTACCTTTAATGTGACCATAGGACACCTCCAGTTTTTTATTAGTAAACCCACTTACTGACATGTGGTCCAAGCAGCATTGCACACCAGAGGTCAAAGGACACATCTGAACCCACAACAGGAGAGAATTCACACATAAGGACACAAAACCAGATGAGATCTGTTGCAACTGAACATGTGATCCATGAGCTGCACTTTTTCAGGGCTCAGTAATGTCAGTACTGATGATGATAATTTTGCCAGATATTTCATTTATAATTGCTTTGTGTCTAAATGCTCCACTTTCACTGTGGCCTAGACAGAGAACCACTTCTGGAATCCTTAAGTCATCTGCAACAAGTAGTGCCTTGTGGCTCAATTGGAAAATTTAATTGACTTATTTTATTTCCCTGTTGTTGCTTAAATTGTCTGTATGGTGAAGTTTCTCATTTTTTGGGGGGGGTGGACATGTACGTATAAAATGAAAGTTGTTGTTTCTCTTCATGGGATGTGTGGCAGTTTGAGTTCTGCTATGTTGAACAGGTTCCTCAGGGTTCTGTGTGGAGCAGTTGTCAGCACTTCTGTTTGACTGCAGCCAGAAGCTCTGCTGGAGGAGAGCTCATCTACACAGGGAACCTCGGAAGGGCTGTGCTTGGTGTGTGTCACTTCTGCGTATTTTTTTCCAAATTGGTAGATACTGGTAGTGAATAAGAATGTTTTAGTTATGGGAGAGACAGCAGTGATCTGATTATAGTAAGACAAGGAGGTTCCTCACTACCACTGAATGTATAAACTTGCTGAACAGATCAAGTAGAGTAGATGGGAGTTAATGAGTTGACCAGGGAGAGGAAGACAGGAATTGATTAGTACATGAATAAAATGAGCTTGGCAGGGTGGCTTGGAAGTTCATGCCTGTATTGCAATTTCTCTTTTTAGGGGTGAAGTTCTTCTCCTACTCCAGCAGCATGTTTAGCATCTGTGTGACTCCGTACTTGTTCCTCAAAACAGGCCTTGGCTTGCAGAGCTTTGCCCTTCAGGTGGCCTTCTTCAGTGTCCTGGGCTTCTTCACCTTTCTGACCCCTGTTCTCCTCCACCTGTTTACCAAGGGTTATGTTGTGCGTCTGTATCACGACAAGGGCACAGACATGTACACAGCTGTGACCTACAGCGCTCTCCTCGTGGAGAAGACCACTGTTTTTCACCAAAGCGATGTCAAGGTACCTGATGTAAGCAAGATGTTCACCACCTTTTATGCCAAGGGGAAATCCATGCTGGTGAATCCCATGCTGTTTCCACTGCCTCACAATTACAACCACCTCATGGGATACGACCAGCCATTCACATTTGATGTGGATGAGATAAAAAAACAAGATGGCAGTTAAGAACCTTAGGCAGCTCTTACACAGCACACACAATTCCAATAAAGAACATTCTTTTTGGAAGTTAACTCAATTTGAGAGTTTGGTTTCTTTGTTTTCACACCATTCTTTTGCTTTGCTATAATCAGTTATTCTTGTAAAATGAACAGTGTTTATTGTGCAGAGTTGTTTGGCTGTCAATGAAAACAAATAAAAGTGAAATGATTTTTGATCTTACTGTGAATATATATGGAAACAGTGTAATAAGAGTTTATCTTTACCTATGTTGCAGCCAAAATGCCTTTCATTCAGAGATACAAGTTTTTATTAATCTGTACTTATGTGGTCTTCTTGGTCAAATGTAATGTAGAATGTAATATAAGCAACTGCAGCTGCTGGCCCTTGGACCCCAGAGGTTTATTTTTTTCTCTTACCTTCTGGTTGGGAGTTTTTTGTTTTCCTCTCCTCAGTTGCTGGCAGGTTTACTGTTTTGCACTTATACCTGGTATAGTTGTTCTCATTAACATTAAAAGATTATTATAGCTTCACTATATACTTGTTTTCTTTTCCATTATCCTAATCTACTGATTAGTGCTCTGAATCAATGTGTGAGAAGAATTGAACTTTACAATCATGTTTAAATGCTTAATAATTAATAATAGTTATTAGTTAAGGATAACTACCTTGACCAAAGTCATGACCAAAAATGCCACAGCAACTTCAGACTGCAGGCCAGTAAATCTACCCATCATCTGCCACCTGCTGCCCCATGAACAGAGGGAACCACTAGCTTATTAAGATGTCTGCTTGGAAACATACTCTCCAATGAGACTTCACACTCCAGATCTTTTTGAGGTTGTGCTCCACATACTACAGATGGGCAGCTGTAGTCTCAGTGGTCTGAAACAACCAGGACTTCAGCTTCTGACTCCCTGTCCTCACTTCACCCTCCACCTGTCAGAACCCCACAAAAGGTGATCTCACTTTTTACCCTCAGCTAAGCTCCTATCAAGATGCCTTACATTTAAAATGTGTTTTAGAGTTTCCCAGAAATTGTAAAGACTTACTGTACTGCAATAAGGGAGGTTAAGTGAATGAGTGTAAAAGCAAACTGTGGACATAGACAGGTTTGCCACGTAATTTATGCTTAAGTCAGTGTACTGAGTGTGTAGATGAAATTCCTGAAACTGCCCAGATAGATGAGCAGTTTTCTCCTATCAGTGAACTCTGACAGTGAAGTGACTCAATCTGAAATATTTACAGAAATCAATTACATTTATTTTTACCGAACACACTTCTCACAGTGTGACACAGCATTAGAGAAGCTGATTTTTTTTCACAGTGGTCAGCTCTCAACATTATCTAATCTGTGACTTAATTCTGTACGCCCAATATGTTGAAGGGTAGAAGGGAGATAGGGAATATGAAAAACAAAACCATCGTGAAATCATATTGAAATGTTCAAGAATCTTCTTTCTCTTCAAACTCTTACAATGATGAATGAAACAGCATTTTTGGGTAAAAACAGAATGCCACCCAACCTGGAAAGCTGTTCACAAGTTTCACAAGCTGTTTACTCTTTGCTTGCAGACATTGTGTAAAATAGGGTAGGATGGTAGTAGCTAATTTTGATGTTGAAAGCATGAACATTTCTCATCTTTTCAACTTTTTACTGTTTATAGTAATTACACAATTATACAATTTTTCTATACTCGGCACTTTTGAAAAACAGTGTTGTCTGTAAAAATAACAGCAACGGGATGTTACCTCAACAACACAGTTGGCAGCTTGGTTGGGAGTACTGGGAATACTAGCAATGCTAGGTGCACCAGTGAATACCATGCATAATGACAGTTAAAATTAGAATTATCGCTGGACACTGGCAAGTGACCATTCAGCCAGGTTTGTTCACACCTCTGAAAGGTTACAAAGTGTAAAATTTGTAGCCTGAGAACATACTCTATAAAGGTTTTAAAAATGCTATTGTAAATAAACTAATCATTGAGATGCTGCCATGTGAGTGCGATGTTGACTAATTTACTGACTTCTGCTCCTGACAGCACAAGGTCTCCACTTTCACCCTCAGAGAGAAACTTGCCAACAACCAACATGTAAATACTACATGATGGCGATTACCAGATCTCTTTCTACAAGATGCTTCATGTGCACTATGTGAAGGAAAGAATGTTCTGGACTCTTCAGCTCTAGATAATTGTGGAGAACTGTGGTCACAAGGCCTGTAAGTATGACAGTAGTCTCCAAAAGTCAATAAGCTAAAAGCCTGGGGTTCATACAAAAAAGAGAAAACCGGTGTATATGAATAATTTGTGTATATATTGTGTACAGTTTTACAGCCATTCTTCAGATCAGTGCCCACCAGGATTAAGACCAACATCAAACTGCAACTTTACCTTAGGCACACAGCCCTGACATTGACTGTTTCTCCACAAGAACAAACTATTACTCTCTTCAACTTTGTGCCAAGTCAGCTAGTGCTAGTCCCCAAAAGTATTATGAATTTTAATACATTACTCATTTTTATCCCAATTAGGTCTAGCTGCTCTGATAATTGCTTTCTTCATGCACATGACATTATGTTGCACATAACTGTTGCATGTGAAAAGGTTCATCCGGGGTGGAGCCAGGGGGTTTGGGAGGAGCTTGCAATGTGGGTGCCGATGGTTCTTTGGCGGAGGGACGTCTGGGACTGACAAGGAAAGGCAGGTGCTAAAGGACTAACTGATCCCAGTGAGCTTGCTGACCTCACAGGTCTGTCAGTCATCTGCACACACAAGAGGTGCTTTACTGACAGTGCTCTGCTGGTACCCAGAAAACACTCTTTAGGAGCTTATCTCACACAAAGAGCATTTCACACACTAATATGAACATCCCTAGCAGCCAAGAGGATATACTCAAAGCAAGAGATATCCTACAGGGCTCTTTCACCTCAGATGAGCCCACAGTTAAGGAAGCAGTTATACAGCCTCCTGTGCAGGGATAAAATGAGAGCAGAACAACCAGTGTGTGTGCAAAACAGGTCTATTCAAGTGCAGACATTGGGAGTGTTAGGAGCCAACAGATGTGCTACACTGACCTCCAATACAGATGTCTAAAAAAGCTATATCCAGCTGACATACATAAGGCTTCAAGGCCTTTTTAAGGTTGTGGGCTACTGTACTGCTGGTAATATGGAGGTGAATTGGTTCAGCTGTTTGCTGCCTGCTGGGCGTGGCCAGACTCCAGCCAGGCCTAATTTTAGGAGTGTAATAGAAGCTGTCTCAAGGCCTTCATGGGACAGTGAATGAAACCAAGTGAATGGTGAATATAATTATAACGTAACTATTAGGTCAGTTCTCTTGATATATTTAATGTAAATTGAACGTGAATTGTACATTTCAGTGACACAGGATCATAGCAGCAACTAGATTTTTTTAAAATGACAATAATGATAAGTTTTATTAGTACTAATGATTGAATAAATGATTAGTTTGACAAGTGTAAACACTGACACAAAAAAAACAACTCCTGGTGAAGTTTCTTCTTTATTGTTCTTGGAAGCATTTTTTTTCAAAAGCAACAATAATCAACTCTAGGGAAACTTCAGTTATCAAAACTTCTAAATGTTTATTCAAACAGCATCTTTTTCAGTCTAAATGTATAGAGTAATATCCAAAATGCACCATATGATTACAGACTAGTTTTGTAGTCAAAAGATTTGTATTGTACAAAATCCAAACACAGACAAGGCAGCCAAAAAGTTAAAACAGTGCATGTTTTAGAAAAATACCACATTCTCAATGCTCTGTAAAAATGCTGTATAAATTGCACACAATTTAAGTAAAAATGGCAGCAACACTCCCAGTTATTAAAAAAACACAGCTGCCCATAAACCTTTACAATCCATTATTACAGCAATTTTTGTGTGAAATTTGTGAAAACAAATTTTAACAAATGAGTGAATAAGAAAGCCACACCTTTATACAGCCATGTGAAGAAAACATTTAAAATGCTGAAATTTCACACAAGGGCTCACAGCAGTGCTTTCATCTTCCTTGTAGCACTTCTGATGTGAAAACAGGCTTGTGCTAAAACACATACACTGACACACACATTAGTGCGTTGAAGGCTATATTCACAAAGGTACTTCTTTCACAGTACATGGCCACAACATCTCAGCCTAGTTCATGTCTTCAAAACTAAAACATGCAAAATGATAAACTAGAGTAAGGATTTTTATAAAGCCCTTGTTTCATTACTTGCACAACTACTTATACTACTCTAAGTTGTATATCTACAATACATAATATTTAAGTACGTAAATATTAAAGTGTCACTGTGAGACTCATCCCTATATCTCGCACTCAAACATATACACACACACATATACACATACACATACACATACAATAAGCTGTGCCAACACCTGTGATGAATGGCACTTGTAATTCAAGCTAAAAAACACAGCATCCCCAAAATTCACACACACTGCACATGTTGAACACGTTGTACTATTAAGACAAGTTTTCCATGTGAGGACCATGGTTTTTCTGAGGTAAACAGAAGTGTAAAGGCATCTGATCCACTATTTCTCCTCAGGGAGTTCACTACAATGTTCATAGAACATTAACTCAATGCACTATATCTCTTCTTTTCATGCACACACACATCAGTCCTGAACTGAAACTGCAGATACCTTCTTCTCTCCCTCTTGATGCAGCACTAGAAGTCACTTTTTTCCTACAGCCCATGCACAATAATAGAAAATATTCTAATAAAACTATTCCAATCTCATTGTTATAATTAATACTTATTAATAATTCATTTTTTTAAGTTAATGGATAATTCTATAAGACATTACTTCTATCTTCTTGCCTGCTTTAAAGGTTTTCATTTGCTACACTCCCCAACAACCAGTCAAACGGCACTGAAGAGCTACACTGCTCAACAGCTGGTCAAATGGCACTGATGAGCTGCACTCCCCAGTGGCTGGTCAAATCGTACTGAAGAACTACACTTCCCAACAGCAAGTCAAATGGCACTGAAGAGCTTCACACCCCAGCAGCTGGTCAAAAACTTTGCAGACCAGCTTTCCATAGGAATCAAACAAATACCACTAAAGTGCCACCTATAATAGCCAACAAGAAACTCCAAAGACCCGCATTTCTCAATAGTTAGGTAAATAGCATCTATGTGTGTGTTCTTTAACAGCCAGTCAGAACCTGCACAGCACCAAAATCCACAGCAGCTACTCAAATCCTTCACAGTGCTGTTGTCCACAGCAGCCAACCAACCAGCATCTCAGAGCTTCTTCCCAGTGACCAACTAGACAGCCCTCTATAGTCAAGGCTTTCAAAGCTGCCTTCTATTTATTACACAACATATTAATGCCATACAAATCTAAACTTTATATGCAGAATAATAAAGTACATTTAAAATACTTTTGAAAAATATAGCATTTTTATTAGAATTTCTTATAAAGATTATTGAGTTGTCAAAAAGATGCAAATCTTTACAAGTTTCAAACAAAGTTTCACAAACTAATGACAGGTAAATAAATATGTGAATGATTGACAAAAAATAAGAAAAAACTGAGTACCATGCATGTTGTGTCAGTGTCCCTGAACCCCGAGAGGATTTAGCTGGATCCGGGGGGTGTGGGGGTTTCTTCAGGGGGTGTGTGGGGGTCTGCTAACTGGAGGTGATGTATCTGATTGAGTGCAACCCCACAGCCTGGCAGCTGCCCATACACCTTCCTACCGTGACGTCAAGCTGTAAAATAGTCCAGCAGCTGTCAGCCTCTGTCAGCCAGACCTTTCTGCATGTCCAGGACCATGGTCCAGGCAGGCAGGGGGGGGGGGGGGGGTCATGCATGTGTGTGATCAGNGGGGGGGGGGGGGGGGGGGGGGTTTGGGGGGGGGGGGGGGGGGGGGGGGGGGGGGGGTCATGCATGTGTGTGATCAGCTACTTCAGCGAGCCACACACCTCCCTCTGGGGATCTCTGTCTGTCCACGGACACAACTGCCGAATTAAGGCTTGAGCCTGTAGTTTTCATGAAACCACTGAAGATTCAAAACATTTTTTGAATGAGTATTACATCAATAAAATTACATGAAGTTAAATGACATTGTCATATTTGGAAAAACAAGAGGTACATTAAAGACTGTTATCAAATGTAAAAAACACAAAATACATAAAAAAGCTAAATAACCCATAGGTATTTAAGCTTCCATACATGAACAGCCTCAAATAGTAATTGAAAATATTTACCTGAGCTTCAGATCCATCAAGTCAAGAAGTGAACAAAAATAATTGCCAGACCAACATTCAACAGCATTACAAGGGCAACCAAAATGGAGTTTGGACCCTGAAAAACAAAAGAAATACAAAGTTCTCTGGAGAACACTAACACAAAGTTCTTTTTTTTCAGTCATATACATTTAAGAACTCATATTCAGATCTTTAAACCATCATATTTACTACGGGAAATGGTGTGTCAATTGTTGAAGCACCTGTGAAACGATTTTAATTAACAAAAATACATATTGGAAACTTGATAATATGGTTATTTGAGTCATAAGGATTTTCAACAATTAAAGCAACTTATCAATAGTACAGCATTTGTGCCCCTCTTAGACTTGACCCTACAGCCTGCTAGTGGAGCAGGTCTCTCGAGTCCCCTGTAATCCCCTGGCCACTTACTGTCTCCATCTCCGGAGTCTCACTGGGGACTTCCATGCTGCTCCTTTTGGTTTCTGTCAGACTTTTTGCCTTCAGTGACTCCTGCTTCTTCAGCTTTTGTTCTGTTTTACTTTCCTGGATGACTGGCTTTGTCATTATGGGTTTTGGAGTGGGTGTGTAAAACTGGCGAGGGGAAGCTGGGGGCAACCTTGCAAGGCTAGATGGACTCATGGGGCCTTCCTCTTTCTCTTCCTCAGGCTCTTCAGGTGGAATCTTCACCACAGTCTTCACACGGTAACTGTGATACTGTCTCAGAATCTGAGCGTTTCCAGAGCTGTTTGCTGATGCGGTTTCCACCCTCCTAGCTGTGCCAAGAGGAGGGATGTTCTGCCTCTCGAATGCTGACTGTGATGCTGCTTTAGTGGAACCAGCTTCTGCCCTCTGGGAGGTACTGGGTGGGTTGTTTTCTCTGCTCAGCAAGCTGTGGTGAGGCTTTTTCTTCCTGTGGTGTGGTGAAGGTGGAGGGCTGTGGTTTGGTGTGTGGGTGGGTGAATGGCTAGGGGTAGTGCCTTTCCGGTAGAAGTGGGGACTTCCTGTTGGGGATTTATCCTTTGGCTTTTCTTTAAGGACTTCCTTTATTTCTTCTGTTTCACTAAACCTTTGTTTGATATAATCAAGTCCTGAAAAAAGAAGGTACATCAAGTTGCTATCCATTAATATATGTATGATTAATGAAATTAATCCAAATGACAAAATCCACGTGTGAGTAACATGAATGTGCTTTGTTTGTTGAACAGTGTGTGCTCCACTGGTCAGCCATGAAGCAGTATTTCTTTAACATCTGGGTAATGTTGCTCCAATCACAGCTTTTGCTTATCTACTGTTATGAAAGGGTGTAATTTATTTATTTGAACCAAAGCATCTGACAAATTTACAACGTTTGAGCCTGAGGGGTTACCTGGCTGGTGGAACCCTGGGGACAGCTCCCTGGCCACTGTTCTAGCAAGAAGGGACTCCTGTTGTGCAGCCTCAGCTGCCTGATCTGCTGCAGTTGCCTTGGCCCTTGCATGGGTGGTTCTGTACAGGCAGATACCAACAGTCATGAAGGATCCACCCAGTCCCCAAACTCCCTGACACACCATTTCATAGCCAAGCTTAAACCAAGTCAACACAAATGGTGGGTCATTTTCATACTGTCTAAAGGTGACCATTAGAGAGCACTGACAAAACTGCTCATGGTCTGCTAATCCAGCACATGGCTGTAAAAAAAATAAAAATCACCCACCAGAAAATCGAATAGCCATTAAAAGGTCTTCCAGTCACAGGAATTACAGCAAAGAGCAGCGGGGATGCCATCCAGCATGAAACAATAAGTTTGGGGATTTTACAGCAGCTACATAGATTAGAAAGAGTGTGCTATACATTACAGTCCCCAGGTTTCTGTCTGAAAGTCCTTCTCCCTTCTGTCCTGGCAGTAGTGAGTCACTGAGGAAGGGCTGACCAAACACTGCAAAAGCAGGGCTTTCACTCTACTACTGGGCACCTCCAGTTGCCAGAAAAACAAAACACGCGAAAGTATTTCTAAGTCTTAAAGAGCAACTTTGCTATAGACCTGTCCAGCAGTGCCCTGGTATCCAGTGATGGAATGAAGAAGGGAGCACAGAAACTAGTGGGTTAATTTTGAGTCCTACATGTCATCTAGGTGAATACTAGCAGAAATTTAGCCTTTTTTGCCTTTAACCTACTCTGTATGTTTCACAAGGAACACAAGAAAAGTCAGGTTTTTTATGAAATCCTTTCTGCCTTTCAGCTGGAGCATGAGATTTGTGGAGTAGTCTTTACGAGTCCGGAGATGTGCACTACTCAGCTCTCTTGGGGCACAGCCTGGATTTGATGACCCTTGAACACAGCCTGTTTCGGACTCACCTCTAAATATAATCTGTTCTTAAATTTCATCCTTCCAGCTCTCCATCTCTTAGAGCAATGCCATTCTTTGGACTGTCACTCAGTGCTTCCAGCTCCTCTCACACACAGAAAAGACTGAAACAGAGAAAGTGTGGGCACCAGATCTTTGCAGCTTAGAAAAACTGGAAGCAAGATCTGGGAGGCTTAGGAAAATGTGGAGCTGGATCATTGTGGCTCACAAGGAACAGGAGCTGGATCAATATGGTTCAGTCAAACTAGGAGCCAGAGCTGTATGGCTCCAGAAGAACAAGGGCAATTAGCAAGTTCAAAACCCCCCAAACTGAGCTATATTCTTTCCTATTTTAACATAATATTATTAAAAACCAACCTTATAAGAGAGCATGTATAACAAAATTTATTTGGATGCAAGATACATTACTTATTAGGCTGGAACACTTTTTTTCTTAAAAAAGAAGAAAGAAAAGCAGGAAAACCAGACAGTGGTCAACAGACTGGAAAAAGCCACTTTACATTATATTCTAGTATCGAAGAAAGGCCATTTTACAGTGTGTACATAAATCGCAGTTTTCTTCAGTAAAGTAGCAACTCTATGCTCAAAATCATTCACCATAGACTGCAGTCACACTTTGAGTTTAAAATGATGTACAAACTGGGCAGAGAAAAAGAAGAACAAGGCATCAATGGTGTTACAGGGTGGATAAAGGAAAAAGCCAGAGAGCTCTGCATCTGTTTCACTGACTACACCAAAACATGTGACTTTACTGTCCATATGAAAATTTGTTATGTGCTCAGTAAAATGAGAATCAGAACATACAATTATCTTGTTGAAGAACTTGTAGACTGACAGAATGCAACAGTTAGAATGTGTTGAAGGAGTATGATTTCCAACTGCCTAAGAAGTATGCCTGTATACTTTTTCTTTACCTTTTTAATTTGTAAGTTAAACATTATGAGAGGAGATGCAGCCTCAAAAATGGTGGACACACAAAATAATAATGATCGCATACAGCAGAGCAAGAAGACCTTCAAATCCATTAAAAAGTCAAATAGAACAGCAAAAGAATGGGACCACAAAGTCTAAAATCTAAAATCACAACAGCAAAAGGAGCAGCCAACATTGTTGATGAAGAAGACAGAGAATGAAACTTTCTTTGTTTTGGGGTCAGTAAGCAATGGATCTAACAATCCATAGATTTTCTGCTGCAGACTAACACTTGGCAGAGCTGCAATCTCCAAAGGTCCAAGAGAAAGCTCTTCAAATGCACCAGTATAACAATAAAGTTGAATATCAGAACTGTCTGTCAATAGTAAATTTTAGTGGACTATAGTGATTTGAACGCTGGACAATAAAGAAATAGGACAGAAAAACGTGGACTTCTTTGACCTGTGGTACTGGAGGTGACCTTTAGACAGACTATAAATGGTTGGAGAAAAAGACTGATCTTGATTTAAATCTGGTTCATTGGGATTTCAAATAACAGTTATCATACTTCAAACATCCCATGAGAAAGCTGTATTCTCTTGAAAAGGCAGTGGTATTTAGAAAAGAAGAGAACAACGCAGGCAACGAGATGGATGGACTCATTTATAGTGAAATCAACAATACACTTTCAACCCCACAGGTTTGTACCCATCACAATGAAGGAATTCTATCTATGTGAGAAGGACCTTTCTGCCTATTACTTGCATTTTATTTGTACATTCTATTGACAGATGGGTGATATGGGACATTGAGAGCTTTAAAAGTTTTTCAGTTTAACTATTTCAAGGATTTATCATCTAACAGTGTTTCTATCTACAGGACTATCATCCGTCTCTTTCTCAGCCTAAAAGACCCCCATCCAACCCTGTCTCAGTTCAAAGGACTATTGGCTACCACTATGTCAGCCAAAAGGAATGTTTCCCAGTATTGTTTCCTGCCTTTTGGGAGCTGCTTCTGCACAGCTTTGTCCTACAGGGCCATCATTTAATTCTTCATCATCCACAGTCCTGCCTACAGGAATGTCTCTTAGTATCATATCACTCACTCATCATAACACATAATGTGTAAAAGTTGGAGGAAAAAGAAAACTGCCAGGAACCAAAAGGATGAACTTAATCAACAAAGGACATATCCTTTTCAATCCAATGGACCCCAAGTACAGAGCAGATCATTTTAGAGGAACTTGACATGGACATCTGTCTTTTTACTCCTCACTGGTAGTTTTACCCACAACAAAAAGCATGTTAAGTCAGTTTACACCAACGTTTCTCTGCAAATAAATCATTTTGCAAATAGATATCAAAAGCTCTAATCTCTCAAAAACGCACATCATGCACATCTCAACTGACATATACAGGCCACTTATTTGGCTGTTATGGTTCCGATATAACAATACAGTTCCTTTTGTTTTAGTTTTGCATGACCAATTGACCCAAATGTATTTTACAGGACCACTCACCTTGAAGCTGCTATTTCCACTTTAGTTCTTGCGATGGCAGCTGCACGCTTTGCTCCCTCTACAGCACGATCCACTTTTTCTTTAGTTTTGGGGTTTTTTAGTGGAATCAGCTGCTTTCTGATTCCTCGCACCAAGACATTGTTTTTGTACTTGCCCTCTTCCTTGGTGCCATCAGGAAACAGGGTAGAGCCATAACCATGGCGCCGATTATTCAACCACTCACCCTCATACTTCATGCCATTAGAGCGCTCACTGATGCCAAAGCCATTGCGCTTGTCATTCTTCCACTCGCCCATATAGGACTCAGTGGTGGTGGCATCCACATTGTCTTCTATCGGTGGCTCTTCTTCAGGCCCCTCACTATAGCTTACAGATGAATTGCCGTCGCTGGAGCTGATGCGGCTCACAGTGCCATCACTATGGGCTGAGCTGCGCTTGCTTGATATTGATGAGCGGGACTCAGACTTGCGTAACTGCTTGAGGCTGCCAAACAATGAGCCCCTACGGAAAAGACCCTTTTTCTTGCCTCCTACTTCGCTGTCACTGTGCACATTGAGCACAAAGCCACCCCGGCCACCAGCAGGGCTGTCTGCTGTCATGTCCTGGACCACATTGCCATTACTCTGCTCACTGCGGAGTGAACCCAGTGAGGTGCGGAGCGGTGAACGGATGACTGTGGCCATCCCATAGGGAACACTCTGCCGGACACCATAGCCATGGCGCATGCCTCCCACCCACTGGCCCTGGTATGTACCTGTCACAGAGATGAATCAACAAAGTGAACACACTGAAAAAACCAAATTATCCTCAACTGGAACAAGGCTTAGATTAGAATCAATGCTAGAAATTATTTTAAATTGTGTGCAAAATTAAAAACTAAAAATCCAATGCTTCAAATGTAATACCTGGACAGCACAACACTGATGCTGACTGTATTCATTTTGACCTTAAGATGTAAACATGGTGGATGACAGCAGTGGAGAAAGAGGATGATGGGAGAATTGAGGTGGGGATATGAGATGCAGAGTAAGATGTTATCAGGATTAGTCATCGGTGGGGGAGTTAGGAGGAGGCGCTTTATGTCAATAACCAGGCATGAGGTATGCCAGGAAACCGCATTACAGTTGAGGGATTGTGGCCAGGGAGGTGAATGTTTACACTGGGGAAGAACTACCACAACAAAGGAAGTCAAACCCAAAAGATGTCTTCTTCATTTATAGTGTCTGTGCAAAAGCTGAATTAATTTTACTTATGTGCTGTTCCTTTAAATAATATACACATGAAGGAAGAGGTTATTTCTGTGATAAAGAATTTCTCCACCTCCATCTCAAAGAAAATCTAGCTGTTTTGCTTTTTCTCAAAGATACAAAAAAATTGTTGCCCTGCATAAATGTACAAGGTGCAATCAGTAAGTTCTGAGACTAGCCGCAATGCAACTGTTGTAGTCATGGTGCATGTGACCACAGGCAGTCAGTTTCAGAACTTACTGACTGCAACACATATAAATGGTGAGTTTGACCTTTTATTACATATTATGCTTGTGACAGTTTGATGTGTCTGGGAACTGAGTGACTGCACAACAAAACCTTATAATAGTGAAGCAGTTGAAGATCAGTACTTAATATGTGTATTTTGTGGCACGGGTGTTGCTAATTTCTAAGCATGAAGTCCATGCTGACCTATCCAACCCAGAGTGATCTGTCAGTAATACACAGTACCATAGTACACTTTGGTACAGTCTCACTCGTGAAAACACAACTGACTGTCTCACACAGCCACTAATTATTTTGCTTTGCTCAGGTTTAAGACAGTGAAGGACAAGAACATGAAATTATTTTCATAATTTATTCACCCCATTAAATATTGTACAAATTTGAATTTTTTTTTAAATTATTTAGCTACACATGTAATAAACTCATTTTTAAAACAAAAACTTTTGAAGCTGATGCCTTAGTCTGTGCTATGAAGTTTTTACACAAGTGACTTTACATATTTTGCCCATTCTCAGAGTAATTATATGAGAGTAATTCATGGTAAGTACCTTGATCAGATGCCTACATGTATGGGATTTGAAGTGAAGATCTTCAGACTGCAAAGTTAGAATCCTAACCACAAGGCTACCTGCAGAAAATACCACATTAAACATGCTGCCAAATTACGAGCCGAATTACTATGAGAAAAATTTGCCCAGCTCTGCATCTAGAGCCCAGTGACCTTCTAACGTCTATCTTCCATCTTCTATTGCATCTATTTCCATAAATATGTCCAGCAGCAGCTCTGAACATCTTCTACCCTGTTATGGTAAAGGGGAATGTCTTGAATGGCCAGCACCCTGGAAGCCTGTTCAGTAAACTAGGAATAGTGTGAAAGACTGGAAAATCAATATAGTAAACTATGAAAGTCACAAAGGACCAATACACTGGAAACTGTTTTAATAATTAAACAATATTATGTAGAACCACCATAGCAGAAAGAAGTTTTATAAAATGATAATGTCAAGAAAGGGCCAGTACATTGAAAACCAGCTGAATAAAATATTAAGGTTCTGAAGGATCAGCATCCCATAAACCAGTTCAATGAACTCAGACAGTCGTAATAAAGCAGCACACTGGGAGCTAGTTCAATAACTGGGATTTTCAAAAGAACACACTGAAAATAAGTTAAACGTTATGTAATGAAGGACAGGAAACTAATTCGAATCTGTGAATGCCATGAAGGAGCAGCACAGTGAAAGCAGATGGAAACTCACCCCCATCTCCATAGGTTTCTATCCCATATCCATCCTGCAGACCATTGCTCCATGTCCCATCATACCTCGCGGGGCTGCTGACACTCTGTCGCACGCCATAGCGGCCCTTGAAGCCGTGGCTCCACTCCCCACGGTAGGTCCACTTTCCCTTGCACTCGACCCCCAGGCCGTGGCGCTTGCCGTGTGCCCAGTGGCCTTGGTACGTGTTCCCGCTGGGCCACGTGTACAGCCCCACCAGTTCAAAGCCGTTCGCCCAGGATCCAGCATACTCGCCCTGCCCCTTGGGACCCGTGCACACACCGTGCCCGTGCGCTTTGCCATTCTCCCAGCCACCGCAGTACGAGCCGCCGTCGTCGAAGTCGAAGCGCCCACCCGTCATTCGGACCCTCACAGCCGCCGCTCACGGGGACGTTCGCTCCGTCATTCAGACCGCCGTTCAAATAAGCCTCACAGGGGCCGGACTTTGGATTGTCATGCTGCTCATGACGATGCCGATAATGATGATGATGCGCTTTTCCACGTGATGCAGCCACTTGGGGGATGAAGACAGTGAAGAACTGGTGACAATCCTGTCACGACGTCGCTGGGGCGGGCAGAGGCTTCTGCGTGTGTCAGTGTTAAACAGTGAGCGTGCGAGTGCGTGTAACTGTGAATATATGTAATTGTGTGTGACTATTCAAGTGTATGTATTTCATGCAGAGCCCCTACAGTCGCGCGCAGCTGCTGCTTTTATACCCTCGCAGCTCGTACTTGACGTCAGAACTACGGGACTGCCTAACGTCCTTATTAGGGTCACTTTGGGGTAGGGAGTTGGGGTCGGGGTTGAACCTTGGGCTCGCGCCACTGCTCACACGCTGCAAACGTAAAGCTCACCTGCGTTCATGTCCCAAGGAGTGTGTGTTAGGGTAAGTTTTAGACTCCTTCCCCTGCCCACGTTATCATCCCTAATTGCGCCGGAGGAAAGAAAGGGGTGTAATTGTGTCTCCTACAAGAGTGCTTTTTATAAATAATATACACACATTACAACAAACATTCCATCGCACTGTGCAACACGGTACACAGTATATTTTTACCTGAGGTTCAGCATATAACTCGTTACGGTAAGTAGAGTTTATTTTGTCATCTTTATAGCGACCGTTACCAACAACAGCAGCAATAAAGGTGAAGTTGCGGGGCGTAGGGCTCCCACGCTTGTTGTTCAACTCTAAGTCACAGCACCCGCGGGCAACTGCCCCGGGGTATTTATTCTCAGTGGGGTTTTGTACCACAGCACAGTTCCATCTCACGCGAAATTAAACTACACGTTTCCTTACTGATGTATTCATTTTGCGGGAAGAACTCCCACGCGCGAATAACGTTTCTGCCTGCATCTGAGCCATATCAACTCTCACAACTTATGAAAGCCGCCAAATACCCCCAGACACCCTCAAATCAGATACCCCCGGAAACCCCTTGGATAACCTCAAATACCACCAAATCAGTTATCCACGGATACTCCCAAAATACCTCCAGATAAGATACACCCCAGATAGTCCCAGATCGCGTACCCCGGAAACACCCTCATATTAGATTTCTCCCGGACACACCCTGGATACCCTCAACCACCCCACAGATCAGATATACCCAGGCATTCACAGTTACCAACAGATCAGATACCCCGCGGATATTCCAAAACACCCCAGGATACCCCAAAAATCGGATACCCCCCAGACACACACCCACACACACATAGACACGTGCTTCTCAGTTCATCCCTGTTTAAACTGCATATGGTTTAATAACTATGCTTATTACCATATGCATTGTTCATTAATTTCAGTAAACTCGCTGTTCGGGTAGCATGTTACACGGTTTCTGTGGTTTATATGAACCCAATTTCTCCCGACCGGCGAAAGAGGACGGGTTAAAAATGTCGAGCATTGCCAATAAAAGCGCTCGAACAGCCAATTCCTCCAAGGCTGGCGGTGATCTCTCATGTCAAACTTGTTCCCAGACGAAAAGACCTTCGTCACTCGCTGCGTGTTTTTTTTTTTTTAAATATACTGATATATGATATAAATGCTTAAAGATGTGAACGCATGCAGGATCAGCACTTCGCAATAGACAGAAATACAACATTCTGCGTCTGTTAGTATCTAAGACCAATTAAAGTGAAATGTAAATATCAAACATGAGTGTGAAGCCACCTGGAATTTCGCCGCTTTCATGGACAAAGAATTTTGTGGTACATAATCAACGACTGTGTTTTCTGCTGCAAAAGTGGGTTTTCTATCAATAAGTCATTTAGGAACAAAAGATAAATGACCTGCTTATTAGATTACAGATGATCCATTCAATGCAATGCCGGAGCCATACGTCAAAATAATTAACAACCGATATTAAATAGTAATACGGTAGAGACTTATGCAATATAATTTAACGAAACTAATATAAGCAAAGCAAAATCAATGCAATAAATACAGTAAATCAGAGGGTAACGGTCCAGAAAGGTCATTTTGTTTCTGTTAGCAGTCCTGCTGATTGTATATCAAACTCATTTGCGGGAAACTTGAGGAAATTACATGATTATGCAGGAGGGCCAGCTGGGGGCGCACTGTTTGGGGCTGTTGCCTTTCAAAATAAATGTCTGTCGTTTGAATCCCACTACACAAAACCTCAAGGCGCTCTAAGCATATGAGTAAAACTTACCCAACTTTATAAATAGATAGACGATTGTATGAAGCTTAGTGTACAAACCTAAAACTGTAAGTCACCTTGGAGAAAAGGTGCTATATAACTAAATGCAAATATGCTGACACTGTAGCTGGTCCTCTGGTCACATTCACTCATTTGCATTCAGTCCAGGGAGATGGACTCAGGCAATAACCACACTCACAGTAGTTCTTTATGTATGTCTACTCTCTGGCGTTAACATGTCCCCTCCAACAGCCACAATGCTTCACTTTAACTTCCATGCACAATACTGACTCAGTATTTACTGAAATTCATGTGGCTCAAGATCAGCCAATCACACTGCTCCTTTACCTTTCTTTTTCAGTAAGCCTGAGAAAAACGGTGTTGGGAGGTGTCCTGTGCAGTCTGGTGAAGGCAGTATGAGGACAGTGGCCCCCAGCTGGCTCAGTGTTATGGCCCCCAGCCTCTAACATAGAGTACATGGTAAAGAAACACAACAACATGTCTTTCTGTGTATTTTAAAACATGTTCCAGAGTATTATTTTTGTTTTACCTTCTGTTTATGATAACTCTTTACAAAGATTTGAAACTCAAAACATACCTGAGACATTGTACTCAGTTTTGACCACAGCCGTGAAAATGTTCTGACCAAAATGAAGGACAAAGATCCCCTGTTCTCTAACACAGGAAGGTCCCCTGTTTTCATCTTCTACACATTGGTCTTGGTTTTGTCACAGTACACAACAGAGTAGTTCTGCACAGTAGGTTCAAAAACAAGGGAAAGGTTTTGCTCAGAGTAGTATGGAGATGCTGAATAAGCAGTATTTGATTGATATACTGTATGCTGACAGTGCGATTGTTTCCCACATTTGTTGTAAAGTATGTGTGCTGCAGGTGTGGGATGCAGAGCTTGAGTGGAGCGCAGAGGCTTACTGTAGTGTGGTAATGTATACTGTAGTACATTACGAACTGTAGTATGGTACTATGTACTGTAGTGTATTGTAGTGTACTGTAAGTCTACAGCAATGTGTGTGAGCTCATCAAAGTGTCGCTTTACCTTTCAGATGGTGTGGGCCACCAGAAACTGGATTGGATGCACCATCAACATGTGCTACAACATGAACATCTGGGGCATGACCTGGGCTAAAGGCGTGTACCTGGTGTGCAACTATTCTCGTCTGTGAGCCCTACAAATTATCAAGAAAAGTTGCATATAAAAAAGTGCAGTGGCTCTCTGAGAACTGAAGGTGTTTAGTGGTCATGGACATGGACTCTGGGTGGTAAAAATACACTGACATCAGTGTGTCACCAGTTTTTTGTGCTCTGTGATCTGTGCAGGAGAAACTGGTGCAGACATGCTGCCTACAAACATGGGCAGCCATGCGCAGCATGCCCACCCAGTTATGATGGGGGCTGCAAGGACAACTTCTGCTTCAGGGGTAAGTGTCTCTGGCAGTTGAACATACATTCATCTCCCTGGCTCCAAAAAGCTTCACCTTTTGTTTGGCATTCTTGACATTTGAAACTGGTCGTTCTGGTCATTCCATAATGTGACCTGTGCAACACTCTCACCTTTCCAGCTCTTGTTCATTTTTTGCCCAGAGTAGCAGCAGATGGAACAGTGCCACCAGTTTCACTAACAGCAAAGAGTCCTGTTCATATTTTTGTAACTACAGAAAGGCTGTTTGCAGGAACTGTGGACCACCATCTTCCTGAAGAAAAAGATAACAACTATGATGAGTCAGAGGACCTTAGAGCTTCTCTTCCTCCAGAGAGAATGGGCCTAGGAGCAGCAGCTTTCCCACATGGCCAGGAGAGAGATCACATACTAAACACACAGCAAATGTGTAAGCTGGAACATTATTTTTACCAGTAAATAATTACCAAAGCAGTGCACGAATCTGACCAGATGGAAAACTGATTACAATATATTACAGTCCAAGGTAGCAATGCGGGTGGTGAATTTTAAGTTCTGTAGTTAACAGAGATCCTTGCAGCAAAGTCATTAGTGTTACAGTTTCATGCTCCCAGGCACCATAAGTCACTCTGCAATGTCAGTGTTAGTCCATCTACAAAGTCAGGAACAGATCATACAGTACATCACGTAGGTTCAGATCACATGTTATAGAGGTTCAACTTGTGCCTCCTACATGATCAGCTCCCATGTCATTGAGGGTCAGCTCTTATCTCAGGATTAAGTCTGTGTACAGTATCTACAAGTTTGTTATTAAAGCATTCTTAGCTTCAGGCAGGTAATTAAAAGCTGTGCATTTTTCAGTCTCACAAATGAAAGTTTGACAGTGCTGGGTTCAGCTCAACAGGTGTCATGTGAGACCAAACTGTGGGACCAGTGTAAAGGGACAACATGCAATCAGTATGGAAGATAATGTTATTTATTGCACCAGTAATTTGTATGTGTTCTATGTATGGGAGGATTAACTACTCCTGTAGTGTAGCAGCTCGAGTATTTTGTCAGGATTAGTGATGATTTTTTGCATTCATGAATGCTCTTCCTAGGTATGAGTGTCCAGCTGGCTGTCTCCACAGCAGAGGCAAGGTGACAGGAAGTGGGTTCTATGATATGGTAAGTATACTCAAACCTATTACCTTTAATAAAAAATGTATTTTTTTATTAATTTACATTGGTGACATATTCCAGTTGTTCATTCAACTGCAATGCTAGCTGCTGCTGTTGTAATGATACCTACTGGAGTGGAGAGCTTTGAGTAATGTTAGTGAAGGACTAAGAAAACACCTGGATAATGATGTCTATGTTATAGCAATCAAGCATCTGCAGAGCTGCTCTGCATGCAGGAATTATAGACAACTATGGAGGATGGTTGGATGTTACCAGGGAAGGGCAGAAGATGGAGTTCACAGCCTCAAAGAGAAATGGAGTACAGATGCTAGCATGAGCAGTCGAGTATTTGTTTGCTTATAGTAAAATAAAACTTGCTAATGCCATGTATGTATGTTTCTTCTTACTTGTTACTGTAATCCATAGCAAATTCCAAAGTGCAAATGCCTTCAGTGTATCAAAAGTGCCAGGTTTGTAATGCTCATAAAGCAAGAACCATAATACAGTATTTTACTGGAGTAACACTGACTGATGCTAACTTTTTAAAAATCTTTTTCAGTATACGACATTACATGTGAAACGACAGTTGAACAATTCTGTCCATTCAAAAAATCTGTCAGACATTGTCCAAGGTAAACGCTCCTCAGATATGCAAACCTTCTCATCCCTGCAATCCTAACTGCTACTAGATGAAGACACAGTTTCTAACCTTTTCAGTTATTCCTGCAGGTTGTACTGCCCATGAAACTGCCTACAGGAGACCACTTGGAACTTAAGGGTCATTGGAACAGAATTCTACTCAGATGTAAGTCTATGATGGGCTCTAGATGCAGGAGACTCCCCCTTTAAAATTTTCTCTATATTTGTAACTTTCTTACCTTAAATTTGATTAGATCTTTTTAGGAATTCTTGTTGTATAATGATAGATAGAGGAAAAAATTGCCACTGCATACATTAGTGATGTAAGGGTAAGAAAACTTGGTGATACAGTTGCATGTGTATTGTCCACCTGTCAGACAGCACTAACAATACTTATGTACTAAACACAACCACTTTAAGAGTGATACAGTTTGGTGATATATAATGTTATAGCTTTTTAATATTACTGTAGAAGAATTTTAGCCCTTTGGCTTCAGCAGAACTGTTTTATCTCAGAAACATTTTTAGACTTTCAAACATTCTTTTTTCTGGTCTTGCCACAAATTCATATTGAATGTATTCAGACTAGTGCAAATACTCTTTTGTCAGCACTGTATGTCTGTTAGCTAAACCCTTCTTCTCCTCACAGTCTGGGGGTCACTGATGTTTGCTGAAGTATGTTCATAATGATATCTCACAGCCTTCCTCTATCTGGGTGAAAGATGTAGATGTTGTACGTGACTGTGTTTAATCTAGGTGCTGTACAGTATATAACAAGGTTACTGTATATATTTGACCACTCTCATTGTAAAAAATATTTTCTTCTCTTACCTGAACAGAAATCCAGTATTTGCTGAGCTGCCATCCATGCTGGTGTCCTTCAGAATAACTCAGGAGTCTACCTTGATGTCATGCTTGTTGACAGGAGGAGGCACCACAAAGGGTCCTTCCAGAATGGAGTTTCCTCAGACAGGTTTGTTAGAGACAACATCATTAGACCAAGTTCCTTGCAGGGGAATCCTTTAATTTAAAACAGTGTCTAGATTTATGCTGAATTAAGAACTGAATATCTGTGCAGTTTTCTGTTATGGGTGACAATATGCTGACATTGGGCATTTTTTCATTACAGCCTGACAAAATCCTCAGGGAAGCAACACTTTCAGAGTGTTCGTGATCATCTGAACTCAATGGTTGTGTCTCAGGATTCAGAATATTCACCATCATCTGTTTTCTGCCTTCCAGAAGATGATGTTTGTCTATGCTCAGCAATGATGTGTCAGAATTCAGAATATTCATGGTCATCTGCTTTATCATTGTTCATAAGTGAGTTGATTAAATGTACTGTAATGCTGACTTTATTACCAAAAACCCTTGAATACCTTCTAGAAAACAGCTATGAAAGGCTCGTTACACATGATTCATTTCTTACTGAACTCCTGAACTGCAGGATTTCAATAAAACTGCTGGATTTTAAATGCAGAATCCAAAATTGTAGATCTGAATGTTTAATGCCAGGAATTCTTTAGAGTTTATGAAGCAGGGCGGTCATTTTGAGATTGTATTGTCAAAGTTCTAATTTATTTAAATCTGTATATCTGTTTTTAATTTTTAATCATTCTTTGAAAAATGAAAAATGTTAAATTACATTTAAACAATGAGTCTTCTGGAAAGAATGTTGGTAGCTCTTGTGTTGTATTTTAGAAATTTCATATTTAGACGTTTATAGGTGTTGGAACATGGGACATGCTATAGTAGGGAGGAGTGGTACTGGATGGGAGATGTGGGGAGTGGGTTGCACAGTGTGGGCCATTTAGTGTAGAGTAACGGCTGTGTGGGGAGAGGTGTGAGATATGAGAAGTGGGCTGTGAAATGCTGACAGGAAGAATCATGCAGGAGTTGCATATGTACCATAATCATTATTAACAGATTTCATCAGTCATGAAGTACGTTAATCAAATATATAGATAGTACTTTTTGCTTAAAGCTGAAGGGGTAAGCAAGTAATAGTATCTTTATTACTAGTTTTAGCAGGAATTTGTGATTAAACTACATGAGTAATTTTGTATTGTTCTTAATAAAATACTAACACAATACTCAATTTATTATTTCCTTTTTTTTGTTTTGGCTGGTGGAGACCAGCAGGTAGTATGATAGTTAAGGATGCAACTTTGAATGTAACAGCAGCAGAGCAAATGCTCATTGGTCCCAAAGCGACATGTAGAGATGAATCTTTAAAACATTTACAAAAGTCAAGAGACTGACAACAAAGAAACAGAGAACTCCTCACCCAGTTTCATCATTCGTAATGGAGTTATTGACATTTTTAATGTTTCAGAGTTTTGAATCAATATTTCATAATGAGTGAATAGCTTGTTGTTGTAACATGTAAGGAGCAATTTTAAAAGCAATTTTTACAGGCATGGGAAAGGATCCGTGCATCATAAAGCACTGAAACACACACCCACCTTGTGTTTAAATTTTGACATGGTAAAATTTTTTTCACTGACAGCAGTATCTGCTTGTTTATTTCATGAAGCTAAAGACAACACCAGGAGACATAGAATTTGCCTCAGGATTTGTCTGTGCTCCACTCCCAGTTGCAGAAGTATTTAATTTTGTGGCCTCAGGCAAAGTGAGCCATGTACAGTAGGAGCAGCCTGTACTGTAGCAGTGACGTTGATAGACCTGGTCTAATCTGAAGTTTCTCAGGCTAGGTTCCCCAGTGTTGCTGCTGCATCCCCGAGCCATGCATTTCATGCCCTTCTAGGTAGTTGTGATTATGGCACCCCCCTTCATCTAATGAGCTCAAAGCCTTGGGTTTTTAATGACTTCTCCCATGTTTGTCTCTGAAGAACTGCAGGTGAATAATAACAGTAGAAGTAGATGCTTCAGATAGACTGGATTCTGTATCTGGTTTGAACAGCAGAAATTCCCACTGAATTTAGTTTTTTTTTTAAACTGATAAGTGTTTTGAGGAAATAAAGAGAAAGACCCTTAACATTTGACTTACGTATTAAATCCTAACTACACTGAATGACATTTAAATCCTGCTGTAATAAGAGTTATGTTTATATGCCGCCCGTTTTCCTGTGTGCAGAATGTAAAGAAGCTGTGCTGGAAATAGTAGTTCCTTCCCACATCACACTTCTCCCTCCCAGCTATGATGTGTTTGGAGAAGGTTCTCCTTTTCCCACATTCACACATGAATCACTGCAGAGATATTGCTGCTGGAACAGACTGTCTTTGTAACACAGAAATGGTACTGCAGGACCACCAGTGAACCGCCTCTACCTTTTTCAGACTTCCACAAACCAAACAAAAGAGCCCACTAATTTTGCTCCGAAGGGAAGAGCTATAGACTCCTTTTTCTGTCACTGAGACATAATGTGATGTTATGTGAGATAAAACAATGTTCAAGATAATAACATGCCACTTCACGACATACTATTTGACAAAAAGAAGGTGTAGCAAAAGCAGACAATTTTCTGTTTCAGAAAGTCAGAATTTAATCAAAAATTTTCATACTTTTTTTCATACTGTTGCAAAAAGTATAAAAATGCTACAATGCAGTTTTTCATGCCTTAATAATTCATGCATATTGTAAAGATATTTCACATTTTTGCAGCTTTATTTTAAAACAGTGATGACAGCATCGCCTCCTAATGGAAATACGGCAATTTTTTTTGTCCCCAAATTTCTACATAAAGGTGTATTAACTGGTTACAAAAAAAACACTGCTATTGACAAATAACATGTATAGTTTATTTTTTTAATCAATTAAATTGCAAAACGCTGAAGTGGATTTAACTTGAACTCAAATTTAAAGTTTCAAGTTTGGAATTCCAATCAAGTATTTTTCTTTTACTCACACCATAATGCTAAAGTAATGTTCGTACTCACTGGTAGTCAGTAAGTCGTCATTCATCAGTCTGTAATTGCTTTCACAAGTCATGGTTGTGACAGCCTGGATCCTGTCCTGGAAGTCAAGAGGCCAATCACACACACACACACACACACACACACACACGGCAATAAGAGCAACAAAGGAATATGAAAGATGGGTGTTTGAGCAGTGGGTGGAAAACTCTGTGAACAGGGGGACAACAGGCAACTGAACTCAGACTAAACTAATTTGACACCTACACCTAACAAGCCCAGGTGCTGTGAGACAGTACTGTCACCACCTGCATGTTCATGAGTAAAAATACAGATTCAAAGAAGTGAGTGGGAAGATGGTGGGAAGTAACCACATGTTTATATCTGTCTGTGCCATGTTTATTTATTCCTGTTATTCACGTGTCTTCTGTCACTACTGTGTTGTATATGTGTTGATGTAACCTTCTGCCATTTCATAAGGGATCGATAAAATTTCTCTGTCAGTCTGTATACCTCTGTCCACCTCTCTGTCCCTCTGCCTGTCTCTACATTTCTGTATGTCTGTCTATCCTTGTCCATCCATCCATATGTCTGTCTCTCTGCCTCTCTCTGCCTGTCTATATATCCCCATCCGTCTACCCATCTAATAGTCTAGCTGGCCTTACCACTGTAGTGTACAGCAGGACGAGCAGCAGTGTGTGGCACTGTCAGTCATTCTGTCTGTCGGTTTATCTCTGTCTGTCTAGTTGTTTCTGTGCTGTGTAGGGCCAGTGAACTACGAGGACATTGGCTGAGTTGCTACTTTGTTGCAAAGTTGTAAAAGCTGTTTAAAGACTCCAGAGGGGAAAGACTGATGAAGGGACAGAGTCTGATAATGATGCAATAAGATATGGAGGACAATGGGTGCCAAATAAAAATGAAAGAATAATCAGTTAAACTGAAACCTATATTTTACTACTGTGATTATGTATACTTGCATTTTATGTTTCTTGTTGCATTCAAATAAAATAAAAGTTAGTTTTAATTTGCTTACCACTGCTTATTGGGGAACCTCTTTTAAATCATCATTATCAGTCACTACTCCACAGGGGGAAGCTTCTGCTGAAGTTATCAATTGTTGCAAGTCTCATCTGGGGATGAGACAGGAATTGTGACCCAAAAAAGTCTGCCCCAATTTCCAGAGGGGGATGTGGGAACCTGAAGCCCTTGACTTTCCTCATCCTCCTGACTAATGGCTGTACCTGAACTGAATTGAATATAGAGAAGAACAAGCACAAGGTGCAGCCAAAGAAGCGCCAAGATAAAGCGCCAAAGATAAACAGTTGTGAGAAAAAGTAAGTACATGCCATGAAAAAGTGCACGAAGGTCAGCATATTTGCTTGGGTTGTTTAATATATTTTTTATATTTAACACTCATTAAAATAAGGTTGATAGATAAAGGGGATTTAATCTAGCAAGTAACAATTAAATTTACTTTTAAAATTTATTTATTCTACAAAAGAAAAAAAAATCAAAATTCAATATTCTGCTCTAGAAAAAAATAAGTACACCTCCTAGCTTCAGTGACTGGTGTTGCCCCCTTTGGCAGAAATCACTTCTTCAAATTGTTTATCAATCTTCTACATCAACTTGGAGAAATTTTTGGCAACTCCTCCCTGCAGAACTCCAACTGTGTGATTTTTGAGGGCTTTCTTACACATACTGCCTGCTTCAAGTCCCTCCACAGGATTTTCATAGGATTAAGAACTGGACTTTGACCTGGCCAATGCATAACCCTCAGTTTCTTCTTTCTGATCCATTCTTTTGTGGATTTGCTTCAGTGTTCGGGGTCATGATTTTTCTGTTTGTTTTTTTTTTTTTAACTTTGATTACTTTTATCTATTAATAATTTTGGAATGACAATTACATATCCTCTTGTCAATGAACAAAAAGACATGTCTTTTCATATGGGGTGTAGATATTTTTTCTCACCACTGTAAAAAAAGAGACAAATACATTTTCTAATTGCTAATTGATTTTGATATTCCACTTTCTTGGTTAGTGTTAGGCATTTTGTTTATTTCTTACTAAAACAGTAAAATTAATTCATTTTATTTAGCAGTTTTGACATTGTATTTTGTTTATTTTGATAAATATGGGCCATATTCAAATCTGCTGAGAACCTGATCACTCCCCAGACTAAACACAAGAGTGTCATGGCTATGTGTATTTATCAGTACCCAAAATCAACTTACAAATGTTTTAATTTGTTCTCAGAATGTCTGGTTAATCAGGGCTTGTGGTATTTTGCTGTCCTCATATTAACATGCAGCACAATGCTTATAGAGCAAACTAGTGATCCACAGCTTAATTCACTGAATGCAGGGGCATAGAGCCCACAATGCACACAATGATATCATAGTTTCTTAAATGTATAAATTGTATGTACTTGTTTTATACTAGAAAAGTTTTGCAATAAAGTCCATTTTACACACTTTACACCCTAATCTTAACCCTTCCATCTAGTCCCTAACTCTCAGTTTTTCATGCAATATAGAAGAAGTGTGCTAGCCAAGAAAACCCAACAATAACTTGCACTTTTAACATTTCTTAGTGTCTAAGTTTTCTCACTACTGCAGTACCTTCAACTCAAGACGTGACCTCTGATCCTCCCAAAGGCCTGCAAAACAGCACTGTAGAAAGATGATCAAGTTGCTTGGTTCAGAAGTTCCTCAACGTCCTCCTCACAGGTCCCAGTGTTCTTCCCTCCTGAGTTGAACATAGCCTTACCTTTGCTGAGGGTAATTTGAGAAAAATTATATGTTTTCCTCTTTTGTTGTCAGAAAATTTTGCAGAAACGTTTTGGAAGATATCATTGTCCCAAAAAAGTGCTCCTACATCTGGGCTTTTGTTCCTTGAGCCACTTCTCAGTCTGTCAGTACCTTTCTTGTATTTCAGAAGTTCTCCCTGTTTAGTAATGAATATGGCTGATTGGTTAAAACTGACTAGGATGAAACATGAGCAAAAAGAGCAATACAGCTGTGCAGAAAAATATTTCTAAATGCACAGCTAATCAAACTTTGAAGCTGATGGGCATCGACACCATAGACCATATTGGCTTCATATCCCATGAGTTTACAAAGATGAGGTTTCAGTTGACATGGAGCCACGAAAACTTGATGGCTTAAGAATGAAAAAAGGTTGCCGGATCTGTAAAAAGATGATGGATTATTGTTGCAACATGCTGATGGCAAGGTCAGATATTAGTGCAAAAAAGTGAATCCATGGACCCATCCTGCCTGGTGTCTACAGTACAGATGGGTGATGGTGCTGTAATGGAGATCTTCACATATATGAGCTTTTTTAGTATAAACTGAGCATCATTTGAATGCCACAAAGTAGAAAAAAATTACTGCCTATCCTTCATGGTTAGTTTATTCTCATTTGAATGCCACATTCACAATTTGGCCACAGTTTATCCATCTTCTATTGGCAACTTCCAGCATGATAATGTGCCATTGTACAATCATGTAAACATGGATCAGAATCTCTAAGGAATGTTTCAAGCCCTTTGTAGAATGAATCACTTGAAGAATTCAGACTGTTCTGATAGCAAAGGGACTCGTACCTGGCATCAGAATAGCGGAGCCACTATATTAAGGAGCCACTGACATAGTTGAGACATAACTCAAATAACAATGAACACATAACAAAAGCAAAAAAAAAATCAATAAACAACTAATAAATACAGTCTAGTTGTTGACAGATCCCTGCATTACGACGTGGAGGTGGATAGCTGGACCTGTAAAAGTGCTTGTTACTGCACCAGAGTTGAATGACCCAGCAGCTAAAAGAGTTCATGGACATTACTTTATTTAGGGGATGTGAACCATTGTCCATGATGGACTGTAGCTTCCTCCTCATCCTGGCCTTTGTCATGGCCTTCACTGAATCAGGGCTCTGATCCATGATGACAAAGTCTGCTTTCTTCATAAGTTTGTTGAGCCTGTGCATCTCACTAGTAGTGATACCCCCAGCACACCGCAGCATAAAAGACAGTCTAGTAGAACATGTGGAGGATGTTGCTGCACACTTTAAGGGCCTGAGCCTCCTGAAAAAGTACAGCCTGCTCTATCAAACCAGTTGTTTGTTGTTGATGAGAGGGCAAAGAACAGTAGCTCTCAGTTAGTTGTATTTCATATACAATAAGTGTCAGTGATGTGGGCAAAACTGCATGGACTATTTCTATTACGTTCTCTGGTCAGGGGCACCCCCCCCAGCTCCAATCTCCCACAATGCAACAGGCAACAAAGGAGGAGAGGACGACAGCAGGGAAAACGAAGTAAAGTTTCCATATACTGATTCCCGCCAGATGGGAGCGTGATGATGATTTGAACGTGATTCTGAGGATCTTATGATGGAAATGTGTACAGCCGAAAAAGGACCGTTTTCTACGCAATACACTCAAGACGGTGGGTTCACGGCGCCTTCGGAAAAGCGGAGCATAGTGATCAAGCAGCAGTGAGGTGGAGGCCCGAGGCAGACGGTAGTCAAGAGGATTGACGCTGACGGTTCGAGGCAGGAGGACGGAGGGCGGAGGACTGAGGACGGCATCTTTGGTGAACGGAGGACTGAGGTCTGGAGGACGGCGGTAGCATGGAGCTTCTGAATCGCCGACGGCCCAGCTAAAGCGACTTGCTCTTCTAAGCGTCAGAACGGCGGCCAAAACCACAGAGCCCACGATCGTAAGTCCAATAATAATAATAATAATAATAATAATAATAATAAATGAATTTAAAGCACCCAAGTGCGTTCTTGGCTAACAGTACAAGCACAGCACAAAACGTTTAAACAGACGGACTCTTTAAAACATGACTTTAAAACGGGCTAGATATCGAAAAGGCGGATTATATGTGTGATTAAATGTGTTTATTTAAAATCTTTGATATGAGGTGTCTCTGCCTCTACATACCGTTTTAAACTGGGTGTTTTAAGCACTCGGTCCGCAGGCCCCACTCGGACTATTTCTTAGCGTCAGTGCTAACGTTTCAGCATTTTAGGAAGGAGATAAGCTGTCAATAGCTGAAGTTAATATCTTCTTGAAACTTAAAGCTATAAATATAGGTAAAATTCTACATTATTTATGAAATTTGCGTTACTTTTTAAATCGCACCTAAAACACAGCGGTCCGTTACATCGTAGAGAAAGTTGGCCGGGAAACACTTCACTAGGGTCGGCTCTACAACAAATCAAGCCCGGGGCTCGGGAGAATTGTGCAGGCCGGGGTTCAGTTAGTTCACTGGCGACATACATCTATTTCATTCATGGACAGTATTAGACAAATTTGATTATCGACTTTTGCTGTTTTTCTGAGTTTGTGGTGCAAAAATGTTCGTTTTTTTCTTTTTTTTGACACGTGTAACTAGCAATCCATTGCTGGCTGACAAAATGATGGAAATTTGTTTCAGTGCCTTGTCAGAGAACAGCTGCATAACCTGACTGAATAAACGTATTCAACTCAATTAGTTAATCTGTTGTAACTTGAAAAGGAATAAGAAAATGCACTGCATATGTAATAGTGTTATACAATTAAAAATTAACACCATGTGTCTGTTTTAGGAGTGCCAGTCCTGTATCTGCCAGAGACCCATATGACTGGACAGTTGGGATAGCACTAGATATTCGCAGGTGGAGGGACTTCAGGATGAAGAAGATCACTCTCAAGACGATAAGGAAGTCATTCAATCTGAAAGGCAAAGAAGACGGAGAGCTTGTCATTCAGCAGCCAACTCTTGCTGCCGATTTTGCAAAAGACGATTCACTTTTTGCAGGATGTTACAGCAAAGAGCTGGGAGGCTGTGAGCTCAATAGGGAGGAGGATAAGGGGCCCAAGGGCCGGACAAAGAGTGAAGGCCTCATGGGAACATTGAAGAGGAGGTTGTCAGCAAAGCAGAAACCCAAATCTAAAGGAGGCTCCCCCTCTGGGGACTCGGTGGATGATGATACCTTCTCCTCCTCCTCAGCACCCATCAGTTTTAGCGATGCCAAGGCACAACGACCCTTGAGGTCCACGTCACTCCGCAGCCACCATTACAGTCCCACGCCATGGCCCCTGCGCCCAGCCACCTCTGAACAGACCTGCATCCAGATGGAGGTAAAGGTGAAAGCTCTAGTGCACAGTCCAAACCTGAGTCCAGCTGTGAATGGCGTGCGCAAGGACTTCCATGAGCTTCAAATGGACGGGCTTTTCCAGGATCCCAGTGAACCACTGAAGAACTCTGAACCTCTTAATGGGGATCTGCATCTAGATATTGAAAATGTGCCTGTAGTTATTGGCCTTACCCCTCAAGACTATATTCAGTACACAATGCCTTTGGAAGAGGGCCTATTCCCTGTAGATGGATCACGAGCCTTCTGCTTGGACAGCTCTTCACCTATGGAGGTGGTGCCACAGCTGGACAACACTTCTCTGAATGCTGAAGAGGTACAAGAAGAACCAGACCTGGTTATGTCACCAGATTTGTTCATGGATCCATCATTGAGTGGAATTCTGATGGGCGCAGCTGGTGTGGTGGTGGATAGTGCCAATGCACAAGGCCCACCCCACTCACCTCTTCTACCTCCTCACCCCAACAGTCACCCCCCCAGGAGTTTCCCAGGGTTCACTGGTGCAGACCCTCAGGTGGCAGAAAGAGTTAGACACCACCTCAACTTTGATCCTAACTCTGCCCCTGGAGTGGGTAGGGTCTATGATGCAGTGCAGAGCAGTGGGGTTATGGTAGTGACAAGCCTCACAACAGAGCTGAAGAAACTGGCCCGACAGGGTTGGTACTGGGGTCCCATCACTCGATGGGAGGCAGAGGAGAAACTGGGGAGCTTGTCGGATGGCTCTTTCCTGGTGCGTGACAGCTCAGATGATCGCTATCTCTTGAGCCTGAGCTTTCGCTCGCAAGGCAAGACACTCCACACACGGATTGAGCATTCCAACGGTCGGTTTAGCTTCTACGAACAGCCCGATGTTGAGGGTCACACTTCCATAGTGGATCTCATTGAACACTCAATAAAGGACTCTGAAAATGGAGCATTTTGCTACTCACGGTCCCGCTTGCCTGGGGCAGTGACCTACCCAGTGCGGCTGACCAACCCTGTGTCCCGCTTCATGCAGGTGCGCTCACTGCAGTACCTGTGTCGTTTTGTCATCCGGCAATACACACGAATAGACCTAATTCAGAAATTGCCTTTACCAAACAAAATGAAAGATTACTTGCAGGAGAAGCATTACTGACACACTGCAGTGGGACTCCTGGAACCTTTTGGCCGGTTTGCACTTTTGGGATTAATAATACAATAAAAAAAATTTTACATTCATGGACATTGTTGCTATCACTTTGTGTGAATAAAAGGTGACTAGTTACTAGTTTGGTTGTGAAGTTTGTGTTTGGTGGGCTTTGATGAGCAGGAAGCATTTGGTCTAGCTGGAGAATCTCCTTCCTGGGTGTAAATAACCAATTAATTGAGCCGAAAGGAGTATGATTCAGTGAGGTGTAACTCAAATCCCCAAAAAGAACCAAAGCACATAGGAATGGCAGTAAGACTGAAAGAGACCATCTTAAACTTCAATTTTTGGTTCAATTAGTATATAAACTGATGAATTGTCTTTGTTATGGCTTGGAAATACAGGTGAGTAATTTGTAGTTTTCGTGTGTTCACACCTGGTGCTCTTCTTTCCACAATTGTGGTAGTACTCCCCACCTGCTCGTGATGCTTGTTTCTCATAATGCTTACTTGGTACTTCAGCACACTGTTCTGTGGCAATCGGACATTTGGATCCTGCTCTTGATGCCCATTTTGTATTTTAATAGCATGATTTTAGTAGCGCAGTCTTGTCAATTGTTGTTTGGATTTGCTGAACAATTCAGCTGCCAGGAGTATTTTTCTTGTTGCGGTTGGAAGTGTGTGTAGGGATGTTCTGGGACACATGCGGTAATTGCTGGCTACAGCTTTCCAGGATGATGATGAGTCTGCATCACTACAGCTGTCCTTTTCAGTGTAATTCAAAGAGTTTTTCTTTAAAAGCACCCCATATAATTGTTTTTTTCTTTTTTTTAAACTGTGACTGGTTTTGTAAAGCAGGTTTACTAACTCTCAACTGCTGTTTGAAATGAATGCGGCTGTGTCGTCCTTCACTTGACCTTCTCAGGTTCTGCTGCAGGTGAAGCTGCAGTGAGGTGCGATTTAATGCCAAAAGCAGAATGAGGACAACTCCCCCCCCCAACCCCCAGTGTGAAAATAACCCTCATGTTCCAAGAAACATCTTTTACAGCTGACATTTTCAAACAGAAAGGTTTGCGTCTGAAATGTCTATTCACATTAGACACGTACCTGATGGGAATTCCTGTTTTACCAGGGTATTCTCACAGTACTGTGGTCATTCAATGCATCTCACTTCACTTGAGGTGCAGTTGGGTTTTTTTTTACTGCTGTTCTGCTTCCTGCCTTGTTGGCCTCATTGTTGCACTCAGTTTAATATTGTTTTGAAGAACCTTTGCTAGCTCGTGTCTCCATAGAAATCATTGACTTTTTAACAACAGGAAGAAGATGGGGTGTGTTTGAAAACTGCTTTATAAAATGCTTCCAGAGGAAGATGATGCTCATGATGGTGGTCATCAGCACTGCCTTTTTGTTACGGTTCCATCGAAAGGAGAGAATTTGTCTGAACTTCAAAGAAGCCACATGCACTGTCATACTGAACATTGCAGAACCACACAGAAAGTGGTATTCAGGGTTTGGGAAGCAGTTACGTGTCGTTGGGTTTGTACCAGGTTTTCATTTGTTGTCTGGTTCACATAGGGTGAAGCTTTACCCTGTAGTTCTGCTATGGTTTACTGTCAAATAACTGAGGGATGATGACTGCTGTGTGACGACTGAATGAGTGAAAGAAAATACAGATCAAGAGTTTGTCTGCTTTGCTGTATCTGGAATGAGGTTGAAACTTTTAGCTCTATAGTGAAGATGACCCACAGTCCTGCAGCTCTGAGTCTCTCTTACCACTTCATGTGTATGTAGTGTGTTTCTGCTGAAGTGCAGACTTTTGTGAAAACGATTTGTACACTGGGGGTAACTACAGTGCAAAGGTAAATAACATAGCCCTGTCTACAGTCCTATTCCTCAGTCAGTACCCTGTTTCAACTTTCTTTTAAGAGGTGAGTCTAGTTGTATAAATAATATAGGAACAACCAGGGAGCAGGGTTTCAACCTCAACACTGTCTATTACTGTGGTCTATTTGTCTTTTTATGCCCACTGGTAGTCGTCATGTAATGCCCTTGCAGGTCATTCCTGAATAGTTTCCCACAGCCACCACAGCACTACAGGAAAATAATTTGAGTGTTTGTTTTTTAAAGAAATATTAACAAGGTTGTGGTATGTGTATCCTTGAACTGCATGACTGCCTTAGCCCCTAGGGGGCAGCATAAAGCAGTGCTTGGTCTACTTGGATTCAACATGGAGGTGGAACATGAATGCACTTACCATATAATAGCTTTTTTTAATTACTAATAACTTTTGTTACTGATGCTTTATCAGATTACACCTGACAGTATTTCTCTGATACATACAGCAGGTTATTTACTGGAGTCATTTGGAGAAACAAATGGACCTAAGAACTTAGCATGAAACAAACGTGAAGGACATAATTACATGTTCTTAACCACTCCCCGCTATTGATTGTTTGAAATATTTAGAGCTGACAGCTAAGTTAAAATATCAATATTAAGAGATGTATGTAAAGAGATCTGAACTAAAATCTTCAAGTCAGTAGTCATTTTGTATAGTAAAATTTTAAATTATATTCAGCTATAGGCTGAAAATAAATACCCTAAATGTTCATACTTATAGAGTAATCACAGCTGAATTAGGGTGTCTCAAATGAATGTGTTTAAAATAGCACATTTCTTTGATACTAACAATTATCCACAGCTACAGTGTCTTACCAGGAGATTTCATGCTATCTTGTATCTTGCTGAGGGGTCCAAACTGGCCTCAGTCAGTATCTACATTGTTTTATCATGCAGTAATACACACATTGTTGTAATAGAATAACAGAGAATAGTATAGAATTTTTTTTTAATTGTTTTACCCAAAGTTACAGTAACCATGTGCAATTATATGCATCATAATATAATTACTGCTGAGGCTTTATGATTTCTTAAATATTTTAATTGATAGTTTTTTGCCTTCAGTTATTGCAGAAACTTGTCAACAAATGCACACATTCATTCATCTGAGCTATGCAATAACATTTATTTTCAAGGCAGCATGTATTTTCAAAGCAGGCAGACAGGTGTTACTAAATTCTTTGAGAGCATGTTTAACATCTGTCTGCCCAAAGTATGACAATGAATTCACCTTTTAAAAATGCAGCTGATCTCATGTAGGTCATGCATGTAAATGACTTCATCCATTATTAATGGTATAAAATTTTTAGGGTCCATCTGCTCTGTAAACTCCAGTTGTCCTTCAGTTTTGAGGATGTTTACATATTCATATATTTTTTAACTCAGGACAGATGTAAATCACAGAAATCTGTTCATGTTCCATAAGCTGGATTAAAAAGGTCAAAAGGAAGATGGGAGGGGGGGGACAAAAGGATTTTTAACTTGGCAGAGACACTTGGTGGCCTTTTAGACTAGAATAGAATTAAATACTGTTAGTTTTTTGAGACTGCTTATTTTAAAGGCGCATAATGCAAGACTTGCAAATTATACACTGATCATGTTTATTCTGTACTACAGAAAATTGACAATAATGATTTCAAATATAGGCATTAGTATAACAGTGTGATTTATTTAATATAGTAGAAGGTGAATCCAAAGTTATCCCTTTATTTTACCGACAGAGCTGATGTTTTTCCCCCTTAAAGTGACTTAGTGTTATACCTGTTTATACAGCTGGGTTATATTTACTCTATTAATTCCAGGTAAACACCTTGATCAAGGCATTACAAGAGAAGGTAGGATTTGAACCTGTAATGTGGTATGTGCATTGACAGAACACCAAGGAACATAAAGCTTGTGATATCTTTCATCCTCAGTGTTACTTTTTCCTCTTTTAAAAGAATTACTCTGCAACAAGATTAACTTTCTGATATCAGATTAAGGCCTCCCAGGGATACTGTGTGCTGTATGATCATCATCATCATCATCAGGAATTGGTGGATGATGGGAAAAGGATTGCAGTAGTGGGCTGCTGACCAAACAGGGCAATATTTTCACGTAAAAGCAAAGTAATACAATAAACATCTCGGTGAGTTTTTGTTCCTTCAAAGAGCCCGAGTAAAGCACTAATACCATCAAACATTGATGTCTTTCTGTAAGACACCAACATCAGACTTCTTCACAGCTTTTACTGTGCCTTGACAGAATATGAAGCAAAAAAAACAAGAATTATAAACAAATGTATTTTTATTCAGTCATTATTAAAAATTTTTAAGAAATTAGTTTGAATATTGTCCTACAGATTCATTGTAACAGGAAAAAATAATAAAAGTGGCCTTATTGCCCATCATATCTTCTTTTGAATAATTAGATCCTCCTCCTGGTTGAGTTTATGAACAGGCTTCAGGAACAGTCTTGAAGTCTTGAACAGATTCCATTAATGTTGCTTTCATCCAGTCTCCTGCTAAGCTCTGAAGGTTAATCTCACTGTGTTGGTGCTGTAAGATCACAGATTATACTGGCAAATAATTCTAATATTTTGTTTTTGGAAAACTAATTTTCTATACTGTGTTGATTCAAAAAAAGTAGGTAGTGTGAACCTTCAGGTTCATCGGTGGAATGGAATCAACATCAGTATTCAAATATGTTTACAAACTAAGTGTTACTTAGAATCAACAGTTCACTCAAAACACATATGTTTGGATTGTGGTAGGAAACCAGAGCACCCAGAAACCTGCAGGAACTTAGGGAGAACATACAAATTCAGGGAGGCTTGGCTGGATTCATTTCAACAGCTGAGGAGCTGTGAGGCAGTAGTGCTACCTGCTGCCATTCTGCCCTCTGAGAACATTGGACTAAAACATCAAAATAAAAAGAGAAAACAACAGAAAGCGAAATGATGAGAGGGAAAGGGAGATATAAAAGAGAAACACATTAGTGTTTTAAGTATAAGTGATTTTCAATATGTGAATGTTGAGCCTGGATTTAAACATGCAGTAAGTTGTTCTGATATTCTGGACTTGTTTTTAAATAAGATTTTCTTTTCTGAAAAACTGGGTGAAAATATTGATCATTATTTTTCAATTTTTCCATTATTTTTCCAAGTGTTTTATATGAATTCACAGAGAACTTCAGAAAGGAATTATTGTCTTTAAATGTTTGTGGTGGAGTTACATGGAGGTATGTATAATAAAAAAATCGTGGTTTCTGTTATTCTGTGTGATGCTGGGATACACAGCTTTACTCACAGTGGTGGACACAGCTATGTGCTTTAAATACCTTTACCTTGCCCATATGGTTGGTTTATACTTGGAAACCAGAGCTGAAGCAGCAGCAGCTGTGTCAGTCCATGAAAGACCTCTGAGAGGCAGCATTTCTGGAAGGATCTCCACAGCAGCTGCCTGTGTGGCAAAGCCTGGACTGTGGGGACAGGGATGGGCTTCAAAAGGTTGCCACAAAGCCTGCAAGAAGGGAAAGGTTTCAGGGATCTGAGAGAAGCAGGTCTTCTTTCGGCAACTGGCAAGATACTCCTTAGCATGAGGAACTGGATGTGGCTGTAAACACACCACCAGATACACATACTGGGCTTGCCTGGCATATTTAAACCTGCAACCATTAATTAACATTCTCAAAATAAGAAGTGTAAAAAAATTAACAATTAAGGTGATGTTTTTATTTTTGTTGTGACTCTAAAAACATGCAGCCTTGAAAATAAATGTTTATTACTACATAGCTCAGCTGAATGAATGTGAGCAAAATGACTGTGATTAGAATTGTGTCCCTTACGTTGTTGCTTTTGTCTGTACCACTCTAATTAAAAACCAATTCAGTTGATTTCCTTAAACATAAATCAGAGGTAAATGTGTGGCCAATGTGATAAGAGCAGCTGAAGTCACTTCCTTCTAACCTGAAGGTTGCTGAAAAAAGGAATTTGACAGTTTTTCCAGTATAATATGCAATTGTATAAATCTGTACTTCGATTCACATGAAGCACCAATTCAATTTGAAACAATTAAATTAACAGTCAGCAGGACCATCTCAAATGGTATAACAGATTTTCACCTGATGCTCAATGAAACACAAAACAGTTAAGAACTGTAGCAAAAGCATAGTGAAGTTCCACATTTAAGCATTTAGAGGAAACATCACTGTTTGCAATGTTTGCAGTCTACCTCTGAAATTCTGCAGCACTAAAATATTCTACAATGCCAACGCTTTGGTGTTTAGTTTTTTCCTACAACAAATGTTTACTACTGTTGCTTTTTTACAATGTTACTAATAAGTAAGGGCAATTTCCTAGTATAGTAGTTAGTATCATAATATAATTCATCCATGAAAATGCATCAAGTATCAAAATTTTGGATACTAAATGCCTATTTAACATTATTTTACATGGGGGGAATAAATAATGCACTTTCAGCCCATCTGAAAATACCTCTGTAACTATCAACCTATGATTTTTGCATAATACAACACTCTAAATACCAATTACCTAATTAGAAAACACTTAATATTTTTATTAATTTGCATATTTATACTGCATGGTACAGTATGTGCAGTACAGGACATTTCAAATGTAAGTGCTGCCACTGGTGTCACTGCATTATATGCACAGGGGATGTGAGGGCACATGCTCGAGATTGGCAGTGGGAGTCCGGTGTTATTAGATGTTAAATAAAGACATGTATCCAAGTAACCCGCCATGTCCCCCTCTTTAGATTTAGACAAAGCAAATAATAATAATAATAATAATAATAATTCTGTAACGTCAGGTGGAATTGCAGCTCTCATCATGCTTTGCTTTGTACATAGTTGATGTGTCCAACCGTTGTAGGAAGTCCAGGGCTTGGCAATGACCCTGCAGCTATGTTGCATGTTGTCAATCATGCTACGCTGACGTGGGTTGTTATGATAATAATAGTAACGATTTCATTTCATTTATGCATATCCTTATTTATATTACTTGGTTGATTGTTAATCCTTTCTTTTTATTCTTGAATGTGCATCTTTAATCATTTTAATTCAAAAGGGGAAGACGTGTTTAACACCCATGAAGGTAAGTCGAGTTCAGCAGTACACTGGAACAGGCCAGGGGGCTGCCCTTTCTACTGCGGTGGAAGCTGCCGGTAAGTTTCCTTTAACCTTTTAGTTAGAGCCTTGGAGTATGGTTTTAAATGTTTTAGATTTCACCGTCATGTAGTGGGAATATTGGTTGGTTTTAAACTCGGGTTTTATAATCTAGTTTTAATTTTTACATGATGGGATCAATTATTTTTTGGTGTGGTTTTATCAGCAGTTTTAATAAAGTCAGAGATGATGAATGGTGAAATTATAACTGTCGAGGGGGACAGTTTTGGTGGTGCTTGACACTATGTGTCAATGCATGTCCATTCTGATCTGGGAAAAAAAATAGTAATGATTATCACTGTTTATTATTATACATAGCATTTACTATGAGATGAGTCCTAGAGACCCCCCCCCGGCCTGTAAAACCACAACATTCTCTTCATATACCGAACTCCACCACCCTTTCTGGTTGCCAATGTGAAACTCACTGATTACAGGTTAAAGGGCAGTAAGTTGTACTGACTGTTGCAGTAGTCGTGACCATCATCATCAGCATGATCATCATCACCTCACCATTATCAACTCTATCACCACCATCATTATCATCATCACTGCAATAATTAACACAAATGTCACCAGGACCACCATCACTACCACCTCCACCCTATGATCATCATTGTCATCATTACAATCACCACCATCATCACCAGTGTCATCATCAGAACCCAATCATCACCACCATCGTCATCATCCACACCATCACTAATAACACTGTTTTGCTTTCATCACAACCACCATCATCACCATTATCATCATCAACATTACCACTATGATCACGATTATGACCATCACAACCACTATCCCCCCCATCGTCATCATCACCACCACAATTGTCTCTCTGTTTGGAAACTAAAGCCTCACATTCTGCTATAGTGTGCATTACAAGTGTTTATAGTTTATCGTTAATTCAGACATCTAATAATGTATTTGTCGTCATCTGGCTGTTTATTTTTCGTCACCCCGTTAAAACCATACAGAGGAAGAAGAGGGACTGAGGGAATAATGAAACTACACCGCCTTCTGGTAAAACAAGGCCAGAGCACCTAATTTTTCACTAAGTTACAGAGAAAAAAAACTGGAATGATTTTAAAATCGCTGAAATGCCAGTGAAGCATCACACGTTATTAGCCAGATTAATGACGCAACAACTAAGATAGCAGTTTGGTTCTGCATATTTTGCAAATATGTTTTATCACAGTTAAGCACATTTACTGGTCCCACAGCTCACGTTATGTTCAGCAGTAAAAGCTGATTTCTTTCTGCTGTTGTTTTTTTTAACCAGTTTACTGTAAACCACCATACCAGAAAGATGGTAAATGTGCACCACTTAATGGAAGATCATACTATGACACGGTGTTTTAACAAGACGTAAAATCTACACGTGATTTATTGAATAATTTCCTTGATTTAGTGATGTGACTCTGTTATTTCATCAGTTAATTTATACTTTATTTTTCACGTCTAGGTCGCATTTGTCCAGCTGTTTACTTAGAGCTTATGGTTATTCTGACACCACATGTTTTCTTGAAATATTTTCTTTTCTTGAAATTTTAGTAATTTAGCTATTGAATTTTTAAAGGATGCAAGTTTTTTGATTGTAGACCTTTTTAGTTTTTTATCACTTGTGATGCTGCTATAATTATATGGAGGAGTTAAATTAATTTAAATATGATGCTAAAAGGAAACAAGGAAGTTTATTTGTTTGATATTCTACTGAAGTCATAAGGAGCTGTCAGCCCTATTTTTTATTAAGTTAACATCATTCTACTATTGTGTTCTATATTCAGACTGTCCTCTGTGTATTGATCTTTTGTTGGATAAATTAAAAATCTAAACTCTGTAACTCATATGAACTTTGCACACTTTTTAAAGTCAGGTTCTTTGTCACATTTGGATGTTTTGGAATTGATAATGTGAGAAGACTACAAATACGTGGCAACAGCTCTGTATTGCACCACCTCTGGCCACTTGGGGTCCTACTCATATGGGGTCCAAAATTATATGTCCATCAGTTCTTGTTTTTGTGGCACGATGAAATCCATGTATCCCCCAGAGCTGCTGTGGATCTGTTCAGTCAGTAAGAATACTGGTAGGGGTCTAAAGTTGAGAGTGGAATGCTGGTTTTGATGTGTGACATGACTAGTCTCTCAAAGCATTTCATGATGACCGGGCTGAGTGCAACGGGACTATAGTTGCTGAGACAGGGCACAGGTGATTTTTTTGGGAACTGGTGTGATTAAGGATGGAGCACAATATTCCAGTGTTGGTGGTCATAAGGAAAAAGAAGGTGAAATTATTTTCTCCTAATCCATGGATTTTTCTGGGCTGGTTTAATCACACACTGTTATTCTGTATAGACTGTAATCCTCTTTACTGGCACAATATTTCGCAGTTACTTTTTAATCCGATAATCTTTGCATGAAGCTTTAGAACATTGCATCACTACTGCTTCTTCATTATGTCATCTTTTAAAATGTAGCAATTACTTTTTAATGTATTCTGTCATGTATAAATGAACAACAGTGTATGTGATACATATATATAACTTTAAAATCAGAGCTCCTAGGCTGGGTTTATAAAATAGCCTTAAAAGCGCTACATATATTTCCTTTTCTTTTGCCAGATATTTCATTCCCATTTACACATGGTAAATTGAACATTACAGTGTATTTTCTATGTAACATATTAAAGAGGTATGCAAAAATGTAATACAGTGATGCACAGATGACCCTGAACTAATTTTGCTCTTTAGCAACAGGGGTTTTCATAGGTTAACTTGTTTTGTTCCTCACTAGAAACTTGGCCAAGAGACCAACCAGAACATTGAGAATAAATGTAGCAGAAAAAAATTAATTTAAAGTTTATTTGATGGAAGTTTATGTTATTGTTTCCAGAAAATGAGACCCAGGTCTGTCAAGGGGAGAACACCTGCACATACCAACCAGTTAAACAGGAGGATACATTTTTAATTTAATTTAATCTAATTTAAAAATTTTTATTCTTCACTGAAATAAGCCATCTAACAAGAGTGGAGTGACAAGTGAACTGGACATTCTGGTTCCCAGATTTAGGTGGGATGCTCCTCCTTGGGATGCTCCATCTCATCATCATTATGAACCATCTTAAATTTGACCCATCTCATATGTGCCCCATCTCACTTCCTCCTATCAGCAGTTTTAGTTTGTACACAGTAGGTTTTTTAAGTGACAACTGTGCATTGTTTGAATGCCATGAACCAAAACCAAAACATTGCTATGTATCAGATGCATTCCTTCATGGTGAACTGATACATCCAGCCAGATAATGTGCCACAGAGCACGTGTCTTTTCAGGATGGTTCTGTAAACATGCCTTTACTGCAGTGGCAAAGCACACACTTTTAAAGCTAGCTAAACATTTTTGGAGTGAGATGGACAGTGTTGTTAGAAGAATGTAAGTGACACCAGAAAAACAAAAGAAACAGTGTGAAGTTGTCTAACTAGCTCAGAGCAAGAACCATGTGGAATGAAACCTGCACCTTGTTGTTCAATTCACACTGTTCTTGAGGTGAAAAAAGTCCCACCCAATGCTAGATAGGTGTATCTAATAATGGCCACTCAGTGTGTATTTCAGATATACTGTCCTATAGTTTGCTGTTTCCTAGCAAAATTTATATTTGAAAAAAATAACAAAATTCACAAATGTTCCCTTTTCTTGGCACTTGGCAATATTCAATTGGCGAATTGAATGTAAACAGTATTCCCAGTGGATTAGAGGATTCTGAAGGACAGTTTCTCACATATGGATTAAGAGGAAAACAAAGATCCAAATCCCTTTCATATAATTCATTTCTTGGGAAGATTGCAGAAGTGGAGCGATTAGAATAAGCTGATGAAGGCATTAATAATCCTCTCTGAAGGTCCAAGAAAGGTGGGGAAACCCGGGACCATGTTTTAGGCCACTTTCATATGGGACCACATCTGGAAGGATTTATTTCTGTGAATATATTTTTGTTTTTGGGGAATATGCCCTGTCCTTTTTCAGGTTCCGGTAATAATTATTCATTATTTTAGCTGAGATATCATTAATTTGTACTCAATGTGCTTTGTTTTTCCTAACATATGTGAAGTGGAGTGACACTGAAATCCCTTGCAGAAGAATCAGACATGAAATGTCCACACAGTTTAATTCGTGGTGAGTCTTTTCATATTAAAATGTGTGAACCATTTATTGTGTGCAATAAAATGAATGAAGTCATGTTCTACTTCGGGTTGGAAATGTGAAATGTGTGCAAATTTTTATTGATCTTTTCCATGTACATCTTGTTTTTTATTGATCTTGATAATACATTATTTTCTTAGATTTTTGTATTTGCATTTTTTCTGTTATTCTCTGAGGTAACTTGTAGGCAAAGTTGCTGTACAGAATTATTTGGGTTGAATTTAAAATTGAAATCTCAATTCAGTAATACTTTTTCATTCCTTATTTTTTCACAAAATAATGTTTGAATGCATCTTGCAGTTTTCTTTAAGAAAGAAAAAGGAGAAGCCTGTTTCTTATGCTATGCTTTTGTCCTTAATTCCCTCTGATTGTAGTTCTTGCTGCAAATCTGTTTCTTTTTGGGATTTCAGTGGCAAATAGGAAGGCAGTGGGTGAGCCCTTGATTCTCTACTTATTGCCAGTGTTCTTATTTTTGTTCTTATTGTTCTTGTTTTTACACCTGAAAACTGAATGTATGATATTTCTCCTTCTGTGTACATAATGTAATTAGTTCAACCAGTTTGCTCAGATTTTGATGCCTATGTTACAGTGACAAACAATTCAGGGGTTCACCCAGCAGACCAGTGTGGCTCCTGGGTTAAGGAGCCTGAAGGGGGCAGCTTCACATCACCCAGTTACCCCAACAAATACCCACCAGAGCGAGAGTGCACTTACATCCTAGAAGGCAAATGATCTTGGCAACTCTGTATTATCACCTCTTTTTAAAACCCCAAAGTGTCTCTAGTTGCTCTAATGCCTAGATGTATTTCTGTTGGAATGTTAGACAAAGCTTCGCTTTGCTTAGATAAAAATATGAGATTTCGGATATATGTTCAATTTAGCTGTGTAAATCATAGTTGTAAATAATATAGCTATTTTTGCTATCTATATATTGACAACAGTTACTATTAATCTTACAAATTTCACTTAATTTTGAAACAGTTGAGAAACTAATTCTGTTTAATTGTTTATTATATTATTTTTTGCCCGTTCCTTGATCTGGTTTACTTCAGTACAATCAGTACATGAGCCTAATATATTTATTGTCTTTTATTTTTCTGTTATCATTCCTATAACACTGTAAGACCTGTGTTATTCACCGTTCTGTGTCAAACTTTTGCTCTATTCTGAACGGAAACCTTTATTATAATATAAAGTTATAATTAAAAAACAGTGGCATATATATATAATAACCTCCAGTTTTATATTTTTGTGAATAATTTGCTGTCTGTTTCTTGGTGTTTTTCAGCTGCTCCAAGACAATGTATTGATCTTTACTTTGATAACAAGTATTCAATTGAACCATCATGGGAATGTAAATTTGACCACATTGAAATTCGGGATGGACCCTTCTCCTTTTCCCCAATAATTGGGCGTTACTGCGGCCAGCAAAGTCCATCCTACATCAGATCAAGTGGGCAATACCTTTGGATAAAATTTTTTTCTGATGGTGAACTAGAAGCAAAAGGATTTTCTGCAAGATATAATTTCACTCCAGGTAAAGGTGCACCTTTTCAACATAAATTGACTTTTGTGCTGTTAATCTGCTCTGTGTTCTATGTGTTTGTGCATGCTTTGTCGCATTCTGCAGGTGTACATGGCATCTGTTGTCTGTATGAACTGTATTGTGTTGGAGGAATTGTATTGAATATACCGAATGTTTTTCAGCCATGTGCCTCTATAATCAGAGGTGTGTGTGCGTGCATATGAGTGTGTGTGTGTGTGTGTGTGTGTGTATGTGTGACCGTGTATGTGTATGCATGTATTTGTTTTGCCACAAGTCTGTATACAGACATTGTGTTGGTTATAACACAAGATTTCGTTGTGCAGCATCCAAACTCTCATGTCTTTACTCATCATTCCTTACTTTATGTGCAGCCTGATAATAGATTATTTGTGTATCACCAATTACATTTCGGAGGTAAAGTATTAAATTTAAGCAGTAATATCCAGATTCAGTATTCAAGATAACTGATAAAAAGTTAGAATGGCTTTTAAAATAAACTTCTACTTCTGAAACTCTTTTTAGACCCTGATTTTAAAGACATGGAAATACCAAGCCTTCTGCCTTGTAGGTATTGTTTAGTGATTCATTTTACCTTTACAGGGACATTAATGTGCCTTTTAAAACAGTATTTCAGTACTGTACAATATAACAGTGATAACCAAAAGGCCCGCATGTTTTATGTAAAGTCAGATTAGCAGGTTTACATTTTCTTACAGTGTGATACAGGTTCCTTAAATGTCAGTTGTTGTTAATGGTTCAGTAGAGATGAAACCCCATCTGTCACTAGTCTGTTGTGCCAAAACTGTATTAGTTCTAATATAATATAGAGATTTAGTATGTATAAACTGCAGGACTTTCTTATTCTTAAATAAAATAAATAATTTGCATTTTCATGAGCTTAAAATAACCTCTAGCCTAGTCTATATATAGATAAATAATTTTTCATTTCTTTATGTGGTTTTATTGCTTAGCTTGTGAACTTGAATTGAGAGGCCCTGAGGGTGTAGTGGACTCACAGCAAATATCCAAAGAAGGAAAAGCCTCACCTGCTCAGGCCGTTGACTGCAAATGGTTCATCCGAGCACCTCCCCGTTCCAAGGTGGGTTATAACATAAATTAAATACACAAAGAGAAGAGCTTTTGGTGTATAGGCAGAAACTTTTTGGGTTAGTTTGGGAAAAAAAGAAAATATATTTTCTTGTATTTTCTTTAACTGAATTTTCATTTAAATGCATGTAAGGTTGCATAGGGTCAAATATTTATTTGTTATAGGGTTTTGTTGCAAATATAGTTCAATTTGCAAATCACAGGAAAAGGAAGTTCAGAATCAACTCATAAATGGAAGAAGGAATGATGCTAGAAATAATATCTATCAGAGGCAGACAAAATACTGCAAAACGCAAATGATCACCAAGGAGTACAGTGTACTGTTTGTTGCCTTTAGAGCAGCTTCAGTACTTTAGTTGTAATCCATTGATGTTCTGTTTGTTCAGGATATTGGGCAGTTCTTCGGGATGGCATCCAGTTTTTTAGGGATTAAACAGGTGGAATGTCCTCTGTACTCCAGAACTTTTAAAAAAATGTACATCTGGTAACCAGAAACCAGAACCATTTGACTTCATATCTGTATTCATGAAACCGCTACTGAACCAATTTATCAGTATTTATTGCATTAAGGTCATGTAGTATAGGCAAAACATGCAAAATAAACAAATATTTGGAGCAGTTCAGGTCCATATGTTGGCTCACCTTATTTTCACAGGCATTGGAGTCCATTCACTGATACACTGATGGTAATAATGCAGAAGAAATTCAGTGTAATTCCTTGTGTTCTTATGCTAAATAATATGTGTGCTACATGCAAAAGACATTTTAAAATGAGCTTGAACTGTACATGCCTTTAAACTTGTGTATGCATTACAGAAACACACATTACATTGAAACACATTAGATTCTACAGCGACACTGAGTAAAATGAGTAAACATAAACATTTAAGTCCTGACTTCATTTTCAGTCTCAATAAGCTAAATAAAGCCACATAAAACCATAACAAAATTGCCCTCCATTCATTCATTATCCTTAACTTTACCCTGGTCAGGGTTATGGTGTTGTAGAGCCTATCCTGGAATCTCTGGGTGCCAAACTATGAAACTACACCTTGGATGGGATGGCAGTCCATCTTAGGGTGGCCACATACATACAAAGAGTCACGCACAGTATGGGCAGTTTACTTAACCAGTTACCCGTGAAATATGGGCTACCAATCACCCAAGTCCTAGCATTGTGGAAGGAAACCATGGCACCCAGTGGAAGGCAGCACTACCCATTGAGCCACTGTGCCTCCTACCATACCAAAATTATGACAAATAAATTTTAAAGCTCTGTCATAATGTATTTTATTCTCTTCTTGGTTTCACAGCTCTATTTGCGCTTTTTGGATTATGAGATGCAAAACTCAAATGAGTGCAAGCGCAACTTTGTAGCTGTGTACGATGGCAGTAGCTCTGTGGTGAATCTAAAGAAGCTCTTCTGCAGCACAGTTGCTATTGACATGACACTGGTCTCGGCGCTGGGGGTGGTTCGCATGTGGGCTGACGAGGGCAGCCGTAAAAGTCGGTTCCAGATCCTTTTCACCACATTTCAGGAACGTAAGTTATTCCCTTTCTACATGATACTTCAAAGAGAACAATTCAAGCAAGAGCAACAAGAAAGTTCTGAAATATAGAACAGTACTGTACTATGGGAGATTAAGACAAACCTGAACACAACATGTGAAACTATCAGGTCCTCCCTGAAAAGTGGGCAGCAGGACTGCTTGTCACACTGCCTAACAATAGCCAAACTAGAAATTACTGGGTAATAATGTTCATATCAAAGTTGTACCTTCTTTTTGCAATCATATTTGTCTGATCTTTTGACAAAAACCCCTAAACATTTTTTAAACAAGTGGAAAATTTGCATTTTTCATAGGTCTAAGTAATTTTTAATGGCTCTAGAGATCTAAAAGAACAACTTTACCCTGTTTTTAAATTTCCAAGTCAAGCTAGCTGGAAAAAATGAATGTTCTCTTAAAAGGTCAAATGGGGCCGGTTGTCATTATTTGAATATAGCAGCTGTTAAGTTATAGTTACAAAATGTTTGCATTTTTAGTTCTCTTTTCAATGGCAGAAACAATAGTAACTTTAAAAGAAAAAGATGGGGAGTAGGACATAACATTTTTTTTGTGGAACACATGTACACACCTACACCCACACACAAACATTACCGCCTCACCTGATTCTAACTATTTTTTCACAGACCAACAGCTTTAATAAAAGCACTAACAGATGTAAGGTTTCATTCTTCATTGTATTCCTCATAACCCTGTTATGGATGATGTGAACACTGATTATTGATAAATATTGAATCTGATTTTTACTTAAAACATGTCAAACTTAAAAAAAGAAATAGGACCCAGACATGTTGATACACATAAGAGAGATAGTCATTCTACTCATGTTAAAACTTACCTGGTGTATCTAACTTACAGAACAGTTTCAAGAAAAAAAAATACAATTTTTTTCCTGAAAACACATTAAAAATACAGGGACAACCAGTCCCAAAATGTCACAAACTGTCAGTGCCTGTAAGAGCTAATAAAATTTGACTGATCTAAGTTATGAGGATAAAATGCATCTCAGTTTTTCACTGTCTTCAGTCTATCCTCTAATATTAGACTGAGTCTTTACAATGAACTCAAGCTGAGAAACCTTCATTAGAACAAAAACTGTGACAACCAACCCTGTTTTCTAAAGATTTCAATACTCTATTATTCTAGCAAAGCTGTTAGGTCTAAGACACCAATTTTGAGACTCACACATTTGTATCATGTCCTGTGTCAAGAGACTAAAATAAATACTCCAGCCATCATGGTCATCAATAGAAGATTTTGTGCTGAAAGTAAAAAGTAAAAAATGATATGATAATGTTGATGGTCTGTAACAAAAAAACCATAAAACGTAACAGAGCCCAGAAACCCCACTTCAGCTTATAATTAAAAGGTAATTTTCTGTACAGTATACATATATCCTGTATGTCATAGTGTCTTATAACAACTTAAGCCAACAAGATGACATTTTAAAATGTTTTCCATGTTCTCCTTTGCTTAGCACCCTGTGAGAAGGATACCTTTTTTTGCCACAGTAACATGTGCATCAACACCACTCTTGTTTGCAACGGTGTGCAGAACTGTGTCTTTCCATGGGACGAGAACCACTGCAAAGGTGAGTTGTGCTTCTCACACAACATGACCCAAAGTGCAAGGTGTGGCAGACAGAGACCTTGTCTATGAAAGACCTATATCCCTGCCAAAAATTTCTTACAAAACCACTCACACATCTTACATTTGAATATGCACAGTAGCTTTAAAACAAAATCCCACCCTAAGTGAAAATGTTAAATACATATAAATAAATGTTAAATAAGTTTATTAGTAAATGAAAAAATACATAGAAACATGGGAACTGTAAAAATATATGGCTGTGGTGATGTCTTTTTCCACTGGTTTCTAGAGAAAAGGAAAGCGAGCATCCTGGACAAGCTCAACAGCACCAACTTGGCCATAATTGGAGTCACATGTGGTGTTGTGGTTGTACTCCTAATTGTGTCAGCCATAGTTCAAGTCAAACAGCCACGCAAGAAGTACATCATCAGGAGACAGGCCTTTGACCCAGCACTCTTCCAGGAGGTGTTTGAACCCCCACACTATGAACTCTGTACTATTCGCAGTGCTACTACCCCTCCGAACCTAGCAGATGTAGCTGGTGAGTTTGAGCAGTTCCAACGTAAGCCGTCCTCCAGATGCATCCACGACCACCACTGTGGCTCCTTGGCAACTAGTCTGCAGAGGAGCCACAGCAACCTGAGCACACAAGGTGCCACCATCCTGCCAGATAGTCAGATCTCACCAGTCAGATCTTTAGTCCTACCCACCAATCACAGGAGCATCCATGTGATAAAGCACAGCTACTCAGATGTGGTTGAGGGTCGTGACCTGGAGGAGGAAATGTCAGTGTTGAGTGGACAGCTGGGTGGGCTGCACCCACCAGCCAGGCGCTCAGCCTCCATTGACTTCTGAATCCCTTGACAGGTCCTCTTAGTAGGCTTCCTTTGGTTGTTGCTTTTAAAATATGTTTTTAAAAATCATTAAAATGTTTAAAAATTAGTGTTAAATATTTAATATTGTTTTAAAATATTTGCTTTTAAAATATGTTACAATAATTTGTATGAATTTCCCTTGATCTTTTCGGTCAGTCATTCTGCTCTCACCTGTTTCTGATTTCTGAAATCCTTTGATTCCCAAATAGTCTCTGGACCACTATCATCCTGACCAGGGTAAAGCAAGTAGCAATACTGGATGGATGTTAGTGCATTTTGGTGTCATGACTCAGCCGTTGACCAGATGAGTTACATAATTCATTCGTTCATTCATTCATTCATTCATTCAATCATTCATTCAGCTGTAAATGACTATGGTTGACAGACATGCTGTTGGTGAGAAATGCTCCCACATAAATCTGATTTGTACCAGGGACTGTGACATGAGACACTGGATCACTTTCATTTAGTTAATTGTTTCATTCTATATGCTAAAGGGATGATTGTAACTATCACATACAGACAAAAACTGAACTGGATGTAACAAATATTCATATTCAAAAAGTAAAATATATAGTATACATTTATAACCCTAACCCTAACCCTAAAAATGTGATGGCAGTTAATGGACAATGTTCATAATGTCATGAGGAGCTCTGGCGCCACCTACAGGTGCTCCAACTCTTCAGCCTACTGATCACTGGCCCCTTCCAACACACCTTTCTAATTAGTAAAAAGTATTCAAGTAGGTGTTTGTGCTCGGGTTCCTCATGAGGTCTTCTTGTCTTTTCTGGTTTACAACTCTGAGTGTATAAATCAGATGTCTGTCTCCAATGTGTATTGACTTTCTACCTGTTATTTCTGGGTTCTGTGCTTTGCATACTGCTTGGTTTTGTGCCCTTCTGGTTTTTGAACTTTTGCCTGGATTATACTGGTTGTCATTCAGCCTTGTTATTTCATTAACCTCTGCACCTTTATCCAATCTGGTCTCTGGCATGTTGTATATAAAATTGTTAGCTAACATATAATATACACTATATATAACACTTTTATAAACATTGTCCATTAGTCATCAAATGTATAATGTATATAATATGTCCTAATCCATGTTTTTAACTTTTTTCCTTAAGTCTTTTTTTGAAAAATGTTAATCATGGTGGCAGGAGGAGTCAGCAGTCTCTTTCCAAAAGGGCCATCAGCCAACCCAACCTGTTAAACTTTGAACATGATTTTGATTTGAGTCAAAAAAAGAATGTCACGTTTCATAACCCCCAGATGCAAAACAAGTTACATTTTAGTGCACTTAAGCATATAGTGAACTTGGAGGTATCTGAAATCATTATAAAGTTAGCAACACCAGGCAGTGGTTTTGAGGAGTTCTTGAACAGACAAGTGATGTCTACTTGATGTTCTGAAGAAGGCCTGCAGCATCTCCTTACACAAGTGAAAGTGTCTCGGTTTCTGCAAACATCTGTTTCCGTGTTGGTCATGGATATAAGTAAACAGAATTACCTGGAAAAAACAGAAGACATCATAACTAAATTCAACAAAATCCTTGACCTCTAGTTGACTTTGCTGAAAATCTTCCCATCATCTGCTGTTATATTTGCGTCCTTTGCAGTTGCTCTTCTGGAGATTTGTTTCACACAGTCATATTGTGTAGGCATAAATATTCTAAAAGGATTATATAGCAAGTTGAATAACCTTCAGAGAATGGTAGCACATCTCAAAGACAAAAAACCTGAAGAGACTCATATCTGAAAAGTATAAAATCATCATGGGAGATCAGGATGAATTCATTCTTGAAAACTTTAGGTTCATGTCAATATTTCCAACCTTTGAAGATGTTCACTTGATCACAAGATGATGTTTTAGGCCAAACATTGTCAATGACAAGTTTAAAAATAGCAAAAATACCTGGACACACATTTCTGCCCTTTTTAGAAAGGATTTCATAAAGCCACTCAGATGGAATATCTCATCTCCTCATGTTTGATCAAAATGGCCTAGATAAAATTCAAATAACGTTTGTGTGTATTTAAAATCCCACATTATTTCACCTGTTTGCACACCCACCGAAATTGTGGAAGAATTTCTGCTCCATGAGACAGAGACACAATCAAGACAGAAATCTTTCAACATAAAGCTTTATTACCTTTAACCAGCACTGGGGAGCCTGTGCAAGTTGCACTGCACAAGCTCCCCAAAGCAGAGTTACACCAGCTTTTATGACTTGGTTCTTGCATGCAAGCTGTAGGCGTCATCTAGGGTATCACCCCTTTCTATTGCATGTTACATGTAAGCATTATCTACTAAGATTAATCACTTGAGTCTCTAGACAGAAAACACATTTTTTAATACTTTGTCATTTTTAATCTGTCTTAATACTTTGTAGGCAATTTATGAGTAGGCAGTTCTGCTATTAATAAAACAAACTAAAACAAAGAAAACTTTCACTCGCACAATCTCACACAAATTTCAGTTTGACAACAAGCATTTAAAAGGTGTGAACTGGGAAAACTCAAAAACCGCTGTGTGGTGCACTGGTGTGTCTGTCTGTGGGCAGCTTTCAAACAATTTTTGCCACTGATGCCTGCCAAAATATAAAAAAACTGATTCATGGTATTCTAACTGTATCTTTTAATGAGGAAAAAAGACTGAAGTTGGCTAAAATTTCCTAAACTAGAGGTTCTTGATGATTGGCCAAGTAAGAAGGATCTCCAGTTGGGTGCTTCACAGATCAGGGCTGTGCAGTTTGCCTTAACAAATCAACTTGCCAAAATACAAGGCCCACCAGGAACAGGTAATTTCTACAACATTTTTTTGATATATTTACTGTATATTCTGAAATTTTGTGTCATTCTTACAGGAAAGACTCATGTAGACCTCAAGATTGTTAAGGCTGTCTTGGATAATTTTCAAGTTTAGGGTTCTACATTTAGCATTCTGATTCAAGTTGTTTGTTATACCAACCATGCACTGGACCAGCTTCTAGAAGGTACTGCATTGTAAAAAATCCTGTAGAAACTGACTTTAATGCTTCAGTTTCTGAACATGAACAAAGTATTTTAACTGAGAGGATAGTCTTCTGTGGTATTACTTGGTTATAGGACCAGTGGGTTGTATATAGGTTTGGGCCAAATTCCATTTCTACTGCTGATGAATTTACTTAACCTGAGCTGCTATATTAAAAAAGATCCATCTGTAGACATTGATATATCACTCTAAGTAGTTTATTCTGCAATCCTAACATTTTAAGTTGCTTTAGAGAGAGCTGTCAGCTAAATAACCAATAATTATGTTTCTTTCCACCATAGAAAATAACTGGAAATAAACATTCAGTATTCTAAAAATTCAGTATCCAACGTGTTTTTAGGGGTGAATTAAATTTGGATACCAAGAAATTACTGTAGTGCTATGTGTGAACTCTGCTAGGAGTCAAATAGACAAGGAGGCTCAATATGACAACATTACATCAATCTTTACCCAGATAGATTTAGATTATAGAACAGTATCAGGTTCATGTCAGATATAGCACTGTTTGCTCCAAGTCAGTTCAGCATTATATTTGGTTTCATAGTATTATTTACTTCACAGTAGAAATTATTGAATTTAGAAATGGTTATTGTTATTATTTTAATTATTTTTTACTCTTTTAGCTATTATTACCTTAGCTTCCTGAAAAATAGGCGCAACAATCATATTTTCTTAGCATCACATGCGTCCAGAGATCACTCCCCTACTGACCCCTTATATCTATGACAAGCTGGAGAATGATGCTTCAGTCTATGAGTATGAAAATATCAAGGTAACAGACTTTGTTGACTTTGACTTTGATTTGTTCCATCTGTCTGACTTACAGGGAGCTAAAGCATAGGGGTCAGTTACCTATATTCTGTACTTTGTTTTTAACATTCTGTTTGGGGATTGTGACAAATGTTTTCTTTGTGAATCACAAACACCTTGAAAAAAACATCCTTGAAGGCCGAAGCCAGAAAATCATGCATGAAGGGACCTTTGTGGAGTCTCTCTGCTACTGCTTCATGTGTCAGAGTTATAGCCCTTCACAGATAAGTCTTCATAACATACACTGCTCAGATGTTTTGCCTGAAACAAATTATATCAAACAGTACATTGAAATTGAAGAATATGAAACTATTTGTAATAGACAGATATCAAGGAGAGGAAAATAATAAAATAATACTCTCCTTTGGTCAGAAGTAATAAGGAAGAGAAAATGGGCTTCTTGGAGATTCTTAATTGTATCTGTGTGGCTCTGTTGAGGGCAAAAAATAATTTTTCCTGTATTAGAAACCTGTCCATGCTTTCTTCCCTCCCCTTGTGGAGATGGATAATTAAGGAGCTTAGTTGTCACAGGAAGATCAGGGAGGCACTAACGCTACATTGTGAGACCCATCCTGTCACCATCACCATTGTTCCTAAAGCAGAGGATTTTTACAAAAGTCCCACTGGTGAGGTGCTCCCTGCCCTGGGACTATCACTTGGACTGTGGCCATGTTTGCACCAAGTTGTGGTGCCCAAGTGATACCAACCACAAGACAGTTCCCAAATGTAGACAGGAGCAGCAGGTTCCCTGCAGCAAGAGCTCTTCTGTCATTCCTGTGTTCATGTGTGAGGGGAATTATGCACTCACAGGTGTCCCTAAAGGATCGTGGTCAATTTGGCATATCACTGCCAGAAGATCATACTCTGTCATGTGAAACAGGAGGCTGATAACACTGAGGCAAACATTTAGTGTTGTGGTCACATCTGTTCTGGAAATTGCTTTCAGTGCAAAAATAAAACTGCTCATACTCCTTGTGTTGCTCAGTGTGGGCTCAGTTGGTTTGTTCCGTTTGTAAGACGAACTGTGGGAATACCTGTGTCCCCTGTTCTGAACCCTGTAAAAATTAGTGTGAGCATCAGACCTGCTTACAGTCTTGCTCTGAGCTGACCCAGCCTTGTAAAAAGGCCTGCGAGTCATGCTGCCAGCATTACAGCTGTACCTAACTGTGCTTTAACCCAAGTCATATACCCAGCTTCCAACAGCTGCCATGCGAGTGCATTGGTATGTATGGAGAGCCATGCCCAGACAAATGCTGCAACTGTGATGCAGATGGAGTGCAAGAACTCTTCTTTGGCAAATAGGTGGACCAAGAAGCCCACTTTGTGCAACTCTCAGAGTGCAGCCATATATTTGAGGTGACTCAACTGGAGTGCTGGATTTTCAATTCCAGAGGAAATTGGAGCCATTAAAATGGTTTGCCCCAAATGTGAGGCCATGATAAATAGGAGTGTATGATACGGTACTCTTGTCAAAGAGCAATGCTTAGAAATTGAAATGTTAAAGAAAAAGGTAACAATAATGCATTCTATCTATGTAGAAAACTGTAAAGGAGAGAAAGCAGAAAGGCATACAGAGCTTCTTCATTCCTTCTCTGCTCTCCAAGCTAGCAGATCCTGCCATTAGTCTAAGAGAAGTTCTGCTCATTTACAAGAAAACTGAGCTTCTCTCTCATCTAGTTGAAACAAACTGCAATACAGTACAGCTGTCTGAAGCTCAGCAGGACCTCATGTGAGGCCAACCTGCACAGTGCCAGGATCAACAGGGCTGAAGAGCAGCTGGGACCCAAATCCAAAAGGGATATCAAGAATATGATTTCTGGTGGAAGCATGGGCATTTTCTAAGAAATATCTGCAATCTCAGTGTGTCATTTCAACATTCTGCAGGAACATAAACTGCTTAGTGAGATCCTCAGAAAATTATCGCAGAGTGGGAGTGGTCTGAGGGAACAAGACTTTCAGTGTATCCAAAGCACTTTGGACAGTATTGCAAACAAACTGACAGCACCCATTAGGTGGACTAAATTGGACAAAATTTACTGCACAGAGACTGACTGCAGTTTTCTGAAATTGAACCATTGGTCCAAGTGTAGTGAAGGTTACATATATTGCAACCAGCCTACTGAGAATTTGAGTAAGATGGTACAGTGCCCAGAATATGCTGCAACATAAGCAGTCTGGAAACTTCTAGATGGCTTTTAAAAATGATATTGTTTATAATAAAAGTTAAAAATAGATAAGGCAGAATGCATGTTTACCAAGTTTAAGTTGAATGGTGTTCAATCAAACGATTCTTCATTATTGACTCTCGATTCTTGTTTTATTAATTGAGATTTGGTAATAAAAGTAACTAGGAAATTATAAACAAGCAAAGTTATGAACAGTATTCTGGTCGCACTTGCATCCATAAGTTGTGTGTATATTAAAATTTTTCATTTGTCCAAGGCACCTTACAGTGTTGTGTTTGCTTACTAAGCTACTTATTATGATTTACACATATGAACAGCACCCATGTTTTTTACTAAAGAAATTCATGATAACAGTCTTGCTCATGGGTACTCCTTTGTTATCCCAAAAAAGGTGACTGGCACTATGCCCCAAAAGACTGTCCAAAAATTTTCGTTGAGAATTCTATATATGAAAAATGTTAATTTCTTTCTGCTATATTCTTGTAATTGCTGGGGGAAAAATTGAATGGTTGAAACTGTAACATGCTCTTTGACTGTTACAGTATTAGCAGACAAATGTTAAACTGTACCCAGCACGGAATGCCATTGCCATGGTTCCTAGCTTCCTAGCTGTTTCTGAATTGCTCAGGTGTGTGAAATGGTTGTGCAATCTGTTTGAAATTCATTCATGAATAGTTCTGCAACAGGTCCTGATAGCACATCCATTGCACCCACTACTGTTGCCGTTTTATATTGTCAGCAGTCACCTTGACATTGACTGACATGACATGAAGCTCTACCCAGGTACTTAGATTTGCGACCAAGCCCAAGTCATTGTGTTTTAAGTCAGCAGCTCCTCTTGACGTCAAAGCGGTCCTTCCTGTTTCCTGGGAAATCAGGAGTCCTGCATTCAACTGTTTGTGCGTGTAAATGTTTGCATCTGACATGAAAGGTTTTCCCCTTTTCGAGAAGACTGTCCCACCCGCTTGTGCAGTTGTTGGTCCCTTAGGACTACAAGTCCTCACTATCACCTGTAGGTGTGGGAGCTAAGACCTCCTGGCTGCTCCCACTTGTGCCATTGGGGTCAAGGCCCAACTCCCTTTCCGAGTAGTGCAGATGCAACAAGGACATTTGGTCCATTTTGTGGTTTGCATGCACCAGACGCGTCCAGTCAGGGTGTGTGATGTTTCCACCCAGCTGTGACTCTAAAAGAAGGAGTCTGTGGTGATTCCTCCTCCATCTGCAGCTGTGATAAAGCCCTGCACTGAATCAATACAATCATCGGTGTCTTCACACATGAAGAATTTTTCTGTTTCCACATAAACCTATAGTTAAGCACTTCAAAAACAAACATTGTGCAGTAACAGGATTTCATACATAATCTGTATGAGATACTCAAGGTATTCAGTTCAGTTTTTTTGTTTCCCATATTCATAAAATCTTTTACTCTTGGTAGGTAAGAAAACACACCATTTACTTTTCATCAGGATGATTGTGTTTTATTCCTCTCCACAAAAACTGTTGCATCCAACTGAACTGGATTTGTATTTTTTTGTTAAAGTAGTGAAGTAGTGCCACATCTGGAAGTTTTAATTCAACACTTCAGCAAAAAGAGTTTCTTGTTAGTTTTTTAACTTATTACTATTCAAAGCATTTTACAATTGTAGTTTATCTCTGGGAATTAATAAAGTTTTCATTCATTCCTTCACTCCTTCATTTTTTCATGCTGTGGAGAAAACAGAAAAGCTGAAGCAATTGTCTCCCAGCCTGACTTTTTTGTGGTTAGAGAGGTCCTGGTGATGGACTGGGTCTTCACTACCCATTACAGAGCTCCCCAGTCAGAGACTGTGAAGTTCCCATACCAGTGTGAGATAGAGAACTTCAGGATATTCTCTATGGCACATATGTAGAATGGATTGCTTTACTATGTGAAACCAAAAACAAAAAAAATTCTCCATTGAGAAATATTTATCCAGTGCATTTATTCAACCTCTCCTGATTTATTTTTTTATTGGTCTGAAACTATAGTAAATTCTCATGGACACATGATTCGTTATTTTGTATATGTCTATCTTTTTATTGAATATCTTATAGCACTCAATTCACGCTGAAAAACCCTGTGCATGTGTCCTCTTATCTCCCGTGCCGTAACACAGGCCTTGTGTGCCAACAAGATATCCCCCCAGGACAACTAACAGGAAGCAAACCACTTGGTCAGGCAAAAGGAAAAGACTGACAGCTGAGAATCAATCAAGCAACTGAAAAAAAATCTTTTCTAAAAGTCAAAGTAGGGTTAACTCCTCATAACAAACTGGCTGAGATTGAACTCTGATAAGCTGCAGAGAAAGTGCCATAGGTTGTGCCCCCACAGGAATAGGCCAATTCACAGGACATGGCACTTCACATGGAGGTGTCATGGGGACAGCATTGAGCTCAGCAACAGACTGTTTTTTTGCCAGCAGGCTTTGCATTGTGCCCTATGACCTATAGTTGCACTCAAAGGGCTGGGTGATAAGGAGCAAGCAGTGAGCCATTATATCATATACTGAGAGAATTCCTTCAGGCCACTTTGAGTGTAGGCCATAGGCTTCAATGAGGAGGCATCAATGGGTCCAGGTGCTGTGCTCCTCCTGCACAGAAGGTCACAGTCTGAGGCTTCTTGAAGCTCCTTGAGAGAGACTGCAGCTTGGAGCAGTGCATGGAGCATCTGAACCAGGTGTTGCTCGAGAGTATCAGGGTTGGACTCTCCAGGGGTGTTTGAGAATGGAATGGGGCGACAAATCAGCCACAATGTTCTCATGGCTTGGTGTGAACTGCAGCGTAAAGTTCTACTGGTGAAGTCTCTCAGGCCAGCAGTGGAACCTGAGTTGGCAAGTGCCATATATCTATTGTTGACAGCAACACATTAAGTGCTGGGTGATCCATCAAAAGTGTGAACACATATCTGTAGAGGTACATGTGCAACCTTTGACATGCCCAGACATGACCAGCACCTCTTGCTTACCCATTGAGTACTTCTGCTGTGTAGGACTGAGAGCCCAGTAGGCAAAAGCAATGGGCCACTCTGATCCATTGTAAAGCTTGAGATAGCATGACCCCAAGTGCTATGCTGAAGGCATCACATACAAAACAAGTAGGACTGAAGGGGTTAATACGCCAGGAACAGAGAAGGTAGTGAAATTAAATCTCAATCCTCTTTGTCAACATTGTGGCAACCCAAATTGCGGACAGGTTGCTTTAGCACAAGGCTCTCTTTTTATTGCGCATCTCATAGCACTCGACTCAGCAGAAACTTACTGTAGACATGGAAGCGTCACCAAAATCAGCTGTTTTCACAGCACTGAGTGGCGCTGCACAGTTCAAAACAATCACTAGCAGTAATCCATCTGATGTGTGTTCATAAATAAGACGGGGTCCAAAAATACAATTTCATTTCATTATTTGATAGATCACAATGAGAGGATGTGCAGTTTTAACAATATTTCTTGTAGTCGCCATCCATATTTTGGGTTTAGCTCTGTGTTATGGTCATGTTTCAGTTTTTGCCCCTGTCAGCTGACCTTGTTTTCCTTTTTGAGAGAAAAAATAATTCTGTTGTTTTCAAGTTAATCAGTTTTTGTGTGATAAAATGGACAATGGCAGGTTCTTCACATTGTCAGCACTTAACTTGTGGCTGAGAAAAGTGCCCACTGCAAATGTCTTGATGACACTCATACTGATAAATGGAGAGCCAAATCCTGTATTGTTTTATTGTTTTCCGGTTTCAGTCTTAGGAAACTTGCCAAATGCTCAAGTGACTCTAAAGCAACTGCTTAAGTCATATTTATGGTGCTCATTCTGGTTTAAGGAGACAATGTGGAAATTAAGCCCTTCAATTACTGCCTCAGTAAACCTTTAGTACAGTTATGGCCCAGTGGCAGTGGCTATTCATACAGTAATCCTTTACCATACTGCTAAAAATATCTTTATCTGTGCATTTGCTAATTTATCAACAAATATCTTTAAGCATATTTCAATATTGAAATATTAAAAACAAATGCCTGATAATAAAGCACTGTACTGGGATAAACAGTATTTCACGTGTACAAGGTGGTTTTAATAACAGTTCAGTATTGATTAATTGATTACATTGTATTCGATTCTATTATGTTGTTAATGAAACCTTGGCAGAATCTCCAATTGTCAGATTTGCATATGAAACTGCTTTCCCAGCACCCTTGTGCCAGTATTCATAATGCACACCTTAACTGGACTCTTCACTGCAACATGACACACAGGTCATCAAGCTAAAAAACTGGTGAACAATGAAGGAAACCCCATAAATGCTATTCTGTTGTAAACACATTACAGCACTGGCAGTTACTCAGCTCTTCACGTTCATGTATGTGTACAAATGTTTGAAATGTGTGACAGCATGAAGACTTTGTATCCCTTATTCGTTCTGTAAATACAGTACATACACAGAGCATCTATATTTTATGTACATTTTGTAAGAAAGGAAAGCAAAAAAGTTAAGGTTTTGAGGTGTATTAACATATTGTATGTTGCCTGTAATGAATTAATGTGTCAAAATAATTTAACCATGAAAATAAAATATCAATCAAATAGTACTTCTACTACAAGAAAAGCTTGCAGCTCAGCATGAACGGTCTTATTATCACCAACTCCCAGTTCTTGCAGTCTGTCAGCAAGCACGTTGGTGTGTGGGCATTAAGCCAGCCCTTGCAAAAAGCCTTTCTTCCTCATGGCTGGAGGCTGCCCTGATGTGCCTCAGAAAGGTGTGCTAAAAACAGTGGCCCTGTGTGTGTGTGAGTGTGTGAGATTGGACCCAAATACGCCTCTCCATCAATGCCTCTTTACAAAAAGTCTGTAGAAAAGGAAACTCTTTGGCTTCTTAACAAGCCTTGCTGGACCTCAGTTAAGCAGGATGTCTCCTGCTGATATTCTTGGTCAGGCACCAGGTTGTTATTTACTAGGAAGTCATTACAAGATTCAATAAAATGTGAGCTGTGTAATAAAAATAACAGTGATGATAATACAACAGGATTATAGTTTCTTAGAATGGAGAGTAGTAACTGCTGACCCATGTCAAAGTTATACAAACTAATAAGTTCCTTTAGTTATACATCTTTGCAAGACTGTAAAAGCACAAAAACTGTCTCTCATAAGCTTCTAAAGTTATTGTTTTGGATCTTGGAGATTATTATTTTGTTTTATAAAAATTAAATTAGTCACTTACAGTTAGATGCCCTGCATAAGTGTTGCTGTTGTAGAATGCTAATGATGGGTATTCCAGAGAAAACTGTGGCTTCAAATATGGCTGTTTTTTTAGCTAAATCTCCCAACTGAAGGGGCAGGCAGAAGTCTGGGATGTCTGCTAAGGCATGTCTGATGGATTCATTGGCTCATGTTCCTACTCACAGCATCCATGACACCTGGTCCAAGTGTGGCATTGAAGAGCTCCAACAGTTACTTCTAAATGGATTCTCCACTGAGTTATTCTTGTGCCTTCAGTGAGACCTCTTTAGGTTTCTTTGAACGGTGTGTCTCCACAATGACGAGGAAAATACTAGGTCCTCTGTTCTGTCTGAGGGCACTTCAACTTTCACTGAATCATGTGAATAGAACAGATGATCTCATCCAAAGTTGTTGGCAAATATACTCTTCCCTTTCTGGAACTAAGGGAAATGGGGACTAAACTAATGGGATAATGGGGAACCCATCCTCCTTTATTAATTTATTTGGGTTTAAAAGTAAGCTTTTAATTAAGTTTTTAGTGAAGGTGATAAAAGTCAGTGGAAATTACTGGTCAGTATAAATGAAAAATGTAGCTATTGAATTACTGTTTATGGGTCTAAGACCCAATACAATGTATTGAACTAATTATAAAATAGTATAAATAAAAGAAAAAAGTATAATTGTGAAGTATATATAAAATGTGTATTATTAAAACATTGACACTGTTTAACACAACAAAGATCAGATGTTATTGTCTAATGTCTCATGATAAATTAGTACTTCTGTTGGGCCTTCACAAAAACCTGCTCAGTTCTGTTCTGTCATTCTCATGGAGAAGTCTACAGATACTGAGGTACAACACTGAGCATTAATTTAATTCCCTTTTTTAGAATAAAAATAAATGGAAGTACTGTATTTCATTTTCAGCAGTTCTGTCGAAACAACCTGAATACATTAGATTATAAATGGGTCGCTATATTGGGATAGTAGGTACTGTAGTGGTTTTAGTCATCATCTTGTGATTTAAAGACTTAGATTTGAAATTCTGCTCTTGCTACAGCTCCCTTAAACAAGATACCTACCTTGAGCCACTCCAGTAAAAACTACCCTGCTGTTGAAATGGGTAACTCATTGTAAGTAGTTTAATACAACCCTAACACCACCTTGGGCAAAGGTGTCTGCAAAAGAATGGTTAAAAATAAAAAAGAGTCAGTATATAGAGCACCAAGTTTTGTTAATCTTTGATGTAAGAGGCATTGCCCTAGAGATGCATCATACAAAATGTCGGAAGCAAAATTTTCATGCAAGCAATACATAAATACATATATAGACATGCCTTATCATTCCATCTCTGCATCACTGTGTACTGCCCACATCCATAGTTACAATATTAACAAACAGCTGGACTGTTCTTAGTGTTATTCCCCAACGATCTCTGCATCCATGAATAACTGACGTCAGATAAGACTCTTTGCTCCGGCCGCCAACCCACATTCTTCCTGTGCAGGGATTGAGAGTTGCCTTCCTTGCAGCACAGGCTGCACAATCAAGGGAAGCAACAGAGAGATTGCTTCCTTCCCAAGAGAGAAGTGCATCGCAGAGTTACTGCAGAAAGACGAGTCCTTGGCACCCCAGGGAATTCTCGCACACTGTGAGAAGATCCTGTATTTTTGTAAGCCGACGCCATATGCTCACTGATCAACTCCTACATTGACCTTGTGGCAGGTCCCCGGCACTTTTCACACGCCACTAAAGTGGTACTCTCAGGAAATACCTAGGCCTGCCGCTGTAATTTAGGAAGAAGAACTGCCTTTGATAATGCTGAGGACTACATAACCTGCAAATGTGCCTGTATCTGCTTGCACACTTGTTTACTTTATATGTGATTTAATCCAAAGGGTTTTACCCACTGTGCCATTAACTTAGTTGGATGTTGACTGAATAACTTAAAGATCAAATGTCTCCCTCCTGTTGTAATTTTTTTTCCAAGGGATCTTGTCAAAGTTATACTTCAACCACCACATTTTTGCATAATTTTATCTTTAGGGTTAACTTTAAGGTTTCAGATTCTTAAAATTTTATTACATCATAGGATGTAAAAATGTCATTGTACAAAATACATTTGTAACAAGAGAAAATTACCTGCTTTTGAGTCTTTGAGAATAAAGCAATTTACTGCATTGTAACAAATCTCTTTGTATGGGAGTTATACAAGAATTAAGAATAAAAGCCAGCAGGGTGAGGTTATTTTGTTTCTTACACTTTAAATTCCATTTCTGCAAGAGTCCAAAAAACTTTTTCAAGATGTAAAAAAAGAAACTTGCTAATGTGCTAATCTTGGCACAAAAGAAAAATGGAGCGGTTAGATAGTTAGTCTTTATCATTGATTTTAATGTGCAATTTTTGGGAAGTCAAGTCACTTATGTATGAAGAGTTTGGTTTTTTGCCAAATATAATGGCAGATAACAGTGTTCCAAGAACATTTCTGTCATTAGTGACAGAAAACAGTGCTGTACCTGCCAATGGCCTCTAGCTGATAACAAATAGTCTGATAGGGTAAGAGACACCTGACAGCACTGGCTCATCTGTTATGTCTTGATGGTCCATCTGACTGCAAGCAAAACTAATGTTCCATCCTGAAGGGATTCCAGGCATTCTGGCAGTTTCTGTCATTAACTGACCTTTTGTAATTGAAATATACATGAAGGAATATTTAATATATTGTGGGCAGGATATGTATTATATCAAGCAGATTAAATCTTAACATTACATTGCTTGCTGACATGCTTTTAAGTAACTGTATTATAGGAAATGAATCAGAGATAATCCTTTTAGGTCATGGGAAATGCAGCTTTTTAAAACAATCTATTGTATCATTCTTTGACAGACACATAAATAAGCTGCTATAGCTTGAAAACAATATATTTGTGGACATTTGAAAAAATATATACATTGAATAGATATTTTAAATGTGCTTTGTCAGTATTAAACATGAGAAGGCATCACACCTCCCGGATTTTGTTCCTTCCCAGATTGGCACGGCTCAGTTTCTATATAAATCATTTTGAGTTGGAGTGTATAAATTTATAGTTTTTCACTGGCAGTGAAAATTATGAAACTAGTGCAGTCCCTCATTCCACTTTGATTCCTTGTACAAGAAAACAGTCATATGAGCTTCTATGCAACAAACAGAGCTGGCCTTCTAACCTGGATCTCCTCCAAAGGCCACAGGATCAACCCATTGAATCATATCTTCTACTCAAAGAAGTGACTGTAGATAGATGCTCACGACTTGCTTCACCAATTTTTACATTTTACATAAAGAGTCACCCTGGAATTGGTTTCCATCATGAGATATCAGCATAAAACACTATGTCAGTAAACAACTTACATTTATATTCCTGTTCCTGTTGTTCCTGCCTGGTGTCTTTTATCAAGGTACTGATTTGTGTGTGTAGGTGGGAGGTAAGAAAATCCATCCACATCTTGTACATAGGGTGTGTTGTGTCTGCCACCACCCCATGCAGAGGGTGAGGAGGGTGGAGCAAGAGAAAGTTCAATAGTAAGTAGCCTTTCTTTCCAATTGTTTTTTTCAAAAACCTCATTTAGGGTGAAAAACAAAGCTATGCATTAAGAACAAACAAACAGATGGACAAAGACTGAATTTTATAGGTATAGAGATTTCTTTCTTTGAAAGATCTGTCAGAGTGTCACATAAAAAATAGAAAGATCTCAAAAAAAGGTTGTTTTGCCATGACAGTTCAGGAAAGTTCATCTGCCAAGAACTTAATCATGAAGGAAAGGAGAGTTTTCATGTTTTTGGAAGTTTCTAGAGTGTAGAATATGCTTCCGCGAGCCTCAAGAAAGATCTGCTCAGAAAACAATTTTAACTTGTTAATATCAGATTTATTCTAATCAAATGTTTTGTTATACTCCGTTTTAGACAATTATTCTAACTGAATTTTGGCACATTTACATTTATTCATTTATTTTATGCTTTTCTACAAATTAACTTGCAGTGTCCATCTAACTATCATCAGAAATCACTTTTTCCTTGTTAGAGTCATGATGGTCTGGAGCCTATCCATGAATTACTGGCAATGGGCTATGAAATTACACCTTAGATAGGAGGCCAGCTACGCACCTGCACACACTGGGCAATTTAGAGTGACCAATTTACCTTAAACACATCTTTGAACTTTAGAAGAATACCAGAGCAACTGGAACACATGAAAACTCCACACAGACTGAACTGGATTCAAACCCACCAGCAAACAGTTCTGGTATTGTGAGGCAGTTGTACTCATTGAGACACCCGGCTCGGCATTCACTTCTAATGATTTACCAGTGAAAACAAATGGGCATTTTTACTGCATATATTCATGGTAAGTATATTGCTCAAGGGGACTACAGCAGGTGGGATTCAAACCCTGTCCCCACAGGCGATAACCACCATGCTACTCCTGCAAAACTCAAGCTCTTATTGCCATGGCTTCTTAATGTCACAGTGGAGGAACAAGGAGAAAGGGATCTGGACCTATGCATGCCAAGCACAAGCAATTAGCAGTTCGTCCCCTTAACTACATAGCCATCTCATCACATCATAGGACACAATACAGGTCTACACCTCAGATGGGACACAGCACTTTAGAAAGATGTGTCTTTAGTTACCATGCAGAAGCTGGATCACTTGAAAGAGTGGTGTACATTCAAGACAGTCAGATTTAAACCCAGAGCTCTGAAACAGTGCTGTGATCCCCCAGACACACAACCACGGTGTATCTTTCTACAATCAGAGAATCTGATGAAGACATTGCAAAGTTTTCTGAAGTCCATCTTTGACGTCAAGGGTTTAGATGGGGAGCTATAAATCACTTGCACTAGGACTCATGCTGCCAAAAGTGGTGCCAGGCCATGGTGCTCAATGACCTGCTATTTTTTACCATGGGAACAAGTCTCTGTTTGATTTATTGTCCATTGACCAGTCCAGCTTCCGATGTAAAAGCCAGGCACACTCCTATGTGAATGGAAAGTACTAGAGAGGCTGCGGGCCTGCCATTGTTTTGGTGCCTGCGTGCATGTTTGCTGTTTCCAGCCATTGTCACATTACGCACTCCCAGGAATTGTGGCCTGGTGTGAGAGAGGACCCAAAAAAAGGGCTAAGGCTGTTAGGACAGCAGTATTGTCCTAGTCCTGATTATGACTGTCTCCAAATGACAGAGGTTGTCCTAAAAATATGAATGGTTGTTTCGGCACTGCATGTTCATTGTTAGATGACCATTAGTAAAGTGTGTATCTGCATTGGATGGTGGAGTGCCCCCACACTCGGTGCCCTTGTGGCAGCTTCAAAGGGCATGGAAGACCATGGATCTGTTACAGTGCAATGAGATTCAGAGGCACTGTCCAAGTACACCCATCTAAACAACTTCTAATGGGAGCTGTTGCATGCTTGGTCAAAGGTATGAATGACCACTTGAAAATATAGAAAAAAATGACACAGTCAACTTCAACATTTACTCACATGCCCACACACACGTACATTCATTAAGACACTCATACACTTAGCATGCATACAAAGAGCAGGAGTGCAGAATTAACTATGTCAACATGTTCTTGTATGAAATTCCTGTTTCATCACATGGAACCTGTGGTTCATGACCATGCCTAAAAAGTACCTCCCAATGGGGCAAAAAAATTTATGAAATCCTAAAATATCAAAAGTTGCAGGTTTTTCACAGTTTATGTTTTTTAAACCTTTGTCACTTTGTCATCAGGAACAACCTAAGCAAGATAATGTTATCATGCATTAGAGGTCACTAAACATTTAAAATATTACAGAATAGTACAGAATTTCTTTTCCTACCGTTATTCATCAAGGGGAACAGATTGGAGTTACACGTATTCATGAAATTGCAGTTTTCAAACAAATGTAAAGATTATTGTGGAGAACTGAGGGGTCCAACAAGAAAATATAAAATATTAGATATATCTTCTTATTCTCTGTCTTTCCTCTTGACTCTATGTTTTTGAATCTCAAAGAAACTCGTGGTTTCTCACTTACTTTTTTTCTTCTAAGTCAGAAATACTTTCCCAAAATGTACTTTACAATTTTGCTGAAACCTTTCACTTCCATTTATAGGGGTCTATTTTAAAAATGGATTAAATTAACTGCAGAGTTAAAACTATAGAATACTGATTTTAAAATGTTATAAACATATTGTACTTTTTAAAAGAAACTGATAAAGAATATATTAGTGAATTATTAAATATTGGTATGGATAATAAACTGTATGGTGGCCAGAAATAAAACAAAACAGGTCAAATGTTTTTGAAAGGAAATTCCCATATTATGATCAGATTTATTAATGATGCAACCTACAACTTGGTCCATTGGTCCCTAACTGGTTTTAGTGAAGAAAAGTCTGTCACTAACTTTTAGACAATTTATTTAAAACTCGTGAACATTCAGTTCTGTATGGATAAAGGCAAATGAAAGGAGCTGATAAAAGCAAAACTTTTTAATAGGGAGAGACTTGCCTTTAGATTAGATTTTGATACAAAGCTTTGTGTTCTTGAATTTCTATTATACATGTAATCTGAAACTTCCATCACAGATTTGGAATGGCAGCCCACTGATAACATTCCACTACAGGCAGGCAAATAAGAGCATTCCACCGGCAAGTGACAATATTCATTTTTTTCCACAAACAGTTCATATTTCTTTGAAAGGGATGGTAGAGTGCTTGGCACAGGGTCTGTGACATCCTGTTCACTACAAAGGTCCTTCTGGAAAACATTATATACCCATCAGTTTATCATCTTTGCTATTTTGAACACTGGTTAATTATCTTGTCTAAAATTCCTTAAAGCAAGTGTTTCTTTTTAAACTTGTACTGAGTCTGTCACACTGTGGCATAGAAGTTTAAACTGATATAAAATCTAAATATACACATATATACTTTGCATTTATGTTAACATGTACATTTACTCACATTTATATGCTTCTCTACAAAATGACATACAATTAAGAGTAAACAACAATTTATTCAGCAGCAAAGAACTGGAGGTATAGATACACATTTTTTGAAAGTTGTTACCACTATAGAATGACATCCATAGTAAATACTTAGATATTCATAGCACATAGTGGTGAATTAATTTATATAGTTGTCCGGAGATCTGGGGGGAAATGCCACTGAAAGAGATGGGTTTTAAGACCCTTCAGCAACTATTGCAATGCTGCTGACTATGACCATTTGACTGTTACTCTCCTAAATATTTCATCACAATGTATCATTATGGAACATTCAGGAAAATATAGAGCCACAGAAAAATTGAAGTAATCAATGAAATAAAATCCGTCTGCTGCTGCAATTTCATTTAAAGGGACTCAGCTTGTAACATGCCACAGTTTTGGACCACCCACACTCTATATGTGTGAAGACCAGCTAAAAAGTCTTCATGGGATTTTTCTCTTCTCTGGATAAATACAATACGTAACCTCCTTCTCACCACCTAGAGCTTTAGATAGAGTTCGATCCTGGTTTTCACTGCTAGTCACACCTTATAACAGAGTCAGTTTACAGCTTTCATCTTCTGATGAACAACACAATGTTGTAATTGGATTAACACTGGCAGTGGAAACATTTGATGGCTTTATGAAAACCCAAGATCAGTTCATTGTGGTCAGAGGTGAAATTGTTACTGTGGCTTCATGGATTATGTGAAAAATTGAAGGAAGGTTCACTCTTGCTTCTGAAATTACCACTTAAACAGTGACTATCATCCACAGATCTTCACTCTGCACTTTAAAGGTAAGTCATTCTTTAGGACACAGTTTTATAAAGAAGTTCTACATCATTTGTATTTCAGATAGCAAAGCAATCTATGCAAAATTACGTAAAGGGCTTGTAATGAACAAACAGTCCAATTCTTAAAATTGGCCCATAGATTTATTCCTTAAGCCAGGTATTTACTTCATCTTCAAACCTCAGATCTGACAAATGTTTCTAGAAAAGAGTATCTGGTAAAATATTGCAGATTTTCTAATATACCAGTAAATGGCAGTAAATTATGCATGCCATATTTGCTACAGATTCATCATCACATCTTACCCAGGTTTTTGTGTGCATCTATGTTTTCTATGTCATTTTAAAATTAAATTACACGTGGAAAAGGTTTTGTTTTCTTTTTACCATAAGCAAAATAACAATAACCGTAATGTTACAGGAAGTACCAGCGTATTGAGAACAATATGAGGAAAAGATGTTCTTAAGGCAAAAAGTAGGGGCAGGAACTGAAGGACCTGGGTTGGATCCCTGCTTCTGATGTTGTATGTACCCTTGGGCAAGGAATTCACCCTGCATTGGTAAATACTACCCAATTATATAAAAAGGTAAGTCATAATTCATAACAGTTTTGATGTATGGACATCCTTCTGGAATTTATTAGACAAAGCTTTATGATCATACCTATGACACACTATAACCATCTGACCCTTAACCTTTGATTTATGTAAATAGATGTGCAATCTGTCTCTGCCTGTATGTTGCTGTAGCCTAATGCTGCTCATAATTCAAATAAAAATTTTGCTGTGCTTCAGTGATGGCTCAGAGGCACAATATTTTTATAGTCCCACTACATGCTAAGCCATGCACATAAGGGTATAAGTCCAAGAGCAGTTTTGCTGTCTTCAACCACAGTCTCAATGTTTTCCAGCAATAACTGTGACAAAGCAGACCTATTATCAAAATATGAACGCATCAAGATGGGACTAATCCTTACATGAAGGAAGCCCCCATTTCACCTGCAGGAGACTTGGATCAAGTCTATCTATGTACCTGGATCACCTCTGGTCCACAGCCAAGCCAGCAATCCCTGCATTTTTATCCTTCGTGGCACAGGGGAAAAGAATTTGTCCACCTCCATGTTTAAGGAAATGTAACATTCATCACTTCCCCAGTAAGGCTTCACTCCCATCATTCATGCAGAGCCAATTCTTCTAGCAGGAAACCACAGTCGTCCTCGCCCTGATAAAAGAGCCAAGCAATACTAGAAGTGAGGAGTGACTTGAGCTCTTTGGTTATGGAGTTTTTTTTCCCCCCACATTTCACAGTTTCAATTGTCTCAATCACAGACCAGTTTGCAAGCTGACGTGAAACATATTTACACTTACACTATGAAACAAACATTTCAGAAAACTCATGCTTAAGTCTTGTAATTGAACTTGTTATTTTTACATGTAAGCATAAATGTTAATCATAAATTTCATTAATATCATTAGTTTTCACATTAAATAAAACAATATAACAACTTTGCAAAGGTGTTTTCATTACTTTTACCCATTAAAAAGGTTGTTTTATTGATACTGATTTTCAGGTATTTTTAAATTAATCTACTGTAAATGCTCTGCACAGAAGGATCTTGCCCATCACTTAGAAAAAGGAATACAATTATAAGATGAAAAAATGTGATTTCAGTGAATCACTCTTTTTCGGACCCCCCAGCAGGTAGGCAGATGTGCTTCTCAGTTCTGGTGTGGATCACAATCCCAGCTGGAGAAGTGCCCTGCACATGTTGCATGTTTATGTTCAAACTGTATCTCATGTAACAACACCTTTTGCTATTCACATGCTATAATACCATTATATTGAAGTGAATGTTACTAATGCCACCGTTCTTTCATTATGCAATATGCAGTCACTCTTATGAATAGTTCCAAAAAATGCCATGACATATATGGCATTTACACATATACATTTTACACACATACATTTTGCTTGTAATTTTTTAAAATTCAGTTTGTTGAACAGATTTAATCCTTTTTTTACCTTAACCAACAATGAAGACTGTTACGGTTTGTTACAGTTGGTTAAAAAAGAAAGTATTTACTTCCAAAATTCCTATATCTAACCTATGCAATCATGTATTGCAACTCGTATTTAAATATATTTCAGTTTTTCCTATTTATTGTTTCATTCTTACTGAGCTACACATTCCAGTGTTTAAGGACAATCACAGTTTGTAGTTTACAATGCAAGTATTAGTCATAACAGATCATACAATCCTTAGTCATATAACAAAGAGGAATAAATGATAAGAAAAAATTTCAGACCAGTTACATTGTTCCCCAAACTTGAAAAGCAATTGTGCTCTTTTCTGGAATGTGTAGCTTCATATCCAGTTATCGGACCAGTTCCAAGGTCACATATAAGTTCAAAATAAGACAATGAAAGTGTGGTTATGGAGCTGGCACTGGCAGGCATACTTCTACACGAAGAAAGGAAAAACTAAATACTTACTATTGCTTTTTCTATTAAAAGTCCAGTTTATACTCAGTTCAGGTCAAATAGCTCAGTTTAGAGCATCCATATATACATTTAAGCAGTTAATCTCTCTAAGGCTTTAAGCAACTCTAGTGGTAGAGCAAACCTGAACTTTATAGTATTTAAACACTTCATAGGTTGTCTGTCCAGTTTCCTAACAACTAGGCCATCTGCTGCTCTGTTGTACTGAAGTTTACACTCGGCTGATCCCCATCTTCTAGTTCTCTGATTTACTTCCCGTGGCAGTAATTTTTTTGCACCTAAATTTTTTTTTGGTACTGTTTATGATGTTTTTATTTTCTGTTGTCAGTATTGGTGACAATGGAGCCATTTGAAATGAGAAAGCCAGACTGAAGACAACCATCCCTACAGCAGAAATCTAGGAAAAAGGCCAAAGGAAAGTTAATGAAAACAACAAACAAATTGTCAAGCTTTCACATAAAACCACAAAAAACTAGAGAAAAACAATGGATGTGGAAATTCATGGTTTAAGTGATCGAGTCTCAGACAAGGGCACAAGGAAGTTAAAGACCTAATTCAAGAGCAAAAACAAAGAATTTTGCAAACACTAAAATGATGGATTTAGCATCCATTCTGCCACACCAATTATACATTTATGTTTCAATAACAATCATTAAAATTGTTTGTACATTTTTTGTATTGCTGTATTGCCCATTATAACTGTGTCGACTGTTCTTCATCAAGGAGCTGGGCAAGTCAATGTCACATGATGAAGCAGACACGATGACAAGCTGATGATCTTTGTTTATTGTTGAAGGAAGTTCCAAAGGCGTGGTCACAAAACAGGCAAGGGTCGAATCCGGTAGTCAGTACAATACAGGCAAGGTAACAAGCAAGGATGAGGAGTAAGCAATAGTCAGACAAAAGCACGGGTCGATATCAGTTAAGGCAAATAGGAGAACCACTCAGTATGCTTAGACAAGTGATGGACAATACTTCGCCAGGATTACTGGGAAATGCAGGTGTACTTATACGGGCTAGGAAACGAGGAACAGGTGCACGGGATCAGTCATCAGGAGGGGCAGAGTCCAGAGCAGGGGGCATGACACAGTAGCTTGGCATCATAACTCTAACTACAAAAACTGGCCTAGTATGTCCAAGCTGGTGTCATTTATGGCTACTCTGTCCATTACATTTGGTAACTTGAGTCAACCAGTGGCCTAAACATATTCCAAGTCAGAAAACAATGATGTCCCTTCGGACCATCTCAATATTTTTTTGAGGTAGCCCACTGAAGGGTACTGAGTATTGATCTGATCACGTAATGCCAAAGACACACGTCCTGGAAGAAGTCCAACTGCTGGAGAGAGTTATCTGATTGGTCGTGAGAGAAAACTGGTAAGGTATTTTAGTCTTTGAGGTAAGCAAGGTGTGGTGTATATGTGTATGGTCACCATGGTGACAGTAGATGCCCTGCCAAGTCTTTTCAGTCTTTCTTTTTTGCATTTGTGACTTGTGAAGAAGCCAAAAAGGGGGTATTATGGATGGCAAAGTGAGAGGTTTCTAACTCAGAAAATGTGCCAATTGTGGAAACAATTACAGTAATTTGTGGGGGGTAATGTCACTGAGGGCCAACAGCAGTTTAACAATTTTGAGCTGCACTTTTCTCATTCAGGTCTGGGGAAGTTACACTATGTTAGGGATGAACTGATGTGCAGGCTTCCTTATGAACTTAGGGCAACCATATGACTGCAATCACTGCGAATACCAGGGTCCTCTCAGATTTCTTAACACTCATGGCAGCTTCTCAGTTTTGCTGTACTTTCACAAATTTTCAAGATCAGATTTGATACTCCATATTTGGAAGAGAATTATTTAAAATATGGAATGTACTAATGGATGGTGGAGCTACACTTCAAGGAGAAACTCTCCAGTCACAAAAGAAACTAAAAAAGAGTTCAGTTTGATTGTGAATGCCTTCTCACATTCCATCACAAACAATAACGAAGAACCCCACACAGATGAATCACAAGAGCCATCAAGACCTAAACAGACTAACTATGTCTGGTCATGGTTGAATGTAAACCTAGGCAAATGTAAAGCTGTTGAATATAGCCTTTTATTGAGTCATTCACAGAGCTCTCCAGGCCACAACTCTGCACCTCTACAGAGGTGCCACCTCCTGGCCCCAGCAAGTCATCTTCTTCCAGATTCAGCTACTTTATTTAAGATTCTTTCACTCAAAACTTCAGTGTGTTTCACCTTACCATCTTTGCTACATGTGCCAAAGTGAAGGAAATCCCACTGAGGCCACAGCTGAAAAAAGGATGGTTCACACCATCGCGGGCTAATTACAACCCCATAGTGGAAGTCAGATAAGCAAAATACCATTAAAATAGCATTAGAATTGTTACAGCTTCCTGTGTTGAACTACCACACCAAAGGCTAGATCAAGGATGTTTTGTAAACAAGCCACCAGAGAGATGAAGAAGGAAATCCTTAGAACATCAAATTCTTCCAAGAATGTTTAGAATTGGGGTTTGGTAGCTGGTGAATAAAAAAAATAAAAAAACTGGATAGATGTTGAGCTTTTCTGATTATTAATAGCTATTGTGATGTACAGGATGGTGACAGTGCCTTTTTTCTGGAGATGGATTGGCAAGTTCATGTTCCAACTACAAAGTATGATTCTTTTTAATGGCTAAGATTTTAAGATTTCCTTGAATGTCTTTCCATTGGCTTGATCACCAAAGTTTTGCTATGGCTGAATTGGATTTTCCACAGCTGATAAATTATTAATTTTTAGGGAATTTTTTTTATATTAAAATATACGTAAAATAATATATAATTACTTATGATCATATAATTACTTTATATTGTGAATTCCTTTATAATGTGAATATTATAAGAGGATGACCGTAACAATGGCAATGAAGCAATATTTCATTACAGAATTTAGGTCACTAAATTAATTTTGAGACAAAATCATTTCTATTTGAACATTTGTGGAAATAAAAACTATTTGTAAATGAATCGTGGGGATTAATACAATTGTACAATTATTATGAGTTCCGTGGTGGTGCAGATGAACATTCTAATTGAAACTGCAGACCAAAATTGGACTCTGATGATGAAAATGCTTTTTGGGCAGTTCTTGTTGTTACAAATTGTGTTTTATGGCTATCAACATATGATCTTTCAGTAAATCTGCTGCAGCTCAAAGTGTGTCTTGCTTGCAAACATGCCCATGCTGTATAATAGATTTGTGTTGAAAATCAGGCAAGGGCAGTTTTGCATACAGTTATGCTTTAATTTTTTTTAGTTTTTGTCATTTTATATTTTATTATAAAAATTTGTCCTTGGGATGTAACAATGCGTGATAGACATTCTGCTCGGAGATGCTCACACACTTGGCTCCATCCCTCTCTTTTTGAGTAGCCACATGACTACTGCTCCTGCTGTCCCAGGTGAGTAAATATGGATATAAGGTCCCTGAAAACACAGTATGACACCCTGTACCGGCATCAAAATTTGAAACCATCATGTAGATTCAATTTTTCAGCTGCTGTCTTCTTGCCATTTGCTGCCATTTTCTGTCTGTTTCTCTGGAAACCTTTTTGAGTCTTTAAGTTAATCTCAGTATGCAGGAGATGACCAGTCTGCTCTAAATGGTCTTCTTTGGTTAAACTGGCACTAAATATTGGGTTAATTAAAAATTCTACTTATTTTGCAAAATTCTGTTTTGGTTAATAAAAGGAAGGGGCTGCAGGTCTCGTGGGAATCTTCCTTTTTTAACAAATGCATTCTTGACAAAATGAACTGTTTTCTCACTAAGCTATAGACCAATTAGATTATTTTGACCAATTAGCAACAAGAGATCTGTCCTGTCACATGTAATTTTATGGGTTCGCTGCTCCTGGAATGTCCCCTGTACCCCAAATGTGTGTTTCCACCAATGACCATCTGTCCTGAGGACAAAAGCCTGATATGTGGGGCGATGCCATTGTTCAATGAGATTACTGCTACTCTGTAGATGTATCCAAGACAAAGCCTCAGCGCTGCCATGCATAACCATTAGCATGAACATCCTTGGGATGCACCAAAACATGATCTGGTTTACAGGGTTTGGGGGTTGCAAAGCAAGAATTATCCCTAAATTGGACCTTTAGGAAGCCAGTTTCCAAACTTCAGTCTATCACATCATCACCATGGCTGCACAGCATTCATTGTTTTTTGTTGGTATTTTTTACTCTCATGATACACACCTTCCTCACTTGCCACTGTGATCCCATGCTGTCATTGAGCCCTGACCTGCAGTGGCTGTTTACTCCTGTATCAGAGACCATATCACAAGTTGCAATGTGGGTGGTGTGAACAACTTTGCACATTGCTTCTGCATGCTTGGCCCCTTAACCACACCTTTTGACATTTTGCAGGGCACAGACAGACAGGCACCCTACACCCTTAGGAACTGAAGCCCTATATCAGAGTGACATTCAACAAAATCTTATTTTAAAACTAAAAGTGGCTCATAAAACATTCACAAACTTTCTTTTATATCCTGTGTATATAATTGATTATATATAATACTAGCTGATTTTTTTGTCATTGCCTGGGTCAAATCATAAAGTGTAGAGCTGGAAAGGTAAATAGTAATAGCACATAATATCACTGAACTGTATAGTATAATGGTTAAAGCTGTTGTATTCCACACTTCATCTTTTCCTGTGATCACTTTGGTTCTACATACAGTTAGACACAGAAAAAACAGATCTGTGTATGTCATGTGAAATATCACCACATTTAATTACCAGTTTAGCATATTAATGTTCATTTTAGTACATTAGTGTTTGTGCATTTCAGTGAGGAAGGGGATCAGTGTTTGTGTAGCATTTATGTAGACCATTATATATCACCAAACTTTATCTTAATTTAATACATTTTCTGTGTGTATGTGTGGGTTTCAATGAGAAAGTACATCAGCACAAGTGTGTACAGCGTGCTGCATCCAAAAAGAAATAAAAAATTATACATCATCAAGCCAAACTTTATTACCTCCCGTTTGCATGTGTTTGAGTGAGAATGCATATAAGCGTGTGTGTACAGTTTGTATGACTTCTGCCATCAGTGTCATAGTCTTTAATATGGTCTGTATTGCTACGTGCTGCACGTGAAGCTACTACTGCTGCTTCTCCTTGTCAAAGACTGAATTTTAAATTTTCAAAATAATAAATAGCATTTTTGGCATTCAGTCAATTTGACTGCACAAAAACCTCACTTTGGGTTAATAGCACCTGTGTGCTAAATTTCAAATATGTGGCTTTCATTTTTAAAAATTTCCAGCATGGAGAACAAACAAGCAAACAGGTAAACAAATTGAGATTGAGCTTTATAGATACAGAGATAATGTGTGTCTTGTTATATTGTATACTGGGATTTCCCATAAGCATCTACTGCTCTTTTCTGCCCCCTGTTGATTGGATTCTCTGGCTCACCCAATAAAAGACTTACTGTAGAACATGGCCATTGTTCATAATAACTTCATAGCTGCAGTACTGTGCAAAAGTTTTAGGCATGCAACTTCAATGTCTGTTGAGAAGTACAGGTAGATTCTTATCTACCATCAGGGAGGTTTCTGATTGGTCCCAAATTCATTCTGCAGCCTGAGAATGACCTCACGCACCCAATCTCAGTCATACAGAACTATCTTCAGCAACAGATGGTATGGTCCCCACAGAGCCCTAATCTCAACATGATCAAGTCAGTCTGGGAGTACATGCAGAGACAGTCAAAGTGTGCAGAAGAACTGTGACCAGTTCCTCAAAATGTTTGGAAGAACCTATCCAACCTCTACCTTAAACTGCATGCAAGTTTGCATAAGAGAATTGATGCTGTTTTAAAGGCAAAGGGTGGTCACACCAAATATTGATTCGATTGAGGTTTTTTTTGTCTGCTGCACTTTTTAGAAGGTTTATTAATTAATAAATATTCATGGCATTATTTTTGGAACCATCTTCGCTTTGTAGCATTTTTCCCACAGGTGCCTAAGACTTTTGCACAGTACTGTACATTTTGTTACCCAGGCTGTGCTAAGTTACACTGCAAGTCAGCTCACATGCTGCTTTCCTATCATTCACTGCAAATTTGTGTCCCTTTATTAAAGAAATATAAACTCTGAATATCAGCAGTACCTCCTAGTATATTTTATTCATTGTAGAAAATCACTCTTTTAAAATGAATAGGTCATTTATGGGTGGCTTGTTTATAGGTGGCTTTGAGCAACAAGAAGTTCTGCTACCTTCCAGCTCTTGGGCTGCTGGGTGTGGATTCAAGTTCAGCTTGGTCTGTGTGGATTTTACATGTTCAGTTTTTCCAGGTGTTCCAGTATCCTCCCACAGTCCAAAAACTTGTGTTTTAGGTTAATTGGCCTCTATAAACTCCCTGTACTGTTTGCATGTCAAAGTGGCTATGGGTTTGTGAGGCTACCCTGTAATAGACATGTTGTAGTTTCATAGTCCAGCACACAATGATTTCATGATAGATTCCAAATCACTGTGACCCTGACCAAAATGAAGAGGATCTGAATAATGAAATGGAAGAGTTTGCTGATGCCAGCTAATATGTGCACCAACAGGCCAAAAAGTGCAGTAAAAGAACTTGTGTTTTCCCCATCATAGATCCAGTCAATTACCAGCAGCCATGTGATTTTTCAAAAGCTTGCACAATAGTATGACATTTCTTTAGCTGAATCACTATTTGGACCTTTTCCATAATGCAAACTATTCATCTATTTTGCATGCACAATTTTTGCAGTGGCTTTCTATTGCCTCTTCAATATCAAAATACAGATAGGTGGTCATGCAAAACACTTTCCTCATTCCTTCTTAGGAATCAGTACAGACATTTTGATGTGCTGCTGTAAGGAATGATTGATTTCTTTTTGTTTTACTATCATCTTGAGTTTTGACAGCAGATGGGGACAAATATGTTGACAGACTGCTATGTGCTACCCTTTTCTAGTAAGACAGAAGCTATCACTTGGACTGAGTTCCTAAATTCAGAACAGGTTCAGAGGCTTTTATTTCATCCATTCATGACAATAAATGAGGGGAAAAACTTCAACTTGTATCCTGAGGTGTTGTTGTGTGAGGCCAAAGAGTAGCCAAAGCCTGGGGTATGTGTGGGAAGGGGGACCTGGCCCCCTCCTGAAGGCCACCTCCATGTAATTATACCAGTTTATTTGTTTACTTTTATCACAGATACTGGCCCCTTAACAAATTACCTTTTCACATTCTTTCAGTTTTTTTTTTTGTGGTGGTGCACCAGCTGCACCCCAAGATTTTACAATCATCTGCATGTAGTTAATGAATTATTCTGTAGAAAGTAGTAATACATCAGACACATTATACTTCTAATTAGCTGAGTGATACATTTTTTAAAATACAGATTTTGATAAATGTTTTAGGATTTGTTTTCATTTTGGGGGTTTAAATGAGGTGCAACAGAAGAAATCTTGACTCTTATGGCCATCCATAGGGCATCTTAGACCATTTTTTCCTACTGACATATTAATGACTTAATATAATTACTGCAACAAGTTCACAAGTTACTGAAACTTTTTTTTTTCAAATATAAGTTATATTAGAGTTTCTCTGGGGATCTGTACTGTATAATGTGCCCAGTTTTATTTGTTTCTTGACAAAGTTTGACAGCTGCAGCAGGCTGCATTTGTGTCCAGCTCACTGAAATTAATGTCCACAGCTTTGTAGTTAAATGCATGCAGAACTAATGCAATGAAACTTAAAAACACTTAATAAATTACCCCAAGGCTACCAATAACCATTACAATATATATCAAGGTATCTCTTGCTCAGCCTGCGTATGAACTGGAAATCTTACATTTCTTTTCAGAACATTTGCCATAATGCTATGAATGTAACAGGGAGAGAACATGTATGAATGACAATGATGAATATTTTTATAAGCATCTTTGCTAAAGCTGCATTATTCCCTATATAATTTCTTTAATTAAACTATCATATTTTGGAAAAAAATACAGTTGTTGAAATATTTGAGATGATTTTTGCAGCAAGTTTTGAAGGTAAAGATTTTCGTTAAGTATATATAGAACTTCTTAATTTCTAGAAGAAACAGATATTCTAATTTATCTGCACCAGCTGTGACATAACAGGAGTGTGTGAGATACAGGAGGCCAAGGCACCGGGGGACAGAAGGTCTGGAAAGTTTATACTGACTTGTAGTGTTCAGCAGTTGTGACATTTTATATCTGGCTCTGGTAAATTAGCAGGAAAAATAAGAAAAGAAGAGTATAGTAATCCTTGCACTTATTTGAAATGAAAAGAAGGTTAAAAAAGACAGAGAAAAACTCAAAGAGAGTGTGACAGAGAAAGAGAGAAAGAGAGAGAGGCCAAAAGAGAGCTGAAAGCATTGGTGATTCTAATGAATTGAGCACCCTGCCCTTCCCTTTCACTTTGGCAGGGCCCGCCCCTCCCACTATCAGCGGGACCCTATAAAAGCTTCCTGAGTTGAGGCCAGTGGGCAGACGTGAAACAGAGTACCACTAAGGGCCTAGCTATGATGAGGGAATTCAAGAGCAAGGCATTCTGGAGGGCCGTGCTGGCTGAGCTTGTGGGCATGACACTCTTCATCTTCCTCAGCATTACCGCTGCCATCGGCAACAGAAACAATAACAGTCCAGACCAGGAGGTAAAGGTAGCATTGGCCTTTGGTCTGTCTATCGCCACGTTGGCCCAAACCCTGGGCCACATCAGCGGGGCTCACCTGAACCCGGCCGTCACGCTGGGACTTCTGGCCAGCTGTCAGATCAGTGTCTTCAAGGCCATCATGTACATTGTGGCCCAGATGCTGGGGGCGGCTGTGGCCAGTGGCATCGTATATGGAGTGAGACAAGACGGGAACAACACTCTAGGGCTCAACAGTGTGAGTATCACCCTGAAATTAATGTTCGTCCGTGTTCTCACTGTACACCATCAAATGAACTGATGAATATTCATTCTAAAATTCAATCCTTAACTAAAAAATTATTGATTTTCCAAGTGCATGGTGATAAACTATAAGCTCTAAAATCCTTTAAATTAAGCATCTAAAGAGGTCATTTACTATTATTTCATGTTTTAAGGTTTTTGCAATGTTGCAGGTTTGAAACGGCAACCCTAGGGTGTGCACTTGTGTCTTAATCAGCCACTCAGCAATGTTTTGGCAAAAATGGTCATGTGATGTTGTTTATGATCAACAGCACACCCTGATGTTGTACCTGCTGCCCCCTACTGTTTGCATTCTGCATTCCTCTGTTACCTTGACAACAGGTCCAGTTTGTTCCCACATCAGTATATTACCAGTCACAGCATCATTGTTCTCATTGGCATTAAAATTAACCTTTTGGTCAAGAAATGTAATTATTATTTAATTTCTAAAGATGTATAGTCTCTGCATGTCTTTCCCAGCCTTCAAACTTTTCACTTTAAGTGTAGGGAGACATTTGATTGATTTTGTTGTGTTGAAAACAGGGCAGGCAGAATAATCCATGCAGAATATATCAGTGGCTTCTTTTATTAACACTGTGATACTTACAGTCTTGGAATGCTGCAAAATTTAAAAACACGTTAAGTAGGAAAACTTTTTTCCTAATGTTTTTGTCCTCCAATGTTCTCTGGCAGCTGAACAACATCACACAGAGTCAAGGCATTGGCGTTGAGTTGCTGGCTACCTTCCAGCTGGTCCTCTGTGTCATAGCAACCACAGATAAAAGGAGGCGTGATGTCACAGGCTCCGCCCCCCTGGCCATTGGCCTCTCAGTGTGTCTGGGGCACCTGGCAGCCGTGAGTAAAATCCCCCCTTAATATCGCCACAGTAAACATTTGGGAATAATAACTGGATGTTTTACATATAAGACATGGGGCTGTTCTTCATCAACACTGTTATTTTAGCAGCAATGAGTGGACTGAAATGAATTCCTGTCTATTTGCTATTTGCTAGATGTGTAGGAATTCTGGAAATGTCTTTGTTAACAGCAAGGACCCAAGTTAATGTTGGCTGTGTAATTTAATAATAGCTTTCGCACATCTTAGCATTTGCTGAGTTTGGTAAAGGTCAGGGTTTAGCGACCATGTTCTTACCATGTTCTGTCCTCCCCCATCTTCATACTCCCAGATAAGCTTCACTGGTTGTGGCATCAACCCAGCCCGCTCCTTTGGCCCTGCAGTCATTCTGAACAACTTTGAAAATCACTGGGTGAGTGCCAGTTGCAGCCATGGCTCCACACTTATAGTAATAACAGTAATAATGTAAATAATAATTATAAAAATGATTATTATAATTCATTTTCTTGATGCTTTTCTCCTGAGCAGCTTAGGGCTCATTAGTGCAACACACTTCAAGTGGCCCTAGCAATGAATATGCACACATGCACACACGCTGGACACAAACATAAACACACAAAATTGAGAAATCCTAAAAGATGAGTACACATTCAATTAAAAGCACATGAGTAGCAAAACTGGATAAAAATTTGGTAGATACAATTGATTCATATAAATTTTTAGACTTCATGTCAAGGTAATGTACAACATTACATTTATACAATAAGGTACTTACAATTTCATTTATGCTTTTATACACATTTGTTTACTTTTTTGAACAGTTAAGGATAACTACAGCAGGAGGTCCTGTGAACAAATGATGATACCTCTAACCATTAAGCCACCAGCTGACTAATGTCTTTTCCAACCTGCCATGTCTTAGGTTTATTGGGTGGGTCCCATGTGTGGGGGTGTCGCTGCTGCTCTAGTGTACGACTTCCTGCTCTATCCCAAACATGATGACTTCCCAGACCGTATGAAGGTTCTTGTGAACGGCCCAGGCGGGGACTATGATGTTAATGGACCAGATGACCCTCCTGCAGTTGAGATGTCATCCAAGTAAAGAAACTGGACTCCAAGCCTCTTTGTACAGAACCCTGCTCACCATACCTGTATGTAAAATCTGTTCCTTGTTTAAAAAATAGCTTTTAATGTCTTCCTCCTTATAAAATGGATGCATATAAAAGACAGCCCCTTTATTTTACAGTGGAACTTTGTTTCCTCAAATTATTATTAGACAAACAAATATTGCATATCTCATTACACATTTTTATTATTTTGGAGTAACTAGTAAGCAGTTTTTTTTTTATTTTTAACAACAGCATTTTAGATACATTTTTGTTTATTTTTTAAATAAATACATTTTTTCTAATTGACTGTTTAAATGCATTACAAATATACATTTGTGTTATGTGAGTACTGTTGTGTCCCTCTCTGTTCCTTTTGATAAATAAAGTACCGCATGGTAACAGTGTTGTCAGTGTGGTATTTTTGCAGTGTTCAGTTGTTCACTACACAATGCAGTCTGTGACTTTCTATTGAGAGATTTGCTGTCTTCCAAAATCACTTTCATAGGATTTAGCAGAAAACAGATGAGTTGCAAATATATATGTTCTTTAGATATTGTTCTATACCATAATTCCATAATTAATTTTTCCACTATGTGTCATTTTAAACTATTTTTGCCCATGAATGTCATCAGACTTCATGTACACTGATTGAATAATCACTAAATTGATAATTATTATTTATTAACTATTATTTAGCTGAAATATTTGCTCAAAACAACTTACAATGATCAGTTTTTATATTAAGTTATGCAAAATAATTTATCATAAAAATAACAGCTGTGTATTTTGAACTCTGTCAGTTTAGCTCTATTCGGCAGCAGTATGATTCAAAACCAAAGGTTGCAGTTCTAGCCCACCATCTGATGAAAGACTAAAGTCACACCGCATTCCTTCACCTGCAATATCACCTGCTTTCAAGCTGCAGCTGGAGCTGATGTCTCATACATTAGCCTGGCTGTGTTTGACACTGTGGACTGGTTTGGAGTTTCTGAGAGGCACTCAGAGGACGTTCTGTCTGCATCCTTGCAGACTGCTCCCTGGCCATGCCCACTGCTCACACTGGGACAGTGCCACCCGTCTACAGGGAGAGGAAGTCAAAGACTCTTGTTTTCACTACCACCACTGCAGGGTCCCACTCTTCCATTCTTATTGTTTTTTAATCTCTTAAATTCTTCAAGTGATCTGTTGTTTATGATACCAAGTAATAAGGGCTGGCTCTAACCTGACATTTACAAACAGGATGCATTGCCACAGCCTGTTCCAGTTGACAAAAGGACACAATGGAGGTATTGAAAAGTCTTTATTTGAGGCGTAAATATTTTCAAGAAAAAGGAGGCGTAAGATATGGTTGCTGTACAAGAAGCGCAGGACTGTGTTGGAGAAACCCCACCTAAACCGATAAACTGCCAAAACTGCTCCGTCACAGAGGATGTGTTACGCTGCTGATTAAGGAAACTCTGCGGGGTCTGACTATGTGGACTAACTGATTATTTCTGCATACATCCAGTTTGTGAGAATATGTTAACATATGTTTATGTCAAAAGGCCTAAGCAGCCATTATGAATGGAGTAGAGCAGGTATACTGGTGAGGCAAGTAAACATGCATCACATCTCTCAGTTGGCAGAAGTAGTAAACCCTCTTATTTATTTATTTCTTATGTATTTCAGCATATTCACCAATTGATCTACTGTTTACTGTCTGTTTAGTGTACTGTGCAATGTGGTCCAGAAGAAACTGCTTCTTGTGATATAATATTTTACAAGTTAATTAGAATTAAGTATTTAAAATCATCCTTGATCCTGTTAAGAAATTCAAGTTTTTAGTTTGAAAGTTTAACTGTAGAGGCAAATGCTACTAGAACTACAGGAATATTATTATCATCAAACTTTATTTCAGATGGAAGTCCAAAATAAGCAATTAACAGTTAAAGTCTTCATACTGAGGCATAGTAGAAAAAACACAGGGTGAAAAGACAATATGTCAGGAGCCACTATAACATAAAATAGACACATTAGAAATAAAGTTGCAGTTATTTGAAAGTATGCATAGAAATTAACAATGACTAATGAGCTCCCACGCACTCACACACACACACACACACACACACACACACACAAAAGATGATGGATGTGTCCACTCTTATTCAGTCAATTTACATATTTCAGCTCTTTCATTTTTTATTACTTTCAAAGCATTCCTGATTTGTACAAGAGGATTTAACTGCTGAGCACTCGTTAATTCATGTCATAAACATAAAAATCTGCACATATTTATTTATCCACACTGTCTTGTCACACACACCTTCATTTGCCAGACAAATTTTAAGCAAAGTGTTGGAGCTACAATGTTCCAGTAAAAGCATCCACCATTTTATATATTTTTTGCCAACATTTCAGCTACATTTCCCAACATTTCAGTTAAATTGCAAAATTTGCAACTTAAACTAAAATGTATTACATGGAAATTGCATGAATGGATGTTTCTACATCATTTTTGTTTTAATGGGTTGTTTCAAGGGTATTTTACTGGAAATTCACTGAATTTTTGTATTATGTTGTTTTTCAGGCTCCTATCCTGAATCTCAGCTTTCAGCTCTGTCCACAGTAGGTTAAATGGTCACATGATCACTGGCTGCCATGAAACTGTATTTTAGCCACTGCACTTTGAGTTGCTATATTCACCATGTCTACTTTTGCTGCGCAGTTTTCGCATAACTGCAAGAAGCACAAAGTCCTCTTTTGGGTTCCAGGTATGAATGCAATTTATTTATTTATCTTTTAAAAGTCAGCTAGTTTCTAAATGTTCAGTCACATTTACTGCTTCAGAACCAAGTGACACTAACATCATGAGTGTGTTAAGAAGTGACAAATTTGGCATTGATTTCTAATTAGAGATCAAGGAAACTAAACCTCTGAACCTCATATAAGAATAAATCCCAGACCATTGGCTTATCCAGGACTGTGAGTTCATATGTGTTTCAATCTGACTCAGTCTGTGTAGTTTCCATATCCTTATGTTTGTGTGAAATTCTTCTGTGGGCTCTAATTTTTCCCCACAGTTTAAAGACGTGTGTTTCTGATGAATGGGTGACTTAATGAGTAATGTTGTTGCTTCACAGTGCTTGGGCTGATGTAACATGAGTTTCAGACCTGCTCAGTCTGTATAGAGTTTGCATGTTTTTTCCATGTCTGCATGAGTTTCCTCTGAATGCTCTGATTTGTTCCACACAGTCCAAAGACATGTGCCTCAGGTTAATTGATCACTCTAAATTGCCAGTTTGTGTGTGTGTGTATGAATGGGTGTGTGTGGTTTCCCTGCAATGGGCTGGTGTCTCTTTCAAGGGCAGTTTTATATCTGTTCTGTTTTTTAATCGTTTGTTCAGTGCTCTGGGTCACTGTGTGAGAAGAAGCATCCTGTAGAATTATATTGAGTTGAATTGAATTGATTACTCTTTGATGAACTAGTGTCCTGTCCAAGTTGTACTCTCCCTCACACACTGAGGCTTCTAGGATAGGCTGTGGACCACCACAGCCTCTAACTAGACAAACAGCTACAGAAAATAAATGAATCAATGGTACTTTTCTCATGCTTAATGTGTACTTATAATATAGATGAAAATGAATCACAATTACAACAAATTAAATAATAAAGATAAAAAAGTAAAACTGTAGGACACATTAAACGTAAACCGAACATTTTATATGCATATCAGTTTAAACATGTTATTTCTTAAATTATTAATGTATTTAAATGTTAAATGTTGAAATAATTTGTTTTGGAAATTAGGAGCAAATTGTCAATGTTTCCAGTTACAAGCAAATTAGACAATTTTTTTAAGCATGATAAATAGGGAAAAAAAACAATTTTTGAACAGAACAGTTCTGAACAGTCACACTGCATGACTGAGTTCCCTGAGCGACTATAAAATGACAGACATTTCCTTGCATATCTGATGTGCACTTATGTAAATTGCAGGAAAGCCACTGTGAGAGACACACTGGATTATATACATTCTGTATGCTATTCTCATCCTTTCTTTTGATTAGTAGAAGGAAGCTGCTGGAGGTGCAGAACCTCCCTTTGCTTTGTTTTGTTTAGTTGTCTATTACTAATGGTCAAAGCTCCATTTCCAAATTGTCTTAAAGTGGTGCTATAAGTAACAGCCAGCAAACTCTTTCACTGTGCATTTCAGGTAAAATTTATAAACCTGACTGTGCTCGGATAAGGCTATATTTTTATAGTGTGATAGCAATGAATAGACTAAGAAAAGGTCCATTTTATGGTTTTTCCAGGAGTTTTATTTTAAAAATTGATGTATTTTTAGCAACAAGGTCAAGCAATAGACAGTATACAAAGACATTGCAAATACATACAAATGCAAAATAAAATACAAATTTAAAAGGTTAGGATTCAGCAGTAGTTGTCATGTGGTAACATCTGGGAAGGATATCCAGATATTTTAGAATTCATTTTCAGTTATCATACTGTTCAATTTTCATGTAGTTCACACTTGAGTCAAAGACATATATGTGTAGGGAACTTCAGGTGTGGAGCACAGTAATAAGATAAATTTCCTTTACAGATGTGTAAGAACAACCCAGTTGTATTCTGTGGTTTCATCAACAAAAAAAAACAAAATTGTGGTTGCAGCTTAATGGGAATACAGAGGGTTATTAAAAAGCTTCAAGTTTTGTTCCTGGATGCTTAGTGAAGTACAGGCAGGGGAAGCCTTTAGCACATACAGAAATAAATTCATCGACATTCTGGGAAAAGTGATTTTCATGTCCTCTTGTCTGTCTCAGTGCATCATAAGAATGGTTTCCAACACTTGTTCAAACCATAAACAGTAACAGTGCTGAGAGTGCTGAGATCACTCCCTTGGAATTCCTTGGTGAGATGAGTTGTTCTTCAACTTTAATCTGATAATAGACATTTCCTTTTCTTGGGCTACAATAAAATATTGTGATTTTAAGCATTTACAGAAATCAGTTAGACGAAAATCATTAAATTGTTGAAACATCACTGTATGGTGGTTCAGAAATTTAAAATATTTTACAAACAGTTAGCAGTTGAGATTCCCAGTCTGCTGTTGAACTGAGTGATATACACAGCCCCAAGATGCTTGTTCTCCTTGGTCAGGGCCATATGTTGCTTCCCCGAATTGCTTCCTGCAGACACATAACAGCCTTGATAACGAGATGCTGTTTCTGTAGGGTCCTGGGAGAGTTTTGTGGAACCGGGGTGTGGTTCTTCATTGTGTTGGCTCCTTCTAACCACATTGTCCTCATCGTACCCGACAGGCTGTGCCAGTAAGGAGCTTCTCCTTCCTGCATGTGAGTGACCTCCCAAGGCCCTTACATTGTACTTCACCCTTGTAAACAATTTTATTTTGCTCTAGTTCTGAGGAGTGCCAACAATAAATGTTTTATTTGTTTTTTTTCCTATTTAACTTTTTGTTTCCAGTTCCTCCTGTCTAGTGGTAAAATCTTTAGATTTTATCATTTTGTGAATCCATAGAAAGTAAAGTTATGTACAGAGCCAGAGGTGACATGAAGATTTGAGTCCAAGTGCCAAATCAGTGAGTTTAAAAATATCTAACCACAGTTCAGTTTGCATGACAGTTCTGGACTTTATAGTTATTGTCTGTTTGTGCTTCCTCAAGTGAAATAGCTGAGAACAGTTTAATCATATGAACATGTCTGAAATAATGGAGTTTGCAAAATAACTTTGAAAATGATTAGATATAAATAAGAAAATGGTAGAATGGTTAATCTGTGTTGAAAGGTTTTTGTTCTCAATGAAAAGTACCACAACTCATGTTCTTGATAGTGTAAAAAAGAGGCTTCCTGTTTTGGGGCAGTAGATAGCATAGCAGTTAGAGCCATTGCCGTCCATAAAGATGTATTCTCTACTCTTCTGTTCAAGCAAACAAAATCCATAATATTAAGATGACCAAAAATAAAAAGCTAACAGATGCATCTTTTGTGAGAACAGCCACAACTCAGTTATCATGTTTACCATAGGATGAGGACACAAGCACTGCACCAACTGTGATCAGAGAGCTGAGTCATTACAGCTAGTTAGATAGTTAATCTGTTGTGATGTGCAAGTTTGTTCAAATCCTGTTGTTGTGGCTTGACATGTTTGTAAGCAGTGGTTGCTGAACTGTGTAAAGTTTTCCTGCATCTTATATAATTGGTTGCATCAGTGTGGTAATTTTGGAACTTACTAATATGAGACAGTAGGTACTGTAGTATTTTGAGCTGTTGGACTGCAACCTAAGGTATGACTTTTGATCAAGGTACGTGCAGTAAAATTACCCAGTTATATAAATGGGTAAATCATTGAAATTACCAGTGTACTAACCTGACACCGTAAGTCGCCTGGGAGAAAAAAACATCATATAAATGAATAAATGATGCCATGAATAAATAATACTAAACTGTTATTTTATTGGTCACTATAACCCTCCTTTACATAGTGACAATTTGTTTTTTCCTGCCATCCCAAAAGTGTGTGAGAGGTACAGAGGGTGAGGGAAGGAGCTGCCAGAGTCCTCAATGTTATCACAGTTGTAAAAATGCATTGGCACTCTATCTCAAACTGGCAGTTCAGCTCTGCAGCGGCAGAGCAGCTTTCCTGATCATACAGCTTTTTTCCTCTGGGATCCTGCTGACACCAAAAAGCCACTCTTTCTGCAAAACCAAGAAGCAAGTCCATCGGCTCAAGTTCAGTTTTTCCCCAGTGTTTAGCAAAAAATTTCTTATCATGCCTCTGGGCTAAGAGCTGTACCACTCTGGAACCTGGGATCAGAGCTCTATTTGCAAGGCCAGCAGAGCCATGCCAGCCTGTGGAAACTGGATGTAGAGCTCAACAACAACAACAAGAACAAGGACCCATTAAGAATTGTGGTCGGTGGGACTCCAAATTGGATCCCAGGACAACAAGGAAAGGGCCACTCAGACCAGTTATAAATAACACAAAGCACGTAGTTCCAGCAGCAGCAATAGGCAGAACCCCAGTAGCCAAAACTGCTTATGAGGATGCTGTAACTCTATTAGTTACGGCACAGACTATTTTATCTAACTGTATTTTGCTTGCCTGCATTGCTGCACTTTTCATGCAGCAGTAGTCAGAGTGCTTAAGCACCTCTCATGGAACAAACCCACATTTTGCTTAAAAAGAGACCAAATTTTTAATTTGCTATGATCTAGATCTACAGAATTGGCATCTGCTATTTTTCACATTCCTGTGGCAAACTGAGATCTTTTCGTAAGTACTGTAAAAGAATAAGTTCTATTATGCTCTCATTTACTGCACTTATGAACAATGTTGTTCCATATTTGCTCATGAACACATGACATCTGCTTTCAACCCAGCAATCAAACAAGCACACAAACACACGATCTCCCTTCTGCACACACACACACACACACACACACACACACACACACACACACACACAGACACACACACAGACACACACACGCGCGCTTTCACACTTTCCAGTTTCTCAAAAGGTTAAAAAAACATGCCCTCTCTCATTGCACTGCACTGGCGTTGTTGGCTGACTATGCAGCGCTATTATTACAAAATTTTGAAATAAGTAAATTGTAAACTAATATAGAAAAGATACAAGTTTATTTCTGTCAGTTTTAATACAGATAAAAGTAGTGAGACTGTGACAAACCTACTGTACAGGGGCACGTTTTATTTTGGTAAAGGGGCGACTGCTGGTGGTCACTGTGGGTATTGAACGTGTAACAGTGGCACAAATTATCAGTATTTCTTAGGGCTATAACAGGCTCATGAACCTAGTAAGATGCTCCCAAAAATCAGTAAAACACTACAGTAGAAAAAGGTGAAAACAGTTTAATGGTCAAACCAAAATATTTTTGTCACATTTGAGACAGTAATTGCTGCACAGCACTGGAGCTGATATACAGAATAGATGAATAGATGTAAATAAGACAGCATAAAACATATAAATTAGACACTCCAGCAGTATGCACTATTGTTCCCTGTCCAGAACCTGCACAGGTAGCATAGTGGTCACAGCTGCTGCCCCAGCGTCCAATGGGAATGTCATGAGAGATACATAGCAACTCAATACTTTTTGTGCTTTACTGCCCATTTCACATTTAGCTAAAAGAGGTTTTGTGGTATCAGTGCTGTTAGATGCCATTCATATACATACAGATGTAGGTCAATATGATTTTAGGATGGTTTATTTAGAAGACAGCCCACCCCAACATGGAGGAGTGAGCATACTTTGACCCACAAAGCTGCTGAATCTCCCAGTCCTTTGTAACACGCCAGAGACCAGATTGGATGAAGGTGCAGAGTTTAATGGGATAACAAGGCTGAATGACAATTAGGGCAATCCAAAGTAAGAAAGGTTGATAATCTAGGCAAAAGTTCAAAAACCAGAAGGGCACAAAACCAGATTCAAAGTACAAAATACAGAAATTGTAGTCAAAAAGTCCAAAGTCAATACACCACAGAAATAGACACATACATTCAGAGTTGCAAACCAGAAGGAACAACAAAACCACACAATGAGCCCTGGAACAAACACCTATTTAAATACGTATTGGAAACTGGTGTGCTGGAAGGGAGTCAGAGCGCCTGTAGGTGGCGCTGAGCGCCTCATGACACTTCTGAGAGGTATCCCAGAACTTATCTCTTTCACAGTCATTTCTCTCCTGAAAAATTAGTTCCATACTCCTTGTTAGTTACATAATTAATTAACTAGTTCACATTTATGTAGAACTTCTCTCCAAAGCAACTCACAAAGTTTTGCTACTCAGGAAAAACATTTGCCTTCATACAGCAGTGTATTTGGGGCAATTCTGGATTAGTAATGTGATCAACTGAGATTTGAACCTGGCTATTGAACTGCTACTTTTTACATACCTTTTATACACAAGAGGTGATTGAAAATACTTAATTTTTTTGTTTAATTTAAAACTTTTATTACTTACAAGTTAAACACTAACAGTTTCCTTCAAAGTAGTCCCCTGCTAATAATACACACTTGTGCTGATGTTTCTGAAACTGCTGAAAACGTTTCTGGAAGTCTTTTTGTGAATGGCTGTTGAGTTCCTTTTATTGTGTCAAAATCTTAAAATGTTCACCCTTTTAGGTTAATTTTGATTCTGAGGAACAAGAAAAAGTTAGAGAAAGGTCTGCAGAATAGGGGGGCTGGTGAACTGAATGTGAGTGTTATCATGGTAGAGGAGTCATCTGTCACTTTGGAAGAGTTGAAGCCATTTTCTCCAGACTTTCTCCCATAAGCACTTGAACAATGCCTGCTTGCTACTGACTGGTGAGGAGGGGATGCCACTCCAACCAATGGTGCACATACCCATTCACCACCACCTACCACCAATAATAAGTTTTACCCAGTTCTGAGAAGGGAGTAAAATTCATAGTATTTTTGTTCAAACCATGTATACTGCCTACTATATAGCTGCAACTTAATTCACTGTACACCTAAACCCTGTGTCTGAGTGTAATTAGTTCACAAAGTATACAAGTGATTGGAAACAAATTTATTTGGCTACTTACTGGGATACAGTAATAAAAACATCAGTTACATATATGGTGTGATTATTTCAGCAAAGTTACTTACACCAACTTAAACTGAGTATAAGATTAAATTAAGAATATGAGGGCATTATCATGGAAAGTGGACTCTGGGAGAATGCTTGGGAAAGCTGTCTAGAAACTGCTGACGCTGCTGCATTATTTTGTGTGTCTTGGGGGGCCATGTTAGTTGTCAGGGCCACCTGGGCATTTTAAGAACTAAGATGAGATTATTTCCATTTTTTCTGCATCTTGACTAAAAATGGTCAAATTGCTGCAGTTTTCTACCATGTTTTTAATATTTTGTTGGTATGATTCTTTTTCATACTGGTGAAACTGGTAATAAGGATTTACACAATGCTTTCAATCTTATTTTTATGCCTTCTAAATTTCACAGTCAACACCAAGATGTCAAAACTTGTAGGCCTAACTGATGTATTTCTCAATGATCTACACATACAGTTCTTTCTTCTTTTCAGAAAATCTCTACCAATAAAAAAGCTGATAGGTCATCCCAAATTTGTAGCCTAGTGTAAGGACAACAATCTGTCTCTCAGTGACAACAAGACTAGGGAGATGATTGCTGACTTCAGAAAGTTTTCAACCATTTGCACTCCTCTATGCATATGTATTTCAGCAGTGGCGCTGGTGCACAGCTTCACACTTCTCAGAGAGCATATCAGCATAGACTTCTCCTGAACCCACAGCACAAACCATTTAGTGAAAATGGCACAACAGCACTCCACTTCCTGACGAGAATGAAAACAGTTGGACCCCCATCCTCAGCAGCTTCTGCAGATGTCCCATAGAGAGCATCCCGACCTCCTGAACTCAGTCTGGTATGGGAACTGCATTGTCTCTGACCAGGGAGCTCTGTAGTGAGTAGTGAAGACTGCCCAGTCCATCGTCAGGACCTCACTATTCACCATTCAGACCACCTACAAGTGCCAACCCCTGTCACTCTCCTACTGTCTATTTTCATTGCTGCTGTCTGGAATACACTTTTGCAGCCTGAGGGTCAAGACCACAAAGCTCAGGAGGATCAGTATGATTGCTGAATTACAGACAGAATTTGGACTGATCACCACCACCATTGACCACATCCCACTGTACCATCATCACCATCACCACTGACTGTTTGCTTGCACAAAACTTTTTTTGTTTGTTTGTAATCTTTTTGTCTATTTATTTATCTGTTTTTCTTTTAATCTTACTTATCTATATTTCTACCTCAATGTGTATGTGCTGCCCTATTATTTTTTTATTTGTTTGTTTATTTACTCATCATGTTGTCTGTTTAGTCTTCTATGTACGGTGGGCCAGGAGAAACTACATTTTGTTCTCCCTTGTATATTTGTATAAGTGCACAAAGGAATACAAAGTGAACCTGGAACCTTGACTCACATTTCTGGACGAATAATAACCACCTTCTGCTGGTTTTTTTTATTTCTTGATGTTGTTGTTATACTTTTCTCTGCACATTTCACTTGCTGTTTCTGAATCCCTTGCTGTGTTGTAAACGTGCTTACATGTTTTTGTTGGTACTGTTTAAAGGTCTCACTGTACAGCGAGAGCAGGTGGGCGCGAGGCTGTATTTCGCTAGGGGGCGCTTGTTACTTTTTTACATAAATCAACAACGTACAGGAAACGCGCGACGAAATTGACATTTGACCCTACTTCCGGTTTTTTTGTTATGTCTTGCCGGAAAAAAGGGTGTTTGTTGTATACAGTGTTGTGTTCATTTCAAAGATGTCGCCGTCTGTGTTCACGTTTAATGACGCCAAAGATAAATTTACGGTAGGAATTGCGGATTTTTCGTTAATCTCCACTGTTTATGCGTTTGTAAAAATTGCGCAAGAGCGTTGTTCCACCAGTCTTCTACTGTCATTTTCGCTCGGTCCTGTTTTCTTTTGATGTAGCTGTAGCTTTCTTCTTGGACCAGTTACTTTCATTTATAACTTATTTAATATTATTTACACTTTATTTTTCTGTGCTGTTGTTACTAGCAGACCCTCTGGCTCTTATTTTAACTTAATAAACAGTAGGTTTATTTGTTAACGTCACACTTTTTTTCTTATGTGTCTTTCTGATGCATTTAATAACTTTTCTTTTTCGCTGCAGGCCGCCACCAGAAGTGCGCTGGACAGTAAAACCAGCAAACCCTTAATAACCACATTTAGCCAGCTCCCTGGAAAGTGGGTCTTCTCACGTTTATAAGCCAAGTTGTCTGTTCAAAGTTGGTTGTACAGTAGATGGAATGGATTCTTTTTAAAAGCTATCATCCTGTTTGAACTAACAATGCAGTCTTACTTGGAAATGTTGGCCAATGTCAAACTATTGTTAAACTCTTAATGCTTTTTCCTCAGTGAGGCAGAGAAGAAAACCACGCTTGACCAGGCTCTGCGAGGAGTCCTTGAGGCCGAAATTGTACGGTAACATCTATAATATCCTGTTTTTATTAATTTTTTAAAGGATTTTTCAAAACACTCTGAGGAAATGCAGGAAAGTTATTTCATACTGTATGAGGTCAAAACTATTTAATGGTATTATTTTAAACTAGTCTTGTTGGCTTTGAAATGTTACATTTGTCAATGGAAGGAGTGTTGACTTATGGTTATTTTTTCAGGTGAATCAAAAGGCCAACTGTGATGATTTCTTGGCTCTCATTGACCTCAGCATTGATAGTGTCACTGAAGGTTTGTTACTGTCAGTTGGTATCTAAATATGGGTTTTTGTGTGGTGGATCTCACTGAAGGTATCCAGAATCAGTTTTTGTTGAAACAGTGCAACAGAGTTGCTGTTGGTGGAACACATTCACCGCAGTGTTTCTGTTCTGCAGGCATCTGCTCGGCCACCACACCTTTCCTGCTGCTTGGCGATGTGCTCGACTGTCTGCCTCTTGATCAGTGTGACAAGATTTTCACTTTTGTTGAGGAAAATGTTGCCACTTGGAAATCTGTGAGTTATTCATGTTGGTGCCTTGGATCTTAGTGTCTGAAGGTTGCTGTTTCATGCCCAAGGACCTGTTTTCTTGTATCTTTTTTCCCCCACAGAACACTTTTTATTCTGCTGGGAAAAACTACTTGTTGAGGATGTGTAATGGTAAGTCTTAAGTCTCTTCTTCTGGTGTGGTTTGAATTTGCTTAAGGGTAGGTGGCAATAACCAAGTATTTAGGAATAATAGTGAAGCTGTTGTGTTTCATGCTGTTTGACCTTTGACTTTCCAGATCTTCTCAGGAGGTTGTCCAAATCTCAAAATACAGTGTTCTGTGGTCGGATCCAGCTCTTCTTGGCCCGCCTGTTCCCTTTGTCTGAAAAATCTGGTAAAAAAACATAAGTATTCTCTGCCTTGAAAAGAACAGAAAAACTTTGTAATGCCTATCATTTAAAAAAATAAATAAATAAGAACAAATGTTAATTATTTTTGTAGTGCTTGAGTGTGAGAATTTTAAAGTTTGTTTTTGTTATCAGGTCTAAACTTACAGAGCCAGTTTAACCTGGACAACATCACTGTTTTCAACAAAAATGAGCAAGAGAGCACATTGGGGCAAAAGGTAATCAAGTATTTCTTAAAGATCGTGATGGTTAATGTGCATAACAGCAGTTGATGTACACTTTAAGTTTCTTTGTGTTTGTGTGACTTTTGGGTTTAAATTATGTGGGAGAAATCATATTTGAAGACACTGAAACATGTTGAGTTCCTCTGAATGATAATGCCACAACTTACCACACATTAGGATGGCTTCCATTTGGCATTCAATGCAGAAAGTTAATATCAAAAAAGTGATTAAATGGATGTGAATGAATGGACAGTCAGCATGACTTTTGACCCAGTTTATCTGTTTCCAGCAGCATGTGGAGGACAAAGAGGAAGGCATGGAGGTAGAAGAGGGGGAAATGGGTGACGAAGATGAACCTGCACCATGGTAAGTAGGGCCACCGTTTTTCTTTTCTGTCCTTCAGGCTTTTGTGTAAACTCAGAGGGGGTGGATTCTTGAACGGGTCATTTTGTCATTTGCAAGTGTAATTTCACAAGAGTAATTGAGCTGACTGATATTTGGGGTCATTTTCTTTCTACAATCCTGCAGTTCCATTCCCATTGATTATAACCTCTACAGAAAGTTTTGGACCTTGCAAGACTACTTCAGGAACCCAGTGCAGTGCTATGACAAGTTCTTGTGGATGACATTCCTCAAGGTGCCTCCTCACTTCTTATTTCTTCCAAGTGTCCATTGTGTGTGAACCTGTAATATTCTCTGTCCCATATTATACTTGGGCTTTTTCCCTCAGATCTGTTTATTGAGATGTTGCTGTGGAAGTCACTCAATACTGTTTTGCCTTTGTCCCCAGTACTCTGATGAAACGTTGGCTGTATTTAAAAGCTACAAGCTGGATGACACACAGGCCTCTAAGAGGAAGCTCGAGGAGCTGAGGACAGCAGGAGGGGAGCATGTGTACTTTGCCAAGTTTCTCACCAGTGAGAAGGTCTCTGGTTGCTGCAACCCTTACTGTGCCAGTGAAGGTTTAATTGTTCCTGAAGGTGAACCCCCTGTAAAATGTTGACAAGCACTTCCTCTCCTCCTCCACAGCTGATGGACCTCCAGCTGAGTGACAGCAACTTCCGACGCCACATTCTAGTGCAGTATTTAATCTTGTTCCAGTACCTGAAGGGTCAAGTCAAGTTCAAAAGGTAAGAAGCAAAATAAGGTGCCATGACCCAAGGAGTTTATAGTTGTCTAGTGGAAAGGATGGTCTGATCATTTCAGGTTGTGTAGAGAAGTAAGAGTTTTTGTAACAAGATGTTTGAAGCACCCCACTCCCCCACAGCTCCAGTTGTGTTCTAAATGATGACCAGTGTTTGTGGATGGAAGAAACCAGCAAGCAGGTGTACCAGGTGAGTCCCTGGAGGGTGAGGTGAAGTTGCTGAGTGTGTTGACTGAGGACCAGAGTATGACAGCTTAACTTTTATTTCACAGCTGCTCAGAGAAACTCCTCCAGATGGGGACAAATTTGCTGCTATGGTGGAGGTAGGGCTTCCAGCAAAAGCTTCTCTAAACACAGTGAGACTTGAAAGGACTGTGTGTGTGTGTGTGTGTGTGTGTGTGTGTGTGTGTGTGTGTGTGTGTGTGTGTGTGTGTGTGTTAACTTGCAGTATCATCAGTGTTTGTTTCTCTTGTCTTTTCAGCACATCTTGAACACAGAGGAAAACTGGAACTCATGGAAGAATGAGGGATGTCCCAGCTTTGTAAAAGAAAAGTGCGTTACATTGTCTCTCAACAGTCTTATATCTGCACCTAGTTTAGTATACAATAAGACCATAACCATGTTTGGATTTACATCCAGAAATATCCAGTCTGTTGCTCTTCAAGAAGCCTTTATTTATTTATTTATTTATTTATTTATAAAAATAGATATAGTATTACATTTTAAATGAGGTGGGATGATCTTCCTGTGTCATAAGCTCTGTAACTGGGTTGGTGACAGGAGTTTAAATGGCGGTGCTGTACTCACTTGTGTTCTGTTCACCACTGTCCTTATGTACCCACAGACCAGTCGATGCAAAGCCCATACGCCCTGCCAGGAAGAGACTGGCTCCTGAGGATTTTCTGGGCCGGGGTCCTGACCGCAAGATCTTCATGGGCAAGTCAGTATTCTCTGATCAGCAGTTGCTGGTACTCAAACTCGTCTTTAATGCTGCTGTTAGTACTTGTGTATACCAAGGTTAGGACTCTTCAAATTGATACATGTAAGAATACTGTGAGGGCCTTATTTGAATCCACTTTTCTGAGGTGTTTGTTATTGCAGTGATGAGTTGACTCGACTGTGGAACCTTAACCCAGACAACATGGAGGCGTGCAAGTCAGACAGCAGGTGTGTGGTGTATCATTGAGTCCCTCTTTCTCAACATGGTTTCTTCCAAGTGTGAATATAAAGGGACTGTCTCTTGCAGGGAGTTCATGCCATCTTTGGAGGAGTTCTTCGAAGAGGCCATTGAACAGGCTGACCCAGCCAACATGGTGGAGGATGAGTATAAGTGCGTATAATAATACAAACATAGGATTCAAATGGTTAGAGCACATTGCATGAATGTAAAATTTGACTAGTCTATGACAAAAATGTTTTGAAAATGTGTATCCTCATATGAACTGAAGTTGTGTCCATAAGATGAGTGAATGACTCCTGACTAACATTTGCTGAGATCCTTTTGTGTAGAGTGGTGAGGAACTCTAATTATGGCTGGAGGGCCCTGCGGCTGCTGTCCCGGAGGAGCCCACACTTCTTCCAGCCCACCAATCAGCAGTTCAAGAGCTTGGCTGATTATCTAGAGAGCATGGTCATCAAGTTGGCCAAGGAGCTGCCAGTAAGGAGACCACACACTTCTATTCCCTGTTGTTTACGGTGACCAGAAGTGCTGGGTCTCAGGTGTTTTCTTCTCCATCACCCCACTCACAGAAAGACATCCCCTCCGAAGAGATCAAGACAGGTGAGGAGGACGATGACAACAGTGACAACCTTCTTAAAGAGACTGACAGTGAGTTCTGTTATTACTTCATACTATTTCTCTTATTCTTTTTGTAAAACTCCAATTGTTCATTAAGAAACTGTTAAATTGGTATTTGTCACACTCAGTCTTTCTTATATTGATCTTTATATGGATGTGTTCTAGTGGTATAGCATTCCATAGGAAGAGCAGAGGCGTTCCACCTTTAGGAGGATATGCTCAGGTCATTTCTTTATGCACACAGGTCCAGGGATGCAAAACAAGCTTGTGTCAAACCAACAGATGGATGAGGTGGCAGCCAAGCTGGGCTCTCAGTGGAAGACCCTGGCGACCCAGCTGGAGATGAAGGCAGCAGAGATACGGGAAATCGAGACAGACAGTGAGGACACAGACATGCAGGCTAAGCTCCTGCTGGTGTCCTGGCAGGATCGTGAAGGCGCTCAGGCCACTGTGGAGAACTTGGTCTCAGCCCTCAATGCTGCAGGATTCCCTAAAATTGCAGAGGCCCTCACTGAGACATAGGGCTGTTTTTCTTTTTTGTATCTTGTTAAATAAGAAAAATATTGGTGTATGGCTGCGCTTTGAATAAATGTTTTAAGTGGTCCACAGGATTGCTGTTCTCTTTGATTTAATGGGCCAATGTTAGCAGAACAAATTACACAGCCAGCCATGGTACACAACTTTATTTGTTGTTGTTGTTCAGGTTTGAAAAGCCAGCAACAGACAGGCCACTGCACTCTGCAGGACTCTGGGCAGTTAATACACAACAAGCAAAAACCTTGCCTCAAGTATGTCCTAGTGTCCAAAATCACAAGGACAAAATAACTTGCACACTGTACTATTTAAAGCCACATCTTATGAAACTGGTTTTTAATTCAAGTTCTGGAATATTGCAATAATGAGAAACTGGTTGGAGTAACTTGTAGGTTGAACTCGCCTTTACTTAGATGACTCCAGTGTACGAATTCAGACCCAGCACCAGCCACACTTCTGTGAATGTGAATCTTGGTATTAAAGTCAAACCACACTGTACTTTAAAAAAAAAGAGTGGAAGCAGGTGTAAACCCTTACTAGACAAAGGACTGGGCAGGAAAAAAAACTGCCTCATACAACCATTTTGGTAAAGGCCAGGTGAGAAAAAATGTTAAGGTCTGAAGAGTTAAAGACACCAGTATTTATTGAACATCTATACAGACAGTGCTTTTCAACAACGTTTCAAGTTGCCCTGCTGATTATCGCTGCTCCACAGTTTCAAGCCGCCGTGGGCCATACAGTAGGACATAAGCTATGTGCCAGTCTCCACCCCCAGACAGCTTCAGGATGTCCTCTGGTGCCACCAGGCTCACTTTGTCATCATCAAACTTCACCCACTCATCTGCAGAAGGGAAAGTGTAACATGAGGAAAATAAAAGTGCATTGCAGGAATTGAAGGAGGAAAACACCTGACTAGTTCACCATTACAAGCTGACAAAGCTGCAACAATAGGATAGGCCTAGTGTACATGAAGGCAATGAAGTGGTTTACTGCATCCCTCACACAAATCTTCCAACTGCAGGAGATGACACACAAACATGGGGACAACATGCAAATTACAGAGGAGCTGTAAGGCAACAGCACTACTCATTGGGCTATCCTGCCACTGCTCTGACCATACCCATACTCTTGGGTGTAGTGAGAAGGACAACATAGCAATAGGGCAGCTCACCGTGTTTCCTCTTCACCCAGGCAACATAGTGGCCTGAGGAGCTGGAGCGTCCCTGGTGAGTGAGCACTGCCTGCAGGTCATAGTAACCGCTGTTGTTGGAGCCCAGATCTGATTGAACAGTCACACAACAGCCCTCATCAGAACAGAAGCTCACCATACTAAATACTGTGTGACTGTGTGAGATGTGACAGCTGTCATAAATGGTGTGTAGTGTAGCAGCTCTGTAGCATGTGCTTACCCTCAGGAAAGGAAAAGGGTTCATACTTCACTTCTTTTGGAGTTACAGAAACCTTCTCATTCTGATGGGCAATGGAGGAGGAAAAAAACCAACAGATGAAATTTAGAGCAAATACAACAAAATGAAGACCTACTCCACTGTCCTTTGTTCAGTTCTCAACAGTCTAACTGACACCATGATTTGTACAGAAAGTCTTCTGAAATACAGAATCATTACTAACTGTGAGACTGTGACAGGAAGCACTTTTTATTTGAACTACAGTTAAGCAAAAATTTAGACTCCAATCAGAGCTGAAAAGTAGCAGGTAGAACAACCCAGCAATTGCGCAGAAGTATAGTCTTAATACTGCAACAACACCTTCTGTTGGTGCTCCAGCTTCCTGTCCTCCATCTCTTTGAACTTTGACCTCACAGGTACCATCTTTTCTTGCAGTTCAGCTGTGCACAGCTCGTAGACGTCCAGCATCAGTGGGAACTTCACGTCCTGCAAGAACACAAGAAGATGACACCTCAGCGTGATAGCACCATCCTGTGTTCAGCCAGGAGGAAACACGGGCGAACATGTGCCACTCGTACCTTTAAAACTTTGGCATTGACAGACTCCTTCTCCTTGTAGAAAAAGCGAACCATCTGCACTGTTAGGTAAGCAGGAAGGCGGCTGATTTTAGACTGGAAAATAAGGGTGGAAGAAAACACTCAAAGTATGTACTGAAATATATGGCCACATGACTTTCCACCGGTTAGAGTGGGATAGGGCTGAACATGCTTACCGACTTAATGTACAAAGCATTTCTTTGCAGAGATGGGGAGAGCTTGGTGATTTCCTCCTGCAGGCGCTGTGATGGAAACAGGGAAGAGGTAGCAGTGCATTAAACTTTGATCTCAGCCAATAGGCCAAGAAGAGAGAAGCAGCATGTAAGACTGAGCAGCTGGTTCATAGTGAAGGCATCTCTGGTCTGTTGGGTCCACCACACACTCACCAGCCGCAGCCCCGTTGCCAGGTACTTCACCTCCTGGTTGATGAAGCAGCTGAGCTGAAGCTGATTCTCTTTGCCTTTGACAGGATCTTCATCTTCAGCTTCTGTGCACTTCATGCTAGATGGGGAAGGATGTTAAGGAGGAGGGGCTTGGAGGGAAAAACTGTAGGGTGGTTAGCAAATGCTGAGAAGAAGCCAATGGTAAATTGCCAAGTCAAACAGTACAATCACTTCTAAAGAACAGCAGGCGATTCCAAAAGAAATGCAGATAAAAGGTTTCAAAGAAAGGACTCTAAGGATACGTGGTCTCAAACTCCACTCCGAAGTACTGGTCAATTAAGTTTTTCTTGGCTGGAGGTGCAGCAGCTCCATTCTCTGCATCAGACTGGAGAATCATTTGTATTTGTTTGTATGCAGTAAAAGCACAGCAATGAGAGTCACACTATTTTCACAGCTGGTATAACAAAGGTGGTCCAACAGGTTCAAATCACACTTGAGTGACCAGATTACTACATTTCATTTAGATGTCACAAGTCATCACCTCACCAAGCATTTGCTGTTGCCACACTAGCCCATACAAAGTATTATTGGATTAACAATACAGAAATCAATATGCCCTCAGGGTGAACAAACTTGGTATTTAAGCAACCCGTGTTCAATACAAGGATAGGTGTCGCTTTCACTCCTAAATCAATTTAAATCCACTATTCCAGACAGTAAACTCAAACACTGGCAAAAAAAAGAGAGTAGTGCTCTGGAATACTGGATCATACTACAGGAACATCTGTCAAATCTAATGGAAAGATCTTCAGACTGCACTTACCTGTCTCAACTCCAGTGTGTGTAAATAAACCACGTACTTGTCTTGATTTGAGCACCCTAACATTTAAAGGACAAAAACGTCAGAGAGCCAAATGACAGACCAACCTCCATGGGGGTCTCAGATTCCTCTGGCTCCAGCTTCTGTTGCAGGACCCTCATTATCTGCACCCAGCATTCATTGGCATCCTGCAGTGGGAGACCACCGACAGCAGGGGGGTACAACAGTCAACAACAATGTTGTGAACTCATGACCATAGGTGATGTCTGCTCAAGACTCGGGAGGGATACGATTTCATTTAGTTAAAATGCATCAATGCACAAAGTTCCACAATAGTGTAAAAACCACATACCAAGTAAGTACCATTGGTCTGGACTTGTGCAAGAAGCAACCAAACAGTTAACTGGAGCCAAGTGTGTAGATTTCAACTTTTTAAGCTATCATGCCCCTCCCTGGCCTGCAGGTCACTCGTAGAGGTGGGATCTAATGTGAAAAAATAGCAAAGCACCATAAACCCACCTGCTGGAGGTACTGGCCCTGATCACCTTTTTCAGCAAACTGCGGGAAGGCCATATGCAGGAACTGCAACAGGATGATGGGTGGAATGCTGGACGATGTGTTGTCCATGGACTCGTAGAGATCACGCAGAGCTGAGCAATAAGGAAGCGCCCAAACACATAAACACGCAAATACAAATTGACTAAACCATCCTGCACGGAAAGGTTGTAGCCATTTCAACCATATCAAAAAGGAAGGAGAACTTGAGATGCTCACTGACCTGCAGTGATGTACATTGAGGATGCGTTACCCCCAGAAGACCTCAACGCACCCGAGTACCTGCAGGAGGAGGTGTGATGTCAGACCAGCATTCCTACACATGGACTGAAGAACAGTGTAGAGATGTTCAACTGCTCTGTGGCGCTGTGCTGAACAAAACAACTAACTACCTGCAGTACAACAACACAGGATGTCCAGTGTGAACCTACCGGCTGAGAGCAGATCTGAGCTCTGGTACGGAGCGCAGACACTGAACAGTGGCATTCAAATAACAGGTGTTGCCCAGGTTGGCAAGTCCGCAGGGCAGCTCCATCTGAGGAGGAACAGAGAAACTTATTCACCACATGTCTCAGCAATTGAAACATCTGGGATGAGTTCAGCACACAGCAACACTTCAGGGAGGGAATAGCTGCACCTAGTTACCTTGCCCTCCCCGCAAACAGCTGCACCTAGTTTTCTGAAACACTGCCTTGTTATAGGTTCCAGGTTCCAACTTAAGTCCTTTGTTCCCAATGGGAGGGGCTGACTGCCAGAGTGACAGGCACAGCAACCAGAGACTGCATGTAATAAATTCAACTACCTGCATGTTCTACCTTTTTCCAAGGCCAGCCTCCACTCCTGTTTTCTGACAAATAAACCATGCATTTGAGTTTAACAAACCTCAGTCCAAATATTATCCTCTGTGAAAAATTGGAATGTATCAGAACAGGATTTGAAAGCCATTACAAGTTTCAATAGACTAAGAAAGGCAGCATGAAAAATAAATAAACCTAGGTGTTTGTAGATGCAGTTTGTGAAATATATAGCCAGGCAAAAAGAATATACATTAGACAGATGTAGTTTATGTATTCCACTGGGCACACTCACTGCAGAGGCCAGCTGCTCCTCAGTCATGTCCTCCACAAACATGGGTCGCACAGCGGGCTCCTCAGGCAATGCATCTGCAGAGCCCATCATCAGCAGAGTCATGCCCTGGACATGGGGGGGCACAGGAAGGTGATTGTCTTTTCAGCAACTGACCAACTAAACAGTAGCCACCTGACCAACCCACGTGGACACTCACATCTTTCAATTTGACGTTTCCCCACTCATCATCCTGAAATGGAAGAAAATAAAAAGATGGTTGTCATTCCCCTCTGGAAATTCCTTCATAGACACCTTCAGTCACAGAAGTCTTAGTGTGTAGATTTCCATTCTGTCTGTGTATACAGAACATGATCTGTTTCACCTTCAGACAAATGCCAAGTTTCTAGTCTCATTGTGTAGCCTTAAAATAAAGACCAGACTGCTTATCCACCACTACCATACCTTCAGGGTCCCCCCTTTGACCATGACCTTCTGACGCTCAGGCTGCACGCCAGTCAGGGCAAACAGCTGGGCTTTGAACACCATGGGAGGCTCTTCTGTGTTGAGTTCCACACCATCAAATTTCTCCTTACCCCACTTCACGTTGACTGCGGGACACAGCAGGGCTTTGGTTCAAGCCAGAAAATAAGCAAACCACCAATCCACAGACAAACAAAACTGAGCAACAAATGAATGGCATCTTGTCATGAAGAAACACACAGCAGAAGGTACATTTACACAACAATAGTGACTAATACATGCAAAGCACAGACCAAACAAGTAAACTAAAATACTCTTCTAAAAAAAAGACAATTTATGTTTTGTGTGGTCTAAATTAGTGTGTGAAGTCCATTTATTGTGTGCATGGTGGGACCCCAACCCACTACCTTTCGAGTAGCAAACATTAATCTTCCAGAAAACAAAAAACTGTGACAGGTCAAACTGCAGGCCAAAGCATCACCTCATGTGCTGACAGAAAGCAGTCTCCTACAGTAAAAGTTTCCTTGAGTTCTTCAAGAGTGTAAACGCAGCAGCATGAAGATGAACAAGCTACAGATGACCCTACACTTTCGACATTTGCCAGTTCAGAGCCATCAGTTAAGCTCCTCTTTTCTGTCATCTTCCACACCCATTTATAACCTCCAACTCCAAGTTGATGCACAGTTGTCTACGCTTCAGGGTAGGTAACAACTTATGCTGCTGTGTTTTGGTCTGAAACACCCACCCCAACTCCCAGTCTGCTCCCAGCTTGTTGATTTTTACATTTAATTGTTTATCAGACACTTTCTCTAAAGTAACACAAGGTAACAATAGTGCATTTCAGAAAATATCAAAACCCAGTAAAGGTAAGCTATTATACCAGTTATTGTTATACTGAACACATTCCAGCCTGATCTAGACAAATATAGTTTATTTCTATGATTACTTCAGGATATTTATATGTTTTACATAGTCAGTTACAAGTTATTTAAAAGGTTTAAAGATCAGTTTAATCATTAACATTTCAATTGTGGATTAATGTGCAGGGGAAAATTAAACTAACAATTCTGCTAATCACAAAAAACCAACACTTTACTCCCGATTGCTTATTGCAATAAAAAATAAATACAACATACAGAATACAAACAGGATCAACAGTTGCGCACCAAATCTCAGGTAAACTGCAGCAAAAGGTTTTTACGCAGAGAAACGATCAGCAACATTTTAAATCTCCAAGAATGAACAGCCACGCCGCCGTTCGATTAACTTTGTAAACTGATTATACTTAAAATCAAAGCTACTCCGGAGTTCGAACATAACACAGGCGCTAAGAACCGAGCCCCAGCCGGAATGATAAGCGACCTGCTGGTCACATCCACGGTGAGAAGATCCACTCGACCTCCAGGCTCCACCTGCGGCCTAGCCAGACCTACTCACACGTGTCACAGAGCCGGATCTTCCACCTGCCGAGTGGCCCAGGTATCTCACCTGTGAACACTGGCATTTTCCGTGAATTTTAAGTATTGCAGATGGCAGCGGTGTGGTTTCACTGTGCAGAGTCCTGTACTCCCGACTTCATTCAAACAGATCCTGACGATGACGCTGCAACTGCACACTGACCGACCATCGACGCGCTCTGGTTGCATCTACTCTACCTGCGTAATAATGTCGCGGATGCTCTGGATGCATCTAGTACACCTGCGTATAACGCTGAGGACGTTCTGCTTGCATCTGTTAGACCTGCGTTTCTTTTTTAAACTCTCACAAAATTACTCATTTATGATCGTTCGGTTTTTCAGTTTCTCTTAAAGCCAAAGGTAAAGATAAGCACTTCGAACAAACCATATCTATCATGAAAGAATGCTGGAGTGATGCTACTGCCACTAAATTCTTGAGGTTGACAAAACTCAAAATACCTCTACAATATGGGGGGAAATGTTGCAATGACCTCTCTAGTTAACTTAAAAATTACTGGACAAATCTCAGAAAACCTAACTAGGATGTCTAAATATGTGACAGAATTATATGAAAACTATTCTTTCAACACAGATTAGTGACTCATCTGCATTATTTTGATTCTATAAAGGTCAATGCAAGTCTAACAGAACGGTTCTGGAGCTTTGTGGGAGAGGTATGTGGCATGTATACTTCTTGCACAGAACCTTTCAGACACCATTTATTACCCACACACCTGAATATTGGCACCAACCCTAATATATATTTCTAGTTATGTTAGTTCAGGACAAGATAGGTCAGATACAGACTGGTGATCAATGCTTTTTTTAACTGTAACTGAACAGCAGCCAAGTGAAGTCCAGGTGTGTCTGTCTCATCGTGTCCAAACTGGCAACAGGATTGGGAATCTCAATTGGGACCCCACTAGAACTATATAACATATAACTGCCTGGTCTTCCCCTTAACATCTGTGATAAATAAAGAAAAGGGGAGGTTATATGTATATGGGGGACATAGGAACTGATGCAGTGTTAATGGCTAGGCATCTGTAGTAACTGGCTTGGCTTGCACTGAGATGCTGTTCTCTGACTTGGCTGCTGTGGGGACACTGCTGTCATCAAGGCTTGTGTTTCACTGCACTGCTGGAGCTAGATCAGGGCCCCACCAGGAGAGTATGTCAGGTACCACGAACCTGAAGGGCTCCAGGGCAAGATACCACTGGGTGATCTGGTCATACAGGAAGGGTGTGTGTTTTGTGTACAGCAGGAACTCATGGCCCAGCGGCTATTATTGAAGAGTCATGACTGCCTACTTGATTGCTAGGCACTCCTTTTCAATAGTGCCATACTGCCACTCCCTCCTAGCCTGTTTCCTACTCAAGACAGGGCATTCCACGGTCTGGGAGAGGACTACACCCAGGTCTCTGTTTGAGGTGTCACTCTGCAATATAAAGGGGAAAGAGAAATCTAGGCATGACAAAACAGGTCCCCTCCGCAGACACTACTGGATGGCCTGAAAGGCTGATTAGCACTGGCCAGTTCACTACACAGGGTCTGGATGCCCTTGTAAGTGGGATCCAACAGCAGGGCCATCAAGTGTTAGAAGTTAGGGCTCAAGCTACGGCAATAGTTAGCCAACCCCAAGAAGGACAGCATTTGTTTCTTTGTCTTAGGGGTGAGGCAGATGGTGATGGCTGCTACCTGGGGCCAGACCTGTCCGCCATCCACAAGGAAACCCATGTACTGCACTTGATTGTGCCCTGTGACTTCAAGACAACTCTGAGGTGTACCAAGCACCTTTTTCCAGTCATTGTTAAATATGATGATGCCATCCAAGTAGGAAATTTCTGTCCATGAGTCACTGAAATGCAGGAGATGCCCCATGAAGTCCAAAAGGGAGAGTACCAAAGTGGTGTATTCTAAACGGCATCAAAAATATGGAAATCTTACTAGACTTGGTGGAGAAGGGTATCTGGCAGTAATTCTTTGTGATGTCCAGTGTTGAGTAATAGCATGCTGTGCCTAGACTATCCAGGAGTTCGTCCACCTGGGGCACTGGGTATATCAAATTTAATGACTGCATGGACCTTACAGTAATCCACATAAAACCATATTTATTGATGATGAGTTTCATTTTGTTTGTGAATTTTTATAAGGCATTTGACATTATAAAACACTTCTATTTTAAACACATTATTTCTATGGTTTTGGTAGTTATTTTAGAATTTCTATTCAAATCCTGTACAATACAGATTATCCTCGATTTATGACCAGGTTAGGGACGAATGGCTAGGTCACAATTCGAATTTGTAGTAACTGGATCATACTCATGAGAGATTATTTCTAAGTTTGTAATCCACCATATAGTGACTTTGCAAACATTCTTTGATGTTTTTGACCTGTTTTGTTTTATTTTTGGCTTAAAATCAACGCCATTATGAAATAATTCGCTGCTACGTTCTTTCAAATTCTTTAAAGTTTCTTTTTAAAAAGTACAGTTTGTTAACATTTTTTAAATATAGTAATCCCTTGGTATACGAATCTAATTCGTCCCTGAAAACACGTCGGATACCGATTTTTGTGGATACCGAGAGCCTATTTTCTATTATTTTAAATGAAGGAAAATAAATAAATAATCAACTCCCAGACTATCGGGAAAAAAACTATCAACCACATGACTTCAGCATGAGAAAAAAACTCTAGAAAACACTTAGTTATTATTAATTTGGATGTTTATAACTCGTGGTACAGAATGTGCATTACAGGACATTTGTCATGTTAGTCCCCCCGTGAGAATGCGTTTCACACGGGAGCTGAGAGAGGGACGCGTGGAGATGGCAGCGGGAGTTCAGTGTTATCAGATGTATAAAGGGAACAAACACGTGTCCAAGTCACCAGCCGCATCCGCCCCTTTGTTTCACACGACAACCGTTATTTAAATAAATAGGTTGATTTAAAAATTAAATGTGCAGTAAATGTGGTCACATAAACGTGTTCGGACAAAGCAACATTAGCGGAGGCTAGGATGTATAAATAAGTTTATTACGATACATAAAGTGTTTTTAATTACGGCACAATGTACGTCATTTATTTGTTGATTTATTTTGATTTTTTTCACGGTTCATTTTTTCAAATTATGGACAAGCTTCGGCTAAAAATACGTTATAGCAATTTTTGCTCCGTTCCGGTACAGATAGAGGTATTAATTTTCAAGAGCTGTTATAGCAAAAAATCGGATATAGAGATACTAAGGAATTGCTGTACTGTATCCTGTGCCATAATGTAGTTTCTTTTTTAACAGTGTTTAATGTGTTTTTACTTACTGTACTGTATTTGTTTTATTTTATGCAATAGTAATTTATTCATAATATTTGAAATACTTCAGTACCGTATATAACTGATAAAAGGGTTCGAAATTAAACATTGTGCAGTAAGACTTCACTGTACATTTATTCCCCACAAACGTTTACCAAAAATACTGTACAGTACAAAAAGATGTTATTAAAAAAAATATTGGTTAATTGGTTAACAAACTTCCAAAGACAAAAAACAAATTTAAAGACAAAGAAATTTGTAGTAGGAGAAGCAGGTCCTATTCCTCTCTCTAGGGGGTAAGTAAAAGTGACTGGGAGATGCCAGCTACAGAAACCTTCAAAATCAAGGGAGAAAGGAGAGGAGGGGCAGCAGTAGAGCAGGTGCAAGAAGGTAGTTGCTGGCTGTGTGTGGGCACAGCTTAGAATGGTGTTCACCTCATGCATCCATTGCACTAGGATGTCAGATTGGATACTGCAAAGCTACACATGAGTAGTGTTTTAATGCATTTAATAACTTTTTTTCTGTAAGTTGGTATGTACAGGTACTATGCCTTGTACCAGATGTTCAAGTATTTATATTTTAATTATTTATAAGATGTTCATTCGTTTACCAGAATTCTCAAAATCATTTAAAAAATTTTGTTGACAGTTTTTGTCTTTTTCATTTTAAAAATAAATATTCCTAATATTTATTTATTTTTACTTTGACCATCATAAGTGTTAGTCCATTGTATGTCTAGTGCATCTTAAGTCCAGGACAACCTGTAACTGCAACAGCTCAGTTAAACCACACCTAGATTCCTGATCATCAGAGGCATTCAACAAGAATGTCCAATTCCTACCTACCTTTTTTCTCAGCCAATGGCTGTTCAAAAGACCCTTTCAGAAGTGTTCAGGTACATGGGAAGTAATGTACATGTTGTCAGTTCCCTGATGGTACAACAGTCAAACAAGAAAAAATGCATTAGAGGAAGCAGTTCAATGCCTAAATGGTTTCTCCAAGGTATCTGGACTGTCTTTGAATATAAAAAAACATAAATTATTCCCTTTAAAAATAAGTAATATGGAAAGTTGAATACCAGTTAAATAAACAGTAGCAAACAATACTTCAAAATATGTAACAATCAGAAGGAGCATATTGATTTGAATTACCTTATCATTGACAAACTACAAATAAGACAGAATGGCTGTTGAGGGATTTTTCAACTGTTGGTAGGTAAAGTGTTTTGATCAAAAACAGATTCTCCCCTGGAAAGCTATTATGAAATACCTGGGGGTTTCAAGTGGTCTTTCTTTCTAGTCTCCTGTTGCTCTCAACTCAGATTTCCCCACAAGCATTAGTGAAATTACTCTCTGGAAATGTCTGGGTAACAGTTTTTTGGACATGTCATGGACATCTCATTTACTTTTAGACCAAACAATGGTTAGCTTTGAACATCTAAGAATGAAATTTGGTTTATCCAAAACCGACTTCTTTAAATAGCCACAGATAAAGAAACAGCCAACATAGAACTAACTGAAATGGAGAAACAGTTCTTGTCAGTGAATAATTCCAGAGACTTGATTTCTGCATTTTATTCTAATTTAATAAGTGTTGGCAACAATTTCTATGATGCTTTGAAGGGGACATAGGAACGCAACTTTGACATGTCTGTTAGTCATCATGAATGGTCAATTATACGTACAAAAGTTTTCCCAGTTTGCATCCCCTTAGGGATCCAAGAGCAAAAATTCAAGTTAATCAGCAGAATCCACCATTCTTCAGTGTGTCTCCATCCATAGGATGTTTCCAAGGAAAATTTAATATATAGTTTAATTTCCATAAACTAATTAATTATATTATACTAATTATATATATATATAATTTAATATATATTTGAAAGTTGATGTGAATTTAACAGATAAAGAAAACACTAATTAAGATATGTGTATCTTAAATTTATATATATTCATTGATAAATAATATATTTGCATATAAAAATGATCAAAAAGTATTACCCTATTGAAAACTGAACAAGAATAGTATATTAAGACTATTAGTATACTAAGACTATTAAGACAAACATTAAGATACAGTCAAAATGTATAATTTAAATATAATTTTAAACCCTGATTTTTTAATTTGTTTTTTAATTCTTTGATTTTGTTTTCTGTAATGCAATTAGAATGGTATACACATTCTTACACAATATTTCCCAGCTGTAATACTTTTGTGTTCACTTTCACGTTCAAATAAAATTAAAAGATACCCATTATTATACTTCATTTGTAGTTATACTTTAAAAATGTGTAAACCTGTATGCTCATAGTAATTATTTTCTGGAATGATTAGTTTGTAAACATTTTGTTCCGATTAAAAACTATTCAAGCTGCATGAAGAGGTCACCATAAATTCGCTGAACTATAGTAAACTTCTTTGGGTTAATAGGAGTTTTGTACTTTGTCCAAAATTCAACCTAGTTCATAAATTCATAAAAGTTCATAAAAGTTTGAATGAGCAAGAGTTTAGGTACCTATAACATGTTATTCTTCACTCAGTTCTCATACAATTATGACATGTTTTAAAATATCCCTGGTGTTTCAAATAATTTATTATGGAGAAAAGTTGTGCTTGTAAATTACAGACCAGACCAAATGCATCTGTTTATGGAAATTTGAGTTTTATAGGAATTGTGTTGACACAATTACATAAGCGATACCTAAAGACCACCTACTTTAGAAAAAAGTTGCAGGGTGAGATTCAAAACAGATGAAGCAATATGTGACACATAAGTGAGCAAATAGCACCAGGCTACCAACAAAAAGGACTTTTAATATATCCAGCAATCAACAAAACCCATCACAGCCACACCAGTACTACTCCTACACTTTCTACCTTCAGCTCTCTTTAGTCCTCAGACCAGGTGCTTGAATGGTATCCCTGATCAGTCCAACTGATCATACCTGGTCTTCATTAAGCCCATTTAGGGGTGAGCAATAGAGATCAGTCAATCAGGGTGACCCAGCCCCTGGCAGGGTACTACCACTCACCAGCTCACAGGTATTAAGAAACTAAAATAGTCTTGAGAAATTTTTGTTCAATGTTACAAATTCAAGGAAATTCAAGCTACCATGTGCATTTATGTTCATTATGAGATTTTTTATGTATAATATTATGAATTCTTTTGGCAAACACATCATTAATATTCCACAAAAGAATGATGTATGTTACTCAAAATAAGCCTTCTGCCTTTGTTAGTACAGTTCTTCTCTCTGTACCAAGGAGTTTAATTTCTGGGTTTTTTCAATAATCAGATATAAATTTAGGAAACATTGTACATTGTCATCATTAGTTATTGCTGCACCCTAAAATATGAGTTGTTTTTCTTTATTGGTATATCATATATTTAATATTATTTTGATACCTATTAATTCACATTTGATTTAGCTACAGGAATCTGAGAGAAGTTTTAAAGGAAGATTAGCGTTATCTGTCAATTGATTAATGAGGATTTGTGAATTGACAATATATTTTGTAATTTACTTTCTGAAAGAAAATAAAAAGGTGAGAGGCAACAAGAAGCAAGTATGGGGACATTAGACAGCCCTTTGTAATCATGCAAAATGGACTGAATCTCGGGAGATGTGCCATATCTCATCTTGATACAGCTATTTTTGTTTTTATTTAAAGTATTGATGGCATTGAAGAAATTTGCACCAATGTCAAATTTGTCAAGTAACTTCAAAATAAATGTTTTCACAAGTCAATAGCCTGATCTAAAAGCAGTATGTAGCTGTCACTATCTATGAACTCATTGTAGTCCAGGAAATCCAATACTAATGTGACATTAGCAATGTGGCATTTCTTCATAAAGTCATTGTGTGTTTCATCCGCATTACATAAGATATGTTTAACCTTTTGCAAAAAATGGATGCAAGTATTTTCTAATAATTTTGAGTAAACCTGTAGGGAGCCACTTATATAAAGTATCTAATTCTTTCTTATTAGAAATTGTTATAATCTCCAGTGTTATAGTTGGTGGAAGTGCTCATTATTTATGTTTTCCAAGAGAATACCTTAAAGAATTCATCTTAATTCCATAACTTCCTGGTTATTTATTGCTCCCCATTCTTCATTATTTATCATTCTTCAGAACTGATGCCCTTGTCTAGAGTAATGCTAGTATCACAAGTATTCTTTTCCTCTTCCAATATTGCAAAGTTTGAGTACAAGAATGAAGGCAGTGAAGTTTACTATAGAATTGAGAATATTCTATTGACTTGATTTATATTCAACTTTATGCAGGAGAGTTGTTTCTCATTCCTCACTCATCCACTATTTCTTGTACTATAATAATACTTTGAGTGCACACCAGCTGAATGACTTATGACATCTCCAAATGCCTCATCTGCATCCTGCCATTTTTCACAAAACAGGCATTATGTCAATTACTATCTCATAAAAGTATGTGTAATGTGTAGAAGAGAGTTGAATTAAGGCCATTGTACACTCAGGAGCAGCAAGGCAAATCCCTGGTATCACAGTGGAGTTTTGAGACAGTTGGAAACACACAATTTCAACAAAAGTAAAACTGTGGACAGAGCAGCTAGTGGCACAATTTTGCCTGAAGGACAAATGCAATCAACCATGGAACTGAGAAGTCAGCCCCAAAACCATTCAGTTTGCAGCCTGGGTGAAGACGTACATGAACACATTTAGTTGGCGATTATTCCATTTCAATTCTCGACATAGAATTCCATTCTCCTGAGGACTGCATTTACACCCAGGGACCTACCAGTGTTCTGATGAAATGTGGACAAATGGATTCTAAGAATTTTACTGGATGAGTTCAGTGGTGCCTTCAGTTTCTGTGATTACTACAAATCTTCACTTGACTCCTTTGTCCCAGTTGAAGTAGTGTTCAATGGGCAGTGCACCACTGATCAGTAACTTAAGAGTACTACAGCATAGGGGGTTCAGGACCTTGGCAGGTATGCAAGTCCCTGGCAAATACATGAGTGAAAAATTATGTCTGTTAACTTCTTTACCCAAACAAGTTATTTTTGCACCAGTTCCTCAGTGTTCCACCTGCATGCACCAGCAACACAGCCTTGACATAAGGGAAATGTACCTAACCACTATCAAGGGGTGCTGCGATTCTTGCTTTTTTGGGCTCTTAATTGCCTTTTAAACAAGGAGAAAACGACAAAATCAAGTGCAAAATATCAGAACCCTACCCAAGGAGGAAGTTCCATTTATTTTTTTTAACCAGAGCAATATAGGGCAAGGGCCCTATAACAGGTAGGATTTGAATTTGGTGTACTCAGGTCTACAGCAAGTGGCTTTAATCACCATCTACAACTGATTTTGCTGCTTAGGGTTTCTAGTGTTCCAGGGGAAGTGGGGATTTTCAGGGTGTCTGACTGAATGAGTGTGTGCATGATCCTGAAATTAACTGCTATACTCTCACACCCTGTATTTGCAGGATAGGCTGTAGATCAGCCAGACTCTGTACTGGGCACTAATGGAATAATGATGAGGCTTCCTTTGCCTTTTCAGCACATTAATACTTTCAGCCTTAGGACTCATTATTACAGCAAATGACAGACACTTGTGAGCAGTACATGGGTACAAAACAGTAGAAACATGTAGAAGAAGCGAAGTATATCCTTGTTACACGAGTGTGTAGTCTGTACAAAAGTAGATTCAGAATTCTATGAAACTGTTATGCTTACCTGATGGCATTAAAAACAAATGTCAGTGTACAGTGCAGCCAACAAAAAGACATAGATAAAGATATGTTTATTGACACATACCCATCAGTGCGACCTCCAATGCAATTAAAACATGCAAGTAATTCAAGACAAAATAAAAAGATCATAGTTCCAGTGCTTCATTTAGTGAACAGAAATGCAAAGCCATTTGGAATCTAAAAGCTGTTCAATACACTTCTCTCTGCGAAATGCTGCTGTCGTCAAGGAGTTCATCTATGGGATCGAAGAGGAACTGCGATGTTGTTGAACAGCAGTGCAGGTGAGTGAAGGAGGCCTACCAAGGACATGCTTATTAGCAACACCTTCCTAGGATACTACAGTCTGGTGGTGTTCTGTTTCATCCGCTGACTGCATTACATTATGTTCCGGGGCATTGGGGGAGAGAGGACAACCCTGGCAGTTTCACACCAGGAAGGGGGAAGTCATGACTAAACCTCAATGTCAAAAAACCTTCTTAAAATGAAACAAAGTTGTTTTTTGTCTTGTTTCGGAGATTCTTCCACACTAACAGATATGGCAGTAAAATTATCAACACGTTAAGGCACTAGATGGACCAAACGCTACACCTGTTAAGTGTTCTACTAATAATTTACAATTCAAACAGTGCAGTTTCACTTTTGTTAACTTAATGTATTTTTCAACCATTTACCTATATCAGTATAAGGCATACATTACAAAACTGTAATAACAATAAAAGCAAACAATATTACAGAAATGTTCTCAAAGAACACTCAGAAAAGTCATTGGTTTCTTTCAACTCTTAGGTCTCCTAATGCCATTACAATGGGATGTCCTTATGGCTTAGCGAATAACAATATTAATATCAACAACAATAATAAAATGCATAGATTTAAATGATCAGTTTTGCTCCTCCTCTAATACTGAATACTCATTTACTCAGTACCTGCAACTCTTCCCTAGTCAAAAAAAGGAAGTAAGAAAATTGCAACACAGCTGTGACAGTTGTGGTCTCCTCCCAGAACAAGACCACATAACAACCACTAACAGAGCTGCTCTCCCAAGATGGCAGGTTTGTCCCTTGGGGGGGGTGGGGGGGTGGGGGGTGGTGAGGAGGAGGAGGATGATGACAGCACCACAGGCCCCTCAGGTCACCTGGCTTGAGCGTTTGCTGGCATCTTGTTCACAACTGCTACTCATCAGCAGGAACAGTAGCAGAGCAGGAACCCCAGTCCAGCAAGCCCCACAGCCCACCGACTGTCTACGGAAGTAAATCTGTACCTACGGCCTTGAACCGCTTCCCTTTACCAGCTATGCTTCTGCATTAAAAAAAGAAGAAAAAAGTGGGAAGGGCTGAAAAAAGTTTTTTTAAAAAAAAGGGATTGACTCCTAGCCAAAGTGTGAGTTGACAACACGGAGTCCAGTCAAACACTAACCACAAGATTCCACTTGATGGACAAGTCCCAATTTTCAGCGCCCATTGATTTTTTTAGTTGTCATTTCAATAAAATCTTTTTGGAGCAGGAGATGCCCAAAGTTCTTGGAGGAGCAGGAAATACAAAAAGTCCCAAAAGAATCCAACCTTGCAGGTGGTTAGCTGGAAGGGAAGAGAGAACACAGAGGGAAGCAGGGTGAAGAGCATCCTTGACCATGTTTTTAGTCTCCCGGGAGACATTGTGTTAGAAGAGAGTAGACCAGGCATTTCAAAACACACTGAGGCCTGCACGATGGGAATTTAAATCAACCAATGCAGCATGCTATGTTTACATAATGATTGAGATCTGTCAAATAAAACTTCCCCTCAAGTTTAACAGCATAGTACTACAAATTCTGAATATACCTGTTCAAGTCTGATAATGTTTGACACAGAGAAATTGAACAATTACGGCACAATACCTGTTACTTAATTTAGGGTGAAGAATAACATTCCCAGGTCATGTTATGTCTGTGTGAAACTTCTGGGTCTTTGAAAAGTGCACCCTAAATGGGCTACTAAGGTACACAGTGAACTTGCATTATTTTCCTAATACTTGCTAAAGCATTTTAAGGGAGCAGTGTATGTCAGGGGTTGTTTCACAATGACTTTAAATTGAAAAAATTAAAACACTAATTTCTAGGCCTTCTAATTTCAAAGGACTGACAATGTGTCCAGTGAATAAAATGCCACCCAGTGGCATAACAGTAAAGTAACCAGAATGGGTTCTGGCAGTTTCAAACACCCAGCTATAGGACAGCACTGTAGACTGACTCCTCAAGAACATTCGTTGTTTAAAACAGGACTGCACAACACTTTACTCATCTGTGTTAGAAACATTCCCGGGTGGCCTAACATTTGTTCATGGAACAGTGATAAGGTGTCCTGACAGTCCTGTTTTAAACACACGGAAAAAGCTGCATCTACCACCAGCAGACCAATCAAAATGAGGAAAAACAGGCAAAATAAAGGGAATAAACAAGGTCTCCATCAAAGCTACATCTGGATGGGTGTGAGGTCAGCATGTGCTGGAAGTGGGCTCCGCCGCCTCGAACCCGGACATCGCACGGCTACAACACAGGAGAAAAATAGCAGATCATTCAAAGCTGGGAAGAGGCTGAAAGGAAGGTACAAGGAGCAAATGCCAAAAGTGTGGCGACAGACTCCTGTGGAGTGAGAGGAAACGCCAGCTGGGTGGTCAAAGTAGTTTGTTGGCTGGTTTCAGCACCAGGAAACTGTTGGGCCACAGCTGTCACAATAGATGTACTCTGAGGGTGTCTGGTAATTGACTGTTTAGTGCTATAAACTTATCAGAGTATGGAACATTGTTCTTAAACATGGCAGCAAGCTCACATGTCAGTATATAACCCAGAGCTTCTGAGGAATGAGTCTACATATGCAGATGTGTCTTTAGGAAAAGGGGTAGTGGTTACCTGGGTTTGCCTGTTATGCTTCTGGGGTTCCTGCGGAAGGATTGGTTTGCTACAGAGCGTGTGGACATGGTGCGGGGTGAGGCCCTTGTGAAGGATGAGGGTGGCGTTTTTGGGATTTTTTTGCCCAGGTGGCCAATCCACTTCTTCTGCTCATCCTGCGAGAGAGCCAGTAGCAGCATGTCCCGAGCCGAGGTCACATCGTAGTTCACTATAGGGGTCAGGACACACAATCACAAACCCCCAAATTATATTTAGTTTACCAAGTTTAACTTAAATCATGTATCTTTTTTGAAAAAAGAAACTACAGACTTGGAATAAGTTATGTTAGTAGGAGGACAAGCTATGGTACAGGACTTGAACTGTCGGGGGGACAGCTTCCCATGTACATCCTACAATTTACAGAGGAAAAGATAACCAGTTACTTGAGTTTCTTACATTTCAGACTCAAAAAAGCTGGTCTGAGTCTAGAAGACTAAAGGCTGGTAGGTCTGTTTTCTGCAGTTTGCTTTCTGCTTTATGGTTAGTTCTGCAACTGGATTTGTTTTTCAGTTTTCTTGCTGACTGATGTATTTTAAAGCCACTGCATTCCCATGTTGATTATTCAAAATTTTAACTCCCCTCCCATCAAAAACTTTTTTTCTGCACCACAACTGTGAAACCTATGAATGGGCAGAATTAAAAAAAAAAAAAAAAAAAAAAAAATCTAAGAACCCACCTTTGCAGGGGGTGATGACCTCCTCCTTCTTGTCTAGATGGTCTTTATGGCACTTGACATGGCAGCGGCGACATTCAAGCGCCGGCGGAGGCTTGAAGACATGCCACAGTGGCTTTGCACAGGCCTCACAGTTGGTGGGGAAGTGGTAGAGTGTGGGGATGAACTCATGGCCCTTATGCACTAAGAAGTTGGACTTGTCACCCTGGGGGGGGGACTCCACATCCACCTCCTTCCTGCTCTCGCCTTCATTGGCATAAAGGATCTGGATGGGAACGTGGAAGCAGAAGAGATGAGGTTACCGGCTAACTGTGGTAGGGACAACCCAATGTGTGTGTGTGTGTGTGTGTGTGTGTGTGTATATATATCTCACGTGCGTGCGTGCACACGACACACACACACACACACACACACACACACACACACACACACACTAGAACACCTATTTCAGTGTGATGAACACTTGACACACAGTTAATGGTAATTAATACTGATTGCTGTGTTTATATGGAGCTACTTTTATTAGATTTAATATCATATATTATGTTTTGTTCCCTATGATAAGTAGTAATAATGAACATTTAACAGTCAAATTTACTTTAAAAATGATTAATTGAAAACGATATACAGGAGAAAACTAAATTTGCGTACTGTAATGAGCTGTAACTGGGGTACTTAGCAACTGAACAGAAGTGGGGAAAAAAAGCACCAACTGCTCCATTTGAATATGGGCACACTGCAGGCAAAGCTTAACAAAGCAGATGTGCAATGCAGTGTTGCCACCTGGCTCTGCACTTGTACTCACTCAATTTTAAATACTTCTCTGATGCAGTTTGGCTTCTTTAGGATATAGCACTCATTATGCAGGGACTTATTGACTCTCATACCAAGACAAGTATTAATATATACCATTTGCTTTATTGAAAACTCAGGAACTAGGACCTCAATTGCTGCGGTATAGTATATGTAGCAAATGTCAATGTCATTGGTGCCTGGTATCAGAAAATGCCCACACACCTGAAATATTCGTGGAATCTCATCCACTTCAGCTCGGTACACGTCACCTTGGGTAACTGGACGCACATGGAACAGTTTGCTGTGCAAAGGAAAGAAGCCAATTATGAGTAGGAATATGACTTGAACGAATCTAAATCCCTCGCCCTTCAATAAATAAATAAATAAATAAATAAATCTGTGCGGTAATTGTTTGTGTTAGGTCAAAAACACACAAATTCTTTTTAGGCTGAAAGAACTACTATGTAAAAGATTGTTCTGACATTGGCCTCAGCTGATTCTGACAGACAAAAAGCTGAAATGAATTGTGCAAAATTGTTTAGTAGATCCTTAGAGACATTAAGCAACTTTATTACAACCTATAGAAAAATAGCAGAATAAAATAAAAGCCTAACAAAACAGTGCAACTGACAGTAATAAGTTTTAGGAGTTTTAGGTTGTATGTTTTAGGTTCATACATTGAAAAAAATGACACCTCAACTTGAGGCCACTTACTCGATATCTAGTACCATAGAAGGGTTGGACTGTTCCTTGTCCTGCTCATCGTTGTAGAACAGAATCTTTTTGCTACTGACCACCACATACTGCAGAACAGATATCAGGTAATCAGGAATCATGACTCTGGGACACATTATAGACAGGAAACCAAAACGCCCACACAACCATGAAAGCCTCCTCAAGCCGTTGCCCATATTATTCTGTTGTAGAGTACAGAAGTCCATTTACGGATATGTGCAATTAAATGTAACAAATATAATTGTTTAACAATTTTCAGTTAGCAACTGCAGGTGTCATGAGCACAGCTTTTTAGCTCCACTAACACACACCTGTTTCTTCCAGCCATATCGTTTTATGTTAGCTCGATTAGGTATTGACAACCATCCTTCCATTCTTGATTCTAGAGGTGGAGGAAAAAAAAAATTAAAATCTGCTACTCAGAAGAGCATGCACTGTTCATCAGAAACAACACAAAGTAGTTTTATTCAGGAAATAAAAAACAAGTGTGAAAGTGTTTCTGGAGTTCCACCTTAGGAACAACATCTAAAGGGCTATTTATAATCTGAATGCATGTAAGCCACTGCCAGGATTTCAGTACACTTATGAAAAGAACATTATGTGAAATGGAGATACCAAAGTTCAGTAGCTGGCAAAAGTCAATCCAGGCTGTGGTGGACACATACTGATAATGAATAAACATTCAGGCAAAGAGTCACCTGTATAGAGTGCAGAAACATGCTTGGGCACGAGACAAGCAACCACAAAGTCGAGTAAGCAAGCAGGAACCATTGTCACTATGCAGAAGACTGCAGGACCCGAGCTTCCTCTTATCAGTGAGCATGCCAACAGAAAGAGGGAAACATACCCCCCCACTACATGACTTCCCTGCCTTTTTAACACTGGCACTATCAAGTACTGACAAGAAAAGCATGCTTCTTTCACTTTTCAGACACCTTTGAAAGATGTGTCCAGAGTGAGACATTAAACAGAGGAATGACTGCTTCATTGGTTCAGAGAATCAGAAATAAAGTCCCAAACAAAACTGAAAAAAATTATCTAAATATACTGTAACATAACCATAGCACCACAGCAAACAGAAGTACTCTAAACACAAGATAGTAATAATTGAAAGACTTTAAATATTGAAAAGGCAAAATGCACATTAGTTTCATTCCAACTCGCAATAAATTTTACAGAACCCAAAAACAAATCGAAATACCAGTGTCAGACAATTACTTTGTCTCAATTTTATTTCACTCTGAACAACCTCTTTCAAAAATTTCATTTGCCATTCACAGAGATGTATTTCTGATGGGAAAGCCTGAGCCAAAGAGCAGAGCAGCACACTGATGCAGGAACACCACAATGATACAGGGTGGGCATGACAAGCACCCCCACCACCAGGCTACTCACAGAGGAGAAAGAATAGAAGACACAAAGATAAGGAGAACAAGGGAGACCAACTAGATGGGGGAACAAGAGATGAGAATTTAACACACTTAGAAGTAGCCCTTCAATGTAAATCTATGACAAAAGAGTAAACAGAGGTGTGTAATGGCCCTCATGTTTCAAAGGCCAGGAGACCTTTCTTTCAGAAGCAGATGCACCTCTGTAGAATGATCTGACATGACATGCACAAAAAGGTAAAGATCTTTTAATTCTTGGTGAAATACTGCACACTGAACAAATATGCTAGTTTAATATTCCTCTTTGATAGTATCTTCAGAGGTCTCTGAATTTGAGAGCAAACAAGTGTTTAGACACGAGATGCACAATGCTTCAAAAATATTGCAGACTTGTCATACTGAATTGCTTCAGACTTTTAGGCAAAATGTAATATTCGAGAAATGGAACCTGAATAAACACAAGTTTTGAAATCATTACTTCATTTGTTTCAGGAACAGAGTTCCTACTTTTTTACATGGGTAAAATGGGTGTAATTGACCCTTTAATTCTTAACCCACTGACAAAAATTTAATTCATAATTAGATTCAGCTGATCGAACACAGCCAGGCTTGCTTGTGGTCAGCCCTTTTGAATCTAAACCTCACTATATACTGAAACTTAAATGAAAGTGAAGTAATCACCACAATAATAATGTTATGCCATGATCAAAGGAGATCCAGAAAAGATGAGGCAAAAAATGGGCCCTGGGACTCAAACGTACCACCATATTGCCTTTTACTTAAAGATCTAAAACCATTCAGTGTGACAAACCTGCACTAACAGGGGAAATCAGGAAGAGGGCAAATACCCTTTCACAGCACTGTAAATTGACAAGCCAACGGCACAAAAACAGGATGTGTATCACTGGTCTTGATAGATTAGAATGTGCCGTAAATGTTAGGAAAGAATATTAACGTCCCAGTAAATCTTCTCAAGAAGTCATGAAAATGTTTTCCTCCCATTTCAATCTATGAGATTGCCTGTGTAGTTAAACTACCAGGACCAGATGTGCACACTGTCCCCTGCTCCACTTTCCTTACCTGCTGTGTTGCCATCTGTCTCGTCAGGCTGCAGGCTTGTCACACTGGAGTTATCCATGCGCAGCTGCAAGTCGTTGAGCTTCTCACGCAGCTGCTCGATGTCGCTTTCTTTACTGTCCAGCTGCATCTGCAACTCTGTGCGGTATGTGCACTCCTCTGCCAGTTGCTGAGGAGGGTGGGGTGAGGAGGGGATCATTTATGAAAAGGTCCCACAGCACAGACTGAAGGTGCAGTAACTACTTGGAGCCAACTAGGCTACAATACAAAAAAAAAAAAATTTGATTTTTGGCAGCAACATGCTGTATGAATCCAGACCACACCAATAACATATCCCAGAACACATGCTGGAAGATCTTGGCAGGAAGCATGTAGTTACCACATAAACAATAACAATAAACCTATACCGCAGTATCTGAGTATAACTGGTTCCCAGAAGTTGCTCGAATACAAAAAACTTGAATACTGGGAAGCCATTTTCATTATTTCTTAAAGAAAAATACCATTTGAATATGGACCACACAAGGCAAACATTGCTGAGTACAGTGCTAATGACTAATGTAAATGTAAGTGTAAATGACTGATATTTCTCTGAATTGTTGCCTAATTGGACACCAATCCAGGTATTAAAACATACTGCTCATTGTATCAGAAACCAGGAGCTCGAACAAGGGCATAGGTGTATGTAACATTCCTGTATTATATAATATAGTCATGGGTAACTGAAGCAGGGCCTATTTCTACCACATGAACTCTCTTCTAGATGTTTCTGGCAATAGGACCCAGCAACAAGGAAACGTTAACCAAGAGAAGACAGTCAGGTGCAAAGCCTGACTGAAGCAATATCCTACACACAAGCAGTCCTCTTGTGACTCTAGCTTCTGCAGGCCTGTCTGTGTACTTCTAGGCATTTTGGTTAAGAGTCCAGTACTGGAGGTTTTAGGTACGGGCAGAGCTGAACCTACTGTGGAATTGTGAGTGGCGTAACCGATGCATATTCATGGGGGAAGCTCTGTCTCCTAGGAGGGTTTGTTTTTAATTTGGGTAGCCTGCCAGGCCTAAGGTGCAGGGTTTCGGGTGGCTTGTCTGCCATCCCCACAGGGTGATGTAGAGGTTTTGTTTTGTAGGGCATTTTGAACGAGGTAGTCAAGATTAGGGGCTCTCTCCCAACATCAGTGGCTCTATAGGAAAGAAGACAACCGCTGTGAAGATGAAGGGGACGACGATTCCTGGGATGTAGACGTTAAGGAACACCATTTGCTTCTGCTGGAGGAACCAGGATGACAAGGATGGATTCCCTGAGCGGGTTCCCTTTGCTCCGGACATCATCCTTGGACTCCTGGGACTTCCAGTGGACAACATCATCTGCATCCAGCAGAACGGCCCATCGTCCTTTTTCGATGCCAAGCTGACGACAGAAATCATCTACCAGAAGGTGTTGGATGAGTGAGCGCAGGGTGAGTGCGCTTCACACTAAGCTGCTCGCCTTTTCTACATGGCAAAGGACTGCATAGGCCCTTGTCGCTCTACCCGGTGCGGAGGGGAGGACCATCTCTTTCAGAGCTGCCCCTGAAGAGGCTGACCTTCACTGGGCAGTGCGGGCAGTGCCAGCAAGGGTTACAGAGAAGACAGCACCTGAGAGTGTAGGAGAGCAGCTGGGGACGGTAGCAAGGGCTGAGGTAATCGATGGTTTGCCTGTGGCAAGGCAGACGAGGCACCATCAGCAGTCACTTCTGCTGGGTCCCTGGCCAAAGAGAAGCCCGAATCTCCTGAACCCGAGGACAACGAATGGAACTTTTGTCTGGTGACCAGGAGGAAGAAAAAGTGCAGGAGGGAGACTGGAACCTTTTCCGGTACCGGACTGGGGGGGCCGCTTATTGCTGAGACCCCCCCAAAACGGCCAAGAGCTGGACCCCTCCTCCACTATTTTACCAGAGCATTCAGGTATGCTAACTACTGATATGTCTCAGGTGAGGTCTTCCGGTGAAAGTTGTAGCTCTTTAGAACATAACGTGGAGCCCCACCAAGGGACTGTGGAGGAGGAGATTTGTTTAGAGGCATGTCCTGATTAATTTGTATGTATTTTATTGTATTTACTGTATTATTGTGTTTCATGATTGAAACTTAATTATATTGAACTGTTTTTTACCTCATTTTTATGGTTTAACAGACCTGTAAATGTTGATGAAAAACTGTTGGGGTTTATGTTGAATTATTTATTTCACACTCCTTTTAGTTCCTTATGATGCATTCTTTTAAGCATGTTGTGTTATAAATACCCAAGTTTTTTTATCATTTGAGGAATTGTTTTTTATTGTACTTGGTCTGCAACCATATGGTTGATGTGTTTTCTATATGACAGGGCTCTTACAGTTTGATGTACTTTATTTTTGGAATGTTAAACTACGGAAAAAGGTTTGTGCAACAGGATTAGTCAGCACACCTTGAATGGGATCTGTATCTCCTCAGAGACAAGGAATATTAACTCAAGGACTGCACAGGAGAGATCGTTTATCTATCAGAACTTCTTGCCAGACTTACCGCCTGCATCTCACTCAGCTCCTTCTGGTACTTGATGGCCATGTGGTTGAATTTATCCTTCTCCTGGTTGAGCTCCAGCTGCAACTTACGGTTTTCCTTCTCCTTCTTGCGCAGGTCTGCCATGCTTGCCTTTTTCTTCTGGTCTAGTTTCATGTCCTTGCGGTTCATAATCTCAGCCAGTTTGTTCACTGCCTAAAAGACAAGGAGGAAGTGGATCATCTTTGCCCATGCTGGCATGTGAAAATGAGCAATAAGACAATGCGCGTAATAGAAGAAGAAACTTCAGCAAAATAAAGGTCATCATAACTCTCAAAAAGGCACAATCTGTATTATTTCAATTGCTGGTAGGCAACACAATGGTTCTGCAGACAGCACTGTCATTTCACAGTGCCAGAACAGTGCAAGTATATATGTTCTATCCTAGTCTATGTGGAGTTAGCTTATCCCTCCCACAGCCCAAACACACTTGTTTTGGGTTAATTGGAGACACTAAATTGCCCTTAGTATGTATGTTACATTGCTCGTGTACAGATGAGTTAATGGCGTTAGTGTACTGCAGTCTGGCATTATAAATATCCTTGGATAAAAAGGTGTCAGCTGAACACTACAGAGTTAATTACTAAGTCACTTTGGAGAAAAGTGCTTGCTAATTTCTAAATGAATAAATGTAAAATGTAATATTGACATATTGACTTGTTTACTGTACATGTCCAGTGATATTCAAATAAAAACAACTGGTGCTACATTGAAGCTTCAAAAATCCTCTCAGACCCTCTGTTCCAAATAAAATTTGGAGAATAATCATATTTATAAAGGACTGTCTTCCATTCCTTACCTGGGTCTTCAGTGTACGCTCTGTGTTCAGCATCTTCTCATAGTGGGCTTTAATTGAGTTGGACAGCTCCTCCTTCTGGCTTGCAAACTCTGCAGTTGTCAAAGGGGTGGAAGTCAGGGGGCTCCCACACATCCCACAGGGAAGAGCAAAGGGGGCACAGATAAGAATAGCCCACTGGCTTACCTTCATCCTGTGCACGCAGCTTCTGGTCAAGTTCTGCCTTCTCCCGACTGAGGCACTCCACATCTTTGGTCAGTGTTTTGTTAGATTCCTCAAGCTGAAGAGACAAGGAAGAATTGTTAAAGTATGGGCCAGTGATACGTAAATTGGAACTTAACAGGCCACAGACAAGGTCTGGTACTAAACAATACAGTGAAGCAATCAAACGATGCTACTTTTTAAAAATATCCAGAGGTGTCATAAAATTATTAATGATGCGGCAATAATATCAGAACAGTAAAGATCATTGTACAGGTGTCTCCTCTAAGCACAGACCAGTGAGTGTGGTCATGGGGCAAGAGGTCTGAGTGCCACACACTGCTCTGACCTGTGCAATGGTGGCATCCTTTTCGTTGCACTCCTGCTTGTGGCGTGCTGCAGCCTTCTTGCATTCCTGGCTAAGTTCTACATATTGCTCCTCCTGAAGAGCCCGCGCCAGCTGCTCCGACTCGGCCTTGGTCACTGTCAGATCTAACTGAGCCGAGAGGGATTCCCTGTGGCAAACATCCCATTATTAAAAGACTCAACACACCCAGTGAAGGCCAAATGGAGCATTGGATCAAACTGTGCAAATCATGACAACAGGCTCAAAACACAAATTATATCATTTCTATCCCAGACCAGCTTGAACTGGGGGCTGTACAAAAGGGACTCAATAAAAGTCCATAAATTAGAAAACATCCAAGTCAAAACCACCATGTCTAAATCTTTCATATTCCCAGGATTTTTGGTCCCTCAAGCATTTCAAGGTCATCTGAGAGTCCTTTTTGTCAAAACCTAACATGGAAAAATTTTCCCAAAACCAGTAACCAAAGTTCATGCTAATTACAAGGGCCAAATTACAAAGATTAGATGCCTGAAGATGGGCAGAACAATTATAGCTGAGAGTGTGGTCCCTTAAGCAGAAAGGTCAGGGGTTCAAACTGCAGGTGCCAGGACCAAAGCCTAAACCAGTAGACCCTACCTTTCACCAAGAAGTTCCTGCATCTTCCTGTGGGTCTCCTGGATCTGTCGGTTCTTTTCTTCATTCTCTTCTTTTAGCTCCTTGACTTGAGTCTTGTATAGTGTCTGTAAACAGCCAGAGTTATGAAGAGGTTAATAAGGAGGATCAACTTTACTAACTAAAGCATGCGCAGTTTTTAAGCAGGTATCTGACAACTGGAATGAATGAAACAACTGAATTTGAGATCAGTATTAATCACTCAAGTCATCACATCAGCAATGGAACCAACAGGAAAACTATGCCAGGGTCCGAGCAATAAAAAAGAAAGAAAAAAGAAATATGGAATCTAAAATAAGACTAAGGTTTTCAATAAATACAACCAAAACCTTTTCTACAGCCAACAATATGTTCTCCTAAAGCAAATTAAACTGCAAACAAAAGGTCACAAGAAATTCAGCGCAACTCAAACATGTTTACTTACAAAAGAATAAATAATCCAGTTAATCTGAAAGGTCGGGTGGCAATGACCAAAATCATCCATGAGAGAAAAATTACTTTAAAAGAGTATTTTCAATATCATGAATTATAATGTCAGCAGTAGATGAAACCAGTTAAGGCTCTGGAAACCTTATAAATCAGAATGTACCACAAACAATCAACAAATCAAAACATCTAGACAAACTCAAGCTCAAAACTCAAAACCTAAGCTTTTTAATGAGTGCCTTTGATAAATAAATGCATTAACAGAAGCATAAGCAGAGCCAGAACATGAATTTATCTGCCACTGCAGGATAATAAATGATGAAGACACTGTATGGTGGCAGGTAGGCTATGTGGGAACCACTAGTTTGTCAGAATTCCACTTGGCTTGAGTGAGAATGTGAAAACTCCATGCATTATATTGTTTATCACCGAACACAACCGACTGCAAAGATGTTATGCTTCATGTTACGCTATTCAACAACAGCGAGTAATAATCAAAGCTATAGGTAGATGATCTGTTTTTATCAAAGTACAGTAATAACTCAGAAGGTATATAGTCTCTCAGGTGAAGTACAGTTATAGTGTGTGACATAAGGGGTCTATACAGTGGAGTGTTGGAAAACATGGGAAGAGAAACAAAGATCAATTTGTTACTGTACAGACATAGTAACTGTGGTGCCTGAAGATATCAGTATCATGTACACTTTGTGTTCAATATACAGGACATAGAAGGGAAAAGCCTCTTTCTATCTTGTAAGATACTATAGTCATTCCTCAGAAGAGAATTACTGAGGTCAAAACAGACATTACAAAACAGACAAAATCCTACACATAAAACTCTTCTTGCAGTTCACCAATAGAGGGCACAATTTGCAAAAACAAAAACTGGGGCTTACTACCCCTGGTTCTGAGAACTACAGTATTCCCTCACTTCTTAGCTATCCTATCTGTTGTTGAATAAAAGATTAACTGCCATCTATAATTTACCTTTTATTAAGCCAATATTAGCTGACAAGTTGGTCGAGGTTGATGTGCACTGATAGAGTTGAGCATTTATAAAGTAGGATGTTTCTACTGGAGAAGTCCAGGGTAAATACCTGACTCAAAGGTACTAAAGCAGTAAGGAAGATTCAAACTGGGGACCTTCAACTTGCAAGGTAACAACCTTGACCACCATGCTCTCTGTTTTGATCGCTGTAATAATACACCATAAGAAAATCAGGCAATACCATAAACATTACAAGGCTAAGTTGTAAATGCCATTTTTAGACAACTAAATTAGCTGAATTTCCCTATAAAAATGTGTTAATCACTTTTCAGAGTGTAAGCATGGAAGCTCTTTCATGTCCCTCAGATGAAGAAACATGCAAGTATGCCATTAGATACAAGCCGCATGTGACTTACTGAAAAATACTGCTCAGCCTCCAGCTGGTCTTGGAGTTCTCTCATCTGTCCCTCGTTACCTCTATACTGCCTGAAAGCGACACCAACATTATGATGGGAACAGAAACATCCAAGCAAACCCAGACACTGTTTAAAGGTTCACATCATGAGAAATAACAGTGAAAACTCCCAAAATGATAAAATGGCATTAAAAGTCTACACCCTGGCTTCTAGGCAAAAGTTTAAAAGCCATGTTAAAGTTTTTTGGTTTTCTTAAAGTACTATCATTAATACATCTGCAGGTGAGGGAAAATGACACAGACTCAAATCAAAATGCCAGCTTTAAACACACACAGTTGGAAAATTTTTACAGTTGCAACACCATGTGGGAGAAAGAGGGCAGGAAGGGCCAAAGGAGGAGGCAGCACTTAATCCTGCCAGGTACACATTGGTGGGGCAGTAGTGCCAAAGCTGAGCCATACCCTAGAAATATGGTTTGGTTGCCTAAATGGGTGCACAAGAACCCGTCAGTTTCAGACCGTCCTAAACATAGCTCCAAAAAACACAAGCTTCAACGAGTAACACTAATGTTTGGAATCAGTGGTATTAAATTGACAATTTGGCAATGGTGATCTTTAAAAAAAA